>CM065699.1:44530232-44557732 GCA_017654935.2 Phymorhynchus buccinoides | reverse complement strand
TGACCCGAGTCACCCCACAGCCGAACCACTTCTGAGATCGGACTCAGAGTCCTCTGAGACTCTCGATTCTCCCGTTTTTACGAAAAGCCCGACAGAGAACCAAATACGAGAAGTAGGAAATTCTACTCTCTACTACTCCCCAGAAAATGAGAACGAAAACTCAACGCCATACCGAAAAAGATCAAGAGACCAACGAGGCTCCCACTCAACGGACGACGACGTCCACCCTAGCGGAAAAAAACCAAAAGCTCAGAAGGAACCCGAATCAGACCAGCTCACCAAGGAGGCTCCCAAACCCCAAAGAGAGAGAGCAAAAGCCAGAGTAAGTCTCGACATGAACGAAAAAAACGGAAACAAATCACAAAAGTCGAAATCTCCCCCGCAATCTCCAAGAAGTTCCTCCCGTCCGATTTTTGAAGAAGACCCCCCCCCCCCCCCCCCCCCCCCCGTGGGGCCCGAAAGGAGTCCGTCGCGATTGACAACCGGATGGAAACGAACCAAGACCATGATGTAACCTCGATCTGGGGAGCCTCTCAGACCTCCCCCCAACACACTGTAGTCATAGACAAATCCCCATCTCTTTTCCAGACAGTGGACCCCCGGCCCACTATGCAACACCAAGCAAAACCAGATCGCCCGCCGAGCAGGAGACGCAATAATAACTCCAACGAACTTCCGCCCGAGTTTCTAAAATATCCGGTCAAAGTGCAGGACCTGCGTTCTGGGCAGGCCACTCTCCGAGGCCTCGGCCCCACCACGTCTTATCAAATGTGGCAGAACACCATAGGGCCCATCCAGAGCCAACGCGTGCTACCCGATAACTGTTGGCTGGTTGGCTGCCAGTCAGCCAAGCAGCAAAAAATCCTAGCTGAAATGAAAGCAGTCGCGGGCATCAACATCAGATGCACTATCCCTACCACCACTACCGAAGGGGTCATTAAGGGGATTCCCCTAGCAGAGAGTGTGGCTGACATGCTCCAACACATCCCAGAAGCGAAAAACGCAATAAGATTGAAAAATCGCGAAGGCTCAGACTCGAGAGCCATCAAAATCACTTTTACCTGCACATACTTGCCTGATTATGTTAAAATAAACGCCATTGAGTACAGGGTGCACACCTATGTAGCCCCTGTGCGCAAGTGCCAAAATTGCGCCAGACTCGGTCATACAGCAAACCAATGTCGCGCTGCCAAAAAAACTTGCGCCCGATGCGCTCAGACAGGACACCTTGCCGCCGATTGTAAGTCCATCACGCGCAAATGCATTAACTGCTCCGGAGAGCACTCGGCAGCGTACGCCGGGTGCCCGGAATACAAGCTCCGCCTTAAGGCCAATAAGTTCCGGGGCGAGACCTTCATCCCCTACGCAGAGGCGATAAGGAGAGCCAAAGCGACCATCAAACAAGACAATAAACACAAACAAAAACAAAGTAACTCCCCCCCCACCCTCCACCCTCCCCATCATTGATCCATCCTGGAGGACTGAGAACGACCAACAGTGTCCAGCACCCAATAGTTACGCGAACAAAGTCAAAGCCAATTTCCCCAGAAAACCAACCCCCGCCCCCCGCAATAGTATAACGCGACCCAAACCAAACCTCCTACAAAAAAAACCACCAGCCCCACAAGCCCCCCCCCCAAAAGCTACATTCTCACCAAGGGTAAGCCATCAAGCTTCCGGCGAAGACTCCCCTCCTATCAGGCCACTCAGTACAAACTCAGGGCCCAACTCCTCAGGGAATCCCGAGCCAAAAACGTAACTGAAAAACGAATCCAAGAAATTGTTGAAGAACAAATTGATAAACAAACTGACTTAATGATGAAAAAACTTGACAACCACCTGACACAACTTGTAAAAGCACTGACAGACAAACTGACAACCCACCTCTCAACAATCCCCCCCCTCAACCCCCTCCCCCCACCCCCATCATCGAACTCAACCTCAGCAACATAGATGTCAGGGACAAATCCCCAGGCGAACAATTCATGACACAAATGCTAACAGATCCACCAAACCACAAACTCTCGTAGAGGGACTCAAGTCCCTCTTACCACAATCCATGTTCTCTAAGCCCTTTGATACATCCCCCTCTTCCAACTGTATGAGAATAGCCCAACTAATCAGCCGTCCCGACCAGGAAGAGACTGAAGCCAAAAAACGCAGACAGTCCTTCCAGAACAGGAACAGAAAAGTACTACCCCATCCCGCACCTCGCTGCTGAGGGCAGCCCATAGAATCACAACAGACACACCACAAATAAATTCTCCCTCTGTTACTGCGCTTAAGTCCCTTAACCTGCTTCAATGGAACTGCCGCGCCATAACACCTAACCTCCATTTTCTTCTCAACTTCTTAGCAACAAACACTACCCATTTTCAAATTATCTGTTTACAATCACTTAAAGTACCATATTCTAAATTACCAAAAATAGACGGCTTCTGTCATCCACCAGGGGTCAGCAACTTCCAATGGGACATACAAACAGCCACTTATGTCCACCAAAATATCCAACATCAGTATACCCCCTCCCCAATTCAAAACCTCCCCCCAACAGTCTACTCCAATACTATTCAAATTACACTAAATAATAAACCTACTAAAAATTATTAATACTTATTTCCCCCGAGGTTACGACCAAATGCCCACCGAAGACTGGATTGCTTCCCTTTCCCCCACCGACTCATGGGAGATTTTAATGCCCACCACCCCTCCTGGGGAAAAAACGCGTCCCACCATTCAAGGGGAGGTCAGAAACTTTTCACTGACATCCTAAATTCTAATTTAACTTTACTAAATGACGGTTCCCCTACTCGTTATCCCGACAAACCGACTGACAGACTCGCAGCCATCGACCTAACTTTAGCTAGCCCCCAACTTCTAACTGAATTTTCATGGACCCCCCACGAAGACCCCCTAGGATCCGACCACAAACCCATCATCATATCCCTCACAGCAGAAATTGAGATTTCCAAAGACCCCCCGCTTCCCCCTCAATACAATTATGACAAAGCTAACTGGCAACAGTTTAAAACTCTCCTCAGCGCACATACCTACGAAGGCCTACAAAATACTAATTTAGAAAGTCACTATGACAATATTAGAACAGCCATAATTACAGCAGCAGACACCACCATCCCAAAATCATACCCTAAAATTAATTACCAAACTAGAAATAACCCCTGGTGGAACGATGAATGTGCAGAGGCCGTCCAACAAAAACACTCTGCCTGGAACATCTTCAACAAGCAACCCTCCAACCCCAACCATCAAAGCAAACGCATAGCAGAAAAACACAGCAAAAAGATGGTCGCCAAGGCAAAACTCGAATATTTAACCAATGAAAAAATACTCTCTTTTAGAGACCTTAATAACGCCTGGAAGCGTCTGCGTAGGATCAAAGCGGGAGGCAAACCGAAAACACCACGTATCCTCTGTCCTACATCTAACCAAATTACTAAAACTAATTAGGAAACAGCCAACGTCCTGGCCGGGACATTTGCCAAAGCCAGCCAAATAAAACACCTTTCCCCCGCCGAACAACAAAAACGAAACACAATCCCCCCCCCCCCCCCCCCCAATCTACAAATAATACCGACTGCATCAATGCCCCTCTGAAACTCGCCGAGCTTGCTACGGCCCTTCGAAACATTAAAAAAGTAAATAAAGCTACAGGAGATGATCCTATCTCCTACAGACTACAACTACCCCCATCATTCCTGTCCATTCTTCATCACTTTTACTCTAGGTGTTGGGAGAGTGGGGAAGTGCCCCAAGCATGGAAATGTGCACAGGTAGTTGGGATCCTGAAAAATGGGAAACCAAGGCAGGATCCCAAGAGCTACCGCCCCTTCTCCCTCACCCTTCACCTGGGTAAAGTGTACGAAAGAATCGTGCGATCACGATTAGAATACCATTTACAAAAGAATAATATACTCCCCCAAGTACAAGCAGGATTCAGAAAGCACAGAAGTTGCACCGAGCAAATTGTCAAGCTCACCTCCCATGCCAGAAAAGCCTTCGCCCGTCGAAGGAGTATGCTCGTCACCTTCTTCGACATAAAGGGTGCTTACGACACTGTCTGGCATGGGAGACTGCTCCAAAAACTTAGCAGGCTCGGCGTTGAGGGAAACCTTTTCAACTTCATAAAATCTTTCCTAGACAACCGAATTATGAGAGTAAGGGTGGGCCAATCGCTCTCTGACAGTCACTCGCTGGATATGGGGGTGCCCCAGGGTAGCATAGTTGCCCCAATACTTTTTAATATTATGCTATCAGATATAGCTAAAACAAACATCAAGAACAACAGACTCAGTATGTACGCAGATGATATAGCAACCTGGACACAAACAAAGAAAAAACTCAATCAAAAAAAGCTCAAAGAAGCCCTAAAACAACACCAAAAACAAACCGACCTAATAGCTCACTACCTACAAGACAACGGCTTCTCACAGGCCCCAAACAAATGCATCTTTTTAATACTAACTAATATGAGAAAACCTTCAGTCAACTACAACCTATCAATAACAATTAATGATCAAGCAATATCAGCTTCTAACCATGCCAAATTTCTAGGAGTCATTATATCCTGGACTGAACACATTAATCACATAACTAGGAAAGCCTATAAAGCACGAAATTTTATTAAAATTATTTCTCGGGAAAAATGGGCGCATGAAAAAAATGCTAACAAATCTTGTAAGATCACTTGTCCGCAGCCGATTAGTATATGGACTAGAGGCAATGCATTCCTTAACAACACTTAATTTACTAAACTACAGAGAATAGAAATCCGTGGTCTAAAAATAGCTCTGGGGCTCCCCCGTTTTGCAGTGACTGATCTCATTTATCGAGATGTGGGCTGGCTCCCCTTGCGTAAACTACTGAAGTTTAACTGCTCCATTCTTCTTCTCCGTATATATGCTACCCAAATGTACACAGACTTTGAATTTTATGATAACTTTTCAGACCCATACTACCACTCCCACCCTGACCATAAAACTAAACACCCCATTCTGTATCGCAAATCCATACCTATAACCAAATATACGGAAGATCTGTTCCACGAAGCAGGAGTTAACATAGCGGAAGTCTCCACTCGCCCCACATACGACTATCCACAGTGGGAGGTGACGCCCATAACAACAGACACCTCCCTACATGAACAATACTCCAAACAAGAAGATCCAAACAGACTAAAAGCTGCAGCACTAGAAAAAATTCAGTCTCCATCATCATCACCTCATATATACAGACGGCTCCAAAATTAATCAACAAACAGGCTGCGCATTTACAATTCCAGATCTGAACGTAACAAAATCATTTCAACTAAATAATATTTCAATTTTCAGTGCCGAACTTTGGGCCATACTAGAAGCATGCTCCTACATCAATAACTTCCCAAATCCCCCACGGAGCGCTATCAGACTCACTTTCATCTATTCAAGCTCTAGTGGGGGACTCTAAAAATAGACGCTCTGTCATACAAAAAATCAACTTCCTCATACATCAGATTACAATTAAGGGAACTGACATATCACTAGGTTGGATCCCTTCCCACTGTGGCCTACACGGCAATGACCTGGCCGACTGGGCCGCCAAACAGGCGGCTCTTGGTCGGTCCGGTACCAAAATAAATATTAAATTTTCAATCCCAGAAATGAAATCAGCACTTAAGAAAACCTCTTTCCAGGGTTGGGCTCGGGAACTTGAAGCCCGGTGCAAGGCCCATTCCTGGGACCACCAAATTGTGACGGGGGGACTTTTCCCCCCCGTCCCTCGCTCTGTTTTATCCTTGATTTACAGACTCAGAACCGAGGCCACATACTGCAAATTTAAAGAATTAGAGTGTGAATGTGGAGACTTCCTAACAGTAGAACACTTATTTACACAATGCAACACTATAGCCCATGAATTAGATAATTTAGTAATAAAACTTAGAACAAACAAGATCCCTTTCACGAAACAAACAATAATTCACAGCCAAACCCACGGCTGGCAACCAATAATCTGGCTGGCGGAGGCCCTCGGCCAGGCTTCTTTTGGCTACTTATTCTAACTCAACAATATCTTTCTGCACAACAACCCAAGACAAAGCCCTCCCCCGTGACCCCTGGTCCGGTGTATGCTGCCTCTCCAAAGGGCCCCACTCCCACATCCTAGTGACTTCGGTGGCTCCCCCCCATCGGCCGGGGGGCCCGACGGGAACGCAGGCGCACTCAGAGCCCTATCGGCTCCTTTGAGTGATGCCGTGTCTCCTGGCTGGCGGCCCGCCCCTTGGGGGGCGTCACTCTGGCCCCTCTCACCCCCAACATTCCAGCCGGTTCTTGTCTCTGGGGGTTGCCGTCCGGGACTGTACGCACAATCGCCTCTACCAGGGGCGTGCGGCCCTGGCCGGCGCCCCCCGGTGGATCCCCCCCCCCCGGAATGAGCGGCATCTCCCTGGACCGGTCCCCAGGCCTAGCCAGCCATAGTCCTTTTTCCCACCCCTCCGAGGCCCGGAGGAGAGGTCTGTCACATCGCAGGGGATCACAGGTCCCCAACACTTTTGGGGACCCCCCCCCACTTTCCTCCTATCATCCCCTCAACGGGGGCCAGTCCCAGCCTCTCCCCCTTTTTTTCTATGGGCTAAAAACTTCTTTCTACCACGCTCTATCTACTCTCTATATTACCACATTTACAACTCAATATGCCTCCCGCGGAAGGATTTGCCTCGGACCTAAAACTAATTCCACCTACCCGCGCGGACTGGCAGCTGACCACGCCAAATAAATCTTATTGTAAACTATTTTATTAATCACAGTTTTAAAACAAACTCATTTTAAATACTATTATATACCTTACTTAATTTTAAATCCCTATAAAGTTTATACAGATAAATCTTTTACCAAAACAAACAAGTAACACTCGGAGCGCAGGTCATAAATAGAACTTTACTTTCCCTTACTTACTCCTACTAAAATTCATTACAAAAATAAACTTTACATCAACCCTCTCTACACTATACTATTTTTATAACAGACACTCGACACAAAAAATTTCAACACACTAATACTACTCGGCCTCAACCAATCGTATGTGCGTCTATAAAAGGCAACATAGGCCGGAAAAGCTCCCCAGCCGCCATTTTAACCTACTTTTACATCATCCACCTCGGTCCCGCTATCAAAGTAAAAACCGCTATGTTAAGAACAGTAACAGAATGGACACGCCGGTCTAATGCACGTATCTCCGTTTTACCTCGGCCCCACCATTAAAGTAAAATCCTCTGTGATAAAAAATGTAATTATAAAGACACGCCGGCGTTGCCTACATTTATTTTTTTTTATCTCGGTTTGATTAATAATGTATATATTTTACCGCGGAATAAACGGTTGTACATAGGCATGAATAAACGGTTGTACATAGGCATGTTGGGTGTATATATGTATATTATTAAAATTAATATATTTGATTCGTTACACTCCACAGTAATTATGGGAAGACGGAGTCTTACGTTTTAGATAGGATCCCCCCCCCCCCCCCCCCCCCCCCCTGTGGTAGGTAGCAAAGACTGTACAGGGGAAGACAGAGTACTTATAAAGTACGGCGATCCGGGCTGATAGAGTTATCGTTAGTGAGAACGTTACACCACAACAATGGCGGCTATCCAAAGACTCAGACTGGAATTTGAAGCAAGAATTCAACTGGCCTATCGACGTTATTTTAAATACCAGATTCAAAGTTGAGCGCTTGGACAAACCCTTTTCCGTGTTCCTGAAGACAAAGAAAGGTAAGGAAGCTGCAAATACGGCCAGAAAATCTATGAAGCAGCAACAACCAGTGTTAGATTTCTGCTGATGTGTTAGGCCTACTTACTAACTTAGGTCTTAGTAGGCCTACAATAGTATTAGCAAAGATACTGTATAGGGGAAGATAAACATCCGGTCTCTTTTCCCTATGGCTGGTACCCACGTGTCGTCATATCCGGCCACAAGGAGCGCCATATTATGGGAGACCGCCATCTTAGTCCTTACCTTTTTTTGAAAAATGCCAGATCGATGCTGCGTATTTGGCTGTTCCAATTCGAAACTTATCTAAACTGTATTTATAACATCTGGATGTTTTCTTTACACATTTAGATAACATTTTCACTTTGTTTACACACAAATAAGGACTAAGATGGCGACACTTCCGTTGGAATGGTCGAGATGCGCACGCAGGTGGGTTGGAGCCATATGAGTAGTGAGGACAGAAACACTGGTTATGTCCCTTTGAAACGTAACACATTTAGGATACATAACTCTTGTTTTCAAACCCGAGAGAGTTATCTTTTCATGAGTCAGTTACACTTGGATCATGGCGGAATGGAGCAAACGAGGAGGGGCAGTGTGTTCAGCAACAAGTTGCAGGAATGCTCGCCACAAGTACTCTGTCTTCCCCTGTACAGTCTAAGTCTTTGCTTTCCCCAAAGACAAAGAAAGGCAAGTGAAATTTCGATTTATAATGTGATTTTCAAATGAAATAGTGTGCTTTTGATTATGATCTGAATTTTTTTCTAGATCTAAATCGGGAGAATTATTAACAATATTAATACATGTACTTAATTATGACATTTAGAGAGAGAGAGAGAGAGAGAGAGAGAGAGAGAGAGAGAGAGAGAGAGAGAGAGAGAGAGAGAGAGAGAGAGAGAGAGAGCTCTGAGAGAGAGAGATCTACGAAACATTCTTTTGCATCTTTATGTGTAGGATCAAAATTAGATCTGTATTAGTGTATGTATCACAAACGGGCTGGTCGCTACTTTACACATTTTCACCACTAGTGTGGGCGCGCGCGTGTGTGGATGTAGATATTTGAGTATGTGCTTTGACTTGCATACTCTATAACGTTAAATATCGAACAATGATGCTTTTATGCACTTTCTTTTAAACAGATCTGTAGAAAATGGGTACAACGTGGGATGCACAGATCTGCTTCAAATGGGCGTAGAAGAAGCCGCACGCTGTCGCTACGTAATATTATGGTGATTTCCATTATCTACTAGTCCCCCCCTCCCAATTCCAACTACTTAGCCACTACATTCTAGGTCTAATCGATCATAGTTACCTTGTATTTCTGTCGACTCGCTGCCGGCCTTCTCTTCTTCTGCTCTTCCGTCCAAGTCCGTTATCCTTCCCGTGATCCTCCTCTCTTTATGCTAATTACCCCCCCCCCTTTGACCTAAGCTAATTTACATATGCCCTACTCTCTAGATAACCTCCCTTATTTTTACCACACTCTTCCCCCTCAACTTTTAGAACCCCCCTTCTTATCCATTACTTGCAGAAATTTTTATACCTCTAAAATATTCCCTTCCTTCCCCCCCTTTATAAACAATTATTCCCTATCATTTCTCAATCCTAACCCTTAATGCCTGATTTAATTAACCAATAACTCATTTTTAACTCTGAATAACACAACAATTATAACTTCCCAACTTGAAACACTAACTATATATTAATCCTAACATATTTATTCTCAATATGAAAATTATTCCACCCTACATACCTCTCCACTAAATAACAATAGTAACTCTCAACTAGAACTTCAGATACAAATTCCCAATATGAGAATCGACCCCCTCCCTTCTCTTAATCTTCACAATGTACTCTATATTCATTATCAGGGAAGATGAGTCGCTCAAGTCTTCCAACCACTGCTCTTCTGGCATATATTCATGCCAGCCTCACCGCTAGTGACCTTCCAACTTATGTCACTGTGTGTGACAAGGACCTTCAGTCATAACTCCTCTAGCATATATTCATGCCAGATTCATTGCTAGTGACTCTCTAGCAACTCTCTTCCCACCCATTGGGCAAAGCCTGATTTATGCTCTGGAAAACAGTCAGGGTGTAGATCTTGAAACAGCACAGGGTTCCCGAAACAATATATACATATATTTTTATTTGTTTTTAATTATTATTATTATTATGGTTAGATACAAACAAACAAAAATGTATTTTTTTTTTTTAAACACAAAAAAGAAACCCAAAAACAATATATATATATATATAATAAATAAAATAAATAAAAATAAATAAAACTGAACCAACTTAATCAAAACCCCGCCTGCCCCTATGTGCCTCTTTAAAGATCTAAGGGCGGACTCCGAAGAACTCATAAAACGTCTTGTTTATGCTCTGCGCCACCTCCTTCATCGAGATCTTCTGAAACCCGCCCCCAGCACCCCTGACTGATGGAAGCCTGTTCCAGAGCCTAGTCAACACTGCTCCAGCATCGTAAGGCACACTGTATGGGATACCTCTGGGAGGAAAATATGGGGAATCAGTCTCCAGCAGCCATTTTCCTCTTTGGAACAAATCCAGAAGAATCCCTTCCTGAGGGAAATCTTCTATCCTGCCACCAATCAAACCAAACACTACCTCAGGGAAAGCCTCCATCCACCTCTTAACTTCCTCCTGCCTCCCCCTGAAGCAGTGCACATACACTCTATGGCGAGGGTCGAGAAATTCTTTCAACACTTTAATGATCTCTTCACATGCCGTCCCATGATCCTTGCTGCTGGAGACTGCCCCAGCCTCTCGAGTATGGATAACTATAGGCATCCCTTCAGACAAAAGTTCTCTTGCCCCATCCAATACCCTTCGGAGAAGTTGCTTCTGCAACTCAAATTCAACCCCCCAGCCCTTCTGTCCCTGGTTACTGAAATCGAGGCCAATTTCACCAAGAGCGACAGAACGAGGCCCCTTCAGGAGCGCTTTGACTTGACCAACCAACACTGTTACTTTCTCTTCTGCTTTTGTATGTCTGAGGAGAAGTCCCGCTTTCTTTGGATGAATTCCAAAGGCATACCAGCACCCAGGCTGACTGTTTAAGTGGTTTTGTAGAACCTCACTTCCATGAAGGTACTCTATGAGGTCCTCATCACAAAAACATGCCACACCTCCCTTCAACTGAATGTTGGCCGGTTCCAGTCTTCCGCTCTCCCTCAGTAATGCCGAGAGATTGAATTCCAACCTGCCGTCTCTGTCATAGACAACAGATGGTCCCCTTTTCCTCCCAGCTCTACTCAACGCACGGTCCAGGTGGAAATGGGCATCAAAAACAGGATACTTCTGTCCTACACCTAACATCCCTCCTTCCTTCTTATTATTTCTTTGTTTTCTTTCCACACTTACTCCTGATATCCCTAGACTCTCTACTTTATTTCTATTCCCCCACGTGTCCAATTCCCGAGGTTCTTGCCCCTTCCACTTCACCTTTTCCCTTTTTCTCATCAACCTCATTCCGTTCTTCCCCTTTTTCCTTCCCTCGCTCCTCACCCACTATCCTCAACAGCTCCTCCTCTGAAAACTCACTTTCAAAATCCATTATGGTGATTTCCATTATCTACTAGTCCCCCCCTCCCAATTCCAACTACTTAGCCACTACATTCTAGGTCTAATCGATCATAGTTACCTTGTATTTCTGTCGACTCGCTGCCGGCCTTCTCTTCTTCTGCTCTTCCGTCCAAGTCACTTGAACAGTCATGCAAACCACCCCCCTCCTGATCTCGTGCCATGACAGGAAATTTCCTAGCTGGGCCGGCCAAAGTAGTCCCCTCTGTTCCCTTGAACAAGTCAAAGTCTCAGAAGTTATCTCTCACCTCCGATGGCACCCAAGAAAGAACATGATTCAGCACGGCCCAATGTGCTGTGAGGGAGACTGCGTTTGGTGGAGCTAAGCAAATCTCCCTCGGAAATTCCTCTTCTAGCAGCCTTGCATACCCACGCAGTACTACATTCTCTTCTTCTGTCAAATCCACTCCCGCCTCTCCTCGGTCCATTCTGATCTGACAACACAGACCAAACAATCCTTGTACTGCGCACCCTCCCAAAATGGCTGCCAGAAAATTCATGGCCCGAGCAATCAGTTGGGGCGCTGCCTGGTAAAAACCCTGAGGCAAATGATGCTCCAACATGTGTGCTCTTAGATCTGCAACAGGTTGACTTTTGCAGATTATGCAAATCATGGTTTGGCCTACCCCTTCGGGATCCCTCACCTTCCTCTCTTCACCACTTTTTTTGTCAGCTCCTCCATTTCCCCCACGTCCCCTCAAATTTCCACCTCCCCTACTTCCCTCATTTCCCCTCCAGTTTCCACCCCTCCTACTTCCCTCATTTCCCCTCAAATTTCCACCTCCCCTACTTCCCTCATTTCCCCTCCAGTTTCCACCCCTCCTACTTCCCTCATTTCCCCTCCAGTTTCCACCTCTCCTACTTCCCTCATTTCCCCTCAAACTTCTGCCTCCCCTGTTTCCCTTACCATTTTTACTTTCATTACTAACATTCCCCTCATCTCTATTTGTACACCCTTTCCCTTCACCACCACTGTTCCCACTTCCCCCACTCTTACTTCCTTCTACCTTCCCTTCACCTCCTGTCTTCACCGCCACTGTTCCCACTTTCCCCACTCTTGCTTCCCTCTACATTCCCTTCACATCCTATCCCTTCACCGCCACTGTTCCCACTTTCCCCACTCTTGCTTACCCAAACATTCTTTACACATCCTGTCCTTTCACCGCCACCGTTCCCACTTGCTCCACTCTTACTTCCCCCTACATTCCCTTCACATCCTATCCCTTCACCGCCACCGTTTGCTCCACTCTTACTTCCCCCTACATTCCCTTCACATCCTATCCCTTCAACGCCACTGTTCCCACTTCCCCCGGCATTCTTTACACATCCTGTCCCTCCACCGCCACCGTTCCCACCTGCTCCACTTTTACTTCCCCCTACATTTCTTCCACATCCTGTCCTTTCACTATCACTGCTCCCATTCCCGGGCCTAGAATTATTGAATCTTTGCCCTATTTGAACGTGTCCTTTATAGATTGGAAAAGAGTCTACTTCCCTTCCTGATCCCCACTTCCAGTTTCTCCAACCCCCAACTGCACCCCTTCTCCCTCTATTCACTCCACTCCCATACCCTCCTCTCACCACATAGTCGACCTTTCTATTCCCAACTCCACCATTTCCACCTACTTTCCCAGAGTCTCTCATTCCTCCAGATCCCTCTTTTCCACCCCTACCCTCACTTCCTTTCCTTCCCTCCACTATTCCCTCTTGTCCTCCACCCCTTCTTTTAATCATGCCCCCTTGCTCTCCTCTACTTCCCTCTTGTCCTCCAACACTTCCCTTCACAATTCCACTTTCTTTTCCCTTTTGTACCCTCTCTCCCTCTTTACTGTTCCCTCCGTTTTTGAAATATCCCCCCTTTTCTCCCTGGAACCCACCACCCCTTCCTGCTTGAGACCCCCCACTACCTCTTCCTCCTTGAACCCCCCCCCCCCTTACCTCTTCCTCTTTGAAACCCCTCTCTACCTCTTCCTCCTTGAAACCCCCCACTACCTCTTCCTCCTTGAACCCCCCCCTTACCTCTTCCTCTTTGAAACCCCTCTCTACCTCTTCCTCCTTGAAACCCCCCACTACCTCTTCCTCCTTGAAACCCCCCATTACCTCTTCCTCCTTGAAACCCCCCATTACCTCTTCCTCCTTGAAACCTCCCCCTACCTCTTACTCCTTGAAACCCCCAACTACCTCTTCCTCCTTGAAACCCCCCATTACCTCTTCCTCCTTGAAACCTCCCCCTACCTCTTCCTCCTTGCCAGCCCCTTCTTCCACCATCCCATCCTCTCTCCACTCCACCCCTCCCTCCATTCCATCCACCCCTCTCCTTCCTATCCACTTCAACTCCTCTCTTCTTCCCCGGAATGCTCATCATGAACACCCCCTCTCCAACTTCCACCCCCCCATCCTGTTCACTCCAAAATGTAGCACAGACAGTTTCTCTTAAACTTGTCATGATTCTGCACACAAACCGAATCAAACAATTGCCAAACATGAATTGCAAAAATACTGGTTGATGCTCTTTTCCTCCTCTTCTGAAATGTTTACACATCTGCCATGGAACCACTGATCACATCCATCACATGCAATCATAAAGGTCCCATCGTCTGGGCCATTACAAAGACAGAACAATTCTCTCCCCTTGCCTTTCTCTTCCTTCCTTTTACTTTCCTCTTCCAACATAGTCAGAACTCTTTTCCTCTTTCTCCTGAACCACAAAGGCAACACTCTGCTCTCACATTTCTTTAATCTGTCATGATGAATGACCCACTGCTTTCTTCTTGATGTTATCTCAAAGAGGATAGGCGAAATCACCCGAACAACCAGCATCGGCCCCTGCCATTGAGGTGAAAGCTTTTTACTCTGCCCGATCTTCGTTGCAGAATTAATGAGCAAGACTGCATCTCCTACCTCATACTTAGCCATTCTTTGTCCAACATCCCTTAAGTTTTTCTGCCGAATCTGTTGGGACTTCAACTTTGACCTTGCTAGCTCGTGGCATGTCACCATGTCCGCTTCAAGTTCACGAACATATTCCACTGGGTTCAACTTCTTCATCAAGTCACCCGTCATTAATGCCAGTGGAGTAGCTACTTCCCTTCCCAACATCAGCCGATTCGGAGTAAAACCCGTTGACCTGTTAACTGTGGAACGAATAGCACCAATAAGTAGAGGTAGCTTCTCGTCCCAGGAATCTTGCTTCCCCTCAATGACACAGCGGATCATCTGAAGCAACACTCGGTTCATTCTTTCCACTTGACCATTCGCACTAGGGTGGTATGGGGTAGTTCTCTTTTTTGCTATCTCTAGTAGCTTACATAGTTCTTTGAATAGTTCGATCTCAAAGTTAGACCCCTGATCAGTTACTATTTCTTGTGGGCACCCTAGTCTACTAAAAAAACTGATCAACAAGAGCTCTTGCTACCATTTCCGCCTTTTGATTTGGAAGAGCCACTGCCTCTATCCATTTAGTGAACTGATCGACAACCACTAAAACAGACATTTCCTCTTTTTGTCACAGGAAGTGGCCCCAATATATCAATGTGACATTTCTCCATGGGTGCTCCTGATGTAAATATTTGCAATGGTGCCTGTCTTTTCCTAGGAGCTGTTTTCGCTAGGTTACAAACATTGCACCCTTTCACATATAGTTCAATGTCTTTCATCATGTTAGGCCAGAAACATTTGGTCTTAATCTTTTCTTGGGTCTTAGTAATACCAAAATGTCCTGCCATGATGTTATCGTGGGCAAGGAGCATGATCTTTTCTCTCATTTCTAACGGAACAACAATGAGATGTCCCTGGCCTATCCACTTGTATTTAAGAACCCCATTTTCCACCACCATATGATCTTTCACAGCCCACAGTCGTTTTACATCCAACGACTTATCATACACATCTTCCCTTTTCACTTCCTTTCCCTGGGACAACCACATCTTCACCTGGTTAACACCACAATCCAGGTCCTGTTTTTCTTTCCACTCCTCCAAAGAAGTAACTTCCGCCCAGTTACTTCCTCCCTCTGCAATCTTTGTTGGTCTTACTTTGAATTCTCCAACAACAGACCTCATGGCAAGGGGAACCACATCATCCACTTCCTCCTCAAAACGACTCCACTGTTTCATGGCTCTCTGACAGTACTTACATCCTCCACAGGGTAGGCTGTCCAAGCTCTTTCCTGCTCGGTAGCAATCACATTTTTCGAGCGAGTCTGGCATTCTGGACAAAACATCTGCATTCACATGCAAAACCCCTTTTCTATGAAGTATTTGCATATCAAACTGAGAGAGTTCTTCTATCCATCGGGCCAACTGTCCTTCAATTTCTTTGAAACGCATCAGCCAAGTTAGACTATTATGGTCCGTTCTAACCAAAAATTGCCTTCCCAAGAGGTAATGCCTGAATTGACGGGTAAAAGTTATCACCGCCAATAACTCCTTGCGGGTAGTACAATACTTCCTTTGTGCTGGTGTTAACCGTTTACTAGTGAAGGCAATAGGTTTAATAATACCATCCTGCATTTGCGAAAGACAGCCTCCAATGGCATCGTTTGAGGCATCGGTATCAAGAATAAAGGTTCCTTCTTCCTGAGGCAAAGCTAGAATTTCTGCTGAAAGCAAACTACGTTTTAGAGATATGAAGGCTTTTTCATGTTCTTTATTCCATTGAAATGAACTCTTCCCTGTCAGTCCATACAAGGGAATGGCGATCTCTGCCAATTTCGGCATGTGTTCCCGATGATAATTTACAAAACCGAGAAAACTTTCCACATCGCGTGTGCATTTTGGCCGTGGCCAGTCAGCTACTGTTGTTAAGCTTTCTGGATCAATTTCAATTGAATTTTCTCCAACGATCTTTCCTAGGAATTTGGCCTTGGTTCTAAATAGAAAGCACTTTTTTGGTTTTAATTTCAAATTGTGCTGTCTGAACCGTTCTAGGACTTCTTTGAGATTGGCAAAATGATCTTTAAAATTCTGTCCTAGAACTAGCACATCGTCCAGAAACGCTAAAACTGACTTCCAGGTTAATCCCCTTAGTACTAGGTTGATGGCCCTTTGGAAGGTACTAGGTGCGTTTGTTAGCCCGAATGGCATTCTGAGGCATTCAAACAGCCCGAATCGTGTGATAGGTCACCAGCGAAAATCCAGACACCAGCGAACATTCCCATCCTTCTTCCTTACCAACACAGGAGCTGATGCCCAAGCTGACTGTGAGGGCTGTATCACACCAATGTCCAACATAGACTTCAGATGCTTCTCCTCTTCACCCTCATACCCTTTTGGAGTTCTTCTCATTCTCTCCTTGAAAGGTTTCACTTCTGAATCCGTGAACTCAATGGTGTGAGGCAGAGCAGAAAAACAACCCAAATCCCAATCACCTTTAGAGAAGACATCCTGATAATCAATTAACAGTGTCTCCACACAACATCTCTCCTCTTCGCTCAACCCCTGTGAAGACCTTTCTGCTAACTCTTGTAAATGATTAGGCATTTCTCCTTGTGGGTTTGATACAGTTCGCACCCTCCACCCCTTCTCTCCAGAGATCCAAGATTCTGATTTTTCTAACAATTCCTCCCCTTCCTCTACTGTACCAACTACAGTTCCTGCCTCTATTTTTATAGCTGAATTTGTATCATTTATGCACTGAATTACAACCTCTGTTCCTGCTGTATGAAATGAATTCGGAATCAAACATGATGTTGAAGATTTTATAGGATTGAGGACAAAATCCTTTGTTACTTCCGAAGACAATCTGCATTGAACCCACAAAACACTATTTGGTGGAACTTTTGTTTTCTCTTTGACTGCTACTCTACAGACTGTGGTTGTTTTTTGATTTTCTTTAATTGTTATTGCAGGAACAGTCTGATTGCCTATAACCATCTCACAGGAACCAAAATCAATTCCCACATTGTTTTTGAACAGAAAATCACTTCCCAGTAACATTTCCTCTTCGATATCCGCTGCTACTAGGCTAAGTAGAAAATCTTGCTGACCCATGCTGATCTTAACATCCTCAATCGACCTACCCATAATCAGATCTTTCCCTATTCCCTTTAACCTGATCGGCCTTGCTGTTTCAAACCCCGACAATTTTTTTAGCAATCTTTAGGTTAAGGACAGAAACTTCTGCGGCAGAATCTATTACCGCCATGACTGGTACTTGTTCCAAAATAACAGGTACAACCAATGATCTTCCTTGTTCAGAAGTTGAGGAGGAATATACTACTTTAGTTTGAATGGAATCTTGAATCTCTTTTGAACCACTGAAACCAGACCTGCCTACAGGGCATTCGCTTGATTCTGGAGAGAACTCCTGCCCCGCTCTTGGAATCCCTCCTATTCGTTTAAAGACCGTCCACCGGCTCCCCCACTCCAACGACAATCTCTGGCCACATGCCCAGTTCTCTTACATCTGAAACATTTATCCCCGTCTCTCCTCGGGCAGTCTCTGGCAAAATGCCCTTCCTCTTTGCAAACATAACATTTGAACTTATCTAAGCAGTCCCTCAAGAAGTGATTTCCTCCACACTTGTAACAATTCCTCTGGTTATCACCACCCCTCTTCTCCAAGTTGCCCAATCTTTCATTTACTTGGGACATGTGCTCCATCAGTGCCTTGTTGATGGAACCTGGCTCATCCAAACTCGAGGTCGCAGCCTGTTCACTCTGCCCCCTCAGCACCACTCGCACTTTCTTAGGAACCACCCCCATCGTCTTCTGACGCTCAAGAAACAACTCAAGCGCCTCCACTGCTTCATCCAAAGTGGCTAGAGTGCTGTGTATGCAGTGCATGCTAGCATCTCTGTAGCAACACCCCATCAAGAAACGTTGAACCATTTCTAGTTCAATATAATTCCATGGCAGACCCTCAAAGGCTTCTATTGCCAAGCCTCGAAGTCGGTCACGACGAGAGAAGAAGCTAAAAAACCCACAATCTCTCACCTTCTTTTTGCACTTGGGGCACTTGTAACCATCAAACAGAGCATTCACTGCTTTGATGTTGACGATCACATTCCCTTCCGTAGTCCATTCTTCTTCTGTTCGTGTCTTCTTTTCACTCGGGGATGAAGAGATGGGTGAAGACAAAGACCTTTTCCTCCCCAAAGTTTCCAGTTTTGCAGCCGATCTGATGGGCTTGCTTGTATCAGGTCGCGACGGCCCAGGCTGTGGTTCAGGCTCAGTTTCTGGTGGTTTTTCTTTTGCTGCAGTCTTTTTCCGGCCTTTTCTTTTCTTTTTGCCAAACTGGTGCTTGGTTGACCACTTTCTTGTAGGCATTTTGCTGAAAAACTTTGTCAAAATCGATGATGGCTGCCAAAAGGACGCTTCGTGTTGCTTAGGTCGGAAAGTGCCGAAGTGCTGTTCGGGCGAACTCGGCAAGTGATCACGCAGCTAGCACGCGCGAAGCAGGAGGCTATTAGCCAATGAAACTGCTTGTTTCAGATATCGACCTTCACCTCTGTGTAATGTGGTGTGTCATTGGTCAAATTGTGGAAGAGGGATACCTCTTTTTTTAGCTTCGTGTGTCGCTGTAAACCCTTATTTGCATGAGATACTGACGTCAGAATCTAGGTCAAATCACTAGCTTTACAACGAGCCATAGCATGGCGGGGTCCGCTGCTTAGAAGTTGCAGTAACTATGGCTTGAACTTAGTAATTTTCGCTTTTGTTTTTGTTTTTTTGACATTTTGTAGACACACCTAGGTTATAAAATGATTTATTTCTTACATAAAACATAATATTTATGCAAAATAAACAACACAGGCGTAATCTAGAGTAATATAGGGGGGTTTCCCATCAAGAACCCCAAACACATTATGGAACGATTTTAACACATTTTGTCATGCCATGCTCCACCTTAATAATAAAAAAAATTGTCTGCTTATTTTACTGTTCGTTGCACAGAGGGGAACTTCGATTCTTTCTTCCTCTGTGCTTTATACAAGATTTCGTTTCTAGCTAACCGGTCGAAGGAAGCTGTAGTTTCACCCCAAACTCGATATTTGTGGGGTGAAACGCTGTCGCTAACCGGCGTCAAGAAAAGCCATGCTGTCTGCCTGAACTGTAGACGAGTCAGGAGAGCTGTCAGAGGAAGGGGACCCTCTTTGCTGTGTTCCTGAACGGAGGCCTAGCTGTCTGGCAGACCATTTTCCAGGAAGCTGTGACGTGCGCCATTGGTGGGGACAGCTAGGTGTCTTGGTAGTTAATTTCGGCACTCGGTTAGGATTTTGGGTTAAGTTTAATTGTCACGGGAAGCACAGAGGCGGTAATGAGTTTTTCTTGGTGATAGGGTGTGATAGGAGTAAGGTGTGTCAGAGTAGGCTATCGTAAATTTGGATTTAACGTCCTCTCGACCTGGGAAGGCACATATGGGACATAGGTCAGAGTAGGCTTAGAAGAAAAAACAACAATGACAGGAGTCATTTCCTAGGGACAAAGGTTGGTTAAAAAAACTTACTAGTTGTGTTTAGGGAAATTGTCAGTTTAGGGGAAAAAATGTTGTGTAAATGTAGTCGGTTTGCCGAACCGAATTTTCAGGTTGATGCTGTGATATGTGCATAGTTAAGTTTAAGGTGTGAATGTGTAAATATATTATTTTAAATATTTATAAATTAAATGAATGGATGTGTAAACACATGACACCACAACAACGCCACAATAGGCAGGGGACAGATTTTTGTGGGGTGGAATAAGTCGACTCGATTAAAAAGACTAGCCGAGTCGTCATTGTAGGTTTCCATATGTCCTAGTGTGGGGCGGGGGATGTGTTGTAGGCTAAGTAAAAATTTCATGTTGTGTTGTTCGTTACTAATTCATGAGCCAAGTCCAACCATGAATTGTCCCCCCTTTGCACGCATTCACACGCGCGTAACATTGGGTATTGTAGCAACTGTTCCAAATTAGGCCAGAGGTTGGTACACACCGGGCTACACTCCTAAAACAAATTAAACCTGTTAGGAATAAGCAGAGCTGCGGAGTCATTGTCGGCACAGGTTTAAATAATTGTTAATGTGTAACCAGATAGAGATAGGCCTAGAGATTTTAAATGGTAAATTTTAGTTGGTGTTGTTTTAATGCAATTGGTTTTGCTCCGTTATATGTTACCGGAGGGCAGAGATAGGATTTGAGTTGTTAGCTCGTAACGTGTGCTGCACGAGAATTGTGGGTTCGTGTCATTTGGAGACAGACTGTGTTTCTGTGATTGGGAAGGGACAAGCTAGAAGTTGCTAGGCTAGTTATTTTTTAGGTCACGTCTATGCGTTGTGCATTTACGTGTAGTTAAGTGAACAGTAATTGGGATGTGTTTATTTAAGTGATACAGTGGTGTACGGCTATGCGGAAATAAAGGGGGAGTTTCGAAGATTAGTTTAATAGGGACATAGGGTTAAAATATTTTATTTTTGTTTTAAACAGGCTCTCAGTTGGGACGCCAGCTGCTTAGTGTGGAAAGGGCCGCGAGTCTGAGGTGGAGTGACGCCGTTGGTGCTGTCCTTAGTTCGAGGAAGAACTACACTGTGAGGAGTGTGAAGAAGTCATCACACTACAGACCCCTTTCCTTTCTTCAACTAACTTAAGGCATAGTGCAGTTGTGCCAGTCATTAAACCAGACTAACTTTAAGTTGTCGCCACAGCGATAACTTCAGAGCTTAATCTAGAGCGTGGGATTGGTAAAGTCCCCCAAAATATTGTTCCTTCCCGCGATAATCGGTGCGGGGAGCGGGCCGAGTCCCGCACATTTGCAGAACGGCCCGCAGTTTTTACCGATCGATGCGGGAAGACCTTCGTCGTCTGCTAAACCTGTCGTCTGGACTAACTGAAAGTATCGAGCAGGAGTGAAGGATTTCTCGACATTTCATTGGTTCTTGACAAAATATTAGTGTTAATTAACCAATCGTGTTCTTCTCGTTCTACCGACAGGAAGTTGCGAGAGTTTCGGCCGCCATCTTGAATGTTTTTCAAAATGAAGCGGGCAGGGACCCTGTTTGATTTTGGATTTTCGCGGAGGCAAAGTCAAAAAAAAAATCCTGTTCCAAGCGATTGTGAAGACCTCGAAGAAAAGATTTCTACATCTAAAACATCGGAAAAGAATGACAACAGTGGCAGTGCAAAGGAACATCGGTTCCAAAATGTCTGGTCGAAAAAGTGGCCGTGGCTGACAAAGAAAAGTTAAAGTCTGTGTACGAGGGTGGGGGAGGTACTGGTTCTTATGCATGTGATGTGGGGTTGGATAGGGGGGAATGCCCCCCTTTTTTTTATATGAGGGGGGGACTGCCCCCCTTTTTCAGAAATCCTAGATTAGGCTCTGTAACTTGTGTGAGGGATTTGATAAAGTGTGGGGTATTTCCCTACATTTGACTTGGAGTGAAGTGACATAGTAATAGTAGATGTGGGGTGTTTTCCCTACACCTTATTAATAAGCCCATTTTATTAACCCTTATTTCCATTTTTGCCATACGTTTCTTACCTAGCCTTACCGTGTTTGCTTAGTCGCTTGTACATTTCTTTTTTATTTCTTCTTCTGCGTTCCCAGGCCATATGACCATAATGGGTAAGGTACAAATGTGTCTGGTATTCATTTTTCACTGGTCTCCACGCTGCCTACAGCCGACGCATTCCGATTTCGGAGGAGCTCAAAGGAGAAAACAATATTTGGAGGATTTTTTAAAAGGCAGGAGAATTGGGCCGATACGTCAGAAAGATAAATGATACTAAGCAAAGGGAAAAGGCAAGAGTCAAAGAGAGTGGCATATTACAAGCACTGATCTTCAAGAAGGTGGGGGAACTATTTTTACGAAAGACTCCCCCGGTATTCCCACGGGGGGAGACTCGTGGAGGGGGCGGGGTCGTCCAGCTCTCCGTATGGAGGCACGAGGCATCCACCCACTGCCCTAATTGCAACACTTCAAATGCAGTGAAATATAAACTTGTCTTTCATTAAAGACGCAACACATGGGTAAAGAATAAAGACACCCCCCTCCCAAACAAATAAAATTCTTTTTATCCCCAACCGCTCGTTGAATAAACTGTATACAAAAGAAAAATGGAACCCCCTACTAACAAATATTTAAACGTATAAATCCGTGACTAAACTAAGATCTACAAATGAATATCAGTCGACACCACACTTGGATATAGATATATACAAACAGAAAGTTGTCTTTCATTCTTGAATGTTCAACTTGATTAATTTTCTTAGTTCTCTCTCATCTTCTGTCTTTATTTATCATCTTTGTATAATTATCACACACACACACACACACACACACACACACACACACACACACACACTCTATCTCTCTCCCTCACTCTCTGTCTCTGTCTCTCATTCCTTCTTTGTCTGTCTCTGTCTCTGAACCTTTTTTTTAGTGTGTGTGTGTGTCTCTCTCTCTCTCTCTCTCTCTCTCTCTCTGTCTCTCTCTCTCTCTCTCTCTCTCTCTCTCTCTCTCTCTCTCTCTCTCTCTCTCTCTCTCTCTCTCTCTCTCTCTCTCTCTCACTAACTTTCTCTCTCATTCGCTGTCTCGTTATGTGTCTGTCTCCCACCCAATCTCTGTCTCTTTCTGTCTCCGTATCTTTCTCTGAGTTACTTAGAAACAGAATTAAGAAGACAATCAGCACCTTGACTCCTCTTACTTAGCCTGAGGATATTTGGTGTCATGGGGGATAAGTGGTTAATTGAGCTCAAGTGTCTGTTTTAATTGACTACAGAAGTGCTCCACACGTGCCCAAGTATCAACATCTTCTAAGTGCACACTTTTCATTCTGAGGGCCAAAACGAGAGAGCATTACTGTACGTTGAAAAAAATAAAACTTTTTAGAAAAGGGAGCCAAAAGAAGCACGGAAAAGTCTACTTTCATCAGAATGTGATGTGTGTGCGCGCGCGCGCGTTTGTGTGTGTGTGTATCCGAGCAACATATATACCATAGTGTTCGGCTGTTGGGATGACCCCCCGAGTCTTTTAGCCAGTGTTAGGACAACAACAACAGCAACAACAACAACGACAACACCAGCAACATCATCCATCCTGTATTGATATGTGAAACGAAATGCTAGAAAGGGGTCTGCCTCATTCTTTTGAAGGAGCTCTTCATGTAATGATCTCCCCTTCCTTTAATGTCTCATACATTTCGTAAGGTCTGTGTACACGTTAACATAATTAACAAAATATCACTGGTTCCTCATGGCAACACAGCGAGTTGTAAGTCATGTTATGAGTGGCCTATTACTGTGTTGCCATGGAGAAATAGATATATTTTGTGAATAATATTAACGTTTTCACAGACTTTAAGCTCCGTGTACTTCAAACACACATTTTGAGTGACTAGAACCCCATGTGATAGTGCTGCGCTTGAGATATTCGTTGAAGAAGTTTCCACTCTAAAACCGAGTGGTGATTAGAGTAGAAAGAAAATCCAATGATGTTACCCTTACACCCTTGAACTAAAGCCTTTCTAACCGAGTTATTTTTGTTTTGATGAATGTAAGCCAACTCTAAAGCACACATCCAAAATACACAGGGGAAAAAAATATCGCTCAAACGCATTGCATATACAATTTTAAAAATAAACATTTGAGTCAATTTTGACGCCGTATTAAATGAAATTAAATCTTGATGTTGAATTTTTTTCTTTTTCTTTTAGACATAAAGACTTCGCGAGGAGGAGGAGGGGGGAAGGAGGAGGCGGCGGCGGAGGATCAGGGAAGGAGGAGGAGGGAAGTCATGAAAGGGAAGTAAAATCAGTTGACAGAATAGAACATGTTTTGTTGATGAAGAGTGAAGATGAAATGATGTGATTTTGACTTTATTAACAAATGTTATTTTACCTTATGTTTTAAGTGTGTTTCTATGTGCGCATGCGCACGCGTATGTATATATAATAGATATATCAGAACATTAAAAAAGAAAACACAAGTAGAAATAACTGTAAAAGGAACATTTAATAAAAGCAGATATTTCGAGCTATGTGCTCTTTGTCCATGCTAGTCTCCAAATGCCAGTACAAAGTCACAAAATCACAGACCTAAGAATTACAACAATGATTAAAATTCAGAGAAGGAATACAAATATTTAAAAGATTCACATTGGTGGCAAACTGTGAATGTTGCACGCACAAAATAATAAAATCAGTTCACGTGATTCTCACCTCACACGGCGCACTATCCCCACCACAATTATTCACCACCCCCACCACACCATCCGGCTTAGCTCACAAAAATCACAACTCTAATCATGATAACAAATGAAGGATAGTGAGGAGCTTGGGGGGGGGGGGGGGGGGGGTGATGACAGCTAAAGTGAGAGGAAAAGGAAGGGAGGAGTAAGGAAGGTTAGTCTAAAAAAGGGAAGATAAATGTGTGTAACTGCACATACGAAGATGAAGAAAAGGAGAAGCAAAAGAAGAAGGAAGAGGAGGAGGGGGAAAAAATATAAGAAAGAAAGTGTGGGACAGAGAGAGGAGGGAGGGGGAGAGAGAGAGAGGGGGGGAGGGAGAGAGAGAGAGAGAGAGAGAGGGAGGGAGGGAGGGGGAGAGAGCGAGAGAGAGAGAGAGAGAGAGGGGGTGGGGGATAGGGAGAGAGGGAAGAGGGAGGGAGAGAGAAAGAGAGAGAGAGAGAGAGAGTTAGGTGAAAGAACCTGGTGACAGAAAATGGTTAGTGAGGAGGCCAGTCGCACACTAACCATAGGAGATAATAAAGGAAAACATGTCATTTTAGATTATGCACCCATATCAGGTTAGATAATAAACTGTATATATTATACGAAGAAGAAAATGCCAAAACAAACTAGTAATAATAAAGCAAAACCTATATTAATTAGCATTGGGCGCGCGCACGCAAACACTATTCCCACAGTATAGACACACACACACCACTGCCTCCATACACACCATGACTTAGAGAGGGGGGCAATACCTTTATCAGTGGTCACACACCAGATATGCATATTTAAGATCAGGCATAGTGTGTATCTATGGTCAATATGTGGTTGAAATGCGATCAGGGCGAAAAAACAAATAGATGAAGAAAAAGATTTGTCCTGTTTCTTCTCCGTTTACAGCCCCCCCCCCCCCCCCCCCTCTCTCTCTCTCTCTCTCTCTCTCTCTCTCTCTCTCTCTCTCTCTATATATATATATATATATATATATATATATATATATATATATAGACAGACAGACACAACAGAAACACATCATTGAGGGCCCACCTGTGTGTTTGATCGTCTATATCACCCTTCTCGTGGAGCTGGCACACCAGTTTGTTGGAGGTTTTGGCGATTTGAGGGGTGGGGTCTTGAGAGGGGTTGCTGAGTTGACGTGTGGCTTCATGGACATAGTCCTCAGTGTTGAGGACCACGACGGCGTCCCCTTTGTCAGCACTGGTGATCCGGATTTCTCTGTTAGTCACTATTTCACGTAGTTCTCCCAAAGCCTTTCTTTCTGTTGGTTTCATGTTGTCAGTAGGCTTCTTAGAAGCTTGGAAGTTGTCCGTTTGGCTTTGCAGTGAGTAGCAATAAGCATCTAGTGCCTGGTTTCTACCTGAGGGTGGTTGGTAGCCGGTGGGTTAACAGTTCTTTGAGTCGCAGACGCCTACATCCTTCTGCCACGTCCTCAGAGAGTTGCTGGTGATCCAGGGAGCGGGGCGTGGGGCAGAACTTCGGTCCCAGATTCAGCACGTTTAGCTGGTCTTTGGTTAGGGTGATGGATGATAAGTTGACCACGTTATTAGAGGTAGATGACTAGAGGTGTTGTTAGAAGATGGTGTTGATGACATAGAAGTGGATTCGTTCGCAGGGAGAGTTAAGCCACGTCTTCGGAATCTTCTATTTCTACGGCATGCCTGTGGGGGGAGTCTGGAGGCGTCTAGTCCTTTTTGAGCGAGTAACTTTTGAAGTTTCTTCTTTTTGATGGCGTTATAATGCGCGCAGTGAGATGATAGCTGGTCCAACGTAGATGAAGGAGGGATTCGAATAGAAAGAAATCAGCTTCTTGAAACGTCTTGTACATTCTGGAGTGAAGCAGATCTTATTTACGTTCAACAAGTCTGGTATGTGTCCCTACAAGCACTCAGAATGTCCTTACTTGCCGCTGTAGTGACAGTTTTCACAGTCTGGTTTAGCACTTCGGATTTGGGAAGGGCGTCAGTGCCAAACAGGACCCACATACCTTGAGGGATGAGTTGGTGAGAAAGGCAGGATGTTAACACGTGTGACTCGTATCTGGCTAGTTTTTCCGTCGACCTCTTGATGGTAAGACAGAGGTTGGTGGTCCCCTCCATGCTGGATCCTGTCTTGATGACGGATGCACTGTTGACCAGGGGGAGTGAAGCAAGAGGATATATATATATATATATATAGTTTGCTTTGATAAAACTGTTCTGTGTCCAATGTCTTTATTTGTGAACCTCAGAAACAAAAGCAGTTAACGTTAACTTTGAGTAATGTTCCGTGTTAAAAAAAAAAAAAAAAAATTTTTTTTTTACTTTTTCTTCCAATGAGGGAGGGACAGTGCCTTATGCAAAGACAGCTGTTTCGACCTAAGAGAAGGTCTCATCAGTTTGCATGATCGGCCTGCAATTTGACTGTCCAGTAGATGCCAACCTGAGCAAAAAAGACATTCTACAACAGAATGGTGTCTTCTTTGCATCAAATCGAAAATCCATAATAAAAGCAAACCAGCACAAAGTTAAACCAGAAATAGTAAAAATCTTATGAAAATCTTATGTAAAATGAACAAAATAATAATGTTCTGAAATTTTAATTTCAAAACCTAATAGACATGACTAGAGAGGGCCAACTACTGAGATGGTATCCAAATTAAGGATAAAAATAGTATGAAAGAAAAATCTCAGTGAATAGCCAGCTCCGTACCCCTACTCTGAAGGACTGAAAAGTTAGTGCATTTGAAATGCAGAATAGTTTGCTTTGATAAAACTTTTCTGTCTCCAATGTCTTTATTTGTGAACCTCAGAAAGAAAACCAGTTAACGTTAACTTTGAGTAATGTTCCGTGTTATAAAAAAAACCCATAAAACGATAAAGCTGTAAAGCGAAACGTCTCGTCCAAGTTTTGTTGTTCAGGAAAGGAGGAGGAGGGAAGGAGGAGGAAGAGGGAAGGAGGAGGAAGAGGGAAGGAGGAGGAAGAGG
>CM065699.1:44510232-44525232 GCA_017654935.2 Phymorhynchus buccinoides | reverse complement strand
GAGGAGGAGGAGGAAAGGAGGAGGAGGAGAGAAGGAGGAGGAGGAGAAGGAGGAGGAGAGAAGGAGGAGGAGGAAGGAGGAGGAGGAGGAGGAGGAGGAGGAGGAGGAGGAGGCGGAGAGAGGAGGAGGAAAGAAGGAGGAGGAGGAGGAAGGAGGAGGAGGAGGAGGAGGAGGAGAGAAGGAGGAGGAGGAGGAGGAAAGAAGGAGGAGGAAAGAAGGAGGAGGAGGAGGAAGAGAGGAGGAGGAGGAGGAGGAGGAGGAAAGGAGGAGGAGGAGGAGGAGGAAAAGAAGGAGGAGGAGGAGGAGGAGGAGGAGGAGAGGAGGAGGAGGAAAGGAGGAGGAGGAGGAGGAAAGAGGAGGAGGAGGAGGAGGAGGAGGAGGAGGAGGAGGAGGAGGAGGAGGAAGGAGGAGGAGGAAAGGAGGAGGAGGAAAGGAGGAGGAGGAGGAGGAGGGGGAGGAGGAGGAGGAGGAGGAGGAGGAGGAGTAGGAGGCGGAGAGAAGGAGGAGAGAAGAAGGAGGAGGAGGAAAGGAGGAAGAGGAGGAGGAGGAGGAGAAGGAGGAGGAGGAGGAAAGAAGGAGGGGGAGGAG
Source organism: Phymorhynchus buccinoides (assembly GCA_017654935.2). NCBI lineage: Eukaryota > Metazoa > Mollusca > Gastropoda > Neogastropoda > Raphitomidae > Phymorhynchus > Phymorhynchus buccinoides. The sequence continues at coordinate 44,524,644 of CM065699.1, read as the reverse complement.
GAAAGGAGGAGGAGGAGGAGGAGGAGGAGGAGGAGGAAAGGAGGAGGAGGAGAGGAGGAGGAGGAGGAGGAGGAAAGGAGGAAGAGGAGGCGGAGAGAAGGAGGAGGAAAGAGGAGGAGGAGGAGGAGGAGGAGGAAAGAAGGAGGGGGAGGACGAAAGGAGGAGGAGGAGGAAAGGAGGAGGAGGAGGAGGAAAGGAGGAGGAGGAGGAAAGGAGGAGGCGGAGAGAAGGAGGAGGAAAGAAGGAGGAGGAGGAGAAGGAAAGGAGGAGGAGGAAAGAAGGAGGAGGAGGAGAGGAGGGGGAGGAGGAAAGAAGGAGGAGGAGTTTGTTGGTAGTAATGCATCCTCAGTGTTTGAGTCTTGTGAGCCAATCTACCAGTCCACGCAAAAGTTCTTTTTTTTCCAGTTAGGGATGTTTATCCTGCCCTGTGGCCACCGGTCTTCCTTTAGGACCATTGATGGCACACATGATGTGTGATATATGTGAATTTGTGTCATCCATCCCACTGGTGCAGCATGACCTTCTCCTACCGAATAGTGGGATGTGCTTAATTAAGAGGGTAGACTACTCTAAGAGTAAAAAAAACACTTTTTTTTTTGGAAGTTACATTGATTTTTCTGTACTAAAATGATTATGATTTCATGTGAAATTTAAATTTTGTTCTTTGTACCATGAATTTTGTTCCATTTTACAGGCATGAAAACAGCTCCGCCGTTTCTGCCGTCTCAGACGAATTAAAAAAAAAATCTCCGCTGAAAAGAGAAAAAAACCTGAATCAAAATTATCTTCATATGGCACAATCTTCATTTCGTGCCTTTTTGCTCTTCTGCCATTGTCATTTCAAAGATGGTGTCCGCCGAGAATGCGTGTATTGAGTTGGCAAAATGAAAACCTTGTAAAAAAAAAAGTTGTTAGTTGGAAGGCGAAATATTTGAACCACCAAAATTCAAAACCATTAAAAATTCGTTCTGAGACTTTTGGGACATTTACCATATTCTACGGACTGCAAGGCGCACCCCCCAAATTTTACACAAAATTCAGATTTTGTTATTATAATTTCTTACTATTTTATCAGTCACATTATAAGGCGCAGATGTCTCAATCTAGGAAAAAAGTATTGTGTTATAGTCCGTAAAATACTGTATATGTTTTTTTTCAAAACAGTAAAACCACTAGATGTTTTTTTATTTAATTTTTATTTTGTAGTGACAGATATAATTTTCAACCATACATAAGTTTCTAAATGTTTTTCAGGCTGTGTTTTACTTTCAGGCTAAAACTGGAGTAATTTCATGGGATAGATTTATTTCTTATGACTAAAAGAATTTAGTGACCCTTCAGATGTGGTGTAGAGTGGCACAGTGGTATCACGTTCGCTTCGTGTCAAGTAAACCCGAGTTCGAACCTGGGTACAGGGGATTTTTTCCTCTCATTCTGCACTAGGCCTTAACGGTCTGAACATGGAGTCTTTCGGATGAGACGATAAACCGAGGTCCTGTGTGCCCATGCACTTACCATACGTTAAACCCAGTGGCAACGAAAAAGTTGTCATTTGGTCAAAATTTACCCCCCCCCCTCATCAGTGACAAAAATCGCATGCAAATTTTTTGTTATAAAATGGGTGCCACCAGATTGGAGCAACCCGAATTTTACAGACGCCTCTGTGACTATAAAGTACCTAATACCTAATATTTGTGCAAGACCTTGTGCAGGCGTTCGCACACGGGACCTCAGTTTTAAGTCTCATCTGGGGACTTTTTTTTAATACAGTACTGAGCAAGATAACACACTCAACTTCGTTATAAAAAATATATAGGGCAAGACCAAACAATTGCAAGCCACCAACAAATTTATTCATGAAAGTTTTTAATAATCATGCTCAACTGATGAAAGTTCAGAACAAGAATTTTTTTCAGATGCTTGTTAATTCCTTCAAAATGTAAAAAGAAAGAAAGAAGGTGGTTTTCATTGGAACCCATATACAGTATATCATAAAAGGAAAGAAAATGGAAGGAGACTAAATCAAAGGATAAGAAAAGGAAAATAAAAGGACTCTAGCAACAATGTGACCTGTAACAACAATGACATAACACAAGCATACAACAACAGGCTCACAATGAACTAGAATAATAACAGAATGTTACGATCAACATCCTTAAAACAATAACATGAAAACCAACGATGAACATAATAGGGATATCTTCTCAGTGATCAACAACGAATTAATTATTATCAAAGGGAGATAATTCCTGGACACTCTCGAGGATTACTTATAGCAAGCTTAGTCCCTTGTTTTGGATTTACATAGGTTAGTTACAGAGAAAAACCTATCCAGAACAATCACACACGTTTAACGCCATCAGTTAAACCTAAGCTATCCAAGCCGAAATTATCACTTTCTGAAATTCAGATTAACTTCAACAAGTTTTATATCTATCCTCGTGTCTTATTAACCATCCTTTGATTCAATCAATCACGATAATCCCAAATAACATCGTCAATAGCATTCAATACACGACAATTACCAATACACATAAAGATAAGCTAACAGTATGACTTTCTAACATTAAACAACAAGAAAGCACATGTTTCCGTTTACCTTCAACCCATTAGACCTAGTCTCAATCAACTCCTTCATTTAGACCATGACCATCCCTTTCAACAAAGGCCCTACTCAACAAATGGACCTCGCCTCCCTTAGCAGTACAAAAGGGGCCAATACAAAAAGCCGCCAAGGAGGCCTACTTTTGTTCACTCCCTCAGGCAACTGCCCACTACAGCTCGCCTGACCCGACTCTAAAGTTATCAAGTGGCCAAGAACTCGTGGTTAATTCTACTATTCAATTAAACCGTCTCGCCCTTTCAAACCCAATAAACTCCATCAAATTACCTAGGTAACAAATCTGCCTAGATCATCTTACAATGATACTCTCTAACCTAGCAAAACAGCAAAAGTATATAAATCGTCAAACAATCATAATTATCTCAACTAACAAAGCTACACAATCGTGGAAGGTTAAATCATCCATAAACAGAAAATAATACTAACCTTCACCAACACACTTTATGAGATAGTTGACTCTCTCAACAAGAGAGAGAGAGAGAGAGAGAGAGAGAGAGAGAGAGAGAGAGAGAGAGAGAGAGAGAGAACGATGCCGTCTATGGAAACATGTTTGGATCAAAACTAGTAATCCGATTTCAATTCAATTTGGTTTTCTTCCAATAAAACGCTTTAACAGAAAGAAGATCTCAATTGAATGATACAACCAAAAATAACGCGAAATCCCATGAAGACTGTTCCCTTAGAAATATCGGAAATGCATATTACAAACATGGCAATCTTTATCTCACAAAATCAATCACGAACTAGAAAATCAAAGTCCTAAAATGTCAATACTCACACACACATCCCAGGCAAAGGACTGACCACCAGCTACAGACTTCAGAGTCTTCAGAGCAAGTTAAGACTTCTGCTGCTGGCCATACAAGAGAAAGCCTCGTTCTCGTTTTCTGTTTTTACGTCCTCTTTGACTTAAAAGCCCATATGGGACATTATTTCAAGATTTTTGTGTAAAAAAGAGAGAATCCTATAAATAAAATTTAAAGTTAAAAGTTAATGGGACGAGACTTAGAGAAATTTTTTATCGAGATGTTATTTTTATTTCGTCAATAAGTCTTAGTTTTATACTATGCCTCCAACAAAGTCAGTTAAGCGCTTGCTCCCTCCGGGTTAAAATTTCCAGGGCCACGGTTAAAAGATATTATTTAGATAAAAATCGAAAATAGGCCTTTAGTTTGTTAAAATATTTACATAGTCTTTTTATTAATAAAATGATCCGATTTTGGATACCTACATAACATGGTTCCGTATCAGGATCCCTATATACATTGTTTTAAAAGAGGAGGACCTGAGTCGGTCCTAAATTTACATTTTAAAATACTTATTTATAAAAACAGAGATAAAAGTTTTAAAAGAAATGTCCTAACTCGGATTGATGTAGGGTTTTTACAAATAAGATGAGGGTGGACCAATCTCTAGGTCCTTTATTTATTATGGTATTTTCGTTAAATGGGATATTGTCCAACTCGAGAATACTCTTGATGGTACCGAACTGATTTTGATGTTTATCACAGTTAATTAGGTGTTTTAGTGAGAGATTTTCTCCACAGGTACAAAAAATAGTGATATATTTACAAAGGTAAGATTGGGTTCGGAGTCGAAAAATTAAAGCTGATAGATAGTGTGGGACTTGTAAAAACAAGCCCCCTTTAACTACCTCGTTATCCCAGGAGTGTTTTTGGGCATACTTATGGAGTTCTAAAATCCATACTTGTTTAATTGTTCTTTTAAGTACGTTTTTAATTTCGGAGATGGATAGTCCAATATCTTGTTTAAGACCTAGCTGACCGTTAGCCGCTTTTTTGGCAGCCCAGTCGGCTCTGTCATTTCCTGAAATATCACTATGGGAAGGAATCCATGATAAAGTAACGTCAGTACCTTTCAGTTTTATTTGATGGATTATGTGTAGAATTTCTTGTATTATAGATTGGCGATTATTAGTTTTATTCTGGATGGCTTGAATTGAGGACAGGGAATCAGTTAGTATGTAAGCGCTAATTAGTGATCTTGGTAACTCATTTAAAAATATACAGGCTTGTAAAATAGCCCAGAGTTCAGCGCTAAAAATGGAAATTTCCTTATTAAGTTGAAAGCTTTTAGTTATTTTTAATGATGGAATATAAAAAGCACAGCCTATTTGGTCGTTGGATAGTTTAGATCCATCTGTGTACACCAACAAGTGTTGTTGTAAGCCATGTATCTTTTCTTTGGCTTTTAAGGTTAACAGATGAGGGGCCTTGGCCTTACAGTGGATGCCATGTAGGTCCTTATCATAGTTTGGTTCTTCTAGTTCCCATTGTGGGACTTTCCATTTGGGGTTAATGTTAACCTGGTTTATTGATACTTCAGCTTTTTGGAATAAGGATTTAGTGAATTCATCAATGTGTTTAGTTCTATCATAAGTTCTTGGGGCTTTGTTTTTTAAAGACTCCCATTGCATACCCCATTCAGAGGTACCAAACAGTTTGTTAAATTCATTCTTAGAGTAAATATTAGATGCAGTAATTCTAGTTAATAGGTTTGCACATCTTAGTTTTATGATATGACGGAGTGGAATCCAGTCAATATCCCGATAGACCAAGTTATTTACTGCCGATTTTGGTATGTCCAGAGCTGTTTTTAGGGCACTAGTTTCAATCTTTTCGAGTATGTTTAGTTGTGTTTTTGTGGCTGTATAAAATGATTCACATCCATACAGTAGTCTGCTCCTTACTAATGCTTGTACCAAATAAGTAAGCAGTTTAGGGTCCTGCGCCCATTTCTGAGTAGTTAGTTTTTTAATGATATGTAGAGCAAAATAGGATTTTTTTGCTAAATGTTGTATGTGTTCGTTCCAGGATAAGTTTTCATTAAAAATAACTCCTAAAATTTTTACAGTTCTTGATTGTTTGAGTTCATCGTCATATATAAAAACCGATAGTTTAGTGTTTCTTGTTCTTGAGAACACTACAAATACACATTTGTTGGGGGCCAAGTAAAAGCCGTTTATAAACATGTAAAATGTAACAAGGTCAGTGTTTCTTTGATGTTTTTTAAGAGATTCTTTATAGTTTGTTTTCTTTTCTCTGTTATTAACTTTAGTCCAGATTGCGACGTCATCTGCATACATTGATTGATCGCAATCTTTGAATGGAAGTTTATCTATATCATGAACCATAATGTTAAACAGGGCTGGCGCGATTATGCTGCCTTGAGGCACGCCCATATTTAAAAGGTGGGTAGCAGAAGTGGCTTGTCCCACTTTTACTTGAATAACCCTATCTGTTAAAAATTCTTTGATAAAATTGTACATATTGCCATGAATGCCTATTTTGTCTATTTTACATAATAATTTGTCGTGCCATACTGTGTCGTAGGCACCTTTGATGTCAAAGAATGTAGCAAATAGTTTTTGTTTTTTAATCAAGGCTTTACGTACGTGAGAACTTAATTTTGCAGTTTGTTCTGCACAGCTACGATTTTTACGAAATCCAGCTTGGAATCTAGGAATGATATCGTTCTTCTCCAAGAAGTATTGTAGTCGATTGTTGGTGATTTTTTCAAAAAGTTTACCTATATGGGGGGTTAAAGATATAGGCCTATAACTTTTGGGATCTTTGGGTGATTTACTGGGTTTAAGAATTGGGACTATTTGTGCCTGTTTCCAGGCTTTAGGGATAATACCCTCTTCCCAGCATTTGGAGTAAAACTGATGAAGTGCTTGTAGGAAAGATTTAGGTAGTTGTCTCAGAATTCTATATGAGATTAAGTCTGGTCCTGTGGCTTTGTTAACATTACGGATAGAGTTTAGGGCGTTTATTAATTCAGAAATTGTGATAGGTGCATTTATGAAATCAGTATTGTCCATTGATTTATTAGGGGCAGTAGCTTTTTCTTTTCTACGTTTTTGTTCTGCCTTGGGGAGGTGTTGGGTTTGACCTACCCGAGCAAAAACGTGGCCTAGCATATCTGCTTTTTCTTTATTGTTTTTTGTTGTATGTCCATTTAATGTTAATGGGGTTTCCGGACGTTGATAATCATTATTGATTTGTTTGATCTTTTTCCACACTTTGCTGGTGTCTTTAAAGTTTATTTGTTCTGTTTCACTAGTAAAATAGTCTCTTTTAGCTTTTTGAATTGTGTGATCACATTCTTTTTCAGATTGTTGTTTCTGTAATAAGTTAGGTTCTGATGGGCATTTGTAGCACTGAAAGCAGGCTTTATTTTTACGTTTCACGTATTCTCTGCAGTCATCGTTCCACCATGGCTTATTGTGTGTATCTCCTTTTGAGTTTGATGGGAATATAATTGGGATAGCTATTTCGCTAGCTTTGTATATAGCAGTATGTATGTTATTATAATAAGTTTCTATGTCATTATTTTGTAGTTTTTCAGTGTCTGTATTTAATAAAGTGGTTTGGAACATGGTCCAGTTAGCTTTGTCATAGTTGAATTTAGGTTGTTTATTAGCTTCTATTGTGTCTGGTCTTTGATTTATTTTTACTGTGATGGGGCAGTGATCGGAACCCAAAGGGTCCGTATTCACCGTCCAACTATAGTTATTAAGCATTTCGGGGCTTACTAGAGTTAAGTCTATTGCTGTGGATCTTTCTTTGATATGAGTTAGTAGGCGAGTTGTGCTGCCATCATTTAGTATTGAGAGTCTAGAGTTTAGTATTTCGTTATATAAGATGTTTCCTTCTGTACTGTTTCTAATTTGAGTAGGGTCCCATGTTGGGTGATGAGTGTTGAAGTCGCCTACAATTATCCAAGATTCTTTATGGTTTAGAGAAGAAAGCCAATCTTTGTTAGCATTAGAGATGTCTGATGTGTAGCCCTTAGGGAGATACATATTAACTATGTTTGTTTGTTTTTGATGTAATTTAATTTGAATCGAGTTACTATATTGAATATGGGGAATATTTGGAACAGGGGATGAAATTTTAGTATATTTAATAGTTTGGTTAACATAAGTAAGTGTTTGAATTTTCCCATCGTGATTACTAGTCTCTGGGGGAAAGTAAAATCCTTCTATTTTGGGGATATCACGATTTTTAACGTTGGGAGATTGAATCAATATTACGTGGTATTGAAAAGTAGAAGTGGCTAGAAAATCAATTAGATAATCTAGATTTTTCTTAAGTGAACGTGCATTCCATTGTAATAGGTTAAGTCCTTCCATTGTATTGTCTTGTGGAGAGAGTTATATACAAATATGAGGTTAAAATATGGTTAAAAGTTTGTTTAAGAATGGAGTGATCCCCCTCCAGCCGGAGGGGGAACACCCGACAGTGACTTCGATTTCCTAGCTGGGTTGCTCGAAATGCCACACATCTTTTCTGCCATGTTCCATAGTGTTCCGCCTCTATTGATTGGAATTGGAGTCTTTTGCCCTACTAGTGGGAACAGTAGTGTCAGACTTTCAATAATGAGTTGGGGTTTAGCTGTTTCTCTAGCTTTTTCAAAGCCTATCAGGAAATTTGTCAGCTGTTTTTCGTCTAAGGACTGAGCCTTTGAACTGGGGCTACTCTGAGTGGATTTTGAGCTTTGAATTAGTGATCCTGTGTCATTTGGTTTGTTTGTTGTCATTGTCATTCGTTCCATATGTTTTGTCAAGTTATCTGATAAGTCCTGGATTTGTTTTTGAATTTGTGTTTGGATTCCATTTAGTTGTCTTGCAACTTCTTCCGCTACACTTTTTTCAAATTTCTTATCTTGTTCTTTTTTCTGGAAGACAGATTGGGCTTTTAGGAGTGATTGTTTAACGTCACGAATGGTTTCTTTTTGGATTGAATTTGAGGGGATGATGACAGTCTCCTCTGAGTTTGTTTGTTCTTTTCTAGAGATTTGACTTGGGTTGTTTTTGTTTTCTATGGGTCTTTGGTTATTTCGTTTGAGGGCTGAGGCATAGGTTTTTGGGTTTTCAGTTACTTTAGGATGGGAATCTTGTCTCCAAAATGTATCAAGAACGATGGGGGGGGGATGGGAGAGGTTGTTTTTTCTCAGCTTGTTGTTTTTCTTGTTCTATTTTAGCTCTTCGAATAGCTTCGGCATAGGTGATATATGTTTCTCCACGGATTCTGTTAGCTTTGAGGCGGATTTGAAACTGGGGGCAGCCCTGGTAGGCGGCAGAGTGGGCTCCCCCACAGTTGATACATTTGAATGTTTCACTTGTGCAGTCTTTAGCTAGGTGGTCTGTTTGTGAGCATCTTGGACATGTAATTTTTTTAGCGTGGCACTGACTTGCCAGGTGTCCGAAACGTGAGCACTTATGGCATCTGCGAACTGGTGCCACATATGGGTGCACCATGAAGTCTTCAGTGTCTATTGTGACAATTTTTGGCAGAGTAGTTGAGTGGAAAGTTATTTTGATGGCTTTGGATGGAGTGCCGTCTTTGTTATTGAGACGACTGATTTTGTGAGCCTTATCTACATAGGGAAGTAGTTCTTGTGGGTCTACCATTGTGTCAATGCCTTTTATGACTCCTTCTGTTGTAGCTATTGGTTTAGTGCACTTGATGTTTATGCCAACCAGAGTTGTTTTCTTTAGTAGTTGATCCTGTTGTTTGGCTGAGGAGCAGCCTATTAGCCATTTGTGATTGCCTAATGATCGTTGTGAGATGATCGGCCCTAGTGTCTGTCTCCAAACTTTGACATTTGTGGCAGGGCCCAAGCCCCCGTATGTACAGGAGCCGGTCCCTAGATCTTCCATGATAACTGGAAATTTGAGGAACAATGGTGGTGGTTGTTCTTGGTTTGTTTTTCTTGATTGTTTTTTCCAGATTGGAACTGACTTTGGGGAGGTTCTGTCATTAGACTTTGTTTGTTGTAGTTTTTCTTCTGTGTTTTGATTTGTGACGCTATCTTCTAGAGTTATTTCTTCACGAAGAGTGTTATCTAGAGAGTGCATTTCAGCATCTACTGTGTTTTTGTTTGGTGATTTAGCCTTTGCTTGATCCAAAGGAATTTGTCTGGGAGTCGAGCTCAATGGGCTTTTGCCTTCCATAGAGTTTTTAGGCTTTTTGTTTTCTCCTTCGTTAAGAGGAGAAGATGGGTCTGAGGGGGTTCGTTGACCTCTACTTCTTTTTCTAGGAGTGTTCCGTTCGGATTCTGAGGGTAGTGTAAAAAACACCCCTTCACTATTTGAATCTTCATCACATGATGATTCTGAGATCCATTCTTCATTTTCTGTACTATCTGATTTAGAACCCCACTTTGGGGTGGTCTGTTTACTCATTGTCAAATTTTCCGTTATGTCAAGAGCTTATCAGTTATTTTATTGTTTTTTAGAGGTTAATTTATTTATAACTTCTTTTAGTATTATGTTTTTAAGAATACTGTAAGAAAGGGAGCTATCTTTACTTTATGTAATCCCAAAAAAACGGTAGTCACAAGTCCTAAGAATCTTAAAACTAATAGAATAAACCGGAGGCCAAAGACCTTTGCACGGTTAAAATCCTATTTTGTAAGTAAAACCTAGTTAAGAGACGGAAGAAAGAATCAAAGATGGCGGAAAAAAGGGGAGGTTGAATGAGCCGACCCCCAATGAACACTTAACTCGAGTAGGAGTGACGCGAAGTCTGAAAGAGGTCAGACTTTCCGGCCCTAAATGAGGACTAAATTACGGGAAGGAAATGAACCTTTTTAATCGTTAGTCTGATAAAGCAGCCTAGCAACGAGTTAGGTAACGGGGGAAATTTATATTTTATGTAAGAGAAAGGCCTAGCGGTTTAATCCTACCAAATTATACCTAGTAGTTTTAGGATATGAATTTAAGTAGATTTAAAGAAGGAAGGTGTAAAGTTAGGTTTTCTAATAGAGAGAAAGACGTAGCAAAGAGGACGATTCCTATTGTTTAAAGGCCTACATAATCTAGTTTTAGTTTGCTCGCACACAAACTCCTCCAACAAATTAGGAGGCTGGCGAGAACCCTATCAGAGTGAGAAAAGCTACCTATCAAGAACCTATTCTATGTAGTCCGTACCCACCGGCACAAAAGGCCTACGAGTGGGGGGATGACAGAGTGTGGAACGACGAGAGTCGGAAAAAAAAAAGATAGTGGAGGAAGGAAAAATGAAAAACCAGAGAAAACTAGCTAGCTAGAGGTCCTAGGCCCTAAGAATACTACTTTTGTAGTATGTCCTACAACCCTAGCTGGATAGTCGAATAAAACATCGAACTATCAAAATAAATTAAAAAAACAAAAACCTAGTGCCCTATTTATGCTCACGGAATGAAAGTCCCTGAAGGATGAACGGTTGGCGAAGAGCAGAGTTGAGTTGTGGCAGTTAGCAGACTTGAGGGAGGAACATGGAGTGGGACAGAATCCACACTCCACTTCGGCGGCAGCTCATCCGCTGTGCCCGCTCCCGAAATGTAGAGATGTTCAGATGAGATCTCAGCAAGGCAGAGGCAGCAACCGTAGGCCGGAAGCGCAGTCGTTCAATCGAAGATGAAGGTAGTAGTAGTTGGTCGTTGCTCCCTTTCTTTCTCTCAAGTACACCAGCAGCGTAGGTGTGTCGGTCCGCAGATCGATGATCGACGATGAGAAAGCCTAGAACGCTTTCACGAAATATATAGCAAGCTTCTACCCACATTTAGCCCTCGGATCCTAATACCTAATCTCATTGGATATCTGACCAGTGGTTCGTTTCTGATTGGTCACTTTAACAAACAGTTTAATTTCATTGGATTGAACATTTCACCTCTTTAGTAGGTTATGACATCCCTTGTGGACAACGACAACGCCTCAGCTGTACAGATAGCCCTGGGCAGCTGGGGGAATGAACTGAAACAAAGTTCCTAGCAAACCCTCCCAGACAAGTAGGGCTAAATCACTGAGGTTCTCATTTAACCTACCTCGAAGGCGAGGGTAGGGTGTGGGCACTTCACAATCACAAAGGCCAAGGTGATTAAAGCTTTAAGAAAAGATTTGGGCATCCCTCCCCCCTCTGTGGACAGACTGGCGCCTATTGTCCACTCAAACCGAACTTGTAAAGCTACTTAGGGGAGAATTTCACACACCCTGGGGATACCCGCATCTATTGACCCGAGACCGACAAGGAAATAACCACACCTACATACAAACACAAGTACAAACGCTTACGTGTTGCATATACACACACACAACCGCATAAGCATAACTAGTACACTTTTTACAAGGGTGTACATACATTACCTGGCACAGTGTTAGACGTGCATGTCTGCTCACCCTTCGCATGTGGGTTTAAATCTTCACAGAGTCTGAAAAAGCCACACAAAAATATATAATTCAAATGACATGGCTTTAGTATTACATGGTTTCCGCTAAAGTTCAACCCATGAACCATACATAGAATCAAGTAGTATTAAATGTTTATCTTCCCTGCCTCGCCCTTTCTTTTTAATTCGACAGGAAAATCAAACTGAAAAATCTGACCCATGCGCTTTATGCACATAAAAATCCCACAACAGCCCCCCCCCCCCTTCCATTTTACACATATGTCTCTGTGACTAGAATATACCAAATACCAATCTTATTTTTTAATCTAACATGCATGCATATGTACAGGTGCTTGAACATACATGTGCGTGCATGCACATACGTGTGTGTATAACTATATGTGCACATAGATACACTCATGCTACAAACATTTATTGTTTTCACACAAACATGTAATATACACGGGACAAGCAAATAAGCATGCACACATGTAATACACACACACATGGCTGACTGCAAAAGTCTTCTTTTCGGTGTGGTGGACATCAGACAGCTGTTTTAGTCCCTCCCCACCCACCCTACCCACCCCAAATAAGAATTAAAAAAGCTTAATTACAACTATTAATATTATTAACATTACCAAACATGGATGTGGTAATCGTGTACTCAGCTGGCACAGCATCAAAAGTGTGCACTGGCACGTCCTGCGCTTGTGGATTTAAATCTTCACTGCCAGTCTGAAAAACAACAATTAAAAATAAATAAAAAATTGAAATCAAAATCACATGGTTTTACTTCTATACGGTTTCTGTTGAAGTTCAACCTGTAAACCATAGGGCCAGCCCGGCCTATATATATTTTTGGGTATATTTTATATAGTATCAAGTATTATCAAATGTTTATCTTATTTTTACACAAATATGTATGGGTGCTTAAAAAAACACAAACACACCATCGTGCATGTGCGAGCACACACACACACACACACACTGATGATACAAACACAAAATATAGCTTCATATAACTGACTTTTTAGCAACTCATTTTATATATGCTTTTGAGGCATCTTTACTTGTTCAGACACATTACATGTACATGCCTAATTTGATATAGCACATTTTCTAACAGTTCATGCATTGTTGGTGAAAGGTGGATGGAGGAGGTAGGAGGGGAAAAAAGGTCTTGTTAATCAGACAACACAATACAATAGGCAAGACTGACAAATTGAAAACTTATACAATTGGCTACATGCTCTCTCTCTCTAACACAGACACAAACACATTTGCGCGTGAACATACACACACACACACATGGAAGCATACTTTTGTTACCATACCGCTAGTTCCACACACAGTTGTTTATGCGTGAGTGCGATGCACGCATAATTATATTCTGAATGGGCTTGTGTGTGAGAGTGTAAATGTATGTGTATGTGCGCGCGCATGCGTTCATACGGGTTTGACGGACACAAGGGGAGAGAGACTTGTGGGACTAGCGGTATGTGGGACTAGTTGTATCATGGATGTACATTTATAGTGTAAGTGATCATGTACCGAGGATAGAAAAGTGATAGGACAAAATGTCCTACTTACTTACTTAGGACTGTTGCTCCAAGAGGCGCATAGTCCACTGACGACACCCCGCCATCACACCCTGTTCTGGGCAGCTCTTTTCACGCCATTCCAGCTCGTTCCCTGTCTCTCCAGTTCAGCTAGGGTGTCCCTCCTCCAGCTGTTGTGATGCCGACATCTCATCCTTTTCCCCTGGGGGTTCCACGTCAGGGCATGGCATGTGATGCTGGTTTCCTGTGGGTGTGTCCAATCCAGCCCCACTTCCTCTGTTGAATCTGCTAGGGCACTGGTTCCTGTCCCGCCCGCTGCCACAGATGTCCTGAGACAAGAGAAATCAATAGGACAATGTCCTGGCTCTTTCCACAAATCAGTAAGACAAAGTTCGCCTGTGTTACAAAAATAATCAGACATTAGTCCTGACAGGGGAGAACACAATAGGACATTTTCAATATTAATAGGTCAATGGACTATGACCAGGGCCTCCGGACATCACTCCAGTATGGGGGTAGGGGTGGGCTAGGGTATGTGGTAACAAAACTATGCTTCTTCTTCCTGCCCCATGCCCAAAGTCTTCATTTAGACTGCAACTGGCGCACAGGATGCATGCTATGTGAGTTCGTGTCATCCATCCCACCGGCACAACATGGCCTACTCCTACCAATTAGTGGAATGGGCTTTAACGTGTGCGCAAGATCTTTGTGCATGTGTTCGCACACGGGACCTCGGTTTTAAGTCTCATCCGAAGGACTTTTTCCCCAACTGACGTCAGGTACCCATTTTACACCTGGGTGGAGTGAGGAAAATAGGAGTAAAGTGCCTTTCCCAAGGACACACCACTGCGACCCCAGCTGGATTCGAACCCACACACTCGCAAACTTACACACATGTACACACACACACGTTTAACTTGTTTTCTGTTTCACCTCATAAGTTATATGAACATAGAAAACATTTTCAAACAGATCTAGACTTGTTATTCATTCTCAGATCCGTGTGGGCCTGTGTGTCATCTACTGAATGAAATAGGGGCAATAAGTTTG
>CM065699.1:44502533-44509732 GCA_017654935.2 Phymorhynchus buccinoides | reverse complement strand
CTATTTATGACCTGCGCTCCGAGTGTTACTTGTTTGTTTTGGTAAAAGATTTATCTGTATAAACTTTATAGGGATTTAAAATTAAGTAAGGTATATAATAGTATTTAAAATGAGTTTGTTTTAAAACTGTGATTAATAAAATAGTTTACAATAAGATTTATTTGGCGTGGTCAGCTGCCAGTCCGCGCGGGTAGGTGGAATTAGTTTTAGGTCCGAGGCAAATCCTTCCGCGGGAGGCATATTGAGTTGTAAATGCGGTGATATAGAGAGTAGATAGAGTGTGGTAGAAAGAAGTTTTTAGCCCATAGAAAAAAAGGGGGAGAGGCTGGGACTGGCCCCCGTTGAGGGGACGATAGGAGGAAAGTGGGGGGTGGGTCCCCAACATTGTTGGGGACCTGTGATCCCCTGCGATGTGACAGACCTCTCCTCCGGGCCTCGGAGGGGTGGGAAAAAGGACTATGGCTGGCTAGGCCTGGGGACCGGTCCAGGGAGATGCCGCTCATTCCGGGGGGGGAGCCTCCGGGGGGCGCCGGCCGGGCCCGCACGCCCCTGGTAGAGGCGATTGTGCGTACAGTCCCGGACGGCAACCCCCAGAGACAAGAACCGGCTGGAATGTTGGGGGTGAGAGGGGCCAGAGTGGCGCCCCCGAAGGGGCGGGCCGCCAGCCAGGATACCTGGCATCACTCGAACGAGCCGATAGGGTTCCGAGTGCGCCTGTGCTCCTGTCGGGCGTCCCGGCCGAAGGGGGGGGGGGGTCCACTGAAAGTCACTAGGAGTTGATGTTTTTGCTTTTCCCTTATGAGATTCGGCAGCATACACCGATGAACCTTATGGGGTCATACGGGGGAGGGCTTTGTCTTGTGTTGTTGTGATCAGAAAAGATATTATTGAGCTTAGAATAAAGGTAGCCAAAAGAAAGCCTGGCTCGAGGGCCTCCGCTCTAGCCAAGATTATGCGGTGCCAGCCGTGGGTTTGGCTGTTAGAATATTGTTTGTTTCGTGAAGGGGATATTATTTGTTCTAAGTTTTGTTAGTAAATTGACTCTTAATTCATGGGGTTATAGTGTTACATTGTGTTGTAAATAGGTGTTCATGACTGTTAGGAAGTCTCCACATTGTCAGTACACTCTAAGTTCTTTAAATTTGCAGTATGTGGCCTCGGTTCTGAGTCTGTAAATCATGGATAAAACAGGCCGAGGTACGGGGGGGAAGAGACCCCCTGTCACAATTTGGTGGTCCCAGGAGTGGGCCGCACAACGGGTCTTTAGTTCCCGAGCCCACACCTGGAACGAGGTTTTCCTGAGTGTTGATTTAATTTCGGAGGTTGAAAGTTTGATATTTATTTTGGTTCTGGACCGACCAAGAGCCGCCTCTTTGGCGGCCCCGTCGGCCTGGTCGTTGCCGTGTAGGCCACAGTGGGAAGGGATCCAACCTATTGATATGTCAGTTCCCTTGATTGTAATCTGATGTATGAGGAAGTTGATTTTTTGTATGACAGAGCGTCTATTTTTAGAGTCCCCCACTAGAGCTTGAATAGATGAAAGAGAGTCTGTTAGTATGACTACACTCCGTGGGGGATTTGGAAAGTTATTAGTATAGGAGCATGCTTCTAGTATAGCCCAAAGTTCGGCACTGAAAATTGAAATATTATTATTTAGTTGAAATGATTTTGTTACGTTCAGATCTGGAATTGTAAATGCGCAGCCTGTTTGTTGATTAATTTTGGAGCCGTCTGTATATATGAGAAGGTGATGATGGAGACTGAATTTTTTCTAGTGCTGCAGCTTTTAGTCTGTTTGGATCTTCTTGTTTGGAGTATTGTTCATGTAGGGAGGTGTCTGTTGTTATGGGCGTCACCTCCCACTGTGGATAGTCGTATGTGGGGCGAGTGGAGACTTCCGCTATGTTAACTCCTGCTTCGTGGAACAGATCTTCCGTATATTTGGTTATAGGTATGGATTTGCGATACAGAATGGGGTGTTTAGTTTTATGGTCAGGGTGGGAGTGGTAGTATGGGTCTGAAAAGTTATCATAAAATTCAAAGTCTGTGTACATTTGGGTAGCATATATACGGAGAAGAAGAATGGAGCAGTTAAACTTCAGTAGTTTACGCAAGGGGAGCCAGCCCACATCTCGATAAATGAGATCAGTCACTGCAAAACGGGGGAGCCCCAGAGCTATTTTTAGACCACGGATTTCTATTCTCTGTAGTTTAGTAAATTAAGTGTTGTTAAGGAATGCATTGCCTCTAGTCCATATACTAATCGGCTGCGGACAAGTGATCTTACAAGATTTGTTAGCATTTTTTTCATGCGCCCATTTTTCCCGAGAAATAATTTTAATAAAATTTCGTGCTTTATAGGCTTTCCTAGTTATGTGATTAATGTGTTCAGTCCAGGATATAATGACTCCTAGAAATTTGGCATGGTTAGAAGCTGATATTGCTTGATCATTAATTGTTATTGATAGGTTGTAGTTGACTGAAGGTTTTCTCATATTAGTTAGTATTAAAAAGATGCATTTGTTTGGGGCCTGTGAGAAGCCGTTGTCTTGTAGGTAGTGAGCGTATTAGGTCGGTTTGTTTTTGATGTTGTTTTAGGGCTTCTTTGAGCTTTTTGATGAGTTTTTCTTTGTTTGTTTTTATTGTTTTTTTTCCCCCCCCCCCCCCCCCAGTTGCTATATCATCTGCGTACATACTGAGTCTGTTGTTCTTGATGTTTGTTTTAGCTATATCTGATAGCATAATATTAAAAAGTATTGGGGCAACTATGCTACCCTGGGGCACCCCCATATCCAGCGAGTGACTGTCAGAGAGCGATTGGCCCACCCTTACTCTCATAATTCGGTTGTCTAGGAAAGATTTTATGAAGTTGAAAAGGTTTCCCTCAACGCCGAGCCTGCTAAGTTTTTGAAGTAGTCTCCCATGCCAGACAGTGTCATAAGCACCCTTTATGTCGAAGAAAGTGACGAGCATACTCCTTCGACGGGCGAAGGCTTTTCTGGCATGGGAGGTGAGCTTGACAATTTGCTCGGTGCAACTTCTGTGCTTTCTGAATCCTGCCTGAACTTGGGGAATTATATTATTCTTTTGTAAAGTGGTATTCTAATCGTGATCGCACGATTCTTTCGTACACTTTACCCAGGTGAAGGGTGAGGGAGAAGGGGCGGTAGCTCTTGGGATCCTGCCTTGGTTTCCCATTTTTCAGGATCCCAACTACCTGTGCACATTTCCATGCTTGGGGCACTTCCCCACTCTCCCAACACCTAGAGTAAAAGTGATGAAGAATGGACAGGAATGATGGGGGTATTTGTTTAAGTAGTCTGTAGGAGATAGGATCATCTCCTGTAGCTTTATTTACTTTTCTAATGTTACGAAGGGCCGTAACAAGCTCGGCGAGTTTGAGAGGGGCATTAATACAGTCGGTGTTATTTGTAGATTGGGGGGGGGGGGGAGGGGGATTGTTGTTCGTTTTTGTTGTTCGGCGGGGGAAAGGTGTTTTATTTGGCTGGCTTTGGCAAATGTCCCGGCCAGGACGTTGGCTGTTTCCTAATTAGTTTTAGTAATTTGGTTAGATGTAGGACAGAGGATACGTGGTGTTTTCGGTTTGCCTCCCGCTTTGATCCTACGCAGACGCTTCCAGGCGTTATTAAGGTCTCTAAAAGAGAGTATTTTTTCATTGGTTAAATATTCGAGTTTTGCCTTGGCGACCATCTTTTTACTGTATTTTTCTGCTTTGCGTTTATTTTGGTGGTTAGGATGAGATGGTTGCTTGTTGAAGGTGTTACTTGCAGAGTGTTTTTGTTGAACGACCTCCGCACATTCATTATTCCACCAGGGGTTATTTCTAGTTTGGTAATTAATTTTAGGGTATGATTTTGGGATGGTGGTGTCTGCTGCTGTAATTATGGCTGTTCTAATATTGTCATAGTGACTTTCTAAATTAGTATTTTGTAGGCCTTCGTAGGTATGTGCGCTGAGGAGAGTTTTAAACTGTTGCCAGTTAGCTTTGTCATAATTGTATTGAGGGGGAAGCGGGGGGTCTTTGGAAATCTCAATTTCTGCTGTGAGGGATATGATGATGGGTTTGTGGTCGGATCCTAGGGGGGTCTACTTGGGGGGTCCATGAGAATTCAGTTAGAAGTTGGGGGCTAGCTAAAGTTAGGTCGATGGCTGCGAGTCTGTCAGTCGGTTTGTCGGGATAACGAGTAGGGGAACCGTCATTTAGTAAAGTTAAATTAGAATTTAGGATGTCAGTGAAAAGTTTCTGACCTCCCCTTGAATGGTGGGACGCGTTTTTTCCCCAGGAGGGGTGGTGGGCATTAAAATCTCCCATGAGTCGGTGGGGGAAAGGGAAGCAATCCAGTCTTCGGTGGGCATTTGGTCGTAACCTCGGGGGAAATAAGTATTAATAATTTTTAGTAGGTTTATTATTTAGTGTAATTTGAATAGTATTGGAGTAGACTGTTGGGGGGAGGTTTTGAATTGGGGAGGGGGTATACTGATGTTGGATGTTTTGGTGGACATAAGTGGCTGTTTGTATGTCCCATTGGAAGTTGCTGACCCCTGGTGGATGACAGAAGCCGTCTATTTTTGGTAATTTAGAATATGGTACTTTAAGTGATTGTAAACAGATAATTTGAAAATGGGTAGTGTTTGTTGCTAAGAAGTTGAGAAGAAAATGGAGGTTAGGTGTTATGGCGCGGCAGTTCCATTGAAGCAGGTTAAGGGACTTAAGCGCAGTAACAGAGGGAGAATTTATTTGTGGTGTGTCTGTTGTGATTCTATGGGCTGCCCTCAGCAGCGAGGTGCGGGATGGGGTAGTACTTTTCTGTTCCTGTTCTGGAAGGACTGTCTGCGTTTTTTGGCTTCAGTCTCTTCCTGGTCGGGACGGCTGATTAGTTGGGCTATTCTCATACAGTTGGAAGAGGGGGATGTATCAAAGGGCTTAGAGAACATGGATTGTGGTAAGAGGGACTTGAGTCCCTCTACGAGAGTTTGTGGTTTGGTGGATCTGTTAGCATTTGTGTCATGAATTGTTCGCCTGGGGATTTGTCCCTGACATCTATGTTGCTGAGGTTGAGTTCGATGATGGGGGTGGGGGGAGGGGGTTGAGGTGGGGGGGGTGTTGGTAAGTGGGTTGTCAGTTTGTCTGTCAGTGCTTTTACAAGTTGTGTCAGGTGGTTGTCAAGTTTTTTCATCATTAAGTCAGTTTGTTTATCAATTTGTTCTTCAACAATTTCTTGGATTCGTTTTTCAGTTACGTTTTTGGCTCGGGATTCCCTGAGGAGTTGGGCCCTGAGTTTGTACTGAGTGGCTTGGTAGGAGGGAAGTCTTCGCCGGAAGCTTGATGGCTTACCCTTGGTGAGAATGTAGCTTTTGGGGGGGGGGGGCTTGTGGGGCTGGTGGTCTTTTTTTGTAGGATGTTTGGTTTGGGTCGCGTTATACTGTTGCGAGGGGAGGGGGTTGGTTTTCTGGGGAGATTGGCTTTAACTTTGCTAGCGTAGCTATTGGGTGCTGGGCGCTGTTGGACGTCATCAGTTCTCCAGGATGGATCAATGATGGGGAGGGTGGAGGGTGGGGGGGGAGTTACTTTGTTTTTGTTTGTGTTTATTGTCTTGTTTGATGGTCGCTTTGGCTCTCCTTATCGCCTCTGCGTAGGGGATGAAGGTCTCGCCCCGGAACTTATTGGCCTTAAGGCGGAGCTTGTATTCCGGGCACCCAGCGTACGCTGCCGAGTGCTCTCCGGAGCAGTTAATGCATTTGCGCGTGATGGACTTACAATCGGCGGCAAGGTGTCCTGTCTGAGCGCATCGGGCGCAAGTTTTTTTGGCAGCGCGACATTGGTTTGCTGTATGACCGAGTCTGGCGCAATTTTGGCACTTGCGCACAGGGGCTACATAGGTGTGCACCCTGTACTCAATGGCGTTTATTTTAACATAATCAGGCAAGTATGTGCAGGTAAAAGTGATTTTGATGGCTCTCGAGTCTGAGCCTTCGCGATTTTTCAATCTTATTGCGTTTTTCGCTTCTGGGATGTGTTGGAGCATGTCAGCCACACTCTCTGCTAGGGGAATCCCCTTAATGACCCCTTCGGTAGTGGTGGTAGGGATAGTGCATCTGATGTTGATGCCCGCGACTGCTTTCATTTCAGCTAGGATTTTTTGCTGCTTGGCTGACTGGCAGCCAACCAGCCAACAGTTATCGGGTAGCACGCGTTGGCTCTGGATGGGCCCTATGGTGTTCTGCCACATTTGATAAGACGTGGTGGGGCCGAGGCCTCGGAGAGTGGCCTGCCCAGAACGCAGGTCCTGCACTTTGACCGGATATTTTAGAAACTCGGGCGGAAGTTCGTTGGAGTTATTATTGCGTCTCCTGCTCGGCGGGCGATCTGGTTTTGCTTGGTGTTGCATAGTGGGCCGGGGGTCCACTGTCTGGAAAAGAGATGGGGATTTGTCTATGACTACAGTGTGTTGGGGGGAGGTCTGAGAGGCTCCCCAGATCGAGGTTACATCATGGTCTTGGTTCGTTTCCATCCGGTTGTCAATCGCGACGGACTCCTTTCGGGCCCCACGGGGGGGGGGGGGGGGGGGGGGGTCATTCTTCAAAAATCGGACGGGAGGAACTTCTTGGAGATTGCGGGGGAGATTTCGACTTTTGTGATTTGTTTCCGTTTTTTTCGTTCATGTCGAGACTTACTCTGGCTTTTGCTCTCTCTCTTTGGGGTTTGGGAGCCTCCTTGGTGAGCTGGTCTGATTCGGGTTCCTTCTGAGCTTTTGGTTTTTTTCCGCTAGGGTGGACGTCGTCGTCCGTCGAGTGGGAGCCTCGTTGGGCTCTTGATCTTTTTCGGTATGGCGTTGAGTTTTCGTTCTCATTTTCTGGGGAGTAGTAGAGAGTAGAATTTCCTACTTCTCGTATTTGGTTCTCTGTCGGGCTTTTCGTAAAAACGGGAGAATCGAGAGTCTCAGAGGACTCTGAGTCCGATCTCAGAAGTGGTTCGGCTGTGGGGTGACTCGGGTCAACCCCTTTGTCTGGAAACGCGTGAGACATGTCGGGTGATTATACTAGTCTAATCAATACTAACAACAATGACTAAATTAGATTAACATGTAACAGAAAAATGCGAGCCCGGAAATCTTAATTTCAAAGCAAAAAAGCATAGGCAAAAAGAAAACTACATCTCTGATTAACTGGGCAGTGGA
>CM065699.1:44485033-44497533 GCA_017654935.2 Phymorhynchus buccinoides | reverse complement strand
CACAGTGGGATGGTATCCATGCTAAAGTGACGTCAGTACCCTTGCGATGGAGTTGATGGATTAGGTTTTTAATTTCGTTTTTAATTTCTAGACGGTTCTTATTATATCCCTGAAGTGCTTTGATGGAGGAAAGTGAATCGGAGTAGATGACCATCTTAAGCGGGGCATTCGGAAGATAATTTATATAGGAAAGGGCCTCTAGGATAGCCCAAAGTTCTGCTGAAAAGATGGAAACATGTTTATTTAGTTGAAAGGCCTTGAAATTTTTAAATTTAAGAATAGTGAATGCGCATCCAATTTGGTTACCGCTTAATTTGGAGCCGTCTGTGAAAATGCTCAGAGCATGCCTAAGGTTATAAATCTTTTCTTTGGCTGCAATAGTAAGATAATTAATATCTACCTCTTTGTTGTATTGTAGATGAAGGGAGATGTCATATACGGGAGGGTCCCAGTCCCACTGTGGTACTATGTATTTGGTGTAAAACGCAATATTGTTAATCGACAGGTCCGATCTCTCAAACAACTCCTTGGAGAAGTCAAAAATGTTAATGTATTTACTAACTGATTTTTTGGAGTTAATAAAATATGGGTCAGAAAATTGGGTGAAGAAGTCGTCTGTAGTAAGATTACGTGTGCTATAGATTCTGGTCAAAAAAGTGGCACAATTTAACTTTATGAGATGTTCCAAGGGGAGCCAGCCTATATCTCTGTAAATCAAAAGATTGACAGCGTAAGAGGGCAGGCCCAGGGCAGTCTTTAAGGCTTTCAGTTCCAAAGTAGCAAGTTGTTTTAAGTTAGATTTGGTTAGGTTAAAAAAGGTTTCCATACCATAAGTTAATCGGCTGCGGACTAGAGCCCGAACCAGAAAAACTAAAAACTTGGGGTCCCGAGCCCATTTCTGGTAGGAAATAACTTTAATAAAGTTTAGAGCCTTGGTGGCTTTCTTTATTAGGTGGTTTACATGTGCTGTCCAAGACAAGTTTCGTGTCAGAATGACCCCTAAGAACTTAACTTGAGAAGGGGGTCTTTTGACTTTACCAAGAATGTTAATTTTGTAATCTTCTTTTTTATCCTGTCTGTTAGAAAAGACCATAAAATCACATTTCTGTGATGATAGGTTGAATCCGTTGCTGATTAGGTAATGAATAACTAGGTTGGGGTTGTGCTGGTGGGCACCAAGTTCAGGTGTAAGCGTTACTTTGATCCCTCTAGCTGTTGGGAGAGACCATATTGCTATGTCATCCCCAAACATAGAAATGCGGCAGCCTTCAAATTTCAGTTTGGAAATGTCATGAAGCATGATATTGAATAGGATTGGGGCAATGATGCTGCCCTGGGGCACTCCCATGTCCATGTAATGTCTGGTCGAAAGGGAGTGGCCCACCCTGACCCTAAAACTTCTGTTTTTAAGAAAGGAGTAAATGAAATTGTACGTTTTGCCCTCAATGCCGAGCCTGCTGAGTTTTTCTAAGAGCCTCCCATGCCAGACGGAGTCATACGCCCCTTTAATGTCAAAAAAGGTGGCGAAGACTTTCCTGCGCCTGGCAAGTGCTTTTCTGACATGGGAGGTAAGCCTTACTACTTGTTCCATGCAGGACCTATTCCTTCTAAAACCTGCCTGGAAAGTGGGGATAATATTATTTTTTTCAAGAAAATGTTCTAACCTGTTTTTTACGATTCTTTCGTAAAGTTTACCAGTATGAGGGGTGAGGGAGATGGGGCGGTAGCTCTTTGGGTCCCTAGCCGGTTTTCCTGGCTTAAGGATCCCCACCACCTGTGCCTCTTTCCATGCTTGAGGCACGATCCCCTCCTCCCAACATCTGGAATAATAATGATGGGATCATCTCCTGTTGCTTTATTGACTTTCCTAATCTGGTTAAGGGCACCAGCAAGCTCGGTCATATTGAGGGGTGAGTTAATATACAGAGAATTGTTATTATTTTTTGGAATATGGGGAACTGAGCTGCGTCTATTTTGCTCTTCTGTTGATAAGTATTTGGTCTGACTTGCCTGGGCAAACGTCTCTGCAAGGACCTCGGCTGTTTCTAAGTCGGTGGAGGTTAATATGTCGTCTTTTTGCACTCTGGGCCTCCATACTTGGCCTTTATTATTAATTTGGTTTACTTTCTTCCAGGCTTTGCCCAGATCTTTATAGTCAACTGTCTCGTCCTCAGCAAAGAACTCTCTCTTGGCCAGATTGACAGCATCCTCACAATCCTTCTCTGCCTTTCGCTTAAGGATATGATTAGATGGGATTGGGTGACAATCAAAATAATTACAGGCCTGTTTCTTCTTCTTAATGATGTTTTTTACTTGGTCGTTCCACCAGGGCTTGGGGGAAGGACGGTTAGAAATTATTGATGTTTTTAGTGGGATGGATAACTGACAGGCCTGCAAAATTGATTGTCTTAATTTTCCGTAATGAGTGTCTGGGTCAGGATGAAAGATATCTTCGTTCGAATGTTTACTTAAGATGGACTGGAATAGGGTCCAGTTAGCTTTATCAAAATTGAACTGTTGTTGTTGTTGTTGGGGAGGAGTAAAAGTGGGAATTTGAGCTTGAAATGTTATCGAAATTGGTTTGTGATCAGATAATAACGGGTCTGACATGGGGTACCATTCGTGGTTAGGTACAAGATCTGGGCTTACTACTGTGAGATCAATTGCTGTGGGTTTTTGATGAGCTGAGTCTGGGTACCTAGTGGAAGAGCCGTCATTCAGAAGGATTAAATGGGAGTTATTTATCTCTTGTAGCAACTTCGCACCTCCCCCACTGGGAACTGAACCAAACAGCTCCCAGGAGGGGTGGTGCGCGTTGAAATCCCCCACCACGACCCAAGATGATGAGTCGGGCAGGGAGGAGAGCCAGTCAAAAGTATTATAGCTGATTGGGTAGTAGATATTCATTATATTTGTAAGTTTTCCATTGATCTTAGTCTGGATAGTGTTGGAATAGCGGATACCAGTGATGTTAGGTTCTGGGCTTGGTACTTGGTTGTGTTGGATTGACAGATGCACATAAGTGGCTGTGTAAACTTTGTGCTCCTTGTCACTTGCTGAAGGGGGGTAATGGTATCCTTGGATATGTGGTAATTTAGAAAAAGTTGTGTTAAGGGACTGTAGGCATAAAAAGTGATACTTAATAGGTGAAGTTGACAAAAAGTGGATAAGATGATCACCGGTTTTCCCTATGGAACGACAGTTCCATTGAAGAACGTACAGTGCGCTAGTGAAAACAAAAAAGAGTTAGTCAAACTAGTGTTACTTATATTTATTACTAAATATAAGAAAAAGTATAATTATTAAGGCTAAGGGATGACTTTCTTGGAAGAGTTGGACCCAGCTCTATGCTTTACCCTAGAACCCTCCCCTCCGATAGAAGGGCCACAGGCCAACTCTGCAAGTCTCATTAGGTGACTCTGGGGGCCTATCGGTGTCTAGCTACCGGAGGGGGGGAACAGGGAGACCAGCCCCTCCAGCAATAGAGTGGGTTTTTGAGTAGTACGCGCTTTTGCTACGTGGGTGAGCACTTGTGTGATGAAATTTTCTGCCACTGTTTGATTTTTGTTTTGTTTTATGTTCAAAGTTATGTTTTCAATATCAATTAGGGAGGGAGATTGTTTGTCTGCCGAGGCAGATATGACTGATTTTGTGTTGGTCTGAGTATTGGTCATTTTGTCCGTAAAGTTAGTAATCAGTTTATTCATGTGTGTAGTCAGTTCCGTCATCAGGGCTGTGGTATGTTTTTGTAGTTGTTGAAGAACTAGCTGTTCTGTCTTCCTTTCTGCGTTTTGTTTTATTATTTTGTTTTTTGCTGCTTCAATTTTTAGAGCTCTGGATTTGCTGCTGAGAAGTCTTTTTCGAGATTTGGATGGTGAGAGTACAAAAGTGTTCTTAGGTTGACTGTGAACTTTACTGGTGTTTACATTATGACCTTGATCTTGTGGTTCAACTATTTTATGGGCTGAGGCTTTATGGATGATCTTTTTCTGTAGGTTATGGCCGTTTATTACTGCATTTGCATATGACGGGACTGATCTGTCCTCCGGCCGCCAGGAAGAATCAACTTCGGGGGAGGGAGAGGGTGGGGCTTTTAGTCGAGACGCTAAATCTGACTCCTGGGCCAATTTGGCCCGGCAAATGGCCTCTGAATAAGGGATGAATGTTTCAGCCCTAATTCTGTTTGCTTGAAGCCTGAGTTTATAAAGCGGACATCCGCCATAGGCAGCTGAGTGAGGTCCTCCACAGTTGGCCGTGGAGAAGCCCCAGAGAAAGCAGCGCGTGGTGCAGTCCAGGAACGTGAGGAGGATCGACCCCAAGGCATTTCAGGCAGACGTACAGCATCTGGTGGATGTTGAACTGAGGGACTGCCCGGACCACCAGCTTGCTGACCACTACAACGTGGGTGTCCGCCGCGTTCTGGACCAGCACGCCCCTTTAGTCACGAGGACAGTGACTGACCGTCCTTCAGCGCCCTGGAGAAATGACAGTGTCAGGGAAGAAAAGACTAGTGTGCGCCAGGTGCAGCGCAGGTGGCGGTCCACTGGTTTGACTGTCCATGAGCAGGCCTACAAAATGAAACTAAATTGTTACACAACTCTTGTGCAAAATGTCAGGCAACAATACTACAGTGACCTTATTACTGACTGCGCCTCCTCTAAGCAGCTGTTTGCTGTTGTTAGTCAGCTGCTGGGTAAAGCAAAGGCCTCCCCTCTCCCTGGTAACATTGACCCAAAAGAACTTCCACAAACTTTCTCTCGCTTTTTCGAAGAAAAGGTTTCGCAAATTAGATTTGATCTGGATAGGCAGTCAGTTGACCCACCATCTTTTACTGTGTACAATGGTGTGGTGTTCGGCAGTTTTGAGTCTCTATCTGAGTCGTCCGTTTCAGAAATTGTTTCTAAATCTGCCCCCAAATGCTCCGATCTCGACCCAATCCTCACTCACCTTACAAAACAGTATCTCTCAGACCTTGTTCCAGTCCTCACCAGAATCATAAACCACTCTCTAAAAACTGGCACTGTTCCTCCTTGCTTGAAACATGCGCTAGTCGTTCCTCTCCTCAAGAAAAACGGTCTCAGACCAGACGAACTGAAAAACTACAGGCCTATCTCTCATCTACCGTTTCTCTCCAAAATCCTCGAAAAAGTTGTCCTTGTACAGCTTGAACGCCACTTAACCCAAAACGATCTGTATGAAGTCCATCAATCCGCGTACAGACAAAATCATAGCACAGAAACAGCACTACTCAATGTCACAGACAGTCTCCTTCGCTCAGCTGACAACAAACTCGCATCACTTCTCACTTTACTCGACCTCAGTGCCGCGTTCGACACTATAGATCACAGCATTCTGCTGCACAGGTTGTCAGTGTCCTTTGGTGTCACTGGGACTGCTCTAGAATGGTTCAGGTCTTACCTGACTGGCAGAACGCAGTCTGTGTCCATTGGCAGCAATGTCTCCTCATCAGTGCCCCTAAAATTTGGCGTCCCTCAGGGCTCCGTTTTAGGTCCTCTTCTTTTCTCCCTGTACATTCAACCCTTGTCCGAAGTCATAGAACAGTACAAAATCCTTCATGAGAAATTCGCGGATGACACTCAACTACTTGACGCAACCGAGGCTGTCGCTTTCCAAAATCTGATCTCCACTTTTGAGTCTTGCTTTCAGTCCATAAAATCTTGGATGCTCAGTAACAAACTCAAATTAAATGACGAGAAGACTGAGGCCGTAGCTGTTGGCTCGCGCTCAGTCTTGGACCAAGTTAGCGTCGCGTCTGTGCAGGTTGGCACAAATACCATTCCCTTCAAAAACAGCGTGAAGGATCTGGGTGTCCATTTGGACAGTTCTTTGTCCACGGACACCCAGATCAGCCACTTGTGCCGTTCCGCCTACCTCGCTCTGAGACAGATTGCTTCAATCCGTCCTTCACTCTCTGAAAAAGCCGCTACTCAACTAGTATGTTCGTTGGTCTTTTCCAAACTTGACTATTGCAATGCAACTCTTGCCGGACTCCCCGCAGTTCAAATCAATCGTCTCCAAAGAATACAAAACAATGCAGCCAGACTCGTCCTGAGGAAATCAAAAAGAACCCATGTCACACCCCTTCTGATCAAACTACACTGGCTGCCAATTCATGCTCGCATTGAGTACAAACTAGCAATCCTCGCTTTCCGCCATTTTCAAAACACTTTGCCAACATACCTGTCCAACCATCTCATCACCTATCAACCATCCCGCACTCTCCGTTCTAGCAGCGAGAAACTCCTCAAAGTCCCCCGCATGAAACTTAAGTCCTTTGGTCACCGCTCTTTCAGCTATCAAGTACCCACCATCTGGAATTCGCTCCCCTTCTACCTCCGGTCCGCTCTGTCCCTGTCTGCATTCAAGTCTGGCCTTAAGACTCATCTGTTCAAAAAGTTCCTTTCCCCTTCATAATTTCAATTTCAATCTCACACACAAACCCCGTGTAAAGTGTGCCTCTGTGTGTGTGCGCGTGCGCGTGTGTGTGTGTATATATATATATATATATATATATATATATATATATATATATATATATATATATATATATATATATATATATATATATGTGTGTGTGTGTGTGTGTGTGTGTGTGTGTGTGTGTGTGTGTGTGTTCTTTCTCTCTGTCTCTCCCTCTCTCTTCTCTCATCTTTCTTTCTTTCTCCCCCTTCACATACCCCCCCCCGTCCCCCCCCCCCCCCTATGCCCCCCCATCCCCCCCCCCCCCCCCCCCCCCCCCCCCCCCCCACCCCCCCCCCCCCCCCCCCCTCTCTCCTTCGCTCTCTCTGCCTTTCTCGTAATATTGTTTTACATTCACATATTGTTTGGGAATTTGTGAGCTCGTACGACACCCCCCCTCTCCCTCCCCGAGAATTTGTGAGTGCATAAATGGCGTGCGTGTTGAAAGGGTGAGGTGTGTGTGGGTCTGTTTGTCCATGCCTTGATTTTTATTTTTATTTTTTAAAATCCCCTTCTTTGAATTTGTGTCAATAATGTGTATGTGAAATACTACATCCGTGGGATGAACGGCGTGAGTTGGTTGTTGTTGTTTTTTGGGTTTTTTTCCCCCTCTCGTAATATTGTAAAGCGCTCTGAGGATGATTTTTTATCATCGAAGAGCGCTATAGAAGCTTTATTTATTATATATTATTATTATTATTATTATACATTTTGTTTTTTTTTTGACATGTTGCTGCAGAGTGTCCCAGCCCGGCACACTTCGTGCAGGTCTCTTTTTTGGACCTGCACTGGTCTTTTGTGTGACCGAACCGGGCACATCTCTTGCATCTTTTAACCGGAGCCACAAATGGCTGAACTGAGAACTCTTGTGCACAGATTTTGATAAAAGAAGGAAGGATTGGTTTGTTAAACACTATTTTGATCGCTTTGGATTTCGATCCATCTTTATTATTTAGTCTGAGGACGCTGCGCGCGTCCTCGATCAGCGGAAGGAGGTTTTGTATATTCTCATCTAGTGGAATCAGATGTATGACTCCCTCAGTGGAGGCGGTCGGAATAAAACATCTGATTGAAATCTTAGAGATGACTGTCAGGCCAGCAAGTTTGGTCTGTTGCTCTGCAGATTTGCAGCCGATCAGAATCTTATTTCCAACGAGCGACCTTTGGCTGGATATGTCACCTATGGCGTTTTGCCAAAGCTTCATCCCCGTGATTGGGCCCAGACCCTTGATCGTCGCCGGGCCTGAGCCAAGATCCTCCACAATCACGGGGTATTTGAGGAAAGTCGGGGGCGGCAGATTGGAAGAATCGGGTGCGCGTGGACGTGTCTGTCTAGGCTTTGGTTTTGGTTTGAATGGTGTTTGTGTTTGTCCGGTTAGGCGTGTATCCGCAATGACTGGGGTAGCACCCCATATGGAAACGCAGTCAGGAGTAGGGTGGTCTTCCCTATTTTGTGAGTTCTCTGGGTGCCTCCCTCCTGTGAGTGGGCTGGCTAGTGGTATGCACTTGCTCTGGCTGTTGGAGGTTTGAGTGTCCATTATTTCGTTGACTTCCCTTGGAGGGGAGTGTTCGACTACCTTGTCTCTGACCAACGATCGAGCGTCAGAAGGGGTCTGATTCCCTTGCCCGATGGGGGACATGTTTTCTTTGGATTTCTTATTCCCTGGAGAAGGGTTAGGGGAAGCAGGGGATGTTCTAGAGGAACGTGACCTCTTCCTACTTGGTGTTAGTGGAACTGGGGTGCTCTGAAGCAATTATATTAAAATTGTTTGGTAGATTGGCCTAGGTACAACCCTCCCTGTTGTATTAAAATCCAAGGGCTACAGTGTTAAAAATTTAATCTTTATATTTATTCATAAAAACCAATGAAGGCCTTATTTATTTTTAAAAGTGTGTATTTACAAATATTAATTTTATATCTACAGTGTATATATAGTTTTATGTGTATTTACATAAAATAGAAATTTTCAACATAAGATTTATTAAAACACCAGGGGAGAGAACTCCTATCCCGGCTATTATTTTATGGGGTGGGGACAAAATTTACTAATTCTATACAAGGGAGTTATAATGTTAAAATCTTAAATGGGATCATAAAGGTGGGAGGGGGGGGGGAGGAGGGGATCCCGGAGGGCCTCAACACACCGAGTTGAGGCGGGCCGGCCGAGGGAGGTATACGCGAGCCATCCTCGCGTCAACAACCCACGGCGGGCCCGCCCCATCAAGGGGGAGGTCATCTCACGGGTTTTGGGAGGGGGGAAGGGGGAGGGGACAGTAACCCGGGGGTCCTCAACCATCAAGGGGAGCCGCCCCCGCCGCCGGAGGATACGCGAGACATCCTCGCGTCAACTACCAACGACGGGCACACCTCCCCAAGAGGGGGACCACCACTCGGGTGTAATTAATGTAAAGAGATCCCAATTTAAGTTAAATATATACAACACAGACACGTTATATACATATTTTGTTTTACTAATAGGGCACCATGTTCTATTATTCTTTCTAAGTTTATTGATAGTTAAAATGTGTATTAAAATGGGGTTGGTAAATAACCCCTATCTTATGATGGGGGAAGACAACCGATTATGTTTATATTATATAAAATATAGTGATTAAAATGAAGTTAAGATTTGAATATCATGTTTTTAAAAGATTAAAATTTATTGACTGGGCCAGAGGGCCTTCGACTTGCAAGTCAAAGTGGCAACCAGTTGTGGAGATTTGTGTACTGTGTATTAAATGTTATTGGTAAAAATATTGTAAATTACTTTATATAGGGATGTTATATGTTATCTATGGTTATCAATTAAAACAAGTGTATAGGCGTCCACCGAAATAAAAGGGAGGCCTCGCGAGCAAGATCCCCGACCGGCGGCTATGAAGTAGTATATATATTAATTTGACTCTTTGCTTTTGGGCTGAACCAATGGGGTGGCCAGGAGTTTATCGTGTCAAATTAAGCAGATTTTAAATTAGATGGTGACAGGCAGTGACGGCCACGCTGAGTGTATGTATGTATTATAGTATTACATGTATTCCCGAAGGGGGGTGGCCACAAAATCCCTCCCGCCTTCGTTGACATGGTGTAAGTCTAAATTATACATATGGGTGGAGTTATGGTGTGGGAGCCCGAGCAACCTATATTTTATAGTTGTTTTAGTAATGATGGTAATAATAATAGAATAGAGATAATTACGCATTCTATCTTGTGCGGGGCGGGGGGAGGGAGGGAGAGGGATCCCTCCTCCCCACCTAACACAGAGGAGAGACGTCGTATGTAGTCCATAAAGGGGGGAGTACAGCGCAAAGCATAACGACTACCGTATAGGATTATCAAGCACGCAGGAGTCGACAGAATGAGGCTTTATACTTAAAATTATCTTCCCCTGATTCGTCACTAGGTGGCGTTTGTACGTAGGCCCTAAAGCCCGCACGGCCTAGGTATCCATTGTTGCTAGGTCTACTCTCTCTCTCTCTCTCTCTCTCTCTCTCTCTCTCTCTCTCTCTCTCTCTCTCTCTCTCTCTCTCTCTCTCTCTCTCTCTCTCTGTCTCTCTCTCTCTCCCTCCTTCTCTCTCTGTCTCTGTCTCTCTCTGTCTCTCTCTCTCTCTCTCCTTCTCTCTCTCTCTCTGTTTCTCTCTCTCTCCCTCCGTCCTTCTCTCTATCTGTCTCTCTCTCTCTCTCTCTCTCTCTCTCTCTCTCTCTCTCTCTCTCTCTCTCTCTCTCTCTCTCTCTCTCTCTCTCCGTCTCTCTAAAGAATGGAAAAGCGTGTGGAATCGATGAAATAGTACCAGAAATGTTAAAATTAAGCTGTGATTTTGCAGTCAGTTTCTTGACAAAATTGTTTAATACTCTCTTTAGCAAAGGTTTGTATCCCGAAGAATGGACAAAGGCTATTATTGTTCCAAATTTTTTTAACGGTGACCGGACACTTACAGACAACTATAGGGGGAGTTCACTGTTAAGTTTAGTCAGCAAGTGTTATACAACTGTTTTTAATAAACGACTGGTAAAATGGATAGAAAGTAAAAGAACATTGACGGAATCACAGGCTGGATTCAGAAAGGGTTATGCAACGTTTGACCACATTTTTACTTTAAATGCAATTATAGAGAAATGTTTTTCCAAACAGGGTCGCAAACTTTATGCTTTTGTAGACCTGAAAAAGGCTTTCGATTCTGTTCAACATGAACCATTATTTCAAATGTTACGTAGAACTGGTGTACATGGCAAGTTTGAGTTGTCCTGAGCCCTGAACTTTTTTTCCATTTTTATAAACGAAATTGCTGAATATGTCAATAGTAATGGTATGCATGGTATTCAAATGTTACCTGGCCTTATTGAATTATTCCTGCTTTTATTTGCTGATAATATTGTTCTACTTGTACTGACACCCCCTAGTTTGGTTAGAAATACTTTGTTTAGCTTAGGATTTGGTTATGCATGGCTAAACCAGGGTGTCGGATGTGAAAAAAACAAATTGATTTATTAAATGAAGCCTGTAAGAGATTGTATTTGAATATTAATGAAGATAAGACTAAGGTAATGTTTTTTCGGAAAGGGTTTTTTGGGGGGTAAAATGATAAATGGATTCTAAACAGAAATTTCTTGGAAGTGGGAAACGAGTACAACTACTTAGGATTTGTTTTCACTACCAAAATGACTATACGTAAAATGTATTGATGCCTTGGCGGGAAAGGGCATCAGTTGTGTGAAACACATTAGCAGTTTGCATGATATTTCTAAATCTTGCTTTTTTAAATTTTTGACACCCAGGACAACCTGTCATTATGTACTCAGCAGAATTGTGGGGTCTGAACAGGTTAGAAAACATTGAAAAAATACATTCATTTGCATGCAAACGTTTTCTGAAAGTACCATCAAAACTACCAAATAAGTTTGTTTGGGGCGAACTGGGTCGGCATCCTCTATATGTTAACAGTTCTCTACGATGCATAGAGTACTGGCTTAAAATTTTAAAGATGGACGTGTTTAGACTACCAAGACAAGTGTATATTATGTTGAAAAACTTGGATAAGAAAGATAAAACGTGCTGGGTTAGTTTGGTTAGAAATACTTTGTTTAGCTTAGGATTTGGTTATGCATGGCTAAACCAGGGTGTTGGATGTGAAATTGCTTTCTTATCTTTACTCAAACAACGATTAAAAGATAACTACCTACAAGAATGGAATAGCTCAGTAATGAACAAAGACATGCATAGTACCTATCGGCTTTTTAAACATTCATTTGAAAGTGAACCTTATTTTGAGTTTCTAGATATTAGGTGTTTCCGTGATTGAGAACTGGTGTGCTTCCAATAAATGGTTCGTCCTTCAGAACAACTTTCAGTGACAATTTAAACTATCTTTGTCCCACATGTAAGGTAGTTGAAGACGAAAATCACTTTATACATGTTTGTGCCATATATAAATAACAATATTAGAAACAAATATTTAAATGGAATTGAAAAGCATTATACTAATATTCTTCTGAATATGGGTACATGACACTAACTCGTAAATTAGCCATGTTTATTTTCTATGCAATTCGACACAGAAATGTGATTGAGAATTTGGACAAATAATAAGTTGTGAGAATGTTCTTATGCAGAGAAGAAAACAAAATATGTCTATATAGTGTTGTTAACAGATGTTGGCTTGCCTAGTATACGTTTGGTGTTATCATTTTTCGCTCACCAACATGATAGTATGTCTCCATAATGATATTGTTATCTAATTGAGATGTGTAGTAAATATCGTATGATATGTTTTTGTTCCTTGATCCTGTTTCTAGGGGCTAGTGGCCTAAAGAAAATAAACCGTTGTTCATTGTTCATTCTCTCTCTCTCTCTCTCTCCCTCTTTCTCTCTCTCTCACTCTCTGTCTGTCTGTCTCTCTCTCTCTCTCTCTCTCTGTCTCTCTCTCTCTCTCTCTCTCTCTCTCTCTCTCTCTCTCTCTCTCTCTCTCTCTCTCTCTCTGTCGCTCTCTCTCTCTCCCCTTCTCTCTCTCTCTGTCTCTCTCTC
>CM065699.1:44475033-44480033 GCA_017654935.2 Phymorhynchus buccinoides | reverse complement strand
AAAACGCTATCCCAGAAAGAAAGCTGGACATTCTATCCCAGTGAAAGGCCAACAAAATCGACAGACAAAAGTTATACTCCCTAAAGCGGGCGACAGACTATGCGACTGCCTCATATGACTCGATCAGGTCGTGACATAGATCAAATTTTGTTTCCCGCACAGAAGAGGTCACAAGCCATCTGATTCGATCAGACTCGATCAGTAAAATTTAGAACCCGCCCTATTCGGCCCTGTCACCTGATTGGGCCTGACTGAGTCAGACTGATCGAGCAGGATGGTATGCAAATGAGGTGAAACGTCACGACCTGATCGAGTCACATGAGGCAGTCACATAGTCTGTCGCCGGCTTAACCGACACACTGGCCCCGATTTTTCATACTTGATTCCTGTTCTTTCTTTCCCCTCTCTCCCAAAGTCTACTTCTCCCAACAGTCTACAACTGGCCCTCTTTAATGCAAGATCTGTCAGCGACCCACTGAAACGAACAGAGATCCGCTCTTTCATATGGATAACGACTGTGGTTTATTTGTAGTAATGGAATCCTGGCTGAAACAACAAGGCAAAGTGTGCTGGCTACACACTCTCTTCCTTCCCCAGCCCTTCACGCGGTGGGGGGATTGCGCTCATCTCTAAGAACTCTCTGGCCAAGCATCTCTCCACCTCTACTGCCTTTCCCTTCCAACACCCAAGCTTCGAGGCAGTTCGCGTTACCCTGGCAACGTCGTCTTCTCCTGTCCACTTCATCTGCGTGTACCGACCTCCACCAAGCCATAAAAACAAACTGACTGATACTATGTTTCTCAGTGAATTCCCTGAACTTTTAGAGTACTGTAATAACCTTTCTGGAAAGTGTATTATATTAGGAGACAATAATGTTCATTTTGATACTCAGCATAGCCCTGTAACTACTAAGACGATTAATGCTTTGGATATGTTTCATTTTAGTCAATCTGTTACCGAGCCAACTCATGAACGTGGTCACATTCTGGACTGGGTAATTTATAGACCTGATGATGATTTGTTACGCTCTACTCATGTCACTCCATCTATTGCTTCGGACCATTTCTGTATTGTTTGCGAAGTATGTTTGTCTGTCCCGTCTGACACCCCATCGTACAGTCTCGTAATAAACGCAGCATTTCAAGCGGAGTTGCGCGCGACTATCTGCCCTGAATTGACCCCAAGGTCAACGAATTTAACAGCGCTCTCACTCGCATTCTCGACACATATGCGCCGGTACATCACCGCCAAGAGCGTGCCAATAGACTGGAGCCGTGGTATCCTTTATTCAGTACTGAACTGAACTCGGCAAAGTCAGAAAAGCGTGTAGCTGAAAGAGCATGGCTTAAAAAACAACTTACCGCTACAAAACAAATCTTCAAAAATAGCGAACATCGTGTTTAAAGCAAGATCCCCCTTTTACACTGATCAAATAAACAATGCAGTGACCTCTAGCCAACTGTTTTCTATCTGCAGCAAACTACTTGGGCATGCTAAAAGCACCCCTCTCCCTACCACCCACCCTGTCAGTGACCTTCCAGATGTATTTAACAACTACTTTGTTAAGAAAATCCAGTTGATCAGAAACGAACTTGATCAGGTTTCTTCTACACCTACCACCCAGTTTGACCAAATAGGAACAACATCCACATTATTGGAATTTCAGCCAGTCTTTCAACTGAAAAAGGTCATTCTGAAAGCAAAACCCACTTCCTGTCCTCTTGACCCTATTGGCCGTTTTATTGAAGCCTGCTTGCAAGAGTGAATGCGCTTGTTTATCTCTAGCCCGCGGAGTCGCGAAAAATGATCTCACTCACTTCCAGGTCGACGAGCTGAATGTTTGGTTGACAACAAATAAAAAATAGTGGGCAGAGACAACCAAACATGTGCGTACAGCATGCAGACCTCGCAGATCTCGCACTGAATCTCTGGTTCACACAACGTTCTCTATTTTGTCTTTGATAGTACATGCTAAGACATTGTTGGGCCTGCACTAGATCTTTTTATTTAAAAACAATAAAATAAAATTAACAATAAAAAATGTTTTAAAAGGACTTCAGTTTTTAAGCCCAAAGAAACACGGGTCACTCTTTCCATTACAACATAGCTGTTGTAAGTACAGCATAAAATTAAATTACATGGTTATGGAATCCACAACAATTTACTTAAATGGATAGAAGACTTTTCATGTAACAGAACTCAGTATTGTAATAGTAAAGATGTGAAATCAGTCTGTAGGCTGCACATGTTAGCAGTAGTGTTCCTCAAGGTAGTATTCTAGGTCCTCTTTATTTATTTTATAAATGCCTAGGTGCCTGTCGCTGCTTCGCAGCTTCAATCACCTACCACCACAGAAAACAAATTTCAGTCCAGCCAGAACTCTCCATCCAGAAGTAGAATAGCAGTCGCTTTATCTGTTATGTGAAAGTCATAGTCAGGCACAACTGACTTACAGCACACGGTCCATAGACACATATGGGACATTTGTAAATACAAAGATGGTTGGGAACAATACTGGCTGCAATGCCCGGAGGCAGTGCAACACCAAGTAAAGTCCCGAGTTTTTAACAATATAGATATGTGTAGCATGTAACGCCACGCCGTCGGTTAAGCCTCATCGGCTGTGGTACCGCCATATTGTCTAGCCACTATCAAGCACATTTTTGTCGCTTTTTTTTTATCTGGAAGGACCAACGTCCTAGTCATGGATTTTGAAAAGGCCTTTGATAAGATTTACCACTCTCTCCTTATGCATAATTTCGCCTCTATGGGATCAGAAGTTCAGTCAATAGATTAATTGAGAGCTTCCTTGCAGGCAGGCAGGAAAGAATAGTTGTTGATGGAGCCACATCCGAAGCTATCCCTGTAGAATCATGAGCCCCCCAAGGTTCTGTGCTTGGGCTGGCCCTTTTCCTGTCTGCATCAATGATCTTCCGAGGCAACTATCTTCAACTTCCCGTCTCATTGAGGACAACAATCTCTGTCACCGAGCAATGGACTCTCCCAAAGACCATGAGGATCTCCAACTGGACCTAATATGAATTAGCATCCTGGGAAAACAAATGGATGATGTCCTTCCATCCCGACAAATGCGAGAGCCTCCATGTGACAAGGAAGAAAAACTTCCCTGATAAAGAACTAACAACTCCATGGCCAGGACCTGAAACGGGTAGAGATGAAATGTCTGGGTTTTACAAACTCGCAAGTCCTTAGATGGGACACCCACATCTCAAATGTGAGCAGCAAAGTCAGTAAGACCCTTGGCTTCCTCCAGCGCAACCTTAAAGTAACCCAGTCAACATCAAGGAATTGGCATATAAGGCAAGGAAAAGGCATATAATTATGTCGTTTGTCAGCCCATCCTGGAGAGGTGCCCGCTATGCCATAGCATTGCCTCTTTAAACTGATGTAAAACTCTCTCTCTCTCTGTACACACGTGTGTGTGTGTGAGTGTGCATGTGTGTGTGTGTGTGTGTGTGTGTGCGTGTGCGTGTGCGCGCGTGCGCGCGCGCCACTTACCCCATCCGCACCACTTTACTCCCACCCTTCTACCCATTCCCAAATGAGCAATCCTTCACACACGACCCCACCCACCCTCTAGTATAATCCCCCCGTTTGCTTGCATGCCCCTTCTCCTTTTCCCCTCAACCATATCAAAATTCAAACTTTTATTTGTCGTAAAACCATCAAAGGAATTATGGAACAAACCAAAGCATACAGCGCTCTCGCCACACCGTAATTATTTACACAGATGTGGTAAACAGTAAACACATCGTCATAGGCCTACCATGAAAAGAAACAAAACAAAAAGCGCAGGGTAAAGATGTTGACAAAGTAAATGTTATTGAAGCAAATGAGGAGTAGTAAAACTCGCATAATCATGTACAGGGAAAGCAAAGCATTCATGTTCGTATCAACGTCGCGATTTATCGTCCGAAGTTGCGTCTGCGACGTATCCAGACAGAAACAGAAACAACGGT
This sequence comes from Phymorhynchus buccinoides, assembly GCA_017654935.2. Classification (NCBI taxonomy): domain Eukaryota; kingdom Metazoa; phylum Mollusca; class Gastropoda; order Neogastropoda; family Raphitomidae; genus Phymorhynchus; species Phymorhynchus buccinoides. Next base: position 44,476,053 of record CM065699.1, on the reverse strand, counting down.
GTCTGCACCATGCTGACTGGAAGTTAGTAAACAAGGGGACTGTATCAGTGAGCCACACAAAACAAGGGAAGTAACAACCCCACCTAAAACGGCCAATACCGACGGGGGCCCCCCCCCACTTTTCTTAGGAAGATCTTGATGAACTACTCCCTACTCCATCACCCTATTGTGAAACAATTCTCTAACATCTGGCTCCTTTCCATTTGTGTTCAAAACTGCCATTGTCAAACCAATTCTAAAGAAATCATCCCTTGACCCAAACATTCTAAAGAACAATAGGCTGTATCCAGCTCTCTTTCATATCGAAATCATTGAGAAATTAGTTTCTCTTCATCAACTCACTAGGCTATCCATGAACTCAAATCATCAGTCGTTCCTAATCAGCGTACAGGCCATTTCCATCAGCCCTGGAAACTGCGCTATTGAAGGACCAATGACATTCTCTTAGCTCTTAGCTCAAATGACGCATCTAAGGATCTATATTAAACTCTGTTGGATCTTTCCTGCTTTTTTGATATTATTGACCACCATACACTGCTTAAGAGGCTATCAAATCACCTATGGGATATCAGGTATGCTCTGTCATGGTTCTCGTCTTACCTCTCTGTCGAACTCAGTCTGTCCTCCATCAATGACCTCATCTTCGAAAGGTTTGGCCTCACATGTGGGTTCTCAAGGGCTCAGTACTTGGACATTCCTCTTCATCATGTATACTAACCTCTGTCTGAGTTGATCACTTCTCATTCAGTTGATTATCTGTCCCTGATGATACACAACTCCCACAAGGGTCATGAGCATCTATCTGTTGAAGATCTTCATGACCCTTACAATTAGGTATTTGATTCACTTCCACAGCTTTGTATTCCCATCATCTTCATGTTTTGTTTTTGTTTTTATATTCTGAATGTTATCTGTTTTCGTTGCGTGTTATGTTTCATTCTTTTTTTCTGTTCTTTAAGTATTCACAAGTTTTGATTTATCTTTTTTCGAATTTTGGTTTCCACGAAGGATTCAAAATGT
>CM065699.1:44368439-44470939 GCA_017654935.2 Phymorhynchus buccinoides | reverse complement strand
ACAAATGTGGTGATCGATCTAACCCAGCTAACTACAGACCTATCTCCATTTTAAGCATATTATCTAAACCTCTTGAAAAGCACGTTAAAAAACATTTACATTCTCATTTACAATGTTATGATTTGATACATGAGAGTCAGTCTGGTTTTAGAGAAAATCACTCATGCCACACTGCTCTTATACAATTAGTAGACAGATGTCTCTCAAATGTAAATAACAATGAATTTACAGGTGCCTTATTCATAGACTTTGCTAAAGCATTTGATGTTATTAATCACACTCTTTTAATTGAAAAAACTAATACATTACAATCTAACCAGCAGTGCTTTGCGTTTCATCGAGTCGTTTCTTTGTGATCGGCAACAGCTTGTTGAAATTAATTCATCGAGGTCAAAATTACTTCCTATTAAGTTTGGCGTTCCCCAAGGGTCAGTCTTAGGACCACTTTTTTTTCTCTATATACATAAATGACTTGCCTTTGTGTGTTAAGTGCTGCTGTGAAATGTTTGCTGATGACACCTCATTGCAATCTAATAATGCCAATCCTTCTATATTAACAGAAAATGTGCAGGCTAATGTTAATAAATTAATTGAGTGGACGGAGTTGAACCACATGTCTCTTAACGCACAAAAAACAAAATGTATGTATGTAACCTCAAGACAAAAACGAACAAAGATGAATTCTGTGTTTCCTCCATTGTATGTCAAGGATAAAGTAATTGAAGAAGTTTCCTCCCATAAAGTGTTAGGGGTTATTATTGATAATGACTTATTGTGGGGTGATCACATTAATGACCTTGGTAAACGTATTTCCATAAGAATTTACCAATTATCAAAAATAAAGAATTTTTTTGATCTTCATTCAAGAAAACTTTTTTTTCATGGTCACATCTTACCTCTTATTAATTATGCATCCACTTTATGGGATAGTGCAAGTGAAAGTAATCTGAATTATATAACTCGCTTACATAAAAGAGCTTTAAAGCTAGTTTTACTTAAATCTAGTAGCCTGACTGTAAATGACTACAAACAACTAAACATCCTACCTTTTAAAGACAGGCTTTTCTATAACAAATGCCTATGTATGTTTAATGTCGTAAACGGAACTGCCCCGAAGAAAATTATAAGCTCTTTTAAAATAAATGAAAATCGACACACTCACATGCTTTCGTTTCCTAAACCCCGAAATGATCTATTCAAATCCAGCTTGACATACTCTGGAGGAAACACATGGAACAACTTGCCAGCATTCTTGAAATTATGTCCATCTAAATCTACTTTTAAAAGAACTTTAAAGAAGTATTTGATTGATAAATTGTAAAATTTTAATTTATTATTATGTATATTCGCATGTATATAAATATGTAAAAAAAATTTTTTACTTTCTTCCTTCCCCCCCCCCCCCCCCCCCCCCCCTATCTTTTTCTTTTCTTTCCTTTTCTCCCAATTGTTATGTTTTGTGCGCTCTCTCTCTCTCTCTCTCTCTCTCTCTCTCTCTCTCTCTCTCTCTCGTTTGATTTATATATATATTTATTTATTTTTATTTTTTACTTTTTATTTCTTTAAATTTATACTCATTTATGAATGTTCTCTGTGGGTTTTTTTCTCTATTATTATGCATTTTCATGATGTTTGTATTTTTGTTGGAGGGCAGGATGAAAAAAAGCCTTGTTAGCTTATTCTTTAACCCTCAATAAAGATCATTTTGACTTGACTTGACTTGACAGACGCACGCACACAAAACACACACACACACACACACACACACACACACACACACACACACACACACACACACACACACACACACACACACACACACACACGTACGCACGCACGCACGCGCACACGCACACGCACACGCATACGCACACACGCACACACACACACACCGCACACACACACACACATTATCTCTCTCTCTCTCTCTCTCTCTCTCTCTCTCTCTCTCTCTCTCTCTCTCTCTCTCTCTCTCTCTCTCGGAATCAATTTCAGTGGACCAGGCAGCCCCAAGAGGTCAGCCCAGTAGTCCTCAGGAGGTGGCGTTGAAGAGGCGGACGGCTGACGGTTCGTCCTGGCCTTGAAGCTTCTCAGGTGGACTCGCATGAAGCCAGGGCTCGTTGGAGAGGGTGCTCAGGGTCGGAGCGGATCCTGTTCAGCTTCCTGACGGCAGCAGCAGGGTAGAAGGCACTCAGTGATGGCAGGTCATCACTGATGACTGAGGCAGCACGGGTGGTGATCTTCTCCAGTCTGTCTGTGTCTGTCTTCTTGGCACTGCTGAAGTAGCACAGCCTGTTGAAGAGCATCACGCTTTCTATAGAAGACTGGTAGAAGAGGTGCAGACTTTGGTAGATAAAAGGTTTGGGAATTGGTAAAGTTTGCATGAAAAATATGCTGAAAATCACTCAAACGTTCTCCCTGACGGTAAACGAGTTCCAAAGGAAACACAGATGACTGAACTGCATCAAGCTGACTGCGTGTTGAGTCAACGTTGCATCAATATTCAAATTTCATTTGGACCTTTCTAAAGTCGAATTGTCTTCCTTCTTTCTTTCCTTCTTCTTTTTAATTACAAATAACAAGTAAAATAAGTGAAAAACACAAAATGCTGGCTTATTGGGCATTGAATATTTTATATTATGCACCTATTAATCAAAATAAAGAGCATTATAAAATAACTTAAGAAACAGAACAAGATATGCTAGTTGTCATGTTGATCAGTTGACTGAGGCTATGGCAGTTGTAACACAGTTTTATTCATTCAAGATGCACAGACAAATATGCAGGCCCTCATTGCCATTTTAAAGCACCCTACTTCATGTAGAACTAGCGCAACGCCGAGTACCTGTAACGCCTAGTACCGGTAACGCCTAGTACAGGTAACGCCAAGTACCGGTAACGCTGAGTACCGGTTTTGCCGGGTCCGCGAAATATTATATTTTTACTTTTGTGGCTGAAAACCCAATTTTTAGACCCCTACCACCAAGAAGGCACTTCTTGTGTATCTGTTTATGTCAATTTCATCACAATTGGTTCAATACAAGGTGAACACGAGTTGTGATTGTATCGTCAAAACATTTCCGTTGACGTTTTCTCTTTCGTTTTCTCTTACCCTTTTTCTCGCTAATTATTGTCACCATTGTCATTTATGTACGATTATCGTTAATATGCTAATCATTCCTGATTATAAAGATGCTAATTATTATCATACTTATAGTTTTCATGGCATTGTTTTTGTTTGCAGTTATTACATCAAAACCAACAATAAAAGAAAGAAGTAACAGCAACAATTGTTGCTAATGCTTCTAGTTTCGTTATGATTTGCGTTAATTGTTTTTCTTATTTATTTATGACGACAGGATGTAAAAAAGCTTTATCAAGCTTACTCTTTTATTGTCAATAAAGATCATTTTGACTTGACTTGACTTGATGATAGCACCTGCGACTGTTATTTCCAGCAGCATTTCTTTGCCATATACTAACACATCCTCAAGAGTAGGCAACAGACTTTTTTTAAACTCATGACTCTCCACAACCTGCTCTGCCTCTCTGTCTCTGTCAGCCTGTCTGTCTTCTCTCGTTTCTGTCTTCTGGGTTCTTCCCTACTACTAGCTAAGATGGGACGCAGTGGCTTTAAGTGGTCCACCAATCCTTGGGAGAAGAAATAAGAAGCTTTGGGCCACTTGACAGCTTCCACAGCTATCGATTCTGTTGCACCCTCGTATAAAAGACAGGATCTTCTCAGGCATTTCTGGAATGTATCATTGTCATACATGCACTGTATTCTTCGTTGGTTCTTTGTTGGCTGTATTTTCTTCATATTGTTTTGTTTTTGGAGACCGAGAACACAGCAATGTTTGCTCGGTTGGTTTTGGTAGTTGTTTGTGTTATTTGTGATGGTAAGTCTACTACGCTTGTTTAGGATGTGTGGGTGGTAATAGAATTGTTTTTTAAAAATAGCATTTTAGCTGCGTATCTTGTGTTCGTGTCATTGATTTTAAGAAATGTTTGGTGGCTTAAGTTTGCGGTTTGTTGTATATCTAAGAAGCTTGTTTCAATCAAGTTTCTTCATTCTGTTTGACAGTTTCTTCTTCTTCTTGGAGAGGTTCTTTGTGTGCATTAATTTAGTATTTTTAGTATTTTTTCTTTTATTATTTATGTTCCTCGTTACGTGGGTAGTTGGTAGCTAAACTACATCTTTACCAGGTTATAATTATAATTAGAACTAGCGCAACGCCTAGTACCCGTAACGCCTAGTACCTGTAACGTTGAGTACCCGTTTCGTCGGGTCCGCGGAATTGTAAAGTGGCGCATATTGCGCGCGTTTATGAATGGATACTGTTGAAATTTTGCACCAAGATCCCTGGACATGCACGTTCCAAATTTCGAGTCAATGTCGGGTCTCGTTTCGCTGCGGTTTGTGAAAAGATCAAGCGGCGCATATTGCGCGCGTTTATAAATCGAATCGCTTCCAGTTTGGCACACAGATAGTCCCTGTCCTTGGTCATCTACCTTCCAAATTTGAAGGCAATCCGTCCAGAAATACCGGAGATACGGGCGCCGAGAGGCCGGAGGATACGCGTTTCGCGCATTTGCCAAACCGCGTAAATGACACGGCCGCCTTGGTTGCCGTTGCGTTACGTTAGGGCTGATAGCAAATTTGAAGCGATTCGGTCGAAAAACGGCGGAGTTATAAGGCCCGTTCTGACGGACGGACGGACGGACATTTGCCTTTTAATATAATGATTAGGTTTGGATTATTTTCATGACACGAAGGCAGGATGATACTTTCGAGACTTGAAAGCCCCCAAATAAGTAATATAATGATGTTGAAATGTACAGTTATTTTTTTCCACTCTTTTCCCCATAACAACGCACTGCTATGCTAGTAATGAAATCACTAGATTGTGTTGCCATGGGGAAGGAGTGAAAAATGACAACGCGTATTTTGACCGTAAAGGCATACACACATACGAATCGCATCTGAATTGCGATTTTGACTATGTGAGTTATGAATCACGTGAAATACTTCCATCTAAAAATAATTCTATGTTCGCTCACTACTCATATACTGAAGTAGACCCAATACATGAACTTCACAGCGTCAAAATCGCATCGCATTCAGAAAAGATTCGTATATGTGTAGTGCTGCTTTAAGTAAACTACACTTTTGTCGGGTTAGGGTTAGTTCAAGTTGGTTTCCTGACATGGAGAGTATGATACTTTGAAGGACTAGCCACTGCATACGATCTGACCCAAATATGATACGATTGTGACGTCTGTGTGGGTCATGATTCACGTGAAATACTTCTGTCTAAAAAATACTATTTTTGTTTACAATGCTCACTCGTAGACTGCAATACACACATCAAATAAATTGTTCGATACAAAAATAATATATTTTATCAGATTCGTGTACGGGAGACTACAAATATAGCGAACATAACTTCATCATCAGATTTATTTAGACAGTTTAACTGTCACAATCGGATCGTAGTGGTTCGAACCGTATGCTGTGTAGCCGGCCCTTGATACTGAAAACTGAGAGGTTTGTTGGAGGTAAGCTATACAATATCTTTGCTGAGGTTTTTTTCTGAATGTAACAATTATTGGTTTAAATAACTATTCAAATATCAATACAAATAATTCAACAATAATGAGGTTAATGGGGTAACAACTAGCAAACGTTTATGGCGTACCCCTACATAATAAACAGTCCATGGAAATCAAACACAAAGAAAACAATGATAGAGGTGTAAGACGCACAAAATCAGCGCTTTTGTGAACAAAATAACGAAGAAAAGAAGGACACGAAAAACATGAATAAAGAGCATAATAAATGAATAATTTACGTAACTAACTAGCAAAATACGCACATGCAATCTTACATACATGAATGCATAGATATAAGCCAATCTTCAATACGGGTCAGAGCAATTTCATTGTAACTAGAAAATTCATTTGCAGCAAGACAGAAAACACACATTATATATTAGTTTAAATCGATTGGCATCACGAAAAGATGAACAGTTTCAAACACAGAAATGTTTGTTTTATAATTAAAATCATGTCTGCTTGTTCAAGAGAAGATCAATTTGAATAAGTTCAGGAGGAAGATTAAGTATGGCATTGACACGAGAAGGATTGACAACAAATAGTGTTCGACAGTTTCGCCTTGATATCCACAAGTACAACTAGGATTATCTGATAAATGTCGAGTAAATAAATCATAGTTTAAATCACGACAGTGTACAATTTGTTCTTTGCGGTCACCAAAGTAGAAACAAGGGCGTCGCCGAGCGGCAGACATGTCCGTCACCAGCAATGCCACGCACTTGCGACATCCCGTAGAGTGTCACATCCTGACACAAAATTGGAAGGGATTCTGTCTTCTAGTTCACGAGATACAGCTTGAAGAAGAAACATATAGCGCAAAGAAGGAAATTTCGGTTTTCAAGGTCACACTTCAAGGTCAAGGTCAGCATGGTGATAATTTATGCTCGGATGTTTTCTTCTCTAGGGTATACAGTACCACACATAATCTGAAGCGCTTCTGTCAAGTACCAATGTGGAAAATATGGCTTAAAACCCAATGTGTAGACCCCTATCACTTTCAAGGTCTACGGATCGCCCGGACCGTGACATTGACCTTGATCGGTATGCCACCATCAGAACGGGCATAAGCCAAAGTACCTTCATGCCAAATTTGAAGACTCTAACACTAACGGTGTGGGAGTTATGGCCCCTGAAAGATTTTCGGTTTTCAAGATCGTACGCCAAGGTCAAGGTCACGACGGCAATATGGTTTGCGCGGATGCCTTCCTCTCATGGTGACACACCAGCACACACAATTTGACGTGATTCTGTCAACCCGTTCGAAAGATATCCTTGGGACAGACAGAAGGAGAAAAAAATGACCCTCCGATTTTCAGGCTCCAGCGATCTTTTTGACCTTGACCTTGACCTTGATCGGTATGCCATCATCAGAACGGGCATAAGCCAAACCACCTTCATACCAAGTTTCAACATCCTATGTTGATCGGTGCCCGAGATATGGCTAAAAATAGATTTTCGGTTTTCAAGGTCGTACGTCAAGGTCAAGGTCACGACGGCAAAATGGTTTGCGCCGATCTCTTCCTATTAAGGAGGCACACCTTCACACAACATTTGACGCGATTCGGTCAAGCGGTTCGGGAGATATCCTTGGGACAGACAGAAACCCCCCCCCCAAAAAAAAAAAAAAAAAAAAATACAAACCAGCCCATCGCAATAGTCCGTCTTGGTGACGGACTAATATACAGATATAACATGATCATGAGCGTTAAAGGCACTAAGAGAATCACAAGTTTTAACATTGTCTGGAACGATTATTGTTGAAGAAAAATCTGAACGCATCAGGTTGTATAGCATGAATGCATTTGGGAATCTTGTTAGTCGTTTCCTTTAACGCTTTTTCATTTTCTTCTGATCTGTTCGAATCCTTTATCACCCCGTATCCCCATACCACGGGGCCTTTCCAAGGAATAGCCTTCTGTAACTTACTCTAATCTGTTACTCAATTTGATTCTGCCTGTTCCCTTTGCTTACTGTCATCTACGATCTTTCTGCCTTACTGGTCCATTATCCTGCCTTTTTTCAAGAAATATTTAGTGTCGATACCCATCAAAGCATCTGTTTTGTTTCATTCTGAGGTTTTTTTTCCCCACCTTCTGCCATATCATTCACACCTACTGGCGTGCGTTGCTTACGCATTAATTTTTGGTCTGCTGTTGCCCATGTTGTTTGGGTCTTAGTGAAGGGAGAGCAAAAGAAACCGGCCCGCTTTTGTGTCTAATTACCCGTGAACGAGTCAAAAGCAACAAGGCGTGTGGAAAACAACTGTCAAACATGCGGACAATGCTCGGCCTAACTACTTCTTAGTTAGGCGCATAACGGCAGCATGACGCATATGCGAATCATAATTGACAGGAAACTGAGCGGTCGACGAAGAATAATCCTTCATATAATGTTTATACTGTATGTAATTATATGCGAGGTTTTATTATTGTGTTTCTAGGTCACTTTAATGTGTTCCCTGTTTATAATATTATTTTTTTATGTATTCCTGTACCATGTTTGATGTGCTTGTATGTAATGTTTTATGTGTTACGTGTATATATATGTATGTACATACATATATGTTATAGTGGAACTGAAAGACAAATTTACTATAGTGTTTTGATTGATTGTAAGCTTTATGCTTGTTTTTGCTCTCCCACCCCCCTCTAAGCTTGTTGTTCTTTTGTGTGTGTGTTGACACTTGGATAAACTAACCGATTGAATGATTGATTGATTGACTGATTGATCGATTGATTAACGTGAACGAGTCGGCGTCGGAAGGGGCGGGGAAGGATGCGGGAACTCTTTCTGCTGATTTATTTATTTTTTAAATTGATTGAATGAATTGATTGATTGATTGATTGACTTAAGTGACTTGAGTGAACTGATTGATTGAATTGATTGATTGATTGATCGACCGACCGAATAATCGATTGAGTTGAATTGAATTGATTGAAGTGAACGTGCCAGCGGTGGAGGGGGCTGTGGGAGGGGGAGGGGGCAGGAGCCCTTACTTTCTGTTACCCTTGGGGAACACCACGGTCTACAAGGAGGTGATGAGGGGCCACGACGCATCCCTGCCTGACGCGGCCCAGTGCTTCGTGTTCGAACCCCCTTACCCCGGTCTACCTTACGACGCCATTAAACTGGGCCTCAGAGGGGCTTTCGTCGATCTTGCGCTCGATGGGAGTCTTAATTTTAAGGTAGGGTGGAAGTGGGAGAAGGGGAGAGACACAGAGAGAGAGAGAGAGAGAGAGAGAGAGAGAGAGAGAGAGAGAGAGAGAGAGAGAGAGAGAGAGAGAGAGAGAGAGAGAGAGAGAGAGAGAGAGAGAGAGAGAGAGAGAGAGAGAGAGAGAGAGAGAGAGAGAGAGAGAGAGAGAGAAACTTGAAACTTGTTTATTAAGGGAAAAGAATAAGCACGTTTACATCTTGCCCTCAAATAAAAGAAGAAAAACGGGAGAAATTGGAGACTAAAGGGAATAAAAAGCAGCAACCCCCGTAATTCAGCTAAAACGTTGGCCAACTAAAAAAACATTCAAACATCCCATGTCATCAACATGAAATAAAGCGATTAAAACTCGTATTTTAACGCATTGCAATGCAAAATGGGGAGGAGAGTTGGAATCTAGATGTGAGTGAAAAAGAAAAAGAAAACAAAATGAGAAAAGGTACAGAAAAAGAAGAAGAAGAAGAAGAAGAAGAAGAAATAAAGAAAATAGGAAAGGAAAATAAAATAAAAGAAAGAAAGAGGAACTGGAAGTGCGTTTACGTGGCTTTCCCATCTTGTTTTTCTTTTCTCTACATGACCTCTCCCTGCCTTTCTACGTCTACCCAGAGAGTCCCAACACGCTGAGTCCCAACACGCTGAATAGACTCGATAAGTAATGTGGCCTAAAGGTTGTGATGTAGCTTGAATAGGTGGGTCTTGAGAGCTGATTTGAAGCATTGCAAGGACTGGATATGGCGAATTTCGCTTGGTAAGGAGTTCCAAACTGATGGGGCCGAAAAGGAAAAGGAGCGCTCACCAAACATGTTTGTTCGTGTACTAGGAACACAGAGAATTTTGGAATCTGAAGATGACCGCAATTGCCTGATGGAGTATAGACAGAAAGCATGTCAGAGATATAGCTAGGGGCATTTCCAGAGAAATAAGAATGACATAGAGTGGAAATTTTGTAGTCAATACGTGCTTTGATGGGAAGCCAATGGAGGGATATCAGGAGTGGTTGAACATGATGATACTTAGAGACCTTGAGGACAAGTCTGGCAGCAGATTCTGGACTTTTTGAAACTTGTCAAGGAGGTGTTGGGGGCAGCCATACAATAGCGAATTACAATAATCTAATTTAGAGAGAACAAAAGCGCAGACTAGTATCTTAGCAGTATCTATAGACAGGAGATGGCGAATCGTACCAATGCGACGCAGCTCACAGTATGTGGACCGACAGATAGTTTGAACTTGTGAGTCAACACTCATATCTTGAGAGATGTGGAAGCCAAGATTTCTAGCAGAAGGAGAAAAGGGTATTTGAGTGTCACAGACAGAGATGGAATCAGGCTTTGGGTACGAAAGTTGTCTAGATGGAGAGTGGATGAACAAGGCCTCCGTTTTGTCGTCATTCAGCTTCAGTTTGTTTTGTAGCATCCTTGATTTGATGTTGCGAATGCAGAATTCCAGTGAAGATATAGAAGGAAGAATGGTAGATGGGGATACACGCTTGTGGAGTTGTGTATCATCAGCAAAAGACTGAGAATCCTGAATGAGAAGTGATCAACTCGGACAGAGGTTTAGCATACATAATGAAGAGGACTGGTCCAGGTACTGAGCCTTGAGGAACCCCACATGTGAGGCCAACCATTGCAGAAGATGAGTCATTGATGGAGACAGACTGAGTTCTACCAGAAAGGTAAGACGAGAACCACGACAGAGCAGTGCCTGATATCCCATAGGTGATTTGAAGCCTCTTAAGGAGTGTATGGTGGTCAATAATATCAAAAGCAGCTGAAAGATCCAAAATAGTTAATATAGATGCGTCACCAGAGTCAAGAGCTAAGAGAATGTCATTAGTTACATTCAACAGTGCAGTTTTAGTGCTGTGAAATGGCCTGTACGCTGATTGTGAACGACTGATGAGTTGATGTTAATTGAGATAGCCTAGGAGTTGATGAAGAACTAATTTCTCAATGAGTTTCGATATGAAAGAGAGGTTGGATACAGGCCTATAGTTCTTTAGAGTGTTTGGGTCAAGGGATGATTTCTTTAGAAGTGGTTTGACATTGGCAGTTTTGAATGCAGATGGAAGGGAGCCAGATGTTAGAGAGTTGTTGACAATATGAGTGAGAGTATTGTCACTCAAGATATTCTATGAAAAGTGGCGTCGGCATAGGGTCAAGAGGACAGGAAGTGGGTTTTGCTTTTAGAATGATCTTCTTCAATTCAAAGGCAGTAACTGGATGAAATTCCAAGAACGTGGATGTTGTTCCTATTTGGTCAAACTGGGGGGAAGGTCATTGACAGGGTAGGTGGTAGGGAAAGGGGTGCTGTTATCTCACTACAGGACCTCTCTCCCTGTCCTATGTGTACCCAGAGAGTCCCAACGCGCTGGGAATGCGTCTACGTGGCTTTCTATCCTGGTTTTTCTTCTATTGATTCTCACTACAGGACCGCTCTCCCTCTCATTCTTCGTGTACCCAGAATGTCCTAGCACGCTGGGAGTGCGTTTACGTGGCTTTCCATACAGGTTGTTTTCTTCTTATATTCTCACTACATGTCCTTCTACCTACGTGTACCCAGGGGGTCCCAACACTCAGGGAGTGCGTTTACGTGGCTTTCCATACTGGTTTGTATTTTCTTTATTCTCACTACAGGATCTCTCCCTGTCCCTCTACGTGTACCCAGGGGGTCCCAACACTCAGGGGGTGCGTTTGCGTGGCTTTCCATCCTTTATTCTCACTACAGGATCTCTCCCTGTCCCTCTACGTGTACCCAGGGGGTCCCAACACTCAGGGGGTGCGTTTGCGTGGCTTTCCATCCTGGTTGTGTTTTTTAAAAATTCTCACTACAGGACCTCTCCCTGTCCCTCTACGTGTACCCAGAGGGTCCCAACACTCAGGGGACTATGCTCAGCTACCGGTGCCAGACGGGGAACGTGATCAAGCTGTCGGTGATGCAGGGCCTCTTCTTCGTGTCCTTCTGGGACGAGTACGGGGTCTCCGTGGGCATGACCGCGATCCCGGGCATGCTGAGACCCTCCGCCTGGAACCACGTGGTGCTCATCAGAAACTTCGCCACTGGCAACATCCAGGTACTGTTGAATCGTAATCCTGAGTGCTGTCTTAAACAAACGGTTAACATGTCAGGTAGTTAGGGTAGAATCGCTGATACCGTCGTACACGTCAGGCAATTCGTACCACCTGGAAACGTTGCCACTGTGCGACATCCAGGTGTGTTTTCTTACTAACGATAATTATGTCTGCAAGATAGAAACGGTGTAGCTGCTATTCGGCTAATATAGATTGTTATTTTTATGCAGTGGAGATGCATTGCATGCATGTCCATACCCACTCTCTCAGCCAAAAAGAATTGGAGGACAAAACAAAATAGCAGAGGGGACAAATGTTATTCTGGCGGGCTGGTCTAAAAAAATTTTTGTTTGTTTGTTTTTGTTTAGAGAACAGCTAAAGGGGGCTTCTGGCTCAGTTTCGGTTTCGGTTTCGGTTTCACTCCTTTATTTATTAAAAAACGGCTAAAATCACACCTTTTTCTTATGCTTTTTAACCCCCCCAAAAAGGTGTGATTTAAGCCATTTTTTTGCGTTTTTTATCCACAAAAACAGTGTGATTCAATCGTTTTTACTCACGAAAAACAACGTGATTTAACAGCTAAAGGGGGATTCTGGCTCAAGAAGAAAATCTTCTACTTTTAGATACAAAAACGCTACTTTAAGGGGTAAAAAAAGTAAAAATTCGTCTCCCCTTTATTCTGTCAAATCAAAAAAAAAAAAAAAGCCACTACTTTAGGTGAAACAAAATTAATTATTTTTAATTAAACAAAATAATTTGAGTTAGAAAAAGGAACTCAACATGACAATGGCGCTTGATGAAATAATTGAGCACTTAGACAAAGTTTTTAAAGAAACGGATTTAGAAGTTATTGATCCAAAAAATGTACTAAAAAGTGTAAAACATGCTATTTCGCAAATACCTGAAAAACTAGCTATAGAACCACCAGTTAAAGTAATGTTAGCAGTGTTCGTAGATTATGAAACAGTCCATGGTGAGCAGCTTCAAGTATGGGTCTCTACTAAACAACAAGTAGTTCTTTCATATAATGATTTTACAGAAACCTGGGCAGACAATTTAATCACCCAGTTCATTAACGTATCAGAAGAGGCAAAACTAAGAGGATCTGGTTGGTCAGAAGGCGGGGTATTAGAAATTAAAATGAAGGAGAGTAAATATGCACCAATCGTAGGAAACTCCTTTATTCCTTTACCTAAAGAACTTGTTTTAAAGCGTGCAGTATTAAACATAAAAAATACTGATGATAAATGTTTTATGTGGTGTGTTTTAGCTAAACTTCATTATATCAAAAAGAACGCAGAAAGAGTAATTAACTATCAACCTTACATAAATGAATTAAACTTTGATGGAATCGACTTCCCTGTAAGCCTAAGCGAAGTTGATCAATTTGAAGAACAGAATAAACCAATTTCAATTAACATCTACACATGGTCTGTAGAAGAAAACCTTAAACCAATCCGAGTTTCAAAGAACTCTCCCATGATTGGTGATCCTGATAAAAAACATATTGATCTTCTCTTAGTAACAGACGGAACAAAAACACACTACACTTTAATCAGAACAATGAGCAGACTTATAAACTATACTACAAATCACAAAGAAAAACAAGAATTCTGTCGAAGATGTTTACTAAGAATGCCAAGTATTCAAGCAGCGGTTGAACATAGAAAACATTGTAATTCATCCATTGACTGTAATACTGAACTTATTACTCCGAAAGAAGGAAGTAAGGTGTTCTTTAAAAACTGGAAGAAACTGCAATTAAGTCCTTATGTTGTTTATGCTGATTTCGAGTCAATCATTGTACCCTATCAAGGACCAGCTCCTAAAAATCTTCCTAAAACTGTTTTATTGAATAATCATCAAATCTGTTCATTCGCATTTATTGTTCTTAGATCAGATGGGATACATTTTGAACCTGAACTTTATAGAGGACCCGATGCTGCAAAAATCTTTTTAATGAGAATGATGAAACTACGAAATGAACTATCTAACCAACTAAATTTATTAGATTTAATCATGACACCTGAAGATTTAATTCAATTTGAATCAGCTACTGAATGTTGGATTTGCGGAAAAGGGTTTGTGGAAGACTCCCCTGACTGTCCAGACATCTATAAAGTACGAGACCATGATCACATTAGTGGAAAATTCAGAGGAGCAGCACACAACTCCTGTAATTTGCAGTTAAAGTTTGAACCAAAGACTTGGAAACTGCCTATATTCTTTCACAATCTACGTGGATATGACTCTCATTTAATTCTACAAGCAGTTACTGATGAATTTAGAACCGTCAGTTGTATAGCTCAGTCTTCAGAAAAGTACATGACATTTACATTAGGTCAATTGTCTTTTTACGATTCATTACAACATCTGATGGGATCACTAGAGTCTTTAGGTCAGTCACTATCCAAATGCACTATAACAGAAAAATACTTTGATCCAGCACTTGTTCGAAAAGGAGTATACCCTTATGAGTACATGAGTAGTTGGGAGCGGTTCGACGATTTAAAATTACCTCCCAAAGGTGCATTCTACTCTAGTTTAAAAGGAAAAGATATAAGCGACTCTGACTACAACCATGCTCAGTCAGCGTGGATTAAGTTAAAATGCCAGACCATGGGAGACTACCACGACGCCTATTTAATGGCTGACGTTTGTTTGCTTGCAGATGTATTCGAGAACTACAGAAAAACGTGTATAAAACATTACAGTCTAGACCCTGCTAATTATATCACTGCTCCTGGTATGAGTTGGGATGCTTTCTTAAGATTTACCAAAATACAGATTGACTTACTCTCCGATCTACTAACTCTCCAGATGATTGAAGACGGACTACGCGGGGGAATCTCTATGGCTTCACACGGTTACTGCAAGGCTAACAACAAATACTTAGACGACTACGATCCTTCTAAACCATCAAATTATATCATGTATTTAGATGCAAACAATCTCTATGGTTGGGCGATGTGCCAGTCACTTCCATTACGTAACTTTAAAATGTTTACAGCTCCTTTTAATTTTAATATCGCAGAGTTTTTGCAATGGCTTTTGAAATTATCAGATTCTTACGAAACAGGATTTATTTTAGAAGTCGACTTAGATTATCCGGACGAACTCCATGACCTGCACAATGACTACCCGTTAGCAGTTGAAAGACTTCAAGTGGAGAATGACCTCCCTAAACTTGTGCCTAATCTACACTCCAAAAAAAAAAACGTCTGTCATTATAGATTACTACAATTTTATTTACGTCACGGATTAAGACTAACAGCAGTTCATAGAATCATTTCGTTCACTCAGAGGAAGTTCATGGAACCATATATAATGAAGAACACTAATCTCAGAACTCAAGCTACCGACGCCTCAGAAAAAGACTTCTTTAAACTAATGAACAACAGTTGTTTTGGAAAGACAATGGAAAACCCGCACAAACGCAAAGACGTTAGATTAGTTACCCAAGAAAACAAAGCAATCAAATTAACTTCAAAACCTAATTATCAAGACTTCAAAAAGTTCCACGACAACCTTTACGGGATAATGATGAAAAAAATTAATGTGAAGCTAGATAAACCAGTCTTCATTGGGTTTGCTGTTCTTGAATTGTCTAAGTTATTGATGCTAGAATTTCTTTACGACTACTTTAAACCACTCTATCCAGACTCCAGAGTACTTTATACAGATACGGACTCATTTATTCTAGACATTCCGACTGAAGACTTCTACAAAGATTTAGAGACAGATTCAGCAAAAGGTGTTGTCTCCTGGTATGACACCTCTGACTACCCAAGTGAATCTTCATTACATTCATCCACAAATAAAAAGGTAATCGGCAAGATGAAGGATGAACTGAATGGAACTATAATCAAAGAGTACGTTGGTCTGAGAGCAAAGATGTATTCAATTGCCAGCCAAACTAGCGTAATTAAAAAAGCAAAAGGAATTTCTAGACCAGTTGTTCAAATGGTCATGACACACGATAACTATAAAGAAGCACTGTTCGATACCAAGACGTTTTATCATGACAACATAAAAATACAGTCTAAGTTACACGAAATAAACACAACAGTTGTAAATAAAAAATCACTTGACTCAAACAACACAAAGCGTGTGTTTAAATCACCAGAGTTTTCCTTTGCAGTTGGACACTGGAGAACTAAGTGTCATAGTCAGTAGACTTTCGAAACTTGTAATCATATTGAATTGAATAAGCACCCTTTGGAGTTCTTATTGTTATTTCCCTAGAACAGATTTTAATGTGTCGTTTATTTTTTTTTCACATTCTTTTTTTATCGCTTCTATGTCTTGCGGTTGTGAAAAACTTGCTCTTGATTTTTTCTGAAGTTCGAACTTTTGCATTTTGTAATCATTGTAGTCAGCTTGCAGTCTATTGAACTCCTCATCCGAAATTTGAGAGTCTTGCAAAGCTTTACTGATAATTAATCGGAATGAACTAAGTTTTGCCATTATTAATTGAACCATGGCTGTATGCTTTTGAAGTTTGACTTTTATTTTTTTGTTGAAAGCGGACGTTGTCATTGAAAACAACCCCAGCGCCAACGATACACAACCTAGAGGCAAAGCTACTACTGATCCGGCCCCTGTTGCTAACAACCCTACAGAGCTTCCTGCTGTTAAAGTACCTAGACTCCCAAATCCAGTATTTAAGTATGTTGCTGTATTAAACAAACAAGAGTACCTTCGTTTGGTTCTGTTATAGTTAGTGAGGTCTTTTTCCAATTCTCTTTGTATTTCTGTAATGGTAGACAATCTGAACTTTCTGATTTCAGGATCATCACCACCATCAGTCTTTTCTTTGTCAGTATTTTCTTTTGGTATTTTTGGATAAACTGTAACGGACATCTTTTTTTATATTTAAAAAAAAAAATTTAACATTTAATTTGCACTTGCTATCATTTTAAGAAGATCATCAGGCAAAATGCTTTCAGTGTAATAAAACCCAATGAGATCTAAATTAGTAACATTAATGTACGTTAATTCTTTAAGATTGTCTGGATCAACACTCAATATAACTTTATCGCTGGTCGACACTGCCTTAATTTCTTCACCGCGGTTTTGAATAACGATAGTACACTTCACTGATTCAACATCCAAGTTTTGCCAAGAAATAAGAATCCCTTTCATTAGGTTGTCGCTAACACCAACAGGTAGGGAATCAGGGTTGTCTGCTCTAACAGAAAGTTCAAATATCATAGTAAATTCGTCTGCTAAAGCCATTTTAGGAATGAACTCTAATTGCGTGGCTGCATCTTTTGTCACTGTCTTTTTTCTATGCAGTATGTACTGTCTCTTTTTATAAGGTTTGATTGCTATTTCTCTTCTGCTGTTGTTTTGGGGAATCAGACTGACATGTAACGGCCCTGAGTTAAATGATTTGCGAAAGTATTTGTTATTATCAAAGAATGTAAACGGGCTTAAAAATTCAAACTTTATTTCCCAATCAATGAATGGAATTAAATGCCATTTGTTATCCCTTTCCCTAACAACTTTATATTCAAACTGGCCAACATTGTCAGCTACTACATTACGCAGTTGCTCTAGTTTAGGAACCTTTTTATCGCTTATTTCTGCTCGTTTATAATAGCCGTTGTTTGTGTACTCAAAACCATACAGCGCTCCTATCTCCCCATTTAAATCAAAGTCTTCTGTGTCTGCTAGGTCCTTCAATTCTAAAGTTGCGCATCTAACAGGGTCAAGCATAACCGGTTGATCTGGTCCGCGCGACATAGTTTTATACTAAATTATCATTCAAGCTGTCGCACTGAACTTCTTTTCCTTTTTCGTCAGTTATTCTTATTTTTAGTGAATGGTGAACCCCACAAACTAATTCTTTAAACTGTAAGTTAGTGAATGTAATAATTTCGTAATCACAGTATGCCGCTTTTGCTGTTGGAAGAACTCTTAACACAGTAGACGGCTGGTTATCAAATAAGTTGTCATCCGTACTCAGGATATCTAAATGAAAGTATAATAAAGAATGTATTCCAAGATTAAGTGATTTTTCAGCCGTATATGCATTACTTTCCAGTGCATTATCAGTAACACGGAACCTGTCTAATCTAAAACCTAATAGTTTAGCCAATTCATTAGCAAATTCAAATACTTCACCTTTTTGGCCTCTAAACGTCATCTTCACTTTCAAATTTCCCTCATTAAGTTTTAAAGTAATGTCGAAGTCGTTAAATATTTCTTTTAATGAACAAAAACCGTAATAACCGTCAGGTATAGTTAGTTCAATCATCCCTTCACTGGTAATTTTTCTTATCCAATTGTTCTTTAAGGATTCGCTTATGTTAATCCATTTAACTTTGTAATAAATTTCATGGAGCGCTACTTTTAGAGAACCATGATTTTCAATAGGGCGTTGTAAAAGTATTGGCTCGTCTTGATCAGTTATATAAATAAACATTTTTATTACGAATATATAAATGAATGCTTTTAAATATAACAAAGACGCTAAATATGCGGTTGGATCATATAACCCTAAAACTATAGCTGTTGATTCAATAGTTGTTGCAGTGGGGGTTGATTCTTTTGAAGTTAAGGTCAGTAATCCATTAAGCCATTATTTAAATCCTAGTGTCAAACATGATAACATCGCAAAGGCATGGTTTAGTCATCCAATGCAGTTTTATCAAAACCAGTTAAACTTTGCTGTGTTTTGCGCTACAACAGGGTGTGGTGTTTCTTTCGCTGATCACTTAAATCATCCTGGAGTCATGGTAAAAGCAGTTTATAGATTTCATTTCTATTATACTTTCAAGCGTATTTTGTCTGAACTACATGCTCCATTACCGAATGATTCTACTTTTAATCCGTTCAACAACAGAATTGACTTGAAGGCCTTTGAACGGATTTGTAATGAGTTTAACATTAACTTGAATACAGACTTTAGGCAAAAGTTAGATCGTAATCATGGGTTGGGAACACTTTATTATTGGGGCGTGCACAGAAAGTATAACTATGATTGGAATCCACCTTACACGTCTTTTTCTTCAGGTACGACCGTTCATCTGGGATCTATTCAACAAAAACATAAAAACGCTTGGTCTACTTTTATTCTTGATACTTCTGAAGGACTGACAAAGGCGGGAATAGAACGAGTAAATGATTCTATTCGTACTTACGTGTGGTGTTTGCTGGGATCTCAAGCGCAAGTTAAATCTGAGATAATGGATCCTTCTACTGGGTTTGATGCACAAAAACAGTATTTAGCTAATTTAGAAGATGCAATCAATTCTACAGTTGACCTCCCAGCAAGCATTAAAAGGTATCAAGACGTTTTAAGATTCGCAAGATCAAAAGTAGACTTTGCTGTTGGTAGTGGATTGTACATGCTGCCCTCTGATCTTAGACTTCAAATAGGAACAATTGTAAACTATAACAACGAAATCCTTATAGCAAAAGATAATCAAGCAGTTGGTAAAAATTTAAAAATAAATTCTACATTGTCGATCATACAAAGAACACACCATCCAATCCCTGTCAGTCAAAAAAAGAATATTAACTTAACGAATTCAACGAACTTAACTAACTCTATGAACTTAACTAACTCTACGAACTTAACTAACTCTACGAACTCAACGAACTTAACGAACTTAACTGAC
The DNA here is from genome assembly GCA_017654935.2 of Phymorhynchus buccinoides. NCBI lineage: Eukaryota > Metazoa > Mollusca > Gastropoda > Neogastropoda > Raphitomidae > Phymorhynchus > Phymorhynchus buccinoides. Next base: position 44,451,410 of record CM065699.1, on the reverse strand, counting down.
AGTCACGAAAACGAAAAGACAGCACTAGTTATTTTTCTAACAGCAGCCGGTCTAGTTTATTTTTATTTTACTAGAGAGTAATCCTACAACTAAAACTATTAGCATCCATAAGTGTTCAGCCATAAAACCGACTACTTTGCTTGCAGTAGAAAAAAGCCAACTAACAATTCCACCTAATATACCGGGTAGCGCATCTAGTGCTTTTTCTCCTAATTTTTTTAATAGATTCGTTAAATGTTCCAGTTGTTTTTTAATCCAAGAGTCTTTTGATGGCGAAGGTGGAGAAGGTGGAGAAGGTAATTGACCACCACCACCACCTGTTCCTGTTAAAGCAAACACTAAAGTAGAGATTGCAAACCCTAAAGCTGTCATAACGCTCGCTATCGTGACTCCTTGCTCTCTAAATAAAGTTTTTATTCTTTCTGCTAACGTTGTATCTTCGTGTAAAATTCTTTGGATGGTTTCTTTTATTCTGCTGACTTGTGTTCGTAATTGTTCACGGTTAGTTGACAGTACTTCTAGTCTTGCAGCTCTCTCTTGTTGAAGATCATCTAGTCTTTGCATGATTCTGTCTTTTACGTCTTGTCCTAGGTTATTGTCGTCCGCTTCAACTAATTTCTGTTTTTCTCTGTCAATGTGAGCATCCAGTTCGCTTAACTTTGCTAGATTATTTGTTAACTCGCCTCTGGTAGTTTGTAATGTTGAATTGAGCGCCATTAGTTCTCTCATAGGTAATGGTGAATCATGTAATGTTTTTAAATGGGTTTCTTCATCTTCTAAAGCTATAAAACTAGTTTCCATTTCTATTATCTGGTCCGCAGTTGCGCTTAAGTCTCTAAGGGGAATCGATTGAAGATGGGAATCAGTAGGTAGTTCTTGTAGTGTGTTTTGAAGAGTAGAAACAGCTTGTGTGCTTAGGGTTGGTTTTGGTTTTATGTCAACGCCAATACGTCTTAGATCCTTAATCGGGGTGCCATGAGAAATTATTGAACTTATTTTATAAAACTTTGCTGGATTATATCTTTGTGTAAGTCGGGTTGATTCATTATTATTCAAAAATAAATGACCTTCACTATCTAAAACATAGTCATTAGGATCATACAAATCGGATAAATCTTGACCTATAAATTTACGAAAAGCCATTACTTTCGATTTCTGTATTTCATAGTGCATTTCAAATTGAGATTTTCCAACTACTATATTATCTTCCCTTGGTCTAACTTCTACATTCGGGTTTGGTTCTGCTTCATCTAGTTCTTGTCTTAAAGATGGTAGATTACGATGACGAGACAATAAAGGAATGTCTTCACTCATGTCATCTCCAGCTTCATCGTCAAAGGCATCATAATCGTGGACTGCTTCTTTTCCTTCCATGTTTTTATTTATAATTATGTTTTTATTTTATTTCTAAAAAAAAGAGAGATGTCGCAATCATACGGGTCGAGTCTTGATCCATACAGACGGTTAAAAGAACCACTCGGTGTAAAAGGAACCAGACAGAGTATCGTGATAAGTAATAATCCTTCAACTATCGATCAAAGACAAATATTATCAGTAAGATTTCCTAGTCTGGGGAGTAATGAAGTCATCGTGCCAGGCACTGCTCGTCTTGCATTTAAAATAGACCTGGAGTCAGAGACCGACCCAAACAGAACTTTAGTTGCTAATCTTGGTAGATCAATAGTTAGTAAGATTACTATTAAACTTGAAGGGAGAGAGGTAATGTCTTTAGATAACGCAGATGTCTTTTTGAGTTATTGCGACCTCTGGTTAACAGAAAATGAAAGAAAAGATCGGGTTTATCAGGGAATACAAGGAGATAATGGTATAAAACATAGAATTGATGCTGATGATAAAAAAGATAGCAATAAAGATGCGTTGGTTGCTCAAGTTTATGGTAATCGATTCTACATTCCTCTCGACTTTGAACTATTGAACACACACTCACCATATTATCAGGGAGCTTTACAAGATAGGCTTATGTATGAATTTACTTTTAATGACTATGCCCGTGTTATCAGATCGACAGAAGATTCAAATGCAAAATATAGTATTTCAGACATCACATTAGAGTTTGATGTTGTTCGTCATCAAGAATTAGCTCGGTTGATTTCACAACAATACCAGTCAAGATTTGCAATATACTACAACAGAATTTTAAATCACAGTAAGTTAACTAAAAACACAATAGACACAATCTGGAACATCGATTTGAATATATCAGCAAGGTCGTTGAAAGGAATTTTGCTGCTGTTTGAAGAAACCAAAAAACCCTTTAATAGATTAAGCGAGAGGTTTTATAATCCAAAAATAACTAAGCTGACTACTACGATTGAAGGGCAACCGAACCAATTGTTTGCGAGCGGTCTTTTACCTTATCAGCACTTTGATGAAATAAGAAAACTGTTTGGTGGAGGCGGGCAACTAAGAGATCCGTCTGTTGATTTAATTTGCAAAGACCTCCATCTTCATGATGTTAGACTAGAAGATTATTTATTTTCAAAGTATGCTTTGTGGTTAGATCTTAGAACAACTGATGATAACAAACTTCATGGTAGCGGAAGAACAGTAGGTGATGGGTCAGGCGGAATAAACATTCAAATTCATAAAGAAGCGGAAGTGGGCAAACAAATATATGTTTATGTGTATTTACTATGCGATGCTCAGCTGAACATTGAGAATAACAGATTAAAAGATATTATGTATTAAAACAATGGACTTGAACAGTTTAAATTTCCTTACAAAAGAACCACATTGCGGGTTATTTTGTGGGATGACTGGGTGTGGAAAAACGATATTTATGTTAGATTTAATACAAACGGTTTATCGAAATCACTTTGAACATATAGTAATTTTTTGTACTACTTTAGAATTCAACAAATCATACAAAGAAAGAAAGTTCATTTGGGAGGATGATAAAGTCTATTTGGTTGACCCAAGTAATAAGTTAAGTGAATGTTTAGATCATTTTTATCAACTGTTTAAAGGAACGTCAACATTGTTTATTATTGATGACTGCTCGGCTGAAAAAGACATTGTTAAAAAAAGAAATAGTTTAGCTAAGTTAGCTTTTAGTGGTAGACATGCAGGGATTAGTGTATGGATTTTAACACAAAAGTATAATTCAGTTTTAAAAGACTTTAGAGAACAGTTAAAGACGGTTGTTTTGTTTTTTACTAAAGATAAAAATAGTTTTGATGAATGTCTAGATGAAAATGATGTGATTGAATCAAAAGAAGAAAAAAAGTCGATTAAACAAAAACTGAGGAAAGAGAAGTTTTGTAAGCTAGTGTTAAAAACAGATTTTCCTAGTCAGTACAAATGTTTGTGAAGGCAAAAAAAAAAAAAAAAAAAAAGGTCAATTTTTTTTTGGTTTCTTTTTTTTTATACTGGGTCAAATTCAAGGTTAAACTTGTTGTAAATTTCTGATAAAGTATCCATTATTTTGCTTTCAATTTCGAACAAGTATTTACTGACTATTTTATCGTCTTCCATTAATAGCTGAGATAGAACAATTTCTTTCTGCGCATTCCTTAATCTTTTCAATAAAATGTCGTAATTCTTTGTCTCGAGTATCTCTTTATTCTGAGTCTCCATTTTAAAACTCATTTTTTTTTTGTCTAATCAAATCGGAACTGTGTCTGGCGGAATTATCTGTAATTCTTCTTTAACAAAGGCTCTTTTTGGAACGGGTCGTGTTGTTGTATCAGTTTCTCTTAAATAATACACCGGTGGATTCATTTCTATTACACTTTTTATTTCGTACGGTTCAATACTCCAAATTGGATCAGTCGCTCTTACACGTGTGTCTCCTTCCGCTTCTCCTGGTGCATAAAGAAACCTAACTTTGATTCCAAACGGTATCAGCTGTTTTGAAATTAAATGTTCATGAGGTGTGTCTAACGAAGTGTCAATCGTTTTCTTCTGTATTGCTTTTACTGGTTTAAATCCTGTTACTTTAGATTCTTCGTTATTCATGACTCTCAGAACACTACTTAATCTTCTAACCCATTCAGTGTTTCTAGTTGAATCAAGGAGTTCTCTGTGATATTGGTAAGAGAAAAGTCGTTCAGCTAATTGTTTGTTAAAGTTTTCGACTAAGGCTTGTGATCTATGATTTCCAGGAATACCGCGTTTAATAGATACTTTGTGTTTTAACATTAGCTGGTTGAATTGTCCTTTAAATTCTTTTCCTTCATCAACTTGAATTAAACGAGGATAGGTTAATGGACCGCGTCTATAGATTTCTTGTAAAGCAACAGAGACTGAAGTAGCACTTTTATCAGTCAATGGTTCAGCATCTTTATATCTTGAAGCTAAATCAACAACTGTCAACGCGTATTTAAATCTTTTTCTTCTGATTAAATCATGGGGTAAGTATAGAAGATCCATTTGATGAGTGTCATTTGGTGTTGAGTTAACGAAGTGTGGTCTTTTAATTCGTTTAGGTGCTGGTAGATAAATTTGCCATATAGCTTGTTTAGATAACCATTCTTTTGCTGTTTGTTCAGTGACTCCAGCAGCTTGATTTAATTTTTGAATAGCAGTTAAACCTTTCCAATAACCTTTTGGTGAATAATAAATTTTAGATAGTTTATCATTCATTTTAATACTACACGTTTTTTGCTATGAAATAAACAGCAGTCATACCAACTACAATAAAAGCTATTTCCTGGAGTTTTTGTTTTTCGGATGGTTGGTAGAAGTCACTTAGTTTTGGTGGTGGGAGCTGTTGGAGGTCTTCTCCTGTCACTAAATAATACTCTTTAATGGCGTCGTCAACATTCTTAAAAGTGTATGCTGCATGGTTTTGTAGTTTTAATTTGTTGTTAATAAAATCTAACTGAGCGAGTCTTTGTTTTTCATAGGCGTCTTGTGCTGCTGCTAATTGCTCCATTGCTCGATTATGTCTTTGTCTTTCCTTGTTTGTTTCTAGTTTACTGAACATGTAATTACTTCCTGAAAAAGCAAGTGCGTTTACTACAGCACCGCCAATCATCATTGCGAGTGAAGCCATTTTATTTTTACATATATATATTTTCTGGAATTATTCCTTGCTTAACTAGAAAGTCTTTTGTTGCGATTGAAGCAGTGATTATAGCGATTAGTTTACCAGAGTCCTCTAGATCAAGTTTTCCTAGGTCAGCTGCTTTCATTTTCAATAGTTTCTTACCAACCATCGTGTACGCAACAGAAAGTCCACCAATCAGAGCAGATTGATATACAAGGTTAGCAACAGTTTTTTCAGCACTCATTTTTTATTTTAAAAACAAAAATAATAAATCAACTAAAAATGAATTGTGACGAACTGTTGTTAAATGCGCAGGAAGCCGTAATGTCTGATGAAGTGTCGACAAGTGTTATGAATAAAAAGGAAAAGTTGTATTCTCTGGCTGCGTGTGGAAAAACAAAACAATACTTAGGAACAGAATTTAGTATAGAACAGATTCAACAAATGTCTTCTGCTGACATTGAAAAGTACTACACCAGATACGAAGCACAATTAGGATCTAAAATGGTTAAAAGTTTAGGTCAAACTGTAATAGGCTTGTACACTAAGTTAGTTAGTCAGTTTTTTCCACTCGATTCAAGCCAAGATTTAATGTACGATTTAAGTCAAGATCCTGTTTTAACTAAATCATTAGAGTCTCTTAGTTGTGATCTTTTTTATAGGTTTGGCGGGCTTTTATCACCAGTTGTTATGGGGTTAATTACTTTTAATCATATAGATTTTATGGCTATTAAAAATGAACGTGACAGAGAATCAAACGAATCAGACAGAACAGCAAACAAGCCCCAGTCAGACGGTAACCAAGGTAACGAAGAACCCAGGACGAGTTGAAGCAGGTAAAAGGTTATCAAAGTGGAATCGACAACAAAAAATGAATAAACAAACAAAACAAAAACTGTTGTCAGATGAATCAACCATAAGCGCAATACCAGTTAAAAAAGAAGAAGACAAACAAAACAGTACGAATTACGATGTTGTATTGCTTACTGTTGGTGTGGTTGCTGGTGTTGGTTATTTGTCTTATAAATTATATAAAACACACATGCAACCAAAGCTAGAAAAACGAGTAGAAGTAAAAACAATACAAACAGAAAAAGTAGCAGACAAACAAGAAAAACAAAAGCCAAATAGCTTAAAACCTGAGAGCGATCCATTTTTAATGCAATAAATTATTGTTTTAGAACTTAATAAAAACTTACCAATAACTTAAGTAAGTAACTCGACAAGAACTTAACAATAACTTAAGTAAGAACTTGATAAGAACTTGTCAAGTTTTTGTGTTAGAACTTAATAAATACTTGATGTGACTTACCAAGAACTTATTAATAACTTGAAGTTGACTTAACAAGAACTTGTTTAAGAACCTATAAAAGAACTTAAAAAAAGAACTTAAAAAGAACTTAAAAAGAACTTGAGTAACTTCTTAGAAAAAAAGAAGAAAAAATTGTTTTATAATTTAAAAAAAAAAAAAAAAAAAAAAAAAAAAAAAAAGTGAAAGAATTTTTAGGAATGTAAAAAATGAAATGAATTTTTTCAAATTCGGAGAATGATATGAATTCCTCTCTTCACTATGCTTGACGTTATCGGAAATCCCCTGTTGCTTAAATACAAGTTGGCAGTACTCCAGTCTAGTCAGAGGCGACGACGGTTATCTGATCTCTTTAATTACGGTGAAAAGCCTAGACCGGTTCATAGTAGTAGAATAGATCACCTTTGAGAATAAGGCTACAGACAAAATAAGTGTTTGTGAAGAAAGAATAAAATCATCACAATATTTAACAAAGAATTTTCTTCTTTTTTTTTTTTTTTTCTTTCTTTTTTTTTTTTTTACTCCTTAAAAGTAGTGTTTTTGTATCTAAAATGGGGTTTAAAAAAAAAAGTCTGATTTTTTGCTTTTATTCTGCCCTAAAAGTAGTGGCTTTTTTTTTGATTTGGCAGAATAAAGGGGGGACGAATTTTTACTTTTTTTACCCCTAAAGTAGCGTTTTTGTATCTAAAAGTAGAAGATTTTCCTCTTGAGCCAGAATCCCCCTTTAGCTGTTAAATCACGCTGTTTTCGTGAGTAAAAACGATTGAATCACACTGTTTTTGTGGATAAAAAACGCAAAAAAATGGCTTAAATCACACCTTTTTGGGGGGGTTAAAAAGCATAAGAAAAAGGTGTGATTTTAGCCGTTTTTTAATAAATAAAGGAGTGAAACCGAAACCGAAACCGAAACTGAGCCAGAAGCCCCCTTTAGCTGTTCTCTTGTTTTGCTGTCCCATCTTCTGGGCTGTACAGTGGCGTTGCTCCCACGCCGCTCGTTCCGAATCCCAATTCGCAGCTACACCCGGGTTTGTTCAAGTCGCAGAAATCGAGACCAGCAGTCCAAGGGGAGTGAATCTATGTTAGGCCGTCAGGAGGCAACCAACCGAGGAAACACTGCACTTCTGCTGAGTCACTTCGGTGAAGTTCAGTGGAGCCTGTTCAGGACACCACCTACTAAGCCCCCTACTGACGACACTATTCTCTTAGTCGCGGAACCAGCGTGCGTGAGGTCCTCCTCCGAGGGCACCACCACGACCGTCCACCGACAGCTCCCCAGAACACACTGATCCCCATGACTTTGACCCGAACGCACCAAGGCATAGACTGGATTGGAAACCGAAACTGAGGTCACCATGAGAGCAGGGCATGCAAAGCCACAGAATTTGAGACATTTTTTAATTTTTATGATTGATGAAAAATGAGGCCGATGATAACGATGATGATGATGCTATGGAGTTCCGTATCGGTCTGAGACTGCTTGGCAGGGCTGTATTCTACGCTTCCTTTCATAATGATATCCCGGCGTTAACCAGGCCCGAGAACAACAGACACCTGCAGTGTTGGTCTTGCAATTAGAGCAACACTCTCAGAATAGCATCCGTTAAGCGGATGAAACTCGACTGTGTGGTTTCAGTCTTCCCATTGAGCCCACAACCACTCACTCTGGGTAGGAGTCGGTCCAGGACCGAAAAAACCCTCGCCTCTGATGGGATTCGAACCCAAGACCTCCCAGCCAGTAGTCCGCGACGCTAACCACTACACCACGGCGGCTGGTTGGTCTAAAATTTGTTTTTAGTCGAGTCTTGCCCACTCTCTCTGCCAATTTGTTTTTGAGGACAGTTGGTTTGGGTGAAGGTCCCCCCCAAAAAAAAAAAAAAAAGCCAACCAATCCCTTTGACTGCAGGCAGCACTAAGAGCTGCCTGCCAATGGCCCCTGGTTTGAGAGCCATAATATTCCACAAAAAACAAAAACTAAGCTGTAGCCTGATTTCCCATTGGTGTAGCTATAAAACCATTGATGGTAAACCTCTTACTTTAGAATCGGCCACCTACTACAGGCTAAAGTCAACATAAAGCCTTGTTGTTGTTGTTTTTATATAATAAGGTATCAAGGCATTATTGTAATATGACGTCAATTTGTGGATCTCCAGTCGCTATTGCAAAAAGACAGTCTGTTAAAATGTTTCTGCTTCCACTGTATCAACGCTCTGCTTTGTAACTGAAACCGTTTTCTAGAAGCAAACGGATTTCTGAAGACTATGACAACTTGGTCATTGTGAACCGGTACGGGTCAGTGCGCACAGTACAGGCGCACAGGTGTTGCGTTTTTATTTATATACACTTATATGTAACCATAGCAACTTTCACCCCACACCAAGTGCGTTAAGGAAACCATTAGTAAAATGAGTAGATTCAGATATTACGTTCTAACTCCATGAAAGTTGGTCTCTTTCGCTTGAAAAATGGTTGATACTCATCATGATATTTTAGAAGTCCTTCTAAACTCCTATTAAATCCTACTACTTTAGAAGGACTTCTAAGATATCATGATGATAAGTTTCATACTATCTCAATGTGAATAGAGGCCCGGGTGTCAATTAGTCCGGAAGAAAAAAAGTCTCTAAATGGCCTAGAAATTTAGATTTTTCATTTTTTAAAAGATTTGTTCCCAGGCCAAAAATGTCTAAATGGCATTGGTGGTAGTATGATGTTTAACAAGTATTACGGTAAGGATTCGCCCCTGTCAAGTTTGATCAATATGAAGATATAACCGTTTAAAGAGACAAACCGCCGAATTTTCTTTTCTTTTCTTTTTTATATAGAAACCGTCGAAGATTATAGTATGGTAATAACTACTACTAATCTTAATCCCTTCACTTCCACCAACGTATTACGTACTGACCAGATGACATCACTGATGACGCCATCGAACGAAGAGAAATAACCCTGATATGTTGGCTTTTGCTCTAACAGTCAAGAGAGTTATATCCCCAGACCATTTTGGCCAGATTGGCTCTATCAGTTGTCTTTTTCGTGGCATGATTTGCCCAATTGGTTTTTTCTTTAATTTTCTCTGGCAGTCAAGGGGTTAAAAAGAAAGAAACAGACTGTAATCGGCCACCACTGGAACATACAACAAACAAACAAGCACACCACAACATTATTTTATTCGCAAGAGACACAACAAAATACAGCAACATCACAGGGAAGTATTGTTTTTTTGCTCCTTTTGCTATTTTTGCTGTTTGCTGTTTTCTTGTGTGTCTATGTCATTCGCCGAAATGTGTGTGTGTGTGTGTGTGTGTGTGTGTGTGTGTGTGTGTGTGTGTGTGTGTGTGTGTGTGTGTGTGTGTGTGTGTGTGTCAGATCTACCACAACGGAGAACTGGTGGAGGACCTTGACGATGACTTCCCCAACGGGATCCAGCTGCCCACCACTGGCGTGCTACGCGTGGGGCGGGGCCAGGGGGGTGGGGACGACGATGGGCAAGGCTTCAGGGCCCGCTACTCCTGCCTGGCGCTCTTTCCGTTGAGGCTGACCCGGGACGACGTCAGGAACCTGCCCGCCCTGTGCCTGCCAGACTCCTGGAACCTCAGGCCTCAAGGTAAGGTAAACCCACAGTCACGGATATATAATAATAATAATAATAATAATAATAATAATAATACTAAACATTTATATAGCGCTTTACTCCCTTTGCAGGGAGCTCAGAGCGCTTTACATAGCCAATAAAACACAAATAAGTTAACATTATACACATAAGACTCACTACAATCAAATCAAATATACATACAATAATATTATTTAAACAAAGCCCTGTTCATAACCACAAAATTTGAAACAATATTACAATATTATATTAATAAGAAAAGAAACAAAATTGCAAGGGAAATTAAAGTTTATGAGCTACGTTATTGCGCAAACACACGCACTAATAGAGAATCACACAGTCACACACCACGCACGCGCACGGACGCACACACACACACACACATGCGCGCGCGTAATAATCAATGGGCATTCACACACACACACACACACACACACACACACACACACACACACACACACACACACACACACACACACACACACACACACACACACACACACACACACACTCGCCACGCGTGCGCATGCACGCACACGCGCACGCACCGATCCCATTTCAACCACCCCTACTTGCACGTAAGCACACATATCCATGATTCAGGTTCTGAAACAGAAGCATGTGGATTTAAGGTCAGATGTGAGCGGTTAGTGGTATGAAGCATCAAAGAGGTGAGTTTTCAAAGAAGTCTTGAAAGACTGAACTGTGGAAGAATGGCGAACACTGTGTGGTAAGCCATTCCAGACTGAAGGAGCAGAGTGTGAAAAAGAAGATTCTCCAAAGGATTTTGTTTTAACATGAGGAGTAGAAAGCAGGCGTGAATCGGAAGAAGATCTGAGCTGGCGTGCAGGGGTGTAAGTTTGAATTATGTCGATAAGATATTGAGGGGCAGTGCCATTGACAGAGTTGAAGGTGAGGCATGCAGGGGTGTAAGTTTGAATGATATCGATAAGATATTGAGGGGCAGTGCCATTGACAGAGTTGAAGGTGAGGCATGCAGGGGTGTAAGTTTGAATGATATTAATAAGATATTGAGGGGCAGTGCCATTGACAGAGTTGAAGGTGAGGCATGCAACTTTGTATTGAATGCGAGCGGACATAGGAAGCCAGTGAAGACTGTGGAGTAGTGGGGTAATGTGTACTTTCCTTTTAGTTTTGAAGATCAGTCTTGCTGCTGCATTTTGAACTTTGTGAAGTTTTTGGATTAGAGTTTGAGGGCAGCCATATAACAAAGAGTTGCAATAGTCGAGCCTAGATAGGACAAGAGAGCAAATAAGAGTATGTGTTGTCTGAATGGTAAGGAGATGGCGGATGGAATTGATCTTTCGTAAATGTAAGTATGCAGCTTTGCAGAGGCTGTTCACGTGGGCTTTCATTGAAAGGTGGGAATCAATAGTTACACCAAGATGTTTTACAGAAGGTACAAAATCAACATCACAGTCACCAATTTTGATCGAGGAAGGTAAGGAATCACCCACAGAGAGTCTGTTAGAAGAAAGGATAATGGATTCAGTTTTGTTATCATATGGAATGAATAATGAATTAATACATGGAATTCATGGTACTGCTGCCCTATGTCACTCATATTGTAAACGATTCTCTCTTGTCTGGCGATTCTCTCTTCTGTCTTTAAATCTGCTATTGTCCGCCCATTGTTAAAGAAACCCTCCCTTGACCATGACAATCTGAAAAGCTACAGACCGGTTTCCAATCTCTCCTTTCTTTCAAAAATCACTGAAAGGGTTGTACTTTGTCAACTACTTGCACACCTAGAACAAAATCACCTTCTGAACCCCCACCAATCCGCTTATCGGAAATGCCACAGCACAGAGACAGCCCTTCTTAAAATTGTTAACGACCTTCTTTTAGGTTTTGATGACAACAAAGTTTCTCTCTTAGCTTTGCTTGACCTCAGTGCCGCTTTCGACACTATTGATCATACCATTCTTATTCGCCGACTCAAACATTCTTTTGGCATTCATGATCTTGCTCTTTCCTGGTTTGATAGCTACTTGACTAATCGTAAGCAGACAGTTTGTGTTAGTGGCAGATACTCTGAGCCGTCCCCCCTTTTGTATGGTGTCCCACAGGGTTCTGTTCTGGGACCCATTCTTTTTGTGCTCTATGCTGCTCCTGTGTCCGATGTTATCAGTCAACATGCCTTGTCTCATGAGAGTTTTGCGGACGATACAGAAGTATATCAGTCGGCCACTCTTGCTGAAGTCGATGGGCTGGTATCGCGGACACAGGAGTGCATACTTGACCTTAAAATCTTGACCTTAAGTTGTCTTAATAAATAAATGACCCACAACAAGCTGCAACTTAATGAAGAAAAAACTGAAATTATGTTAGCATGCCCAAAGAAAATGCTCAATCTTTCTACCCTTCCAGGCTCTGTCACAATCAACAACAACACTATCTCCTTCTCCTCTTCTGTCCGCAGTCTTGGTGTCACTTTGGATCAAAGTCTCTCCCTTCAGCAGCATGTGTCTAATATCTGCAGATCTGCCTATTTTGAGCTTCGTAAGATTAGTTCTGTTCGTCACTATCTCTCCACTGATGCCACAAAAATCTTGGTCTGTGCATTTGTCCTCTCGAGAATAGATTATTGCAACTCTCTTCTTGCTGGCCTTCCAAACTACCTTCTGAACAAACTCCAAAGAATCCAAAATAATGCTGCACGACTAATCCTTAAGTCCTCCAAGTTTGAACATGTTTCTCCCCTTCTGCACTCTCTGCACTGGTTGCCAATCTCCAGCAGGATCAACTACAAGCTTTCTGCTCTTACCTTTGCTGTCATTTCTGGCTCTGCTCCTACTTACCTGTCTGATCTACTTCATACTTACATTCCATCTCGTCAGCTTCGTTCTTCTTCTGATTCTCGTATTCTACAGCCTCCCTCACTTAAAACGAAAACTTATGGCGAGAGATCCTTTTCTTTTCAGGCCCCAGCTACTTGGAACAAACTCCCTCTGTCTCTCAGACATTCCAACTCCCTGTCAGTTTTCAAAACCAACCTGAAAACTCATCTATTCTCTGAACACTACTGTCCACCATGATCGGATTGTGAGAATGAAAGCGTGTGTGGATGATGAATGGCATGGGAAAGTTGGGAGACAGAAAGTGTGTGTGTGCATGCGCGCGCTGGCATGTGCTTATGCACGTGTGTGGGGATGTGTGTGTGTTTGTGTCTGTGTGTATGTGTGTGTGTGCGAACGTGCGTGCGTGTGTATGTGTGTGTGTACTGTGTGTGTGTGTGCGTGCGCGTGTAAATGATATGCTGTGTTCGTCAGTGTGTGTGCTTGTGTGCGTGCAGGCATGGGTATTGATGTGATTTGATTAAATGTATTTTTTTTTTGGTAAAGCGCCATGAGCAGCTAGCCTGGAATGTGCGCTATATAAGTTTTCTTCATTATTATTATTAATGAATAATGAATAAGGGAAAGAAACTGTCCATTAATTAATTAACTCACTCCCCCAAGTTATTTTCGACACCACCGCCTGTATATGAGCACACCTAAAGTTCATCCTAGTATACATGGGCCGTTTAGGTGAAGTTTCTAAGTCCTTGACACCAGCTTTGCGTTTCATTCATTAGAGGTAGTATGCTAACACATTATCTGTCACTGACTGTCTGTCTGTCTGTGTCTGTCTGTCTGTCTGTCTCTCTCTCTCTCTCTCTCTCTCTCTCTCTCTCTCTCTCTCTCTCTCTCTCTCTCTCTCTCTCTCTCTCTCTCTCTCTCTCTCTCTCTCTCTCTCTCTCTCTCTCTGTGTCTCACTCGCTCGCGCGGTAAAAAAATAAATAAATGTGCCTCTAATTTTCACACGAGTAATAATTATGTAATCCGATAGACGGATCCCCCATGGATCTGCCAGAAGCGCTCTTTACAAGCACGCTGATGTATTTCTGCAGCCACGATAGAGAAACGTGATTTTTGCCATTACATTCTTCTTCTTCTTTGTTTAGATTAAAGCGACACCTTCCCCATGTGGGGGTTCTTTTGTATAAATAGTTCATCCACCTTCTGAACGTTCTGTGCAGAGTAGCATAGTGACACCAAAGTAATGCCATTTGCTACATTGCATAATATAAAGACATAAATTCCATGTCACAATGTTCCCAGAGCAAGGGAATGCTAGAGGAGATTTAAAATTCACGATGTAAATGCCACAAAAAATGGGGTGGTACAAAATAGGTGTGGTTTAAAATGGGGTGGTACAAAATAGGTGTGGTACAAAATACAGATATTAATGCTACAACACATCTGGGAGATGGGGGAGGTGGGTAGGGGCAGCCAAAAATTCCGATATTATCGGGGTAAATGGAAAAGTAGGGGAGACACAAATCCCAATGTTAATGTCACGAGATATGGAGAGGAATGGGGGAGGTAGGTGGGCTCAAATTCCAAAGTTGATGTCACCATACTTAGGGGAATCGAACAGGCAGGGGAGACACACAATCCCACTATACTGCCATCCCACATCGGGGGAAGGGGAAGGCAGGGGAGGGCCCAAATCCCAAAATATACTCATCCCACATGAGGGAAAGGGGAAGGTGTGTGTGTGGGGGGGGTGCCACCATCCCAAACCACATTCATCACACATGAGGGAAAGGGGAAGGTGGGGGAGGTACACCATCCCAAACCACATTCATCCCACATGAGGGAAAGGGGGAGGTGGGGGAGGTACACCATCCCAAACGACATTCATCCCACATGAGGGAAAGGGGGAGGTGGGGGAGGTGCACCATCCCAAACGACATTCATCCCACATGAGGGAGAGGGGAAGGTGGGGGAGGTGCACCATCCCAAACGACATTCATCCCACATGAGGGAAAGGGGGAGGTGGGGGAGGTGCACCATCCCAAACGACATTCATCCCACATGAGGGAAACGGGAAGGTGGGGAAGGTCCACCATCCCAAACGACATTCATCCCACATGAGGGAAACGGGAAGGTGGGGAAGGTCCACCATCCCAAACAACATTCATCCCACATGAGGGAAAGGGGGAGGTGGGGGAGGTGCACCATCCCAAACGACATTCATCCCACAAGAGGGAAAGGGGGAGGTGCACCATCCCAAACGACATTCATCCCACATGAGGGAAAGGGGGAGGTGGGGGAGGTGCACCATCCCAAACAACATTCATCCCACATGAGGGAAACGGGGAGGTGGGGGAGGTCCACCATCCCAAACTACATTCATCCCACATGAGGGAAAGGGGGAGGTGAGGGAGGTCCACCATCCCAAACAACATTCATCCCACATGAGGGAAAGGGGGAGGTGGGGGAGGTGCACCATCCCAAACGACATTCATCCCACATGAGGGAAAGGGGAAGGTGGGGGAGGTCCACCATCCCAAACAACATTCATCCCACATGAGGGAAAGGGGGAGGTGGGGGAGGTGCACCATCCCAAACGACATTCATCCCACATGAGGGAAAGGGGAAGGTGGGGGAGGTCCACCATCCCAAACAACATTCATCCCACATGAGGGAAAGGGGGAGGTGGGGGAGGTGCACCATCCCAAACGACATTCATCCCACATGAGGGAAAGGGGAAGGTGGGGGAGGTGCACCATCCCAAACGACATTCATCCCACATGAGGGAAAGGGGGAGGTGGGGGAGGTGCACCATCCCAAACGACATTCATCCCACAAGAGGGAAAGGGGGAGGTGGGGGAGGTGCACCATCCCAAACGACATTCATCCCACATGAGGGAAAGGGGGAGGTGGGGGAGGTGCACCATCCCAAACGACATTCATCCCACATGAGGGAGAGGGGAAGGTGGGGGAGGTGCACCATCCCAAACGACATTCATCCCACATGAGGGAAAGGGGAAGGTGGGGGAGGTGCACCATCCCAAACAACATTCATCCCACAAGAGGGAAAGGGGGAGGTTGGGGAGGTACACCACCCCAAACGACATTCATCCCACATGAGGGAAAGGGGGAGGTGGGGGAGGTGCACCATCCCAAACGACATTCATCCCACATGAGGGAAAGGGGGAGGTGGGGGAGGTCCACCATCCCAAACGACATTCATCCCACATGAGGGAAACGGGGAGGTGGGGGAGGTGCACCATCCCAAACGACATTCATCCCACATGAGGGAAAGGGGGAGGTGGGGGAGGTGCACCATCCCAAACGACATTCATTCCACAAGAGGGAAAGGGGGAGGCGCACCATCCCAAACGACATTCATCCCACATGAGGGAAATGGGGAGGTGGGGGAGGTGCACCACCCCAAACGACATTCATCCCACATGAGGGAAAGGGGGAGGTGGGGGAGGTACACCATCCCAAACTACATTCATCCCACATGAGGGAAAGGGGGAGGTGCACCATCCCAAACGACATTCATCCCACATGAGGGAAAGGGGGAGGTGGGGGAGGTACACCACCCCAAACGACATTCATCCCACATGAGGGAAAGGGGGAGGTGCACCATCCCAAACGACATTCATCCCACATGAGGGAAAGGGGGAGGTGGAGGAGGTGCACCATCCCAAACAACATTCATCCCACATGAGGGACAGGGGGAGGTGGGAGAGGTGGGAGAGGCAAAGTCTTCCCACATGAGGGGAGGGGGAGGTACACAAACCCAATGCAAAGTCATCCCACATGAGGGGAAGGGGAGGTTCACAAACCCAATGCAAAGTCATCCCACATGAGGGGAGGTACACAAACCCAGTGCAAAGTCATCCCACATGAGGGGAGGTACACAAACCCAATGCAAAGTCATCCCACATGAGGGGAGGTACACAAACCCAATGCAAAGTCATCCCACATGAGGGGAGGTACACAAACCCAGTGCAAAGTCATCCCACATGAGGGGAGGTACACAAACCCAGTGCAAAGTCATCCCACATGAGGGGAGGTACACAAACCCAATGCAAAGTCATCCCACATGAGGGGAGGTACACAAACCCAGTGCAAAGTCATCCCACATGAGGGGAGGTACACAAACCCAATGCAAAGTCATCCCACATGAGGGGAGGTACACAAACCCAGTGCAAAGTCATCCCACATGAGGGGAGGTACACAAACCCAGTGCAAAGTCATCCCACATGAGGGGAGGTACACAAACCCAGTGCAAAGTCATCCCACATGAGGGGAGGGGTAGGTACACAAACCCAGTGCAAAGTCATCCCACATGAGGGGAAGGGGAGGTAGATGATGGTTGTGGATGATTGTTGTTGCTTCTCTGTAGGTGTTTTTAAATTATAATTTTAGAATATTATTTTTGTCATTTTACATAAGATTTTTACCATTTCTTTTTAACTTAGTGTTGGTTTGCTTTTATTGTGGACTTTCAATCTGATGCAAAGATTATCTTGTAGAAAGTCTTCTTGCTCAGCTGTGGACATTCTTTGCAGGCCGGCATGCAGACTGAAGAGTCTTTCACAAGACGAAACAGCTGTCTTTGCATAGGCATTGTCTATCTTGGGAGAAAAAGTAAATCAGCTCATTATTTTCTTCATATTTTCTTCTTTTCAGAACACAGAACAAATCCTAAAGTTAAAGTAAACTGAGTTTGTTTCTAAACAATAAACGAATTTTAGCCCAGCTTGCCGGAAGAGCAGTTTCCTCCCTCAGCTATCCGGCAGTCATAGTCGAAAACCACAGACTGGCGTACATACATACATACATGTTAAGGGGCCCTGTTACGGTACAATTTGTCGTAACGGTACAATTAAAATTGTGCCGTGGTGTTACCTTTTTTTGTCTGCCGCGGCACAATTTGTCGCTAACCTGTAATACCGTAAAATACTCATATTGAGGCAAAAACTGTGCAAAGGGTACAATCCCTGGTTTAAAAAATTGAAGCAAATCTGCCACCATGTTCCCGAGATATAGTCAGAAAAAGCAAAACTCCAGATTCCAGACCCTCCGATTTTCAGGTTCCACTGATATAATTGACCTTGACCTTGACCTTAATTGGTATACAAAATTCGGAAGCACCATAAGCCAAACCACCTTCATACCAAGTTTCAACCTCCTATGTTGACCAGTGCCGGAGATATGCCTCAAAATAGAATTTTGGATTTCAAGGTCATACATCAAGGTCAATACCTTGAGCTTAATAGTTCATGTTCGGATATATTTCCATTAAGGTGGCACACCACCACACAAAATTTGAAGCAATTCTATCACCTCTTTCTTAAGATATCCTTAGGACAGACAAAAGAGAAAAAAAACGACCCTGCAATTTTCAGGGTCCAGATATCTTCTTGACCTTGACCTTGACCTTGACCTCGATTGGTATATGATATACCTACAGTGTATACAGTGTATATGATACACCTACATAACTACAGTGTATTTTACGGTATTGCAGGTTAACGACAAATTGTGCCGCGGTAGACAAAAAAGGTAACACCGCGGCACAATTTGTCGTAATTACGACAAATTGTACCGTTACGACAAATTGTACCGTGAGATGCGGTACAATTTGTCGTAATTACGACAAATTGTACCGTTGCGACAAATTGTACCGTAACAGGCCCCTACACTGCATACGATGCCATCTGACTGTGACGATGTCTGATTCAAGTGAAATATTTCCGTCTAAAAATAATTATACTATTTTCGCTCACTATACCTCAATACACGAATCTAATAAAATGCCTCATACAAAAATACAGATATTTAATCAGATTCGCCTACTGTAGGGAACAAAACCAGTAGGATTTCATCAGATTCATTTAGACAGTATAATTTTCACGAGAATCACGCCTCACAAATGTCACAGTCGGATCGCATCGTAGGCAAGTGTTCGGTCTTATCCTTGGTGCTTTGCAGTGGCTGTGGAGAAGCAGCAAACCGTGAACGGCGAAGAGGAGAAGCTGTGCGTGACGGACTACGTCTCCCCGGAACAGGCCCGGGAGAACGAGGATCAGCTCAAGGCCGTCAACTGCGACTCCCTGGGTCTGCACTGCCTCACGCGGAGCCAGGCCTGGCGCATCGTCATGAGGAAGCACCACTGGAGCGACAGCGGCAAGGCCCAGGCTTACTTCAGCCTGGTCACCCGAGGACGCCTGCCCAAGGTCTCCACAGAAGGTGGGCCCCACCTCCTGGGCAAAGTCTCCGCGGCGGATCGTCGGGTGTGCTCCAGAGTGTGCATGAAGGTCCGAGGGTGCCGGGCCTTCGCCTTCAACGCCAGGTCCATCTTCGGGGTGGTCTGCTACCTGTACGATTCCGTCCTGGAGGCTGAGGCGGTCAGCGAGGGGGCTCGCTACTACGCCTTGCGCACTGAGGAGAGGAATGGCTGATAAGCTGAGGGGTGGTGGGGAAGACGTGGGGATTTGTCCTTAAGGGCTCTTGCCAATAGGACGTAAATCTCATCATCATATATATGATAGATTTGGGAGGTGTGGTTGGGAGGTGGAGTTGTTTTATGGATGGATCAGAGCTGTTATAGGTTTTTGGGGTTTTGCTTGATTCAGTTGTTAATCTGATTTTTAGTCAAGCCTTAGAAACTTTGAAGTATGTTGCTGATCTTTTAAAGCCGCCTCACACTATCCAACCAAGTCGGATAAAAATGGTTGTGACCTTTCCACAGTTTACAAATGCAAATGTTGGTCGGATGAAACCCTTCCAACCAGGTCGGAATGAACTGGCAACTGCACCATTTACTTCCAGCTCACTCATGCAGTTGTGGGAACACAGCCAATGTTTGCTTATTGTGAAAACGGCTCATGGCCACAAGTAGTTGAATAGAGTTGACGAATGAATTTTCTTCCAACCAAGAGGTTGGATAGTGTGAGGCGGTTTTAAAAGGGTTTTAATCCCACTTTCGTTTCCCAGCAGAATTGTTTTGGGGTCGTAAATTTAGTGAATATTTAAAGTAGGCCTATCTGTTTAATCTGAATTGTTAGTGGTGTTATTGATTGTTTTTATTTATTGTTGGGCTTGTTAAGGAGCGTTCCTTAATTTAAAATTGAAAGCTTGCTGTAAGAGACTAATGTCTCAAACATACAGTTGACATTTTTTGTTGCAGAATTTGATTATCAACCAAGCTTTCTATTTATCATCTTCATATATAAATCTAAAACTTTAGTAGAGTACCATTAACCTTTTCAATTTTGATATCAGAAAAAATTGAAATCGACACATGTGAATCTCAACAATTTAATCGTATGTTTTACTTAACAAGCGCTTTCTGGTGGGTTTTTTTCTCCATATTAACTGAAATTCAGAATATTCGATTACAGGGCATTGCCTTGTTCGTTAATGGCTGAACCATTAACGAACATATCATTTGCTATAAATTGTTAATAAATGTTATTTCAGCTTCCGTTTGCTAAAGGATTCATACTTTGTAAAAAAATAAAAAATAAAAGAAAGGTGTTGATATCACGCCCATGGAGCAATACGGGTAAGAATGTTAAATGTGTCAATACACGTTAACATTTTTCACTCTTTCCCCATGGCAACGCAGTGATAGCCACTCATAAGATTACCCGCATATCACTGTGTTGACATGGGGAAAGAGCGAAACATTTTCACGTGTACAGAGACCTTAAGTATGAGTTAGCACAGTTATTGTTGATTGCTTAGCTGGCAGTTGGGAATAGATTTGTATTGTACAATTGCAGCAGTACACTGTACATTATGTTCTCCCAGTGTATCATTTACAATATCGTGTTTTTCTTTCTTGAAACCGTTTCTAAAAGCGCGTTGAATTGGGTTTTTTGGAAAGTCATGTGATGTAAATTAATTCATTGTGCTCGATTCTGTTATGACTTTTTTCAAAGGTTTTGAGATGCAAAAAAGACAGGATTTCTGCTTTCGGGGGTTGTACCATAATAAGGTGGAGAAAGGGATTCTCTTCTACTCGTTGTTTGTGTTATATGTGGTTGGTTTATGTCACAAATGTTTGGATATAAACAGCACGTGTAAATAAGACACCATCTGTAAACTTTCGTCTAAAATTGTGTGTTTTTTAGAAATGTTTATCAACTCCCCTCCACCAAAGTTGCTTATGACAACCCCGAAAAAACCCACTGCCAGACGTTAATATTAACATCAACAATATATTAAAATTTCTGATATATTTCTTAGTTTTTTTCTGCGTTTCCTTCACAACGACATTGTGTACATTGTTTCTGTGTGGTGGAATAGATTAGATAGAGGAGTACTTTGTCTCACCTTGTCTTTCGTGTTGTTTTCTGTCTGGTGTAGAATATGGGAAAACATCAATAAATTATTAATCAAATCACAAATTCCAATTTTTGGATGATCATTTTTTGTGTCCATTACACTATCATGACGAATGTCGTTTTAGATAGGCATATGTGCCTGATGAATTATGTCACCTATGTTGTACATAATAATTATCGATATCATTTTTCAAAAATAAATGTAGAAATTTTTAAAAAATCACAGCTTCGTATTGTAAAAATGACAGCTTTTATGTTTGCTTAATTTGCACACTTAAAAAAAAGCCAGTATGCACGAGAAACATTTATCATTCATAGAGTATGATTTGGGATGCTGGCAAAAGTATGCTATTGATTAACATTTCTTATTCATTTTTACCTTTATATCTTACACACAAACCAGAGAATCATAATTTTTAAAAAAAGGCTGAATGATTTGTACCTTTTCTCAAAACAAGTCTCTAGAAAAAAGCCAAACACTAGGCCCTATCTTTTTACACATTTCTGCATAATATAATATCTTTGTTTGTCATAGTTTCTTTCAAATGACTCTAAAAGCCGAACACGAAAAGGCATTTCAATATTGTCTTAGCTGTATTTGATATTTGCAAACTGTCAATCTGCGTGAGGAAGGTGAGATTATCGTCCAATTGGGCGGTCTTCCTGAAGACGGTAATGTCTTCCCGGGATGAAGACGACGCAATGGCGATGAGAGAGGGTCGTGGAGGAAGGCGGATCGTGGCAGAGGACTGCTTCTTTGTAGGGCTCGTGAAGATAAGAGTCTGTATCTGATTCTGTCGTTGGATAGTGAGTCCTTTGGTTATCATCGTGATAACAATCTACGCACTTCCCTATACCTCTTATTATCAAGCACACTTGTGGCAGCGCAAAATGTTACAATGCGTCAAAATTTTACAGTTGTAACATTTTGACGCCTTGTAGCATTTTGCGCGGAAAGTCCTGCGGCAAAATATTACAACTGTAACATTTTGCCGCGTTGTAACATTTTGCACGGAAAGCCTGCGGCAAAATGTTACAATTTTGTTAGAATTGTAACATTTTGCACGAGGCGCCCACCGGCTTTGATTGAAAGTTTTCAATTGTAACATTTTGACGCGTTGTAGCATTTTGCCCAGGGCGCCTCACGCAAAATTCTAACAAAATTGTAACATTTTGCCGCAGGCTTTCCGTGCAAAATGTTACAACGCATCAACATGCTACAATTGTAACATTTTGCGCGAGGAGCCCCGGGCACCTCACGCAATTTGCTACAATTGTAACATTTTGCCGCGTTGTAACATTTTGCGCTGCCACAACACTCTTTGTTCACATGCACAAATATTGTAGGGGTCACCGTTTACAGATTTGACGCCGTTTACAGATTTTGTTAAGTAGGCCTAAACTTCTGATGTTAGAAACTGATATTTGTAATAATAATTAATGCTAACATGCGGTTTTAATGTGACCATCAGTTTTTACCTTGAAGAATTAATACAATTTGCAACAAAAACAGCTAATGCTGCTGTCAAATAACGTACTCTTTCCAACACGCTTGGTGTCAATCCAGTGGCTTTAGTGTTTTTTTATTATTATTATGTTTTTCTGCAGAAAACAAATGCGACAATTGAAAACAGCAACTGAACAACATCAACAACAACACAATACATTTCCCCCTGCAAAGACCCCACCCCTCTTTTCTATGCTAAAATATGCATAAACAAAAATATTTACATTTAAACTTGTTTCTTTTTTTATATTGTTTTTCTCTTAAATGCAAAATTGAGGCATAACGTTTGAAGCTATTAGGTTATTTGCAAAACTACTTACAGACTCGTATTCAGTTCGTGTCTTCTCCATTTGAACCAGAACATTGCAAAGCCCTGTACTGAAGCGTTTCTTGTTTTGTGCTGTATATAAGCTTGAACGTCGACATTTTTAAAAAATACTTCGTAACGTTTAAAATCTGTATTGTTAAAAAAATCGAGACTTTACTGGTGTTGCACTGCCTTCGGGCATTGCCTCCAGTATATCGTTCTCACCATCTTTACATCTACGAATATGTGTCTGTTCCAGACCGGAGGACATTAAACAGATCTACATTTTTTTCTTGAATAAATTGCAAGTTCTGCAAGATTAATTTTTTTCTGCCTACCAAAACTATGTGTCAATAATCACAAAACACGACCATCTTGAAATGTTTGTGATGAATAATGAAACTTGCTACATGTACATAGTTTTCTGTGTTGAAGTTAGGAAAAGACTTGAAAAGAAATTAAATCGTTTTGGGAACTGTGTGAGAGTTTGAACTTTGAAAATGGAAATGGAAATGCTTTTTTCGTGTGCTATGTAAAAATATTTGTGTGTGAAAAAATCACAAGTTAATGAAAGAATGGAGGTTTGGGGATATCGTCGAACTAAAGATGTTTGAACTACAACTACGTACAGATTTTACAGAAGAATAAGAAGTTGTAATGATCATGACGTTGCAGGTCGCTAGGAAGATGGAGACGTTTTGTGTATCATGGTCAAGTTATATATTTTGTATGGAAAGTATCAATTTCAACTAAATATAATTATCTTTCAAAATGTTAATCATTATAAGATATGTAGATAATAATTAGAAGCCACAAGATGCTGATAACGAATAATTTGTATCATTATCGCGTTATATTTTTATGGAACGTATCAATTTTAACTAAATATTTCAAAATGTTAGCCATTCAAAATGGTGATGCGTGGAAGCACACAATATGCTGAGACGGAGGGAGATGTTGGCAGGGAAACTAACGAATATTTAATTGAAAAAATAAATGATAATAATATTAGAAAATGAAGGAGTTCACTGCAGAAATGAATCATGATTTTAAGGATGTCAGTTGTCAGGATAGTTGTAATAAACTCCGAAATATTACCAGCTACTAACTGGGCGTTGGTGGTGGGGGTCTTCATCAGAAAAGAATCATACTGATAGTATCATGAGGAAATGGCAGATGAGGTTTAGAATAATGGTAAATACAGCTAATTAGCGTTTCACTATAAAGTTACATATACTGATTATCTTTCAAATATGTACTACCAAAAAATGTTGTGACTGTGATCTTGAAAACAAAATGAGTCCTGAAAATACTAGGACATTTAGGTTAATGCAATGCCCGAGTCTAAATCAGCGTAACAGTGTAAATCAGGCGTTTGTATTAATTAAGCAAGCATTATTACAGTGCCTGATTTTGCATTTGAATATCTGGAAGCCAAACAAAGAAGAAGAAAAGAGCAAAACTGTAGCTTATAATTTTACAGATATCGCATACTAAAGGGATCAAGTTTTGAGTTGTACATGCATTTTGGAGAGGACGATTTACTTTGCAGATATGTCTTTCAAGTTTCAGGACTTGAAGGGTCTATGGTTTTTTATGGCTTTGTACTGACCAGTGTCATCTGCTGTTGTTGAATGTGTGACGATTGACCATGCAGGTCTGATTTGAAGAGATCAATAAAATCAATGTATAACTAGCATCTGCATTATTATGTTCCGGTCTTTGTTTGACGAGCTCCAGAGATAGATAGATAGATAGAGAGAGAGAGAGAGAGAGAGAGAGAGAGGGAGAGGGAGGGAGGGAGGGGGAGGGGGGGGGGGAGAGAGAGAGAATGCGAATGCGAATGTTTATTAAGTTCAGGCCTAGGCCCCTCACTGAAGGGGTGTCAAGTAATACAATGCATGTTGATATAAATACATAAACAACCATAATCACGAAGCATTGAATTAATTACTCGTGCAAACATAAAACAGAAGACAATTCAAGCCTATCAAAGACTGAATAGGGGAAGATAAGCATCCGGTCTCTTTTCCCTATATGAGTAGTGAGGACAGAAACACTGGTTATGTCACTTTTAAACAGGACACATTCTACACGTCGATAGGCCAGTTGAATTCTCCGTTCAAGTTCCAGTCTGAGTTTTTGGATAGCCTCCACTGTGAATAGTGTACTGTCCGCACTAACGATAACTCTATCAGCCCGGTTCGCCGAGCTCTTAAGTAGTCCATCTTACCCTTTTAGAATATCTTTGAGCCTATTAAGAAATCATTAGCTGTAGCCTTTTCTGGGCTTTGTAGACATACATAGCCAAGTTCACAACAGTTTTCTCATTTTGACATGCCATTAAGAAGATTCAAACCAAAAAGACAAGGGTTATTATAATACTTTGCTTGAATTAGTTTCATTCTTAGATCATGCAGGACTCCCCGTGGGGATACCGGAGGGGGAGGGGGTCTTTCGTAAAAATAGTTCCCCCACCTTCTGGAAGTTATGTGCTTGTAACTTCCTCTAATCTGCCACTCTCTTTGACTCTGCCTTTCTCCTTTGCTTTGTGTCGTCTACTATCTTTCTGACTTATTGGCCCATTCTCCTGCCTTTTTTCAAAAACATCTTCCAAATAATTTTTCTCCTTTGAGCTCCTCCGAAATCGGAATGTGTCGACTGTACGCAGCGGGGAGACCAGTAAAAATTGAAAACCGGACACATATGTACCTTACCCATTATGGCCATATGGCCTGGGAACGCAGAAGAAGAAGAAGAAGAAGAAGAAGATCATGCAGCACATGACAAATAAAAAGGAAATGTAGTTCATCTTCTCTACCTATATTACAAAGTCGGCATTTCATTTCATGATCATTTAATATAAATCAAATCAAATCAAATCAAAACATCTTTATTATCTCTAAAAAGAGAAATTGTGTCCAGGTGCCACGATTATAACATAGACATTGACATTAAGCATACAATAAAATACATTGAACGGTTATAATATCGCAAAGAAGATTTTAACACATAATTATGCATTAAAATATTTACAAGGTTAATAAAAACGCATATTATTTTTTTTTTAAACAAACAAGTACAATTTAAAATGCAACAAACTGTATGATATCTAATTGAACAAAGACCAAAATCACAGTCAGAAAAATATTGCACACATTCAGGGTATTGCACATATTCTGTATGACAAAGTAAATTAACCTATGACAAAGTAAATCAGAAACACCAAAACGGAACGTAATGCACTTTTGACATATCTAATCGTGTGTAATTCAACATGAAGTTTTAAACAACCTGTACTGAGCAAATCTGTCACTATTGAACGTATAATCATGCCAGTCCTGAAATCTACAATCAATAAGTCTTTGCTACCTTTTTAACCCTTTCACCGCCAATGTCGCATTTTAGCACCACAATGGTTTAACGCCCATGTCACTAAAAGGCATCAAATCAGGACCTGTTGTCCAAAGACCCTATTTTCTGAATTTTGGGAGGTAAGGACAGGCCTAGTGTTATACATGTCACAGAGGAATTCCCAATATTGCAGATATTTTATTTTCTCTACCCAGTTAGTTTAATGGTATTTGGGGGCTGAAAAATGTCTGGCGGCGAAAGGGTTAAAACGCCTGCAATGCGCTGAACATCCTGATTGTACCAAACAAAACCAAAACCACGTGTATTCAAAAACGGACGAACACCCATTAACGTTTTATATGCTTTCAATGGCAACCTATTTTCATTTATCCGTGTATCCGTGTTAACCAATATTTAATACATTTTATATAAGAATTTATATATATCGGAAACCTTCCTAGCTCTGCATAACATGGACTCACTTGTTTGGTGGCTTGTGAGTGTGGGTTGGGGGTGGGAACCCTGGCTCACCCCGCCGTCGATGTACGCAATGAGCCGCTGCTGCGTGTCAACATCTGAGCCGTCGTCATCCTGAAGCCCGTGCTGGGGACTGGCAGTACCTGAGCATGAAGAAGGCCGCCCTGTAGCCCTGGAGACAGCCTTTTCTGGGGGGCCCGTTTTGATAACACCAACTACGACCTTAACCCCGGACTTGACCTGTGGACCACAGCGATACTGTGTCTACACAATCCCGATGATGACGAGTCTACGCCAAGACTACACAATCCCGATGATGTCGAGTCTAAGCCAAGACTCCTGTTGCATAGGTTTTAGTCAACAAGTACCGAACCACGACTACAGCTTCATGATCATACACGTGACGAGTCTACGCTAAGACTCCAACCGACCTTACTCCAGCGCCTCCCGCCCGGCCCTTTCCTCCCAAGAACAACGTTGATGAACCAATTTCGAAGTCTACAGCACCAGAACTACTTGTCCCTAAGAGCTACGGCTGTGAGGACGTAAAACCTTCTGCAAACAACAAGTCTGCATAACAAGATCATTTGGTGTACGAGCATCAATCGTTTCATTGCAAACATGGTGTATCTTTTGAATTTCCTTGCCCTTTTTTAACGCCCAAATTTCCTAACCATATAACGCGACTACAATCCAATTTGTACAAGATACGAAGAATAGTAAAAACTACTCTCTTTGCCCTAATTGCTATATCATTACATGCATAACTGAAACTAAGTCGAGAGAGAGAGAGAGAGAGAGAGAGAGAGAGAGAGAGAGAGAGAGAGAGAGAGAGAGAGAGAGAGAGAGAGAACGTCGCCAGTAACACCACGCACACGCACTCACGGAGAGAGAATGACAACACATGATAACTATATAGCTTACGCTAGCAGAATGGAAAGGAGGTCAAAACTCTGTAAACAATTAACATGTAAAACTATTCTTGGGGAGGATCTTTCGTACAAATAGTTCCACCTTCTGGAAGTTCTGTGCTTCATAATCATATAGCATACATCTGTATTGTTTAAAAAATCGGGACTTTCCTGGTGTTGCACTGCCTCCAGGATCGTTCCCACCATCTTTGTCTCTATAAATGTCCCATATGTCTGTTCCAGACCGGTGGACGTTAAATGAATTTTCATTCATTCATTCAAGTTCTGTGCTAATATAATACTTACCATGTTCTGATTTAAAACCTTTAGTCAATAAGTATGTAAAAGGGCTTTGGCAAGATGACTCGGATCAGGAAACGGAAAATAAACTGCATGAGATCCTTCCTGACCTTTCAGAGTGGTTGCCCTCAGTTTGTGGAAATCGAAAGGAAGAAATTGTTTTAACTAGACTACACATCGGTCATAGTTTTTTTTAACTGATTCTTTTCTTTTAAAGGTCCCTATTGTTTTAGCTGTGATTGTTTTTATACGCTTAATTTTAAGCATGTGCTAACGGAGTGTGACGACCTCAGTGAGGTCAGGCATAAATATTTTGACAAAATGCCTCTGGACAAGCTTTTTAATGATACTTCTCCGTCTGCAACATTTGAATTTTTAAAGGTCAATATTTTTTATAAGATATAGTTTTAACGTTTTAGAAATTGGTTTGATTTTTAACATTTGAGATCAGTTTAAGTTCTGTTGTGACTCGTGCAGAATAGCTCTGAGATCACCGTCTTACGGTGGACAGAGCTTGTCTCTTTTAACAATCTATCTATCTACCTGATTATACATCTGTATCGTTAAAAAATTCGGGACTTTCCTGGAGTTGCACTGCCTCCGGGTATTGCCTCCAGGATCGTTCCCACTATCTTTATATCTACTAATGTCCCATATGTGTCTGTTTCAGACCGGAGGACGTTAAACGGATTTTCATCAAGTTCTGTGCTTGTAACTTCCTCTAATCTGCCTCTGCCTTTTCCCTTTGCTATCATCTGCTATGTTTCTGCCTTGTTCAGTTGTTGGCCCATTCTTCTGTCTTTTTTCCAAAAGGTCTTCAAAATAATTTTCTCCTTTAACCCTTTCACCGCCAACCATATTTCAACCAAAAATGTCCATTAAATTAACCTGGGTAGAGAACAAAATCCATCTGCAGTATTGGGGATTCTTCTGTGGCATATATGAAATACGGTCTATCCTTACTTCCCAAAACTAAGACAATAGGGTCTTTGGACAATAGACCCCAATTGGATGCCTTTTAGTGACATAGGTGTTAAATCACTGTGGTGCTAAAATGCGACTTTGGCGGTGAAACGGTTAAGATCCTCCAAAATCATAATGCGTCGACTGAACGCAGCGGGGAGATCAGTGAATATATGAAAACCGAACACATACGTGTACACATGGACATTTTTCACTCTTTCACCATGGCAGCACAGTGATAGGCCAGTCATAATAGGACTATGTTGCCATTGGGAAAGAGTGAAAAATGTTCACGTGTACAGAGACTATAACGGACGTTCGTTGTACCCTTTATTGGTGCCCCTCAGAGGCGAGTTGTCTAGTGCACACATATACTGCTCACAAAAAGTAGGGAATATTGATGCAATATCACCATGGGTTCAATGACCAGACCATGAGTTTTATTTCATGTGAAAATGATAGTTCAGCCTTTCTTGGCTGTAAAATCGAAGACAAAAATCAATGTTAAAATGTCAAGTGGCTGCCAGAGGCGATAAACATCAGTGGGTGTGTTATTCGAAATCACAAACCACAACACAGTTGACAGATTGTTGGGCCACTGTTTGCTACCAAGCATTCAAGGCAATGCATTATCAGGCTCTGGAACAGTCTCCTGAAGATTTTCTGGAGGATTAATGTTTTTTCCCGGCGTCCCTAGATCCTCTTACGACCGTTACAATGATGCAAGGTGAGGTTGAAAAACACCAGCGTTAGGCAGATCTTAACCTCCAAAATGACAATTCGCGTCTCCATTGAGCACATTTTGT
Organism: Phymorhynchus buccinoides; assembly: GCA_017654935.2. Lineage (NCBI taxonomy): Eukaryota > Metazoa > Mollusca > Gastropoda > Neogastropoda > Raphitomidae > Phymorhynchus > Phymorhynchus buccinoides. The sequence goes on along the minus strand of CM065699.1, from coordinate 44,421,691 downwards.
GCAAGATCCACGAAACCCAGACCTTCCCATTTTCAATTAACTACCCCGCTATGCCTTGCAGGAAACCGTGGTCCAACACATTTTCAACTGTTTTATGACTATTGTTGTGACTTTTGGACATTGCACCCACGTGATGTTTCAAAATTAATTTTAGTCTTGATTAAAATTTTATGTTCATGGAATAACATACTTTTGTTTTCAAATTGAATAGAACTTATAATTTTGTTATTGAACCCATGGTGTTCTTACAAAACACAATACCCCATACTTTTTGTGCAGTATATGTACGCCAGTCTGTCGTTTCCGACTATGACTGCCACATAGAAGAAGAGGGCAGCCGTTATTCTGAACGGCTAGGCTAGAATTTGTTTAGTGAATGATGGCTTGCACAATCAGGGTACATCCCCACCCTTTCGGCCCAAAGGATACGAGGATAGCTTGCATTGGGGAAGGTACTCAATTGCTGATCAATCTTCTGCCTGCAGGAGTAAAAGGCCAGTATGCAAGGAAAAGAAATGTGTGCTCAAAATGTTATTTGGCTTTGTGCTCAAAATGTTATGGATTGTCTTTTGGCTTTGTGCTCAAAATGTTAGCTGAAATGGATTGTCTTTTGGCTTTGTGCTCAAAATGTTATGGATTGTCTTTTGGCTTTGTGCTCAAAATGTTAGCTGAAATGGATTGTCTTTTGGCTTTGTGCTCAAAATGCTAGCTGAAATGGATTGTCTTTTGGCTTTGTGCTGAAAATGTTAGCTGAAATGGATTGTCTTTTGGCTTTGTGCTGAAAATGTTAGCTGACATGGATTGTCTTTTGGTTTTGTGCTCAAAATGTTTGCTGAAATGGATTGTCTTTTGGTTTTGTGCTAAAAATGTTTGCTGAAATGGATTGTCTTTTGGCTTTGTGCTCAAAATGTTTGCTGAAATGGATTGTCTTTTGGTTTTGTGCACATGCCCTTTGCCCAAAGATGTGAAATGTTGTTCTTACAACAGACTAGAATAGAGTAGTTCAGCCACTTTCCCCACATGTACAATATTACATGTTGTGCACATCTACTGCTGACAATCTAAATGTTTAAAAAAATCAAACTTTGCATAAAATGTGAAAAAATATAAATTATACAAGCAAAACACTTCCACAGGAAACAGCTATGCAAATCCACACAAGGTCAAGTCTCTTCTTTTTTTCCCTGGGGCATCGATGCAGAAAAAAAGACATCAACACACACACACTTGCTAAACTGTTAGGTATTTTTTATTGCATAGAATTTCTTCTCCACTTAATTAAATCTTCATCACTATAAAGATAAATCACAAAAATATCTGTACATTTTTAACACAAGCAAAGCAACATTGTTCAGTCTTCTGTCATAGGAGTACAGATGCATCATGCTGCCGTTATTCACCTAACTAAGAAATAGGCCCACCATGTCCATCTTCGGCTGGAGAAAATCGTTGTAAGAATTTCTAAAACAAAGGCAGGAGAATGGACCAGTAAGGCGGAATATCAATAGATGACAGTAAGCAACGAGAAAGGCAGAGTCAAAGAGAGTGATTACAAGCACAGAACTTTCAGAAAGTGGAGGAACTCTTTGAACGAAAGACCCCGGGGGGGGGGGGGGGGGGGGGGGGGGGGGGGGGGGGGGGGGGGGGTCCATGGGGGAAGTCTTGTGTCCCAATCTAGACTTTTTGCAAATAATGAACATGTGAAAGAAAAAAAGTTATTTTGTAGCAACAGAACAAAAAAGCATCAAAATGCGTATCACCAATGTATAGCAACCATTCAAAAGTAAATGATAACAACGCAAAAATACACAAATGTAGGTCAATGCATAAAATGCTGTTTGGGTTTAGTTAAAAAAAAATTCTTCTTAGAACTTCTGTTTTCTGAAACAATACATTAAAAACCCCAGACAAAATCCCCAAACAACAAAATAAAGACCAAACTGATTTGAAAGCTTCCTTTATTTTTAAAATTTTAGTATGTGTGTACATGTGTGCAAACTCCGATCTGTCCTAGTTTGATATCCCTTCCTCTTTAGATATTCTATTCAGCTGTATTGGCCACTGCAAGAAGGGTTATTAACGCCCTTGACGGCAAGAGTTAAGCCCTTGTTGATCAGTATCCAAAAGGGCATTCACTCTTGCAAAAGGCAGCCATTAAATGGCCTAAAATAGGGTTATTGGCGAGAGTTATTCCCTAGTTTGGTCAGTACACAACCATTTTCCCCCACCCACCAAGGGCAATTACTCTTGCAAAAGGTGTTCTATGCTGCTAATGCAGTGACCAATAGGATGAAAGAAAGACGTTCATGATCTTTAGAAAGCACACACACATAAACAAATCGACACATCCTACAAAGCACCAGAAAACAGTTCAACACTTCATTGTTATTTCTAAGTAATGTTTACATTTATGCCCTCCACCCCCCTTAACCAGCTTTTCGCTAACAAAATACCTCCCTTATAAGGATGAACATTATTGTCACAACTCATTTCTTGTTCAGTAAGAAAGAAAAAGAAGGGTGTGTGTTAAACACAAACACTGAAGTCTTCTGAGGTATACGGTAAAGCGAGGTATACTGTCTATAAAAAAAAAGAAATGTTTGCATATTATTTGTTGGCAAGAAGCGTACAATAGAGCACTTTAGTCAAGTGGAACATTAGTCAGTGTAGTTTCTTTGTGCATCACAATAATCCTTCCTACATGAAAGAAAAGAACCCAAACTGAAAAAAGAATGTTCATGAATTATTTTTTTTATTGATCTTCATTCATAAAATCATAATTTCTAGTATAAGATTAAGAGCATAACAGTATCTTGATTTTGTTCAGTTTGTTCTTGGCTTCCCAACCCCCTCCCTCCCGTAAAAACTTTGTTCAATAAGAAGCTAATCAATATGTGTATGTTTACATATACTTACATAGGAAAATTTAGCAGAGTCATTTCACTCTATATACAAAATCACTTAACAGTTATTGTTAGGGTTCAGGAAGTGGGATGGGTACGCAGGGACTTGAAAGTTTTGTGACAGTGGGGACAGGAAAGGAAGTTGAGGGGATCTGTTGGGGGTGGAGAATTGCTGCTGCCAGTGCAATTTTGTTGCGCTTCTCGCTGTGCCTGGGCTGTCTCAATTCGGTGAGCCTCGAATTTGGCAGCTCCCTTGGTGACGGCACCACACCATGCTGGTCGGTTTTGGGCCAGCTTCCCCAAGAGGAAATGTTGATGTCAAAGTCCTTCATGGACACTTTGAGGGTGTCCTTCAACCGTTTCTTCTGCCCACCATGGTTACGTGCACCGATCTGAAGTTCTCCATAGAGGATGCATTTTGGGAGGCGCACGTCTGCCATTCTAACATGTCCAGCAGCGAAGCAGCGTACAGATGCTGGAGGATCTCGGTGTTACTGAACAGTATATCAAATAAAACAACCAACCACCCCCAAAACAAACAAACTAAACAAGGGACAGTTAAGCATGAAGCACATAAAGGATACATGTATTGACATATACAAGACTAGAGAACTTTACTTAGAAAGTTTGTCATTTCAAAGCCTTATATTTTTAGTTAGAGTTAATATTTGACTGATAGCAAAGGATCTCATGCAATGGATCTCCTCATGGTTAGTTCAGGCGAAGGGAGATCACCCAAGAGCCTATTCTTAGAGAAAAGAAAAAGGGTTATAGCTCCAGAGGTGGGAGTATCCTCCCCTTACTGCTACACCTGGAGTCACGTGACACTCTCTGTGCTATTCAGTTGTCGACTTTTATTGCTTCATGTGCTACACACAGTGCATTAAAACATACATACCCATGAACACTTATTCATATTTTATTAGATAATTTCAAATGAAATAATACACTTAGCACACACACATAACAAAAAAACCTACAGGATTGTATAGTCTCAAAACTTCCATTTATAATTACTGGGTAGATTATTAATTATGCTAGCTTGTTTTGTAAGCTTCACTAAGAAAAGAAAATAGTAGAATGGAAGGATGAGAGAGGGGGAATAAAAAATGTTATAACAAGAAAAGAAAATTGAAGCAATTAGGATCAAAAGGAAAATATTTTCCCTGTAGTGTTTACTAAACACATATTTTACTGACAATAAGGCAATACTTTTTTTCTAGACTGGGACCCCTGCACCTTATAATGTGACTGATAAAATAGTATGAAACTATAATAACAAAATCTGAATTTTGCGTACAATTTGGGGGCCTTATAGTTATAATCAGGTGCGCCTTGTAGTCCGTAAAATACGGTACTTACCATGACTCATGTTTAGGCAAGGCAAGACATTTATTTCATACCCCATTTCATACCCCAATATAAAAACATACACACATAAATAAATTCCAAGAATCAACCCAAGAGTGATGTCCAAAATCATTTCAAAGAAAACATATCACAATATTACAAATAATGTAATGTATTACTAAATTAAAAAACAAAATGGGAAAAAGACATGATTGATAACATTTATCTGAAAGAACCGTTAATAACTGTAATGAAGTGCTTTAGTTTGAGTAATAGTTTCTTATTTTTTGTAGAGAACAAAGCTTTGAATTTATAAGCATTAGGGCGAGTACAAAAATACTTAGGGAGGTACCTTCGCCTGTCAGTGTCAACGAAAGGACAAACAAATAAGTAGTGAAACTCATCTGCCACATCATGTACATTACATTTTTCACAAATTATTTCATGTCTGGGTGTACCAGTATAATGCAACGTGTTCACAGGCAAGTTATTATTAGTAGTTCTGAATTTTAACACAGTAATCGTATAGCTAAGAAAAGAAAATAGGCAGGCAATAGCCTAATAACTACAATTATGAGCATAAGTAAGTCACGGTGCAGTATGTCTATCTAATCAAGGTTTTGCATACAGAATATTATTTTGTTTCTGATCATTTAATTCTTATAATCCTGCCTTTCCTTCATCTGTTGTTGCTTCTTGGATGAAATGTTTGTTTACGAAAGCATGTATTCTTTTATCAATTTGTTCACCTTTTTTTTTTCATTAATAGAGTTAGTTAAAGTCAACAATCATTATTGTTAATTATTTACTTTGTAAGATCATTACCACACTTTATTTATTATCCTGTTATAAATCAAGGATTAGTTCATAATCAACTTAAAATTATAGAATAAAGATCTATGATGATAAATGCACATCACAAAGGGGAATCTGACTAACTAGACAAGAAACGAGTTTACTACTAGACTAAAAAATTACACATGCATAGAAAGCTAATTTGTATATTTGTATATAGTTCAGTCCGTGGTTGGGTGTATACAATAAAGAATAAAATTCGAAATATTTATGGTTTTAAGTGTTTTCATTGTATGATACAAGATAAAGTCTGAGTAAAGAGCTTAAAAAAAAAGAGACTAAAAAGCTGACCTTTATATTTTTTTAAAAATCTGCTTACAACAAACAGTGACAAGAAAACAAAAAAGAAACGCTAATAGGATACTAATCTGGGTTAATTTCAAGAGATCATTTCCAGGTCCGAAAAATCCACAGAGGAAAACAAAACTTGGACCCTGAAATCATGCACACAAATTAGTTTCAATTCATTAATTAAATGTTCAGCAGAGCATAAACATAAGCAGGCAGGCATCAGAATAGTCAGAAGTTCAATCCTCTGAAAACCACAGTACAAGGGCCATCAAGGCCCCAGACTGTAGAGGGACAACACTGAAATCAGTTCCCAACACAGGCATGGGAATTAGAGAAGACAAAAAAGACTGAAAATTGGGGTCTGGAAGCAGGCATAGGAACAAGGAATAAAAAACTGAAAACTGTAAGTGTTGGGATACAGCCCCCAGAAAATGAAGCTTCTTCTGTTATCTAAGCCTTAAAAACAGTATTAGAGATAAGACTGATATATTTAGTTCATTTTGCATTCATTTATAACCAATAACTTAAGTTCTACTCATTGGGCTTCTTTTTTTAATCTCATAAATGTCCTCTTGGACCATCAAAAAAGCTGAAACTTGCAAAAAAAGACTGAAGAGGAACATCCAAAAAGCTGAAATCAGCCCACAGACTGACAATTCCCATGCCTGCTGAACATGACCACAAAGGCTTAATGTAGTGAGAAATCACTTTAAAATGCTGTGTTTGGCAGAAAGTATCACACTCACTAAAAAGAAAAAAACTCTGCCAGTTGAAGCCAATCCTCTGTCAGAAATTCTTAATCCTCTTAAATGTGACAATCCTCTGACAATTCTGATGCCTGAGACAGGTTAAAATCATGTGTCCGTCTGTCTTCAAAGCTTGGCCGAAAAGGGGATTTCCTTGGCCCACTCTCGAGCCATTTGGGCCGCTCTCAAACTGGTTCCCCAGCTCAGTGTGATTCCGTTGGCCCCGTGGCCATAGTTATGCACCACCTGCCCAACAAACCAATGCTGTTAAAAAAAGTACCACATGCCAATGCTGTTTCTTCTTCTTCTGCCTTCCCAGGCCATATGGCCGTAATGAGTGAGCTACATATGTGTCCAGTTTTCAGTTTTCACTGTCTCCCCGCTGCAAGCAGCCAACACATTCCAATTTCGGAGGAGCTCAAAGGAGGACATTATTTGAAAGACGTTTTTTGAAAAAAAGGCAGGAGAATAAAGTCAGAAAAATAGTAGATGACAGCACTGAGGAACTCAGAGAGGAAGTCAGAACGTGCAGAAGCGATGTACAGCGCCAACTGCGTCAGGCATACTGGGAATATGTCAACAGTACCCTGACAGCAGAGACTACTGACCATACCCCAAAATACAAACGCTTCTGGGCCTACATAAAAAAACAGAGGACATCCAACAGTGGCTCCCCTCAAGGTTAACGGGATGCTGGTCGCAGACCCCAGAGCAAAGGTAGAGGCCTTGAACAGCCAGTTCCAGTCAGCATTTAGTGAGGGCAAGAATTACACCCGAGATGAGTCCAGAGCATGGATGAGATTTATTTATTTATTTCCATTATAGTCCCGTCAACAGCTATGGTCATCTCAGGACTGTCACCGCGTAAACTTCGACCACTTATTACAAAACACTCATCAATGTATCTTACCAATGTTCAACAACCTGTAAACAACAAAACATTCAGTACAATTCATAACATGACACCTCCATTATTGCACCCTATAGCACATAAATCCACACAGTGCTGGAAACGTTGAGCCACTCTACTCTATTTATTGGATCCAGGTTAAAAAAACAGTAAAAAAGGATAACAAATACATACTAGTAAGCTAAAATACATAAAAAAGGCTATATAAGCAAATATGCACTGCAGAATGGACAACAGGTGCCCACTCAAGTGCGCAAAGTCTCACGTGTGGATGCCAGTGTACAATAAAAAAAAACCTGGCATGTCATAAATTGTAAAACGGAAAAACGTGGAGGGGTTTTATAGAAAAAATGCAGGAGAATGGACCAAGGCAGAAAGAAGTAGACGCCAGACAGCAAAAAGAAGAGAAGAGGCAGAGTTAAAGAGAGTGATAGAGTAGGGGCAGTTACTAGCATAGAACTTCCAGAAGAAGGGGGAACTATTTCTGCTGAAAGACCCCCAGGCAGAGTTAAAGAGAGTGATAGAGTAGGGGCAGTTACTAGCATAGAACTTCCAGAAGAAGGGGGAACTATTTCTGCTGAAAGACCCCCTGGTATCCCCACAGGAGGGCCCTAACCACATAAGCCAGCCTAAGCCGTTGCCCGCCTCCTACGACGAGGACGTGTGGTTGGACTTTAGGAGGCTGCTGGGCTCCTCTCCGTACGCCCGCCCCCCCCCCACCATGATAGGTGGAAGCCCGCCGGGGGGGCATGGATGAGAAATGCTACCCAGTGCTCGACTCTGTGACCATCTCAGAGGAAGGAATTAGACGCCTCCTAGCCGGACTGGACCCCTCCAAAGCCAACGGTCCTGATGAAATCAGCGCCCGGGTACTGAAGGAGCTATCTGCAGAGATTGCCCCCATCCTCACAAAGGTAGGTGTCACTCTACAGGCAAACGGGAGCTGGGACGCCCATCTGAGTGCCATCACAGCAAAGGCCAGTCACACACTCAGATTTCTCAGGTGAAACCACAAGATAGCCTCCAACTGAGCAGAGAGCAAAAGCCTATATGGCCTTTGTAAGGCCGCTTCTTGACTATGTCTGCTCAGTGTGGGATCCCTCCACTCAGAAAAACATTGACAGAGTGGAACTCATCCAACGAAGAGCTGCGAGGTTCGTCTCAAATCAATATTGGAGGACAGCCAGCGTCACCGATATGGTACAGAGGCTTGGCTGGAGTCCCCTGCAGCAATGCCGGAGGTTGCAACCTGGCTCACCATGATGCATAAAATACAGAATGACATGGTGAGCATCAACAAAACCAAGCTTGAACCACAGACAGAGCGACAAAGAAGAGGACACTCACAACAATTTCTTGTTCCCCAGTGTCGCACAGAGTACAGACAAAGTTCCTTTTCCCCACGTACCATCAAGGAGTGGAATGTCCTGCCACCAGCAGCAGTTGAGGCCAGAACCCCAGAGGGCTTTGTGACCAGTCTGGCAACACCTCAGCAGACAACCTCTTGCTGCAGATGCCACATCTGATGGTCCCACTCTGGGGTCATCGGACTAACAAGGTACAATACTCTCCCCCCCCCCCCCCCTTTCCCGTTTTTCTTCTCCTCCTCCCCTCCGCCCCATCCCCACAACCCCTTCTTCCAACAACCCAGCAGTTGGCTAGGCTTATGGTTCTCTTTTATCTATCCCCTCTTCTGTCACACTATTTCTTCTCAGGCCTGGAGCCTTTTCTTCTGGCAAAAGCGGTATAGAACCTCCCCGGTTCCGTGGCAAAATAATCAAAGTGTTGATTGTGGCCACACATAGCTAAGAAGAAGAAGAAGAAAAGGAAAAGGCAGAGTGACAGAGAGTGATAGATTACAGGTAGTTTCTAGCACAGAACTTCCAAAAGGTGGGGGAAATATTTATACAAAAGACCCACCCCCTCCCCCCAGTATCCCCCACTGGAAAGTTTATAAATGAAACAGAAAAAAAGCAACAGAAAAAATTCAAGGCGTCCAAAGCTACAGTCTTGGTCCAATTGTTTGTGTCGTTTTAGGTTGGAAGGCATGACTGCACAAAATCATGTGTAATTTTTAAAAATCACAGGAAATCAGTTAATTGCTTGATCGCCTTAGCATTTGGGGTGGTGATATTTCACTGTTTCTTCTAAGAATTATGTTTTAGGTGGCTATGATGACGTCATAATGATGTCAGTGTGTACACCCTGTAAAAATCAGACGCAGTCCTAAACTTTGACCATTTAAACAAAGCCCGCTCACTGTTTTCTTTTCAACAGAAGTCAGCCGTTTAAAAAAAATCAGATTTAGATCTGGACTCTATTACTCTGTGAGGAATTCCTGCTTACCATGCACCCCCCCCCCCCCCCCCCCCCACAATAAATTTTTTATGGGCATTTTCTGGTAGGTTAGGGAGTATAGATCACGAAAACAAATGTTCCCAGAGAAAATTCTCATTTGGACTGTTCCTTCTGGCTTAATGTTCAAGGGTACCCATCTCCGGTGCCGGGGCCACTTTTTGCCGGTCCAAAACCTTCTATTAAATTTGTTGATTAACTGTGTCTTTGTTTTTTAACCTGCAAGAATTTGCTATTCGTTTTTGCCGATATCAATGCCTTCTGCACGATACACAATAATCAGAATGATAATAACTACAATACTTGGACCGCAGTGAAGCTACTTGCGTACCCACCGTCTGTCAAACCCGGCACACTTTCACACTTTACTTCTCCTCCTTGATATACAAGCCGTTTATTTCTGTTGATCTCCTTCATAACCATGTTCTTTCAAACTCTTCACTTTTGGAACCATTGCTATTTGATAATTTTTCCGACACTTGACTAAAACATTTGTCTTGCCTTGCAATGACTAAAAATGTAGGTTATATATGTCACAGATCCAGTGATGATTCTAGACTTTTAGAAAAGGGGGTCCAAGGACCCCTAAAGATGAAAAAAGAGGGTCCTAGGGACTCTTCATGGTAAAAAAATGGGGTCCCAGAAGACAAACAGATTTTATGAGATATCTCCCCATGCATAATGTAATATGACTCAACAAACATGACTTAAACAATAAAGCAGAGACAGAACGTATTCACAAGTTACATGTCTTACCTCAGACGTCGGGTATAAACAGACACATTCTGCTAAATCCAGCTGAGGGGTACAGGGGAACCACAAACACAGATGAAGGATGCAGTTTTTTCTTTGTATTAACATTCATGATTGTTGTTGTAACATAAATATCCAGTGGCCTTATTCCCGAGAAGAACACAAGCCTAACACTAAGAAAATATCACTTGTTCATATTTCATTTCTCAAAACTGTTTCTGCCATTTCAAAAAGTTTCTGCTGCACTGACAATTAGTCTTTGACTTTGTGAAAAAAAAAAAAAAGGCTTTGACTTTGTGGAAAGTTTTAGTGTTTAACAGCCTTCTTTGTGAGCCTTCTCTCTTTCATGTTTTTCCACAGATAATGAGCACCTGAAAAGTCATGCTCAGAAACAGAGGGACCTTCACATTTAATGGTCATGAGAGTGTTCAGACTGGACTCTTGTAGTCTACTCCTTTTGCTGGTTTTGATGGAGTTCTGTGCGCTGAATCCCCTCTCACAATCTGCTGTGTGATAGGGCATAATCAATGCCAAGTTGGCAAGCACCAGTAGATTAGGGAAAGTCTCTCTGTGGTACTGGAACAGCAACTGATAGAGCGTCTGTGTGGAGTCTCTTGGGTAGCTGTTTTGGAGAACAGTTTGCTTGGCAAGGGCCCATTCTTCCTTACACTGATCCTTTTTGATCAGTGGGTCACTTGGTTTTTTTCTACTTTGTGATACAGCCTTTTCCCCGTAAAATGCTGCCAAGGTTTCTATTTCTTCATTCCCAAACTTGTCTTTGTCTTCTGCTGACAGGAAGGTCAATGGTCGCATAGATAGTACACCAAATGCTGTGGCAACATCTTGCGTGTCCTTTGGAAATCTGTCTGACAGATTGTTGGACAAACTGTCACAAAACTCATTCCTAATGTCTTCAATTTCCTTGAAGGTTGTTTTCAAGCTCTCACCACAATTCAGTTTCTTTTTCTTGTAGCAGACTTCCACAGTGTGTCCCTTTTCATCCAATTTACCTCCAGCTTGTCTCTTATTTCTGTTTGGTAGTGGGTGGTTCCTTTCCGTGCAGTCGTCAGCTTTTTGAGAAGTGAAGTCAAGGAAGGGTAAATGCATGCAATGTCAAGCTCTCTTTTCTGCAGCAGCATTGACATTTGAGAAAGTGATGGAAGAACATCCATGAGCAGTGCCAACACTCCCAAGAATTTCAGCGCCAGGAACTTTTCTTTGAACACCTTGGCCTTGCTGTGATCACGGCCACTGAAAAAAGTGTACAAAGACAGCCAAGACAGATACACTGCTCTAACAGCTTCAAAACACGCAATCCAACGGATTTCATGACACTGTTTCATCTTCAAAGCAGGATCATCAAGAACTTTCTGAAGCTCTTTCAACTCGCACATTTTGTTAGCTGATTTGCTGCCACCAAAATAGTAATAGAGATCACTTAGTTTTTTCAACTTCCTTCAAGTAGGGAATGTTTTTTGATGCTTGCGAAGTGGCCAAGTTAAACCTGTGGGCCATGCAATGCACGTTAATACAATGAGGACTTTCCTCTTTCATGCAAGCAGAGACGCCACGTTTTCTTCCTACCATAACAGCAGCACCATCAGAGCCAAATCCCACTATTTTGGCCATGTCAAGACCATCCTTCCTTAGGCTTGCTTTGATGCAGTCAAAGAGAACACTCGCATAAGAGTTTGGGTTGTCAATGGTGACATTCTTCAAGAAGTACGTATGAGACATAAAGTTTGCATCTACAACTCTGACATATATCACCAAATGTTTAGAAACACTGATGTCAGTGCTTTCATCAACCAGTATAGTGTACCTATCAGCAGCTTTCACTTCTTTCACAATTTTATCGTGAATATCCTCAGCAAGGCATGATAGGAATTCTTCACCAGCAGATCGTGAGGTGTAGGTTGCATTATTAGCAACAGAGATATCAGCAACTGCCGAACAGCCCTGGGTTTTCTGAAGGTCCATCAGACTGGAGTACTTGGCAATAGGAATGTCTTCCTTAGCCATCCAAAACACGGTGCGTAAAGCAGCAACAATACTGGCGTCAGTTGAAGACAATGACTTCTGGGCAGCCGAGGAAGCAGCCTGAAACACAAGAATAGGCTGTGGCTAGTGTCATAGTCTTTACAATTTCATTAAATGTTTAGAAAGGAAAAACTGACATACCAAGTTTGAAGACTGCAAAGGTTAGGGTGGGGGTGGTGTGGGGGGGTGGGAAGCGGGTGGGTGGCGGAGTTGTGTGTGTGTTGTGTGTGTGTGGTGTGTGTGTGGTGTGTGTGTGTGTGGGGGTGTGTGTGGGGGGGGGGTTATTAAACTCTAAGTTGTTACTGAAAAGATATCAGAAAACTTTAATTAAACTTTTTTGTTGTTGAGAAATGTGGGGAGGGGAGGGGGTAATTTTCAATTATGAAGAACACTTTTATTTTGTTCATTTAGCATTTTTTTACATTTCACAGATTTTATGGAGAAGAAAATAAATTACAAACCTGCCGAAAATCCTTCTGCATCGCTTCAGCCTGGACAGCATGCCGGTGGTCCGATGTGTCGACATGGCGCTCTAATGCGTTCACACGATAATTAGTGCACCCAGACTCTTGCTTGGTAAAGGAATTCTTCTTTTTGTGTTTGATACAAAACAAGCACCTCATGCCGTCGTCTCGGTTTTCTAACCACGGCCATTTTATAAGCCAGTCTTTCTGAAAGGTTCTTGTTTTGATGCGAGTATTAGGCCTACCACCACTGGCACTGGTTTTGTTTTGAACCTCCTCATGACCATCGCCACGTGCGTCAGCAATCTCAAGTTCATTGTCACTGGATGTTGGCCCCGAATCTTCTACTGCAGCCGTATCTTCATTCACAACAGATCGAGATGTTTGGCCAGATTCTTCTAAGTCAGACACTTTAGGTGTTTTGGATGACTTGAACGCATAATCAGTGTTGATGTTCGCTTCATGATTGCCACAGCACCAGACCTCTCACTACTCCATCTTCTCACTCGGACGCGCTCCACTCATAAGACTCAACTCGTGATAAAGCATTGACGTCCAATGGCGCGCGCGAAAGGGGATTATTCATTTCCGGCTTACTGGCTATACGCAAAGCAGCAGTGCAATTTTGTAATGTCGCACTGGTGGTTTAAAAACGCGTCCGCATTTTTTTTCTAGCGTCATAGGGGACGCACTGGCTTTTCATTTAGGCGTCATCAGCGTAAATTTCGCGCGATTTCGCCCAGGACGCGCTCTAGAATCATCACTGCAGATCCTCTAGAATTTTCTTGTACAGTCGACCCCCTCACGAACGGCCCTCTGAATTACGACCTCCCCTCTTTTACGACTGAAATATGAATGACGGATCGTTTTTCTTCTAAACTTGCCTCCTCATGCCTAGTAACTTTCTTTGTGTAATCTCGTTTCAAAACAAGACAAAACAGACACACTTTTTTTAGAGTGAAATTTGAACAAGCAACACAAAAACCACAAAAAGCACACAAAAAACCACCCCAAAACACAACCCCATCCAACAAAAAAACAAGAAAGAAAAAAGAACAACAGAAAATTATTTTGGCAGAGTAGTCAGAGATAAATCAAACATGATAATGGCTTAAAAATGAATGAACACATTGAATACTCTAGCGGTTAGCTGCTTAATTAAAGACCACAGACAGCCCTTCAAACCAGGGAATAAAATGAATGAACACATTGAATACTGCAGCAGTTAGCTGCTTAATTAAAGACCACAGACAGCCCTTCACACCATGGAATAAAATGAATGAACACATTGAATAATGTAGCGGTTAGCTGCTTAATTAAAGGCCACAGACAGCCCTTCAAATCAGGGAATAAAATGAACTGAATGACAAAAAGAATAAATGAACAAGGGCATCGCCGAGCGGCAGCAAGGCATTGTGACAATGCAGACCCGGCCAGAATTATGTCCTCTCCCCCCCCCCAATAAACAATATATCTTTCTCTCTGTCTCTCTCTCTTTATCTCTCTCTCTCTCTCTTTTCATAGTTTACGACACGATTCAAAAGTAGTAGGCCGGAAACATGTCTGCTGCTCGGCAAAATCGTAGTTCCGGGGGATAATTTATATACGAATGTTTTATACTGTTAGTGTCACATCCTGACACAACATTTGAAGAGCTTATGTCTTGTAGTTCACGAGATACAGCTTGGACAATAAATATATAGCGCAAAGAAGGAAATTTCGGTTTTCAAGGTCACACTTCAAGGTCAAGATCATCATGGTGATAATTTATGCTCGGATGTTTTCTACTCTAGGGTATACAGTAGCACACACAATCTGAAGCGCTTCTGTTAAGTACAAATGTGGAAAATATGGCTTAAAACCCAATGTGTAGACCCCTACCACTTTCAAGGCCTACTGATCTCCCGGACCGTGACCTTGATCGGCATGCCACCATCAGAACGGGCATAAGCCAAAAGTACCTACATGCCAAATTTGAAGACTCTAACACCAACGGTGTGGGAGTTATGGCCCCTTAAAGATATTCGGTTTTCAAGGTCAAACTTCAAGGTCAAGGTCAGTACGGTGTTGATTAACGAAAGGAAGCTTCCTTTTTAAGCTGTCTACCACTCTGCCAATTTTAGTCAAAATCCAAACAGTAGGTTTTAAGACAATCGATACACAGACACACAGACAGACACACAAACTGATCGCAATACCTCGGCCTTTGGCCGGGTAAAAAAAGAAAAAAATACGAATAGGAAGTTGGGATATGGAGGCTGCAACTGTTCTGATACAATCCCATTTGAAGCTTAGCATATGAAACATAAGCATTGTCTCTAAACGCTGGTTTTCCCTTTCTACTACGATTGGCTCAAGGTGCACCGAGGATCAGCGACAGACTGAGATAAATTAGGGGCCTCACCCTCAGTTTCTTTCCTCGCACGTTGATGGCCTCTTTCTCCAGTCGGAGGGGGTCCCGCGATGGTCTGAGGCCCACCCAGCTCCCCACCTTCTCCGCACCCTGCACACCGACAACACCAGCGAACATTCGTAGGAAATCAAATTAAATCAAACAAGATAAAATGAAATTGAATCAAATGATGCCGTGAGTAACCATCTCTTATGGAAAGCGACAATGCCAACTAACATTACTTCTTTGTAGATGGCGGCCGGTTAGTTTGGCCAGTGCTGAGCGCCAGCTAGCCAGCTACTGCTTACAGCCATTGCCGGGAGCAGGATTTTGTCACTACTTACACTTTCAAAGATGGTTTGAGTACTATTTATTATTCCATACACTGCAGTAGGGAAAACTATAGATTTAAAAAAAAAAAAGTTCTGATGGTTCTCAGTAACTGTTGCGGTAAATGACCATAGCTGTAACAGCGGTGACCAGCAAACAAACAGGCTTCAGCAAGATCACCAGCAGCCATCAGCGAGGAGTGAAAAAGTTAAAATCTTAATTCAGGTTTGAGTATATTGAAAACTGAAAAGGCCGAAAAGGCCCGGATTTGTCTTAGCGGATTGCGGATGAGTTTCCGTGTGTAAGTTGTTGTAAATGTTGCACATGACCTTACAGTTTCCGTGTGTAAGTTGTTGTAAATGTTGCACATGACCTTACAGTTTCCGTGTGTAAATTGTTGTAAATGTTGCACATGACCTTACAGTTTCCGTGTGTAAGTTGTTGTAAATGTTGCACATGACCTTACAGTTTCCGTGTGTAAGTTGTTGTAAATGTTGCACATGACCTTACAGTTTCAGTGTGTAAGTTGTTGTAAATGTTGCACATGACCTTACAGTTTCCGTGTGTAAGTTGTTGTAAATGTTGCACATGACCTTACAGTTTCCGTGTGTAAGTTGTTGTAAATGTTGCACATGACCTTACAGTTTCCGTGTGTAAGTTGTTGTAAATGTTGCACATGACCTTACAGTTTCCGTGTGTAAGTTGTTGTAAATGTTGCACATGACCTTACAGTTTCAGTGTGTAAGTTGTTGTAAATGTTGCACATGACCTTACAGTTTCAGTGTGTAAGTTGTTGTAAATGTTGCACATGACCTTACAGTTTCCGTGTGTAAGTTGTTGTAAATGTTGCACATGACCTTACAGTTTCTGTGTGTAAGTTGTTGTAAATGTTGCACATGACCTTACAGTTTCCGTGTGTAAGTTGTTGTAAATGTTGCACATGACCTTACAGTTTCCGTGTGTAAGTTGTTGTAAATGTTGCACATGACCTTACAGTTTCCGTGTGTAAGTTGTTGTAAATGTTGCACATGACCTTACAGTGTTAGTAACTTGAAGTTAGATGGAGGATATTCCCTATTTGAATACCCATAATAAATGACGCAATGAGACAGCCAAAGGATCACCTTGATTTGCGGGAGGATGTTCTCAGCGTTCTTCATGATGGTTTTCTGCACCTGGGGTTCAAAGTTCAGGTTGTAGTCATCTTTTTCCCGGGTACCCCCCACTATCAGGTAGTCGTCACTGCGGAATCGATCAAAACAATGACAAAAAACACATTAACAACCGTCACAGTCGACTCACAGGTAATAAACCAGAAAGCACTGACACAATGTAGACCTACAGAAAGAGATAGACAACAGCATATCAGCTTGTCAAAAACGTAAACTTTACTCAACGTTCGTCATGACAAACGAAAAGAAGGGAGACACCTGAAGCTATAAGATTCTATCAATCTATGATTCTATCATGAACAACATTAGACAAAAAAAGAGTTCATCCTGTAGATTAACTCCCATCCCCTCACCATTTGTCAGTTCTTTCCGGTTTTTTTCAGTTTTGCCTTTCTTAGCGATCATTAAGCAGTATTTTAGCAACTTTGTGAGCTAATTATGTTTTTTCAATAATTTCTGTCAAGTACTAGCACTTAGTCAAAAAGATGGAGTTCGGAGTTTCCCGCTTGTGACGTCGCTGTCATGTGACTATCCGTGATCTTTGTCCATACTAGTCAATCACGGAATGGGAAATTCTGTTTGCTGTTCCGTTAAACCTCCCCCAGCATTGTGCTATGAACGAATGCATATTTTAATGCATTGTTTAAATGGATGGAAATATGACGTCAAACATAGAAAACGATAGAGGTTTAACTGAAAGTACAGTAAGAAAGGCAACACTGAAAAAATGGAAAGAACCGAAAAATGAAGGTGTGTGTTGAGTGTGAAACTACATCTTTCCCCATCATTTTTAACATATTTGAGGTTTGTTTGATATTGTATTTTGAAGCCTAAAAAACACACCTGCACAAGAAATCAATAGCTACACAATATAATTTTTAAAAGCTACACTCACTGAGGTATGAAGTAGGTCGGGTGTTCGGAGTCGCAGTACAAAAAGAACTTGATCCAGGGGGCTTTGATCTGCACAAATATTCTGAATCACGGCATAATGTAAAAAAGCTGTGAATTGTTTTCTGTACACATAAATTATCAACATAGACATAAAAACAAACAAACACACACTAATTTTGTACAGGAAAAATTTTATTTTGAAGGTCAAAGCCTTCTTTTTCAATCCATGGACTGATTACGCATGGATTATCAATGCTTGAAATTGTAAGAAACGCAAAGAAATGTAAAACAAAAAATCTGTCATCATTAATTTAAACATTTCTAAACTTTATAAGTAATATTAGATAATGAACACTGATGATATTTTTTTTTTTTAGCAGTAGTAGTAGAAATGATGATATTATGTAGTTTGAACAAAACTTCAATCAATTTTATTGGCAACAAACAAACAGGCACACAGCAAGTGTAAAGTGATGTTATTCATTCACAAGAGACACAAAACATCTGGATATTTCGGTGAATGCGCCTTTATCAACTGAGACACACAAGAAAACAACAGCAAAAAATAATACTTCCCCTCTACAATCCAATCTGTGAATGACACACACACACACAATTTTAATGGATTCATAATTTATTCCGCTAACACTTAGCAGTATAATGAGTAGACATTAGAAGTTAGCCCACATGGTAGACAGGCAGGCTAACAGACAGTCACCATTTCCAGCTGTCCTCTGATGGGGTACATGGAGCCATCAGGCACCATCTGTTTGGCTCCCAGACCCACGCAGTTGATCACCATGTCATAGCTGTCCGCCAGCTGAGAAACACAGGCACACACACACACACACAAGTGCAGTTGTGTAAAATGAAAGAAAGAAAGTTTGTGTGGAGTGCAGAAAAAGTTTCTTTGGTGGGGTTTTTTGGGTGGTGGTGGTGGGTGGGGGTTTGGAGATGAGTGGGGTAGAGGTATCTGAAAAGAATGGAGCGTGCGTGACAGTGGGGATGGGTGAGAGAGCTTTATGTCTTACGCTTACATTGATTTACTTCTTTCTTTTTCAACTGCTTGGTGATGTTGTATGTTTTCTACTCTTTCTGTGGTATCGGGTGTATTTATACTGTTTATGAAACCTGCGATTGTGCATTTTAATTTCCTCAGGGACTAATAAAGTTATTTGATTGATTGATTGATGGATTGAATGATTTATTGATTGACCCAACAAGAAGTTGTCAATTGGTAAACCTGTACCAGTAAATCCTATGTGGAACAGATCTACTGCCCCACTGAGACCAGTAAATCCTATGTGAAACAGATCTACTGCCCCACTGAGACCAGTAAATCCTATGTGGAACAGATCTACTGCCCCACTGAGACCAGTAAATCCTATGTGGAACAGATCTACTGCCCCACTGAGACCAGTAAATCCTATGTGGAACAGATCTACTGCCCCACTGAGACCAGTAAATCCTATGTGGAACAGATCTACTGCCCCACTAAGACCAGTAAATCCTATGTGGAACAGATCTACTGCCCCACTGAGACCAGCAAACCCTTCTCTCTGTGTTGCACACTTCTCAGGGCCACTTTTTGATTGGTTTTCTTCATCTGCATTGTTGTAATTCACAGTTACAAGTTTTAATGCTTCTCCATTGCAAATAAGAACTGACGAATCTGTGCTTCAAATACCAACCACACAATAAATCCACTCCAAAATTCCATGAATCCAATGTGCAGGCGACATAGTGGCTAAAGCTAACAAGTGAAAGTGACTAAATGAGAATGCAACAGAATGAGGGAGTGAAAACAAAAGTAACTGCTATGGTACAGATATATCAGTACTTGGTCCACTGGTGTATGATGCTGGTACAGATATATCTGTACTTGGTCCACTGGTGTATGATGCTGGTACAGATACATCTGTACTTGGTCCACTGGTGTATGATGCTGGTACAGATATATCAGTACTTGGTCCACTGGTGTATGATGCTGGTACAGATACATCTGTACTTGGTCCACTGGTGTATGATGCTGGTACAGATACATCTGTACTTGGTCCACTGGTGTATGATGCTGGTACAGATATATCAGTACTTGGTCCACTGGTGTATGATGCTGGTACAGATATATCTGTACTTGGTCCACTGGTGTATGATGCTGGTACAGATACATCTGTACTTGGTCCACTGGTGTATGATGCTGGTACAGATACATCTGTACTTGGTCCACTGGTGTATGATGCTGGTACAGATACATCTGTACTTGGTCCACTGGTGTATGATGCTGGTACAGATACATCTGTACTTGGTCCACTGGTGTATGATGCTGGTACAGATACATCTGTACTTGGTCCACTGGTGTATGATACTGGTACAGATATATCAGTACTTGGTCCACTGGTGTATGATGCTGGTACAGATATATCAGTACTTGGTCCACTGGTGTATGATGCTGGTACAGATATATCAGTACTTGGTCCACTGGTGTATGATGCTGGTACAGATATATCAGTACTTGGTCCACTGGTGTATGATGCTGGTACAGATATATCTGTACTTGGTCCACTGGTGTATGATGCTGGTACAGATACATCTGTACTTGGTCCACTGGTGTATGATGCTGGTACAGATATATCAGTACTTGGTCCACTGGTGTATGATGCTGGTACAGATACATCTGTACTTGGTCCACTGGTGTATGATGCTGGTACAGATACATCTGTACTTGGTCCACTGGTGTATGATGCTGGTACAGATATATCAGTACTTGGTCCACTGGTGTATGATGCTGGTACAGATATATCTGTACTTGGTCCACTGGTGTATGATGCTGGTACAGATACATCTGTACTTGGTCCACTGGTGTATGATGCTGGTACAGATACATCTGTACTTGGTCCACTGGTGTATGATGCTGGTACAGATACATCTGTACTTGGTCCACTGGTGTATGATGCTGGTACAGATACATCTGTACTTGGTCCACTGGTGTATGATACTGGTACAGATATATCAGTACTTGGTCCACTGGTGTATGATGCTGGTACAGATATATCAGTACTTGGTCCACTGGTGTATGATGCTGGTACAGATATATCAGTACTTGGTCCACTGGTGTATGATGCTGGTACAGATATATCAGTACTTGGTCCACTGGTGTATGATGCTGGTACAGATATATCAGTACTTGGTCCACTGGTGTATGATGCTGGTACAGATATATCTGTACTTGGTCCACTGGTGTATGATGCTGGTACAGATATATCAGTACTTGGTCCACTGGTGTATGATGCTGGTACAGATATATCAGTACTTGGTCCACTGGTGTATGATGCTGGTACAGATATATCAGTACTTGGTCCACTGGTGTATGATGCTGGTACAGATATATCTGTACTTGGTCCACTGGTGTATGATGCTGGTACAGATACATCTGTACTTGGTCCACTGGTGTATGCTGGTACAGATATATCTGTACTTGGTCCACTGGTGTATGATGCTGGTACAGATACATCTGTACTTGGTCCACTGGTGTATGATGCTGGTACAGATATATCTGTACTTGGTCCACTGGTGTATGATGCTGGTACAGATATATCAGTACTTGGTCCACTGGTGTATGATGCTGGTACAGATATATCTGTACTTGGTCCACTGGTGTATGATGCTGGTACAGATACATCTGTACTTGGTCCACTGGTGTATGATGCTGGTACAGATATATCAGTACTTGGTCCACTGGTGTATGATGCTGGTACATATATATCAGTACTTGGTCCACTGGTGTATGATGCTGGTACAGATACATCTGTACTTGGTCCACTGGTGTATGATGCTGGTACAGATACATCTGTACTTGGTCCACTGGTGTATGATGCTGGTACAGATATATCAGTACTTGGTCCACTGGTGTATGATGCTGGTACAGATATATCAGTACTTGGTCCACTGGTGTATGATGCTGGTACAGATATATCAGTACTTGGTCCACTGGTGTATGATGCTGGTACAGATATATCAGTACTTGGCCCACTGGTGTATGATGCTGGTACAGATATATCAGTACTTGGTCCACTGGTGTATGATGCTGGTACATATATATCAGTACTTGGTCAACTGGTGTATGATGCTGGTACAGATACATCTGTACTTGGTCCACTGGTGTATGATGCTGGTACAGATATATCTGTACTTGGTCCACTGGTGTATGATGCTGGTACAGATACATCTGTACTTGTGGAACAATCAGTTCTCAACAATTGCCCAACACTGATTTAGGCAACTGATACATTTTCTTTCATAACATGCAACAGGATCAGAGAAACAAAAATATTGCCATGTAATCAGGTGAACAAAAATAATTACAGGCAAAAATGATCACAAAAGTGACACAAATTCAGTTGTTACCAAGGTGAATGTAAAGTTATTTAAAATAAACCTGGGCCTGTATTCACATTGAGATAGCATGAGACTTAGCATGATGCTAACTTAGAAGCTCTTCCAATGTCCTATAGGATTTAATAGGACTTTTGGAAGAGCTTCTAAGTTAGCATGATGCTAAGTCTCATGCTATCTCAATGTGAATACAGGCTCTGGGCAATGTATAATTTAATAGGTTATAATCTCACGGCAACCTAAGACCAGGCATTAATGATGTAACTCAGCATAAACGTAAATCAAAATTGTAGAAAATCAAGTCAATAAACCTAAATAGCTGGAGCAATACAATTGCACCAAACTCTTGATTTCTCATGACCTATTTCTAAGTACAGTGGAACCTCCCTTATAAGACCTAAGAAAATCAGCCCCAAAAGTCATTATACGGAGGGGTCTTCATAGGGAGGTGGATAATAATAATAATAATAATAGTGAATCATTTATATAGCGCACTCCTCCACCAAATGTGGAGCTCTATGCGCTTAACAAAAAAAATTAAAAGCAAGAAATTCAACAAAACAAATAATCGCTCACATACATGCAAATAGGTGTGCATGCACATACCCCCCCCCCCCCCCCCCATACACGCACGCATGCACACATACACACACGCGTGCACGCGCACACCATTACCATCACCACCACTCACCCCACCCAAGAACACAATACATAATACAATCAGTTCTCTCTCTCTCTCTCTCTCTCTCTGTCTGACTCTCTCGCAACAAAGCTGATGTAGACATTGCAGTCAACACACAGTAAAACTAACAGGGGTGGGTGGGGGGGGGGAGTGTAGGGTGAGAATAGAATCGAGAAGTAATGTGGCCTAAAGCTTGTGATGTAGCTTGAATAGGTGGGTCTTGAGAGATGATTTGAAACATTGCAAGGACTGGATATGGCGAATTTCGCATGGTAAGGAGTTCCAAACTGATGGGGCCGAAAAGGAAAAGGAGCGCTCACCAAACATTTTTGTTCGTGTACTAGGAACACAGAGAATTTTGGAATCTGAAGATGACCGCAATTGTCTTGATGGAGTATAGACAGAAAGCATGTCAGAGATGTAGCTAGGGGCATTTCCAGAGAAATAAGAATGACAGAGTGGAAATTTTGGCTTTGACGGGAAGCCAATGGAGGGATATCAGGAGTGGTTGAACATGATGATACTTAGAGACCTTGAGGACAAGTCTGGCAGCAGAGTTCTGGACTTTTTGAAGCTTGTCAATGAGGTGTTGGGGGCAACCATACAAGAGTGAATTACAATAATCTAATTTAGAGAGAACAAAAGCGCAGAGTAGTATTTTAGCAGTATCTATAGACAGGAGATGGTGAATCGTCCCAATGCGACGCAGCTCACAGTATGCTGACCGACAGATAGTTAGTCCGTCACCGACGGACTATTGCGATGGGCTGGTTTGTATTTTTTTCCTTTTTTTTTCTGTCTGTCCCAAGGATATCTCCCGAACCGCTTGACTGAATCGCGTCAAATTTTGTGTGAAGGTGTGCCTCCTTAATAGGAAGAGATCGGCACAAACCATTTTGCCATCGTGACCTTGACCTTGACGTACGACCTTAAAAACCGAAAATCTATTTTTAGCCATATCTCGGGCACCGATCAACATAGGATGCTGAAACTTGGTTTGAAGGTGGTTTGGCTTATGCCCATTCTGATGATGGCATACCGATCAAGGTCAAGGTCAAGGTCAAAAAGATCGCTGGAGCCTGAAAATCGGAGGGTCATTTTTTTCTCCTTCTGTCTGTCCCAAGGATATCTTTCGAACGGGTTGACAGAATCACGTCAAATGTTGTGTGCTGGTGTGTCACCATGAGAGGAAGGCATCCGCGCAAACCATTTTGCCGTCGTGACCTTGACCTTGGCGTACGACCTTGAAAACCGAAAATCTTTAAGGGGCCATTACTTCCACACCGTTGGTGTTAGAGTCTTCAAATTTGGCATGCAGGTACTTTGGCGTATGCCCGTTCTGATGGTGGCATACTGATCACGGTCAAGGTCATGGTCCGGGAGATCGTAGGCCTTGAAAGTGGTAGGGGTCTACAAATTGGGTTTTCAGCCATATTTTCCACATTTGTACTTAACAGAAGCGCTTCATATTGTGTCTGGCACTGTATACCCTAGAGTAGAAAACACCTGAGCATACATTATCGCCATGCTGACCTTGACCTTGAAGTGTGACCTTGAAAACCGAAATTTCCTTCTTTGCGCTATATATTATTGTTCAAGCTGTATCTCGTGAACTACAAGACATAAGTTCTTCAAATGTTGTGTCAGGATGTGGATGAATGAAAATGTGTTTAACGTCCTCCAGAGAGAGAGAGAGAGAGAGAGAGGGGGGGGGGGGGGAGAGAGAGAGAGAGACAGACAGACAGACAAACAAAGACACACACAAAGAAAGAAAGACAGACAGAGAAACATAGACAGAGAGCAAAGAGGACAACTGCTGTTCCAGTTGGATGAATGAAAATTTGTTTAACGTCCTCCGCCCCGGAGCAGGCACAGAGGCAGACAGAGAGAGAGAGAGAGAGAGAGAGAGAGAGAGAGAGAGAGAGAGAGAGAGAGAGAGAGAGAGAGAGACAGATAGACAGACAGAGAGAGAGACAGAGAGAGACAGACAGAGAGAGAGACACATAGGCATACAGATACATGACACATAGAGAGAGATAGACAAAGACACAGAGAGAGATAGACAGAGAGAGAGAGAGAGAGAGAGAGAGAGAGAGAGAGAGAGAGAGAGAGAGAGACAGACAGACAGCGAGACATAGGCCCTACAGACAAGGGCAGAGAGAGAGAGGGGGGGGGGACAGAGACAGAAAGCGAGAGAGAGAGACACAGACAGACAAACATACACAGAGAGCCCACCCACAGGAACGCGGCGACAGAAGATCAAATTACACCACCGGGAACGGGCAACGTTCGGTTTTACCCCCCCCCCCCCTCCCCAACTATACCGCTCTCCCGAACAAGGGCGTCGCCGAGCGGCAGACATGTCCGTCACCAGCAATGCCACGCACTTGCGACACGCCGTAGCATAATTGTCCGTCACCGTAGGTGATCGGACTTTGCAGTCGTCTGGTTTGTATTTTTGTTTTTGTCCGTCACCATAGGTGATCGGACTTTGTGGTCGTCTGGTTTGTATTTGTCCGTCAAAATAGGTGATCGGACTTTGCATGGGTTGGTTTGTATTTTTTTGTTTTTTTGTTTTTTTTTTCTGTCTGTCCCAAGGATATCTCCCGAACCACTTGAACTAATCGCGTCAAATTTTGTCGGCTGGTGTGTCACCATGAGAGGAACGCATCCGCGCAAAATGTTTTGCCGTCGTGACCTTGACCTTGGCTTATGACCTTGAAAACCGAAAATCTTTAAGGGGCCATAACTCCCACACCGTTCGTGTTAGAGTCTTCAAATTTGGCATGTAGGTACTTTGGCTTATGCCCGTTCTGATGGTGGCATACCGATCAAGGTCAACGTCACGGTCCGGGAGATTGGTAGGCCTTGAATGTGGTAGGGGTCTACAAACTGGGTTTTAAGCTTTATTTTCCACATTTGTGCTTGACAGAAGCGCTTCAGATTGTATGTGGTACTGTATACCCTAGAGTAGAAAACATCCCAGCATAAATTATCGCCATGCTGACCTTGGCCTTGAAGTTTGACCTTGAAAACCGAAATTTCGTTCTTTGCGCTATATATTTCTTCTTCAAGCTGTATCTCGTGAACTAGAAGACAGAATCCCTTGCAATTTTGTGTCAGGATGTGACACTCGACGGGGTGTCGCAAGTGCGTGGCATTACTGGTGACGGACATGTCTGCCGCTCGGCGACGCCCTTGTTTGAACTTGTGAGTCAACACTCATATCTTGAGAGATGTGGAAGCCAAGATTTCTAGCATAAGGAGAAAAAGGTATTTGAGTGTCACAGACAGAGATGGAATCAGGCTTTGGGTACGAAAGTTGTCTTGATGATGGAGAGTGGATGAACAAGGCCTCCGTTTTGTCGTCATTCAGCTTCAGTTTGTTTTGTAGCATCCATGATTTGATGTTGCGAATACAGAATTTCAGTGAAGATATAGAAGGAAGAATGGTAGATGGGAATACAGGCTTGGGGAGTTGTGTATCATCAGCAAAAGACTGAGAATCAACTGAATAAGAAGTGATCAACTCGGACAGAGGTTTAGTATACATGATGAAGAGGACTGGTCCAAGTACTGAGCCTTGAGGAACCCCACAACCATTGCAGAAGATGAGTCATTGATGGAGACAGACTGAGTTTGACCAGAGAGGTAAGACGAGAACCATGACAGAGCAGTGCCTGATATTCCATAGGTGATTTGAAGCCTCCTAAGGAGTGTATGGTGGTCAATAGTATCAAAAGCAGCTGAAAGATCCAACATAGTTAATATAGATGCGTCACCCGAGTCAAGAGCTAAGAGAATGTCATTAGTTACCTTCAACAGTGCAGTTTCAGTGCTGTGAAATGGCCTGTACGCTGATTGTGAACGACTGATGAGTTGATGTTCATTGAGATAGCCTAGGAGTAGATGAAGAACTAATTTATCAATGATTTTCGATATGAAAGAGAGGTTGGATACAGGCCTATAGTTCTTTAGAGTGTTTGGGTCAAGGGATGATTTCTTTAGAAGTGGTTTGACAATGGCAGTTTTGAACACAGATGGAAACTAGCCAGATGTTAGAGAATTGTTGACAATATGGGTGAGAGTAGGGAGTAGTTCAAGATATTCTATGAAAAGTGGTGTCGGTATAGGGTCAAGAGGACAGGAAGTGGGTTTTGCTTTTAGAATGATCTTCTTCAATTCAAAGGCAGTAACTGGCTGAAATTCCAAGAACGTGGATGTTGTTCCTATTTGGTCAAACTGGGTGGTAGGTGTAGAAGAAACCTGATCAAGTTCGTTTCTGATCAGCTGGATTTTCTGAACAAAGTAGTCGTTAAAGACATCTGGAAGGTCACTGACAGGGTGAGTGGTAGGGAGAGGGGTGCTTTTTTCACGCCCAAGTAGTTTGCT
This sequence comes from Phymorhynchus buccinoides, assembly GCA_017654935.2. Classification (NCBI taxonomy): domain Eukaryota; kingdom Metazoa; phylum Mollusca; class Gastropoda; order Neogastropoda; family Raphitomidae; genus Phymorhynchus; species Phymorhynchus buccinoides. The sequence continues at coordinate 44,394,770 of CM065699.1, read as the reverse complement.
GCAGATAGAAAACAACCGGCTAGAGGTCACTGCATTGTTTATTTGGTCAGTGTAAAAGGAGGATCTTCGCTAGCGTTGAAGATTTGTTTCGTAACGGTAAGGTTTTTTTTAAGCCATGCTCTTTCAGCTACACGCTTTTCTGACTTTGCCAAGTTCAGTTCAGTACTGACTAAAGGATACCACGGCTCCAGTCTATCGGCACGCTCTTGGCGGTGACGTAACGGCGCGTGTCACTGTGTGTCAATAACGTGAGTGAGAGCGCTGTTAAGTTCGTTGACCGTGGGGCATGATTCAGGGCAGATAGTCGTGCGCAACTCTGCTTGAAATGCTGATCTGTCCATGCCACGTACAGTGAAGAGTGGCACAGTGGTAGCGCGTTCGCTTCGTGTCAAGTAAACCCGAGTTCGAACCTGGGTACAGGGGATTTTTTCCTCTCACTTTGCACTAGGCCTTAAGGTCTGAACGTGGAGTCTTTCGGATGAGACGATAAACCGAGGTCCCGTGTGCCCATGCACTTAGCATACGTTAAACCCAGTGGCAACGAAAAAGTTGTCATTTGGTCAAAATTTACCCCCCCACCCCCCCTTTCCTTCCTCATCAGTCACATAAATCGCATGCAAAAAAAAATTGGGTGGCGCGCCTCTGGCTGCGACGCGCTCTCCAGGTGGGAGCAACCCGAATTTCACAGAGACGCCTCTGTGACTATAAAGTACCTAATAATACCTAATTACGAGACTGTCTGTACGATGGGGTGTCAGACGGGACAGACAAACATAGTTCACAAACAATACATAAATGGTCAAAAGTAATAGATGGAGTGACATGAGTAGAGCGTAACAAATCATCATCAGGTCTATAATATGGCCACGTTCATGAGTTGGCTCGGTAACAGATTGACTAAAATGAAACATATCCAAAGCATTAATTGTCTAAATAGTTACAGGGCTATGCTGAGTATCAAAATGAACATTAATGTCTCCTAATATAATACACTTTCCAGAAAGGTTATTACAGTACTCTAAAAATTCAGGGAATTCACTGAGAAACATAGCATCAGTCAGTTTATTTTAGCGGCTTGGTGGAGGTCGGTACACGCAGATGAAGTGGACAGGAGAAGACGACGTTGCCAGGTTAACGCGAACTGCTTCGAAGCTTGGGTGTTGGAAGGGAAAGGCAGTAGAGGTGGAAAGATGCTTGGCCAGAGAGTTCTTGGAGATAAGCGCGTGAAGGGCGAGGGAAGGAAGAGAGTGTGTAGCCAGACGGTGTCACGTCAGCACACTTTGCTTCATCGCCTTGTTTTTGAAGCCAGGATTCTGTTACTACGAATAAATTGCAGTCGTTGTCGGCAATGAAAGAGCGGATCTCTGCTCGTTTCAGTGGGTCGCTGACAGATCTTGCGTTAAAGAGGGCCAGTTGTAGACTGTTGGAATCGTTACGTTGTGTTGTGCTGGAGGGCCCATGGGTAGTTGGAATACGCATCAGGTTGTCAGGGGAACGCTTGGTTGTACAAATAGTATTAGTGCAGTCCAGGGATTGTTCCACAGGATGGCAGTGAGAGGACAGCGGGGGGTAGACAGACAAGGCCTGACAGAGTGTTGATTGTTGTCAGGCGTTGGCAGCTTAGTGGTGGCCGAATCAGGTCTGTTACCACACACTGTGCTGATCTTTCTCCGTTTCCGCCGTCCACCACGGTGCGTGCGGACGTGGGGAAGATGATATCCAATAACCACTCCTTTGATGGCCTCTATTACAGAGGGGTCCAGTGGCGCTGGGGGAACAGACAGCAGTTGTTCTCGACTGTAGGAGATTCGAGAAGGAGGCGCGGTGGGGGAGTGGTGAGGGGCGGTTTGACTGGATGGAGTAGATTAAACAAGTGGAGGGAGAGGCCCGTACAAGAATGGGAAGAGGAGGGGTGAGGAGGATAGGGGATGGAAGAAATGGGTTCCACGTGTTGGCAAGCAGGCTGGTAGGGGAATGGCGTTTCTTGGTTAGCAAGAGAGTTGGTAGTTAAACAAAAAAGCAGTCCAAATAACTAGCAAATCAGGCGGAAGAACTGCACAAAACAAGCACCAATACACTCACCACTCCATCATGCTACACTTGTACACTTTCCACAACAAAAGACGATCTAGGTACAACACTACAGTGACAAAATATCAGAGCTCGTGACCATGCTGCCTGTGAGGCGTGGAACACTTACTACTACCTTGATACCCAGTAGTCCGGATATGAAGGGGGAACAAAATCAGTGAACATTTTTGGGTCACATCTTAGAGGGAGTCTTACTAGGGAAGGTCTTAATAGGGAGGCTCCACTGTATATCAAATCACACAGCACCAATAATAAAAATCAAACCTCTTCAATTCTGTCGACTTTTCTGAATTCCACGGTTCCTCCTTTCTCTCTAAATCTGAAACATACACAGAAAGAACATTAGGCATGCGTGTGTGCATCACATTTTCACAATAATTATGTAGACGATCAACAGGAAGGAAAAAGGGTGGGGAAGGGTGGGGGTTGTAGAAGAGGAAAAGCAACAGAAGTCTGCTCCTAAAATAATGAACAGATTTGCCAATAAGGGGCTGTGCACACTACATGCGGAAACCTCATAAGCATATCCGCAAATAGGTAAAAGAAATAAGTGGACTCAGAAACACAAGCGCTTATCCCATCTGCTTATTTCTTACTTTCTTTTACTTATATGGGGATAAGTGCACGAGGTTTCCGCGTGTAGTGAGCCCCAAATCATAGGAACAAAACTTGATGCTCATAAAGTATAATGATGACCAACAACACACAAAAAACCAAAGAAAGGTGAGAGACAAAAGGGGAGGGAGGATAGGAGTGGTGAGGTTCAATGAGGAGTTTGAGGAGGATGCGCAGAGGGCATGAGAACTGTTTGTGCAGATAGTCTTTGGTATTCAAGATGACTTAAGCACTATCCTGCCCCAACAAAATCATAGGTTTAATTGGCTTTTTTCCCTCACATGCATACTAATATTCTTTACTTTTTTTCCCCACGCAAAAAACAACAAAACACCAAGACAATACAATGCTGCTCACACATAGATCTACTAATGTTCTGTGCTATTTTCTTTCCACAAACTGGTTTTATTAAATGGCCTACTTACTGTTTCATCAGGTAGGGCATGAACTTTTTGGGCTGACAGATCACTGTTGTAAATGTCGATCCATACCTGTAAACATACAGCAACACATCATAGCATTTCTCCATTCCACAGTATGTGTGTGTGTGTGTGTGTGTGTGTGAGAGAGAGAGAGAGAGAGAGAGAGAGAGAGAGAGAGAGAGAGAGAGAGAGAGAGAGAGAGAGAGAGAGAGAGAGAGATGAATGTACAAGAGAGAGCGCACGCGCGAGAGAGAAAGTGAGTGTGTGTGTGTGTGTGTGCGCATGCTTATGCATGCATGTGTGAGTGTGAATATGTGAGAACGAACAAACAAAAAAGTTATATTTACTAAGGGTAATGAATTAAGCATTAAAAAGGTTTGAAAGAGAGAGAGAGAGTGCACTTATTCCTGTTGATATCTTTAGTTTTTCTTCAGCATACCTCCAAAAGTTCTTAGAGTTAGTTTTACATTGGTCTGCAAGTTTCTTTCACGATCTTTGTTAGCTTTTCTAATTTCTTTTTGGCATTTATCTCTCAATTTAATATATTTGAAGTACAGATAGTTTTGTCCTTTTTGCCTTTCTTTCTCGTTTTACCATTTGTTTTCTGTTATTTTCTGCGATTCATTTTGCAGATATTTTTAAATGCATTAGATTTCTTCTTTACTACCATTTATAGCCATTTTTTGTTCAACCATAGTGACTATTTACCTTAGGTATATGTTTATCCATAGAATCCATAGTGACCATTTTGATAAATTCCCATGACTCATTCATAGTTAATGTTTGACCAGTCTATCTTTTTTAAAATCTTCTTTTTGAGTTTCATTATTTAGATCCTGTTTACAAATATATAGCTGAAAGCATAGTAGATCGTGATCACTTTTCCCCAATGGTGCTAAGTGTTTTATGTTTGAAGTTAGGTTGGATTCACTAACCAGTACCCAATCTAAAAGACAAGGCACATTCCTTTCCCTCCTACATGTAGGTCTCTCCACTGTCTGAAATAAGAAAGCATCTTGTAATTTTTATTTTAGTTTATCATTTTCTTTATTACTACCTCCTTTTTTTTTTCTTTTTTTTTTGCTGTCCCATCTTCTGGGCTGTACAGTGGCGTTGCCCCCACGCCGCTCGTTCCGAATCCCAATTCGCAGCTACACCCGGGTTTGTTCAAGTCGCAGAAACAGAGACCAGCAGTCCAAGGGGAGTGAATCTATGTTAGGCCATCAGGAGGCAACCAACCGAGGAGACACTGCACTTCTGCTGAGTCACTTCGGTGGAGTTCAGTGGAGCCTGTTCAGGACACCACCTACTAAGCCCCCTACTGACGACACTATTCTCTTAGTCGCGGAGCCAGCGTGAGTGAGGTCCTCCTCCGAGGTCGCCACCACGACCGTCCACCGACAGCTCCCCAGAACACACTGATCCCCATGACTTTGACCCGAACGCACCAAGGCATAGACTGGATTGGAAACCGAAACTAAGGTCACCATGAGAGCAGGGCATGCAAAGCCACAGAATTTGAGACATTTTTTAATTTTTTTTATGATTGATGGAAAATGAGGCCGATGATAACGATGATGATGATGCTATGGAGTTCCATATCGGTCTGAGACTGCTTGGCAGGGCTGTATTCTACGCTTCCTTTCATAATGATATCCCGGCGTTAACCAGGCCTGAGAACTACAGACACCTGCAGTGTTGGTCTTGCAATTAGAGCAACACTCTCAGAATCGCATCCGTTAAGCGGATGAAACTCGACTGTGTCGTTTCAGTCTTCCCATTGAGCCCACAGCCACTCACTCTGGGTAGGAGTCGGTCCAGGACCGAAAAAACCCTCGCCTCTGATGGGATTCGAACCCAAGACCTCCCAGCCAGTAGTCCGCGACGCTAACCTCCTTTGTTCCCACCTGACTTTGGGCAAATTAAAATCTCCTATTATACAAATGTTGTCGAATTAACCTACTTCTTTACTTTTTAAAAGATCAAGAGTTTGTCAGTGTTTTCCTCTGTATCGTTATGTTTTCTATAAACACAGCCTATCAAAATATTTTCTTTTTTGCTTCCCGTAATAGAGCACCAAACGCTCTCTTGAAGATCTGAGTTAATAATAATAATAATAATAATAGTGAATCATTTATATAGCGCATTCCTCCACCAATGTAGAGCTCTATGCGCTTAACAACAACAAAAATTAAAAGCAGCAAATTCAACAACAAAACGAAATAATCGCTCACGCACATGCAAATAGGCATACACATACACACCCCACCCACACATACACGCACGTACGCACATACACACACACACACACACACACACACACACCGTTACCATCACCACCACTCACCCCACCCAAAAAACACAATACAAAATACAATCAGTTAAACAAAGCTTCAACACACACACACACACACACACTCTCTCTCTCTCTCTTTCTCTCTCTCGCAACAAAGCTGATGTACACATTGCAGTCAACACACAGTGAAACTAACATGGGGGGAGGGGAGTGTGTGTGTGAGAATAGAGTCCAGAAGTAATGTGGCCTAAAGGTTGTGATGTAGCTTGAACAGGTGGGTCTTGAGAGCTGATTTGAAACATTGCAAGGACTGGATATGGCGGATTTCGCGTGGTAAGGAGTTCCAAACTGATGGGGCCGAAAAGGAAAAGGAGCGCTCACCAAACATTTTTGTTCGTGTACTAGGAACACAGAGAATTTTGGAATCTGAAGATGACCGCAATTGCCTTGATGGAGTATAGACAGAAAGCATGTCAGAAATGTAGCTAGGGGCATTTCCAGAGAAATAAGAATGACATAGAGTGGACATTTTGTAGTCAATACGTGCTTTGATGGAAAGCCAATGAAGGGATATCAGGAGTGGTTGAACATGATGATACTTAGAGACCTTGAGGACAAGTCTGGCAGCAGAGTTCTGGACTTTTTGAAGCTTGTCAATGAGGTGTTGGGGGCAGCCATACAAGAGTGAATTACAATAATCTAGTTTAGAGAGAACAAAAGCGCAGAGTAGTATTTTAGCAGTATCTATAGACAGGAGATGGCGAATCGTACCAATGCGACGCAGCTCACAGTATGCTGACCGACAGATAGTTTGAACTTGTGAGTCAACACTCATATCTTGAGAGATGTGGAAGCCAAGATTTCTAGCAGAAGGAGAAAAAGGTATTTGAGTGTCACAGACAGAGATGGAATCAGGCTTTGGGTACGAAAGTTTTCTAGATGGAGAGTGGATGAACAAGGCCTCCGTTTTGTCGTCATTCAGCTTCAGTTTGTTTTGTAGCATCCATGATTTGATGTTGCGAATGCAGAATTCAAGTGAAGATATAGAAGGAAGAATGGCAGATGGGGATACAGGCTTGTGGAGTTGTGTATCATCAGCAAAAGACTGAGAATCAACTGAATGAGAAGTGATCAACTCGGACAGGGGTTTAGTGTACATGATGAAGAGGACTGGTCCAAGTACTGAGCCTTGAGGAACCCCACATGTGAGGCCAACCATTGCAGAAGATGAGTCATTGATGGAGACAGACTGAGTTCGACCAGAAAGGTAAGACGAGAACCATGACAGAGCAGTGCTTGATATTCCATAGGTGATTTGAAGCCTCTTAAGGAGTATATGGTGGTCAATAGTATCAAAAGCAGTTTAATACAGAGGTTCCACTGTATACAGTTTTGTTTTGAGTTAAGTTGAGTTGAAAATGCAAGCAGTGGCCCGTTTGATTGCATTTCCCTGCCCACGATTTTTGTTTGTCAGTCACAGGCAGGGGAAGTACACGCAAATACATTTTGTTGACGCAAAAATGAATTTGTATTAAAAAAATTCTGACTTTTGAAGTTTTCGATGAGTTGTGTGAATCTTGAACCGACACTTAAAATTTGAAAACTGGCATATGTATTAAATTCTGTAGTCTTACTTGAAAGGTAACTTCATTCTCTTCAGTTCCTCAGGGGTGAGTTTTCTGTAGTTGAACACAATGTCTTCGTACACAGGTTTCTGCAACAGTTGAACACACACAAAAGTTAATCCCTTCAGTGCCATCTATTAGTTACACAGGTTCCTGCAACACACACAAAAGTTAACCCCTTCAGTGCCATCTATTAGTTACACAGGTTTCTGCAACACACATAAAAGTTAACCCCTTCAGTGCCATCTATTAGTTACACAGATTTCTGTAACACACACAAAAGTTAACCCCTTCAGTGCCATCTATTAGTTACACAGGTTCCTGCAACACACACAAAAGTTAACCCCTTCAGTGCCATCTATTAGTTACACAGGTTCCTGCAACACACATAAAAGTTAACCCATTCAGTGCCATCTATTAATTACACAGGTTCCTGCAACACACATAAAAGTTAACCCATTCAGTGCCATCTATTAGTTACACAGGTTCCTGCAACACACACAAAAGCTAACCCATTCAGTGCCATCTATTAGTTACACAGGTTCCTGCAACACACACAAAAGCTAACCCCTTCAGTGCCATCTATTAGTTACATGTTATCTGTGTTGCATGTTTAAGTGTTTGCAAGGTGCCTTAGAAAATGAAAGCATGAAAAAAAACCCACACACACCACACATACCTGAAACATAAACTTTGATGGTTCTCTAAATTGTAAAAAACAACATTTTCATTTATTAGCCTGAGAGAGAGATATTGACTAATTGAGAGAGAGAGAGAGAGAGAGAGAGAGAGAGAGAGAGAGAGAGAGAGAGAGAGAGAGAGAGAGAGAGAGAGAGAGAGAGAGAGAGACAGAGAGAGAGACACAGAGAGAGAGAGAGACAGACAGAGACGGCAGTCAGACAGACACACACATATTGGCAAACACAGAGACATGCAGACAGAGAGCAACACTGATGATCAAATTGTGAGCATAATGCTTATCACAAACAGATTTACACACACATGGAACATAAATCAGGTAGATGATAGCCGGTGGAGCTGAATTAAAAAATAAAACGCAACATATGCGAACGCTCCTTCTCTTTCCGGGCCCCCTCCACTTGGAATAGACTCCCTTTACCTCTCTGTTCTGCCAACTCCCTTTCTTCATTTAAGTCTTCTCTCAAAACTACTCTTTTCAAATCATAGCCTGCTATATTTCTTTTCAAAATACTGTGCCCCTTCCATCTGCGTGTGTTTGTGTGCATGCGTGTTGTTTGTGCGTGTGTGTTGAATGTGTGTGTGTGCGCGTGTGGTGCGTTTGTGTGTGTGTGTGTGTGTCTGTTTAGTGCGTGCGTGTGTCTGTGTTTAGTGCGTGCGTGTGTGCGTGCGTGTGTGCGTGCGCGTGCGCATGTGTGGGCATAATCTATTTTTGTCATTTATTTATTTATATTGCTTGCTGGTTTATTCATTTAGGGCTTTTTTTAAGATTAGGCGCTATAAATGTTAATTATAATAATTATTATTATGATCAGCTTCCATAGATTTGTGAAACAACATGTTTCGAATAACACAGCCTCCTCTCCAGATCTCCCTCATTATCCTCCTTACCCCTCAAACCCTCCCCCCAAGAAAAACACTGCAGCATGTTTTCCTTCCATCTGTGAAACAATGTGTTTCAATTACCACAACCATCTCCTTCTCTCTCTCTCATTACACACACACACACACACACGCCCAACCAGGATCCTCCACAGTTTTCCAGCTACCATTTGCTATCAAATGCAATCTATTATGTGACCACAAGAGAGCAATAACTCATGAACTGTCCTTTCCTTTCATCAAACAATTCATGAAGCTCTTTAGTACCGTATTTGGCGGACTACAAGGTCCACCTGATTATAAGGAGCATCCCCAAATTGTACACAACATTCAGATTTTGTTATTATAGGTGTTTTTTTACTATATTATCAGTCACATTATAAGGCGCAAGGGTCTCAGCTTAGGAAAAAATAGCGCCTTATACTATCACTTATAGTCCGTAAAATATGGTAATTGAATAACTTATGACAATAGTTCACACTCAAAGTGTATCATCCTCAAACACCTAACTGTAATTAATACTCAGATCGTAACTTGGTAAGTTAGTCATAATGCTTAGTTAAATTAACGAGGCACATATTAAACATCAATGGACTTAATGATAAGCTTTAATGGCCGCAAATGAACTTTTGTGATCTAAATACTACTTCAAAGCGGACAATCTATCACTCACATAAATAACTTAGGTGAAAATTAGCACAAATTTGATCAGTATTGCAAACAAATTGTGGAGCTATTCTGGGATACAGTCGACCCCCTCACGAACGGCCCTCTGAATTACGACCTCCCCTCTTTTACGACTGAAATATGAATGACGGATCGTTTTTCTTCTAAACTTGCCTCCTCATTTACGACTCCCCCTCTAACGCGTTTTGCGACCGTAAATCTTGTTGATTTTACGACCGATGCAACACATTCTGACAATTATCAGTCGCAAAAACGATGATATCTATCCTTCTCGGCCTCAGTTCGAGCCGACGCACACTGTTGTTAGGTCAATCTCGGTAAAAATGAACCGTTCTCATGCCGAAATTGAAGAATTTAATCAGCGATATCACGATCTGACCACTAAATGTCACCACTGTTATGCACATGTGTCATCACTGAGCAGTTTATGATCAAAGTTTGAACTGAAACGGTCGTGATCGTGTCGATCTTTACGAACTCTGTGCACACGTAGGCCTAAATGCGAAGTCAACTCCCAAGTTGAAACTAGGTGATCGGTCACACTCCATAAGTTGGAACTCAGTGAATGGTCTCACTTTACAAAAAATAAGTTGAAAAGCAGCTCCTTTCCGTTATCAAACTGATAAATCGGCGTCAGTGCGTGCACTGAAACACTCACTGAATGCAAACAACACACAAAATCCGATAAATGAAAGCAGCTGGCGCATTAGCGTTTGCCGTGATTTCGTATTTGCGGTGTATGCGGCGCCATTTTGTCAGCCGAGTTGTATGCGCGGTAAAAGTTCCGTGTGTGCAAACTGTGATTGAAAATGAACTGCCAGAGCGTAAAATGGCGAAAATTAGGTCTGTACTGTTGTTATGTGTAGTTTGTGTGCGAGTGCAACACGGGCCGCGAGCACACTTTCTGTTTTAGCCCGTTTTCGCTCGTTTTCGTATATTAGCTAGACCGCGATGTTTCATTCAAGAATGACGGAGAAAGCATGTTTTAGTTCTAGTGTATGCATGTGCTGTGCGTCATATACGGTGTAGTGAGTCACTGAGTGCATTGTTTTGGTCACCCCTGATTTAAGACCCCCCTCTTTTACGACCGATTTTCCGCGATTTTTTGAAGGTCTTAAAAGAGGGGGTCGACTGTACAACATATGTCGGCACAGCCTCGTGACTGTAGTGTAAAGAGAAACAATTATTCTACCGGGTAATCTTTATTATGGCACAAACATGAGAGAAGCATAATAAATACTGATGGTAATACCATTACTAATAGAATTCATAGTAAATAGAGCGTACTAGACAATTACTGATTGTAAATACTTTTATATTATACTATATTATTACTAACAGTAGTTTTCTCTTGCCAATCTGCCTGTGTGAAATGTGTGAAAGTACATGAACACTAGAACTTAGAAGGTTTTCTGTAGTTTGACGCCTGTATAATAATAATACATGTGAATGTAAGATACTAAGAACTTAAAGGTTAAACATTATCGATCATTGACATCATTTTATAAACTATTTATATAAAGCACTCCATTATCGTCACCTCAACATAGGTGATGTCATCCGACACCACATACCCAGGAACCAGTCTGTGTCCAGAGTCCTTGGCTTCCGATGACATGGCCATGCTAGAGAAGTAGTCCCATGAATCCTTCACCCACGACCTACAAACAAAGTAAAAATAAATAAATTTGAAAAGCACTCAAGTTGAATTGTATTATTACTTTGAAATTTATCTACCTTTATTATTTTCCTCTAATTGTTTAAATCATCCTATTTAGGCTGTGTACACACATAAGCGGATATTACATGCGGAAACCCGTGCGCAATCCATAAATAAGTGAAACAAAGAAGGGAAAAGAGATGCACACGTGTCTGAATTTCCCCTATTTCATATGCATAAACTTTTATAATTCTTTCTTCCACTTATTTAGTGTTTTCCGTACGGAACTTAAGCGTCTAATGTGAACCCGGCCTTAGTCTTGTGCTTGCCAGCCGCCATACAGAAAAATGTCTAATAAAGTTGACACAGTATATAAGCTTCCAGCTTGTTGTTGCCGTTATTTTTGCTTAATTTGAAAAAAATGTGCGTTGTTGGTAAATAAAAATAATTTCAACCAATTTTACTACAATCCTACAGCACTGGTCAGTACCCCACAGGGACACTAACTTGATGGTGGCCTGGGGCACACCCTTGACCAGGTGAGTGGTGGGTCGGTACAGGCCGCCCGCCCCGCTGCTGGTGGTGTCCCTGTCGAACTTGTCCGCGATGATGGTGATGTGGGCGTGGGGCAGGACCTTCTGCACGTTGACCGCGCTGGTCAGCCCCACGATGCCAGCGCCCACTACTGCGATGCGCACCATTTTTGTCGGTTAGGGTGGGAAGGGCACTCTTGATTCCTGAAAGGGATTAAATTAAAAGAAAAAATCCACTTGAATGAGCATAAGGGGCAATAATCTGGCAACAGAAAAGAGTAAGACAGGTCACTTTGTCCATCAGCTCTTACTGGCAAACAATAAGATTTTGCTAATGCCACCACAAAATCAGGCTTGTTTTAGGTCCAGCTCTGTAAGGGGGGCAATTTATAAACATTTCTATCATCTCCATAAAACTATTAAAAAAGAGAGATTTAATCCACAGACACACTGGAGGGAAATATCTCTTTACGGGAATAACATGTTACAAATGCCAGTCTGTCGTTTCTGACAATGACGGTCAGATAGTAGTGGTGTTCGCTGTTATTCTCAAGTCAATGGCTGCCCGGCTAGAATTTGTTTAAAATGGAGATTCCTTGCCCATGGTATATCAATAACCTTTTGGCCCAAAGGATTTGACAGCTGGTGTTGGGGAAGGTCCCCAAAGGCCAACCAATCCCTTTGGCTGCAGGCAGCACTAAGAGTAAGAGTTAGTGCAGATGCCCCCTGGTTTGAGTCATAGTCATAATATTAGACAACGCTGTAGTCTACAGTGCTGTAGTCCCAGTATAGGATCCAACCACAATGACCTGCAGCGACTCCTTCAAGAAAGTCTGGACAGAGACCGAGCAGCATGGTAGACCATGCATATATTTTTTTATGACTAAAATCTGACCTCCAGTGTCAACAACATGCCAGAAGAGTTTGCCTGACCATCACTGCAGGAGAGAAAAAAGAAGGCCTGACCTACCACCATGTACAAGGTTTCCTTATGATGGAAACCAAGCACACCCCAACTACAAACCATCAGAAGAGTAATGGGCGACAGACCTATTGCAAGGCCTACAACTCAACAACAACATTCATGCGCACTGGACCCAGTACCAGCAGGGAACATTCTTTCATTGAACATTAACAATTCCAGAATGGTCAACTACCATACTGCCTTCCAAAAAGGGTGGCAGCTGCACCAACCTTGGCATCCTTGGAAGCCAGGTTATAGCAGCACCTCAACATGACTGACACTTCAGGCAGCCTTCACGTGCAGCCCTGGCTCTCAACTACCAAAGACTACCGTATTTTACGGACTATAAGGCATACCTGATTATAAGGAGCACCCCCCAAATTTAACACAAAGTTCAGATTTTGATATTATAGTTTCTTACATTTTTAGTCACATTATAAGGCACAGTCTAGGAAAAAAGTATCGCCTTATACATGTATACTGTTTGTTAGTGTTATAGTCCTTAAAATATGGTAAATCAGGGTCACAGGTCAGGTAACTTTTATCACTAAATGAAAGTAGGAGCTGTGCCGATCGGGGGTGGTCCCTGTTGTCCCATTGCACAAATTCTTCTTTTTGTCTTTCATATTTGTTTTTATTTTTGCTAGAGCTGAACTTAGCCGACAAGACCATCAATAACATTCAGTAAAGTTTATTGATTTCAATTTTTTTAAATCTATATTTTAATTTAACTCTCCCAGTGTTTTTTTCCTTGCTTATATTTTTTTCTTTTTCTATGGTCACCCCCACCCCCCCAAGTGTGTACTGCAATGCAATGAAGGCAGGTTTAACGTCTTATTAGTGGGTAGCTCAGTTAATGACATGTTGTTTGAAGATGAAGTCTTCCCGGGGTGAAGATGAGCCCGGGTGATGCGAGATGAAGATGAAGGTGAAGGCAGTGGTGGTCTTCCCGGCCACTGGGCAGCCTTCTCCGTACCTAGATGATGGTGTCATCAACACATGAGCAGGAGACTCACAACAGACCCAGAGAGCCCCTGCAGGTCGATGATACCCACCAGGAACGGGTGGGTTGCCTCATGAACCTCCAGCCTGCCCCAAAACTGGAGCCGTCCACTGGGCACTGACTATCTGCTGGCTCAAGCCAAGACCAAGCAGTGAAGCACTGCAGGGACCATCCATGTTGCAGCAAAAATCCGCCTGCATGCCAAGTCAGCCAACACCCAATAGAATGCGCTGCCCTGCTGTTGTCTGCCTTCGAGATGATGTTGTACCAAATGCGTACTCTGAATCTGAGTGGTAACGCTGTGCCATCCAACTGGATCATTATAATTTATACAGCGTGGTACATCATGATCTGTAAATTTATAGTCTACTACTACTAGTCATGGTTGGAAACGACTGACTGACCTGTACTAAAGAAGAAGAAGACAGTGACTGAGCGACTGTAGTGTAGACCTGTCAAATCAGTTGTGCACAGATCAGTAAAGCCATTCGGCACAAGTAGGCCGTGTGTGCCGGTGGGATGTATGACACAAATTCACATAGCACGCGTCCTGTGTTAATGGTCTGAATGAAGACCGGTGAGCGCGGGGCAGGATAAGCATCCCCAACTGGAAGAAGATCAGTTGCGTTAGTGAATAGACTATTCAATAGTACTAGTACTAGTAGTAACTCAACTGTTGCAGAATAGTTAGTTAGTTAGTTAGTTAGTCTGTTATAGTCCCGTCAACAGCTATGGTTATCTCAGGACTGTCACCGCATAAAGTTCTACCACATATAGCAAAACACAAATCCATGAATCTTAACAACGCACAAAACCTGCAAACAAAAAATGTAGTACAATTCATAACATGGTAGGTAGGTAGGTAGGTAGGGACAAAACAAGCCGTAAAGCTTTTCCAAACAGTCCCATCTTTTATGATTTTTCTGGTAAATGTATCTTTTTGGTCAAGGTTGATGCGGCATAAATTTTCCTCATAAATCATTATTCGTCATAGCTTCTAAAAACTTCTAAAATTTTTGGTAATGTATCCAGATGATTTTTAAACATATTAGTATGAGGTGCACATTTTACGTCAGTAGGCAATTCGTTCCACATGTTAGTAATTCTGTTACCAAAACAATTTTTTCTTATGTTAGTATTATATCTTTTAACAAAAACTTTACCACAGGCGTTTCTAGTCATATTGTATTGAGGAGATGAAAAGAAATTACTCCAGGACAAATCCACATGATTGTTGAATATTTTATAAGTTTCTATAAGATCTCCCCTTGTTCTCCTTCCTTTAAGTGAAAATAAATTAAGGTACTGTAATCTGTGGTAATAATCCATGATTTTGCATGCTTTAACAAGTTTTGTAGCTCTACGCTGCACCCTTTCAATTGCTATTGACTGGTACTTAAATTTTGGAGCCCAGATAATGTTGCCATATTCTAAGTGCGGTCTAACTAAAGCTTTGTATAATTTAATAAAAATATCATGATCAATACTGATAAATGTTCTTTTAATCAATCCTATCATTTGGTTTGCTTTATTGATGCAGTTCTGGATGTGTATATCAAATGAAAGGTCTTTGTCAAAGGTTACCCCCAGATCTTTTTCTAGCTCGCACACTGTTACTGGACAAGGGGCATTGTTTTTTCCATGGTGTAAGTTGCATTTGGATTACTTTTACCAACGTGCATTACCTTACATTTATCAGTATTAAAATAAAGGTTCCATTCGTTTGTCCAATCTTGTAATTTATTTAAATCTTTTTGAATTAGTTTATTATTCTTGGCTTTATTAAAAATCTTTGTATCGTCTGCGAATACTTTACAAGACGACTCCACACATTCAGGGAGGTCATTTATGAAAATGGTAAATAAGGTAGGACCCAAGATGCTTCCCTGAGGGATTCCACTTAAAACGTTTGTCTTAGACGAGTACATTTCCCCTACTCTAACTCTCTGGTATCTGTCAGTAAGGAAGTTTCTAATCCAGTTGTGTACATTACCAGCTATGCCGTAAGCTTTCAATTTAATTAACAGTCTCTCATGTGGCACACTATCAAAAGCTTTCCTGAAATCCAAATATACAATATCAACATTATCACCATTATCCAACAGGTCAGTTATTTCCTCCATAACTTCAAGAAGCTGCGTAGTACAAGATCTTTTATTTCTAAAGCCATGTTGACATGGAGTATATAGTTTATTAACATTCATATGATCTGTGATTACCTCTCTAACAAATGACTCTAAAATTTTACAAACAATACATGTCAAGCTGACAGGTCTATAGTTACCTGGTTGAGATCTTGAACCTTTTTTAAAAATAGCCGTAACATTTGCTTGCTTCCATTCTTCGGGAATTGAACCTGTCTCAAGAGACTTATTAAAAAGTACACATAGAGGAAAAGCTAGTTCTTTAGCTAATTCTTTTAAAACTCTTGGGGGGATTCCATCAGGACCTTGTGCTTTTGTACCATCTAATTCATTTAATTTTGTTTCAACAGCTTTAGGAGTTATTCTAACATCGGACACTGATACTCCATCTGAATTTTCACAGTCTGATAAATTTGGCAGTGTTGTAATGTCTTCGTTAGTAAACACACTGGAAAAGAAATTATTGAGGACTTCTGCTTTATCACTGTCAGTAACAGCAAAATCGCCATTGTCTGTTTTCAAAGCACTAACACCTGCACTAGCTTTAGACCTCTCATGTACATATTTCCAAAAAGGTTTGGGATTTGTCTTACAATTAGTTGCTATATTTTTTTCAGACTTTTCTTGCTTTTTTGATAGATTTATTACACTTATTTACTTTTTTTCTATACTTTTTATAAGCTGGTCCCTTTTTATTCAGATTCTGCTTAGAAGCTACATAAGCCTGACCTTCTTTAGTCTGCAAAAATCTAGAAAAGAGTTTATGTTTCTTTTTGACACTTTTCAATACTTTTTTATTTATCCATGAAGGTTTAACTTTGTCGGATGTTGTAGGTACTTTAGGTATGTACAATTCCATATTGTTTATCACAAGGTTACGGATAACATTCCACATATCATCTACGTTTAAATCATTTAAAACTGAGTAATCAAAAATGCTTAATGCATGTCTCATTTCATTATAATTACCATTCCTTAGTTCATATCTGTTTTTCCTTTCAGGTTTTACTTTAATTCTTGGTACATATAAATCAAACAACAACACATCATGATCACTTTTACCTAGTGGTTCTGCATGCATTGTCAGATATTAAGTCGTCATCATTTACAAATATCAAGTCATCCATCGTTGATCTTTGGTTAACCCTATGTCTTGTTGACTGTGTCACTTTTTGGATTAAAAAGGCGTCTCTGGTACATTCAATAAAGTCCTGTGTCAGATTAATATTACTACTGTGCACTTCCTTCCAATGGGCATCTGGAAAATTAAAGTCGCCGAAACATCATAAGTCTACACAGTGCTGGAAACGTGGAGCCACGCTACTCTCATTTATCGGATCCAGGTTAAAAAAACCAGTAAAAAAGGACAACAAATACATACTAGTGAACTAAAATACATAAAAAATGCTATATAAGCAAATATGCACTGCAGAATGGACAACAGGTGCCCACTCAAGTGCGCAATTATCACGCGTGGACGCCAGTGTACAATAAAAAAAAACACCTGGCAAAAAATTGTAAAAAGGAAAATTTATCCGAAAAACGTGGAAGGGTTTTACAGAAAAAATGCAGGTGGATGGAACAATAAGGCAGAAAAAAGTAGACGCCAGAAAGCAAAAAGAAGAAAAAAGGGAAGAGAAAAGGCAGAGTCAAAGAGAGTGACAGAGTAGGGGAAGTTACTAGCATAGAATTTCCAGAAGAAGAGGGAACTATTTCTGCTGAAAGACCCCCGGTATCCGCACGGGAGGGCCCCTAACCACATAAGCCAGCCTAAGGCTAAGCCGTTGCCCGCCTCCTACGACGAGGACGTGTTGCAGAATAAATTTAGGTTTAGTAAGACCTCATTTAGAATATGGAAATTGCATTTGGTATCCAGGTTTAAAGAGACAGTCAGCTTTGATAGAAAAAGTACAGAGACGAGCAACTAAGTTAGTACAACTACAAGGTCTTCAAAATGTTTCTTATTCAGACAGGTTGAAAGAATTAAATTTACCTACATTAAAGGCAAGGAGAATTAGGGGTGACCTAATTCAAACTTATAAAATATTTAATAGTGTAGATGACCTAAATGTACATGACTTATTCACAATATCAGATTTGAACAAAACAAGGAACAGTACCGACAAAATATTTATTCAACATTGCAGGACTAATAATAGAAAATTTTATTTTACTAACAAGAGTTGCACCTGTATCTAGTGTATGGAATAAATTACCACCTAACATGAAAAGAGCACAAAATACTAACATTTTTAAAAACCTTCTCGACGAATGGAATGACTATAAGGCAGTTATGTATGATTACGATGAATAATATTAATAAAAACTGAGTGTGCGACAGACCGAGACAAATATCTAAATAAAATAAAAGATGGGACAGGAAAGCCTTACGGCTATGTTTTGAGTCCCAAAATCCTAAATTAATAATTACGTGGTATTCTAATGTTATTTAACACGAATAAGAAAATTAGTAGACAACACAAATAATGCAGTCGTTCCTCCTGACCTGTGCACAAGTCACAAAGTGGATGTGCTGTTAGTATTAGACTTAGGCCTAGAGCTATCTGAAGTTTGTTAACGTGAATTTTCATATGAACTGCATGTTGAAAACTCAGCTGACGGGTCAATCAAAAATACCAACCGCTTCATCTACCAATCAGAGACGTAGACGTGATTTTGGTAACTTGTATAATTATGCAGAAACTTGAAGGTTGTGATCCTCAAGTTTTGCTTTGATATTGCAAAACAGAATTAAAAATATAAGTGCACCCGATAAGGTCAAAGCTTAAATTATTAAAACAAATTATTAAAAAAATTGGGGTGGTGGGGGTGGGGGGGATTTCAAAATGTTCTAACACTATGGCTCATTATGTAAAATATTAGTTTGGGTAACGAGGCTAGTAAAGTAATAGTAAAAACGCTTTCCATTGGTGGCAATATCAGGTTGTTATATCCGGTGTCAAGGGCGTCTACTCTACACACTGTCCAAGACCCAATGGGAACTTCGAAGTTTTATCTCCCTGCCCACTACACAAAAAGATGGTGCTTTATGTCAGAAAAAAGGTTGTACAGTAAAAAAAATTGTTAATTGCTTAAGTCAAAATTGAAGGGACTGAAATTTCATTTTGAGATAGCCAATATTTTGAGTTAAAAAGACTTTTCAACACAGAGATGATTACTGAGAGTTAGCCAGTAAGCTACTTTTGAGTTATCCGTTTTTGAGTTATCAGTTCTCCACTGTAATTAATTTTATCCCAGGGTAAATTTCACAATGTCAATTTCACAATGTGCCTTAAAACAATCCGTGTGACAAATAAGCCCAAATTATGCATTTTTTAATTGCTTTGCTAATGTTATTTGAGGGGAGGGATGATGAGAAACGAAAAGAAGAATGATCTCTATCGATCTCTGTTTGTCTAATCTGTTTGTATATTATTGTTATAACATTATATTAAACAGGTTGTATACACAGAGGAGCGTGAGCAGTCATACAAAGTCGGACAGATGCGCGCGCACACTAGAACACACACACTGGCGTGCGCATGCACACACGCACACGCACACACTGACATACACGCGCGATACATCTACCTAAAGCGCGCATTTGTGTTATTCATCATTTTAAAAAAAATTAACATTATGTTTATGTACAAATTTTTTATCTTGGTTTAAAATTTACATTTAAATCTATATTTTAACATGTTGGAAAGGGCGGTTAACGATTCTTACTTCCTCGAGGCAGGGGGAGGGAGGGAGAGGGAGGGAGAGGGACGGGCCGCAGAACCACCGATTATTCACATTTTGTACATACAATTTGCGAAGGGCAGATGCCCAGAGTTGAGCCTGTCATTTATGACCAGTATCAGTTTTATCAACAGTTTTTAGCTAATGTTATTGGAGTCTTTCTACTTTTCCTCCGAAGTCGGAGTATGGCGGGGTAATTAAAAACGGTCACACACGTAATGTTCTCATCCCTAGCTGGTGCATTTGTACCATAGTGTTCGAGTGTTTCGGCTGTTGGGATGATCCCTGGAGTATCCCAGGGCACGACAACAACAATCTAGCTAGCTACTTTCTCATCTCTGTCTCTCTGTCTGTCTCTCTCTTTTACTCTTTAAATATATCTTCCTACTATCCCATCTCTGTCTCAGTCTCTCTCTTTTAATGTTTAAATATATCTTCCTGTGTGTGTGTGCACGCGCATGTGTGTGTGTGTGTGTGTGTGTGTGTGTGTGTGTGTGTGTGTGAGAGAGAGAGAGAGAGAGAGAGAGAGAGAGAGAGAGAGAGAGAGAGAGAGAGAGAGAGAGAGAGAGAGAGAGAGAGAGAGAATTTGATTTCATTCTAACAGACACGCTTAGGACATAATTATCATCATTATCATAATTATAGGCCTATGTTTCAAAGTTGTGCACAGTCCAATGCTATGAGTCAACCTAACAATCCGGCTGATCCGTGAATGATACCCGACCTTAAATTTAAGCGGCTGGTGCGTCCTTTTTGACCTTCTTCAAGTTTACTGGAACGATAAGGCATTCAGATTAAATCACTGACAGGGTCAAGTAGGCTATCTGTTTGCACTGGGCAATCTTATCACAATGCAAGTCGTGATTAAGCATTAACAAATAGAACTACTTTCCGGCTGTTCAAAAAGTTGTCTGCCTACCAATACTCCTCACAAAAAGTCAAGCAACAAAATCAAATTGGTGTTTAGTCAGCCCTTTGAAAACGCAACTGGCCAGCTTTTAATGTGAAGTAATGCGTTTGGATTTTAACCCTTTCACCGCCAAAGTCGCATTTTAACACCAAAGTTAAACACCTATGTTACTAAAAGGCATCAAATTGGAGTTTATTATCCAAAGACCCTATTGTCTCAGTTTGGGGAAGTAAGGATAGACCTTATTTTATATATGTCACATATGAATCCCCAATACTGCAGACAAATTTTGTTCTCTACCCAAGTAAATATAATGGAAAGTTTTGGCTGAAATATGGCTGGCGGTGAAAGGGTTAATGATGGGCGTCAGCATGTGTGGAGACAACATGGGGAGAGATTTGCGGCCTTTGCTCTTGCTGAACATGCCCGTTATGGAGGTGGCAGTCTGATGGTCAGGGTGGCATTTGGACTGGAGGACGTACAGACCTCTGGTCTTCCGGAGGGACACTGTGAACACTGTATGCTACTTACATGACATCATCAGATCTCAAGTGATCCCCCTGATGTGAAGGCTTGGTGCTGGGTTCGTTTTCATGGACGACAACGCGCCATGTCACAGGGCACATGCCCTCAGGAATGAGTTGAACACCAACAACCATCGCCCATCTTTACTGGCCACCCCGATTCCCTGACCTCAACCAGATTGAACAGGCACGGGACATGCTTGAGCGAGCTGTTTACAACATGCCCGCCCGTCCCCAGACACTGAATGCCTTGGAAGCAGCCCTGGAGAGCCATCCCACAGATCCAGCTGGATAGACACATTTCCTCAATGCTACGCCGCAGGCGAGCCTGTATTCATGCATACGGAGGTCACACTCGCTATTAATGACGTTCTGAATTGTTTGCGCACTGTTTTCTTTAAATTTGAAATTGACAGGTGGCTTTATTTCACACCTGTTTCTGACACCCATTTGTTTTGTTGCTCAGTATCCTGAGATTGAGATGAATTTGCTCTGTGATTTACTCAGTTTTACTTAATGAAATGTTGAAGATGAATTCACAACAGTTAAAATTTACCTACGATTTATGATTAAAGTTCATTTGCAATGAGAAGTTTTGTTGCTTGACCTTTTGTGACGAGATGAAAGTGGTTTCACCCTCATTCTAGCTGCTCCTTCCATAGCTAGCCTACCCATAACCTTCCTTGATGGACATTGACTGTCATTTCCATGGCCCCTTACCCGTCCATTAAAAAAATAAAAAAATACAGAAACTAGCCTGAATTATTTTTTAATTCATAAATAAAAACGAAGATTGCACATCTCTGCGACAATTTGGAGTGATTTTTCTTCTTCTTCTTCTTGGCGTACGCCTGGGCCTGTATTCACATTGAGATAGCATGAGACTTAGCATGATGCTTGTGATAAGACCGAGTGGGTCTTTAAGAGATTTAGTTGCATGTCACGTGACTTGGTCGGTTGTTGTGGGAGACTTCTTGAAGATTATACGCCATGTGCGCTGGGTGCCGCTTAACCTCCCGAAAACCAAATGCCTGGTGTGATGTGGATGAATGTATGGGGGTGGACGATGCTACAAATTGGCGACGAGGTGAAACGGGTGCGAAACGGGGGGTGAACTGATCGGTGACTACGGCAAAAGCGAAAACGGGTGTGAAAACTGGAACGTTTACAAATGGCGGGCAACTTGCCTTGTGTCTCCACCTTTGATCCTTCAGGGGAACCAACGAATGTGTCCACACGGTGGGTCCGGTGGAAAAAGGGCTTCGAGCTGTATATTGCGGCAAGGGGGGACGTTGGCAACGCACAGAAAAAACCGTTACTGCTGCATTGTGCAGGAATCGAAGTACAAACAATTTTCGAAACATTGCAACCGACTACAGAGTCATACGATGACGCAATTACAGCTCTTGACGCGCATTTTTTGGCCCAGAAGAACGAGATTTTCGAACGACATGTGTTTCGTCAAATGGTGCAACAAGATGACGAAACAGTGGTTCAATACGTCACCCGACTGAGGCAACAAGCAGAGTTTTGCAACTTTGGGAATAAACGTGATGAAAACATTCGCGATCAGTGTGTTGACAAATGTCAAGATAGGCGTTTGACAGCGAAACTGTTAGAAAAAAGGGACTTGACATTAAAACAGTTAGTTGAAACAGCCCAAGTTCATGAAGCCACCCTCTCTCAGTTCAAGATGATGGTTGGAGACAGTGATTCAGAGACAATTGGTGCAGTAGGGGGTAGAGGAAAGAAAAAGGGAAATGATTGGGGTAGAAGTGGTAACAGTTCAAATGAGGGGAAAGATAAGTTGACATGTTTTCGATGTGGGAGAGTAGGACATTTCGCCAGAGACAAGAATTGTCCTGCCCGAGGGAAAACTTGTTCAAAATGTCAGAAACCTGGACATTTCGCATGCGTGTGCAAATCTAAAGCAGTGAATATTGTACAAGATGATGTGGAAGATAATGATGACTTTACTTTTGTTGTGCAGAGTGATGTCTCTGGGTTTTTTCATGATGATGATTATACTTTTGCGAGTGGATGTGGACGAAAGTTCATGGTGAATGTGAATGTTGGTGGTGTTTGGGTTCCTATGATGGTAGACTCAGGGTCAAGCTGCAACATTGTTGATAGACAAACATGGGAAAAGATGAAGAAGGGCAAAGTCAAATGCCACTCTAACAGAAAAGCAGATGCACAAACAAACAAACTGTACGCATTCGCACAGAAACAGCCACTCATGGTTGCAGGCACATTCACTGCAGATGTGAACATTTTTGGTCATGCTGACAAGACAACAGCAGAATTCACAGTGATAGAAGGAAAGAGCAACGTTTCACTGTTAGGTAAAGACACTGCAGAACAGCTAGGGGTTCTCAAACTCGGTTTACCTACACACACTGCATGTTCAGTCACTGAAAAACCAGAACAGAAAGTCGAGTACAAACCGGGATCTCAGAACATTGCAGATTCGTTGTCGAGGCTTGTCGAAGAAAACAAAACAGAAGAAGGTCGGAATGTTGCTGAAGAGTACGTCTATTTCAGTGCACAAAAAGCTGTTCCGTTCGCCATGACAGCCCGCGAAATAGAACAAGCGTCCGCAGTAGACAAAGAGCTGAGTGCTGTTCGAGAGTGCATTCAGACAGGAAAGTGGGAAAAGTGCCCCAACGTGGCATACAAAAGCTTGCGCGACGAACTTACCTGCCTTGGGAAACTTGTTCTTAGGGGAACTAGGATAGTTATCCCAGAATCCCTGCGCGAAAAAGTGATTGAAATCGCTCATGAAGGCCACCAGGGGATCACAAAGACAAAAGAGAGACTCCGAACAAAGGTATGGTGGGCAGGGATGGACAGGGACGTTGAAAGGCAAGTCAGAGCGTGTCACCCATGTCAGTTAGTCAGTCAGCCATCCTCACCAGAGCCCATGATTCGAACCCAGATGCCAGAAAGTCCCTGGGAAGATCTGGCAATTGATTTGCTAGGACCACTTCCATCAGGTGATTCTGTGCTTGTAGTAGTTGACTACTACAGTAGATTTTTCGAGATTGCTGTCTTGAAATCTACAACTTCAGCCAAAATCATCACTGAGCTGAAACATTTGTTTGCATGGTACGGTGTACCAAAGTCCATTAAATCAGATAATGGACCACAGTTCGCTTCTTGTGAATTCAAAGATTTCATGGCGGAAAACAATGTAGAACACAAGTTTTCAACCCCGTTGTGGCCACAGGCCAACGGGGAAGTTGAACGCCAGAATCGAACTTTGATGAAAGCGATCAAAATTGCACAGGCAGAAGGGAAAGATTGGAAGGAAGAAGTGGATAACTTTCTTCTGGCATACAGAACCACACCACATCAAACGACAGGTGTGAGTCCCGCCGAGTTGTTTTTCAAACGGAAACTTCGAACAAAGCTACCAGAGCTTGATTCAGCCGTTAGGTCGGAAATCGATGAAAACGTACGAGATCGGGACCGAATCCGAAAGGAAGTTGGAAAACAGTACGCAGATGAAAAACGCAAAGCAACAGATAGGGAAACCACCGTCGGTGACGAAGTTTTACTTCAGAAGAAGAAGCAAGATAAACTCACTGCACCTTTTGAGCCAAACCCATACAAAGTTGTTCAGAGACAAGGATCCGAAGTTGTCCTTGAGTCACCTACAAATGGTGCGAGGTCCAGAAGTAACATTGCACACACAAAGCCTTTTGTCAAGTACAAAGCACAAACAGAAAGCAGAACAGAAGAGACTCAGAGAAAAACTGATGACCAAACTGGCAGTCAGACAGACATGCAAACCAACACTGAGCCACCACCCCAGATTCAGGCTAGTCGGCATTCCACAAGAATGACAAAGCCACCAGAGAGATTCAAAGATTATGTTGTGAATGGATGAATGAAGGAATATTGACGCTTGAAGGGGTGAATATTTATGTTGATGACTTGAGGTCCACAATGTTGAAAATCACAATGTAATACAGTTAAATCACTGTGAAAGGACTTTGCAAGCATGAAGAACATAAGTTGTCAAAAGAAAAACAAAAACAATGTTTTGTGTTTAAAGTTTAGTTTTGAATTTTAATCATTTTAAGAAAGGTCAACATTTTTTTCAGGGGAGTTTAGTCTTTAGAATTTCTTTGGTGAATTTTACCCATGTTTATGGAAAAACTTGAACTTGATGAATAGTTAATTTTTATTTCACAAGGGAGAGTTTGTAGCAGTTTTTATGTTGTATGTAACACATTTGAAACAAGGGAGAAATTGTGGTAAGACCTAGTGGGTCTTTAATAGACTTTGGTTGCATGTCACGATGTAACACATTATTTGAAACAAGGGAGAGATTGTGGTAAGACCGAGTGGGTCTTTAAGAGATTTAGTTGCATGTCACGTGACTTGGTCGGTTGTTGTGGGAGACTTCTTGAAGATTATACGCCATGTGCGCTGGGTGCCGCTTAACCTCCCGAAAACCAAATGCCTGGTGTGATGTGGATGAATGTATGGGGGTGGACGATGCTACAATGCTAACTTAGAAGCTCTTCCAATGTCCTGTAGGATTTAATAGGACTTTTGGAAGAGCTTCTAAGTTAGCATGATGCTAAGTCTCACGCTATCTCAATGTGAATACAGGCCCTGGTCTACACGACCAACCGGATCTTGACACAAATAGTGACGGTTTTGTCCAGCTCTTGTGGGCTGCCGTAGAGCTTCGTTCTTTGGGAGGTTTCTGCTGGCCACGCTTCTTTCCTTGTTTGATTATGTAGGGGCAGCTTTGGAGCACATGCTCCGCAGTCTGATCTTCCTGTCCGCAGGAACAGGTTGGAGAAGGCGCCAGTCTGAGTTTGCGGCACATATGATTGTTCAGTCTGTTGTGCCCTGTGCAGGACACTTTGCTGCTCCCTCGTCAACAAGTGGTTATCATCCTTGGACGTCTTTGGCGTTGTGAGGGTCCTGGTGATGCCCCGCACCTCACCGTAAGTGATGCTGTTGTTATGTTGCTCCCCCTCAGCGCCCTCCTTTGCCAGGCGATCAGCTCCTTCGTTGCCTGGTATTCCACAGTGGGCTGGATGATATCCACTGGAGCACCACTCTTCTGCTAGAGACAACTTGCTGGAGTGCTTTGTTCAGGCTCGGCAGTTTGTTATTCTGAAACGCTTGCAATACAGAGAGGGCGTCAGACAGGGAAACAACTTGGCAGGTACTAAATATTGTTTGAGTCCTGAATGATGGAAGCAGCCTGCTTCTTCTTCTGCTCTATAGTTCTTCTCCTTCTTTCTTTAAACACCCTCCTTCAGCTTGCTGAAGATTCTGATGTGTATAAAACTGGGGGACTTTCCAGTCTGGCAGCTTACATCACTACGGGGGGGGGGGGGGGCAGAACTTGAAGAGGCAGTGTGTGTGTGTGTGGGGTGGGGGGGGGGGTTAGGGGGGGGGGGTTAGGGGGGGGGGGGGTTGGATCATGGGGATTTGGGGGAAAAGGGGAGAGGGGATGGGAGGAGAGGGGGGAAGGTTTTTTTTTATATTCGGGATTTGAATTCT
>CM065699.1:44318439-44363439 GCA_017654935.2 Phymorhynchus buccinoides | reverse complement strand
GTGTTTTGATATACACACATTCAGAAATGAGATTTTGCACACACACACACACATGCCTATGCATGCACGCATGCACGCACATGCCACTCAAAACCATGTGCATTCTCTCTCTCTGTCTCTCTCACACGCACGCATGTGTACAACATTCAAAACACTCATGTCACAAGAATGCACGTTTGCGCGTACCCAACACACACACACACACACACACACACACACACACACACACACACACACACACACGCACACACACTGCACCCTCACAGCCACCATCAAACAACCGGTCGACATTTTTTTTGGTGAGTATTTTATTCAAGTTCATCAATAGCCAGATTCAAAACATTTACATCCCAAACCGTTTTTAATGGTTATGACCTTTATATTTGTGGCCAATTCAGATCTTGCAGAGACGGAAAAAATAGCATAAAATAAAAAATAAACCCATTGTCATTGAACATAATTATAGGCCATCACCGATATTATTATTACTATTATTATTAGGCCTATTACTGATTTCATAGAAATAACACGAGTGATGTAAGCTAAAACCCATAGAAACTGCTTTTCTTCATTCTCTACATTTTGCATCTTGATCGGTGTGAAGAAATGCAATCTGTTCCAAATCCATGGTTTAATTATAAAAACGATGTTCTATTAATCAGTAATGATTAAACCAGGTTATGTCTGTCATAAGAGGATTGGTGGAGAGAGAGAGAGAGAGAGAGAGAGAGAGAGAGAGAGAGAGAGAGAGAGAGAGAGAGAGAGAGAGTTATTTAGCCTTCTTTCACAGAGAGAGAGAGAATCAGAGAGAGTTACTTAGCCATATCTTTATAAATAAAAGCGTAATCTTGTTAGTGTTAAACAGATAAAAACTGGTCAAGAAAAAGAACTCTATCTCCAACTACTATGAGTTCTGTACGTCGTAGTACGTAAAACAGTTACACTGTGCAGCTATAGAGAGTTTTTGTTCATTACTGATTGAACATTTAGAACACAATACTAATGATGTAATCTATCATTCTGGGCGCTTTTGCGTTTACAGAAAGAAAAAGAACAAAATTAGTGCTGAGCCACTTTTTCTTACTAATCCTCTTTCTCTACTTTCAATGAAGGTGACTGGTTGAACGACCATCACATGGTTATGAATCTTGTTGGTCCGCGTCCTTTAAAAAACCAAACAGTAAACAACAAACTGGGTGGAGCTAAAGAAGTAAAGAAGACGGATAGCTCCTTCTGGCTTTCACTCGAAGCATACATTTTTAAAAAAATGGGTCAATGACGCGGGCGCGCCGACAAAAATCTGAAGCTCTATTTTTTTTACCCAAAAAATCTTTGCCAAGAGCTGGATAACCTCGTCTTCTGAGAAAAGCATGTGTGAAACGACAAGGCATTTTAAGGACCAGGTATTGGTGTTTTTATGGAACTGAAGCATGTGATTTTCTTAGCGATTACATTCTTTGGTTGGACTGTGAATATATCTAGTAACTAACGACGTTAGCTTGTGATGGATTGATAAAGGTAAAACAAAACAAAAGCGGAATAAAAAAAAAAGGAATATTAAAAGTTTTAAAGATCTACCATCTATGTTCATGCAGCCACATACATACACGTCTCTCATCTGTCTCCAAAAGTCACCCAACATGTACTTACTACCTTACCTCAGATTTGCTTTTGATTGTTTCTGGCCACACAATCAAAGAAAGTAAAACCAATTAGCAATAACCATCTACAAGATTGCTTCGCCTTTAGATAATTTAAGAACGATATTTACCATCATATTTTTAGGACATAAAATATAATTTCTCCATTTGCTTTCAGAACCACACATCAAAATGTCTTATTTTGTGTGAAGTTTAATCAGAAACAAATTCAAAACATTAATGGTGTGCTTAACTAGTTTACTAATCCATTTCACTGATTCTTTTTGTTTCCTAACAACTTGCTTGTTTTTTTGTTTTTTTAAAAACAGCTCAGTGGTACTGAAATAGAAATCAGATACACATTGAAGAATTACCCATGAAGGCTGTCAGCTCAGGCGTCAGATGAATAAAAATAAAAATAAAACCAACAAACAGCTTTAATCTCAAGCCAGAGAGTATGAGAGATCTCTTATCACGAAGACGATATCGACGATCATAAGCATCAAGCTACACCGCTTGTCCCCCAAAAGTAATGAAAGAAACTGAACTGCACCACATCAATGACAAAGACAGACGTCACACAGAACCACAACATTAATAGCAACGAAATAGGATGATCATCTTTCAAATAATCAATACAAAAGAGACTTTGAACAAATACTAATCAGACTATAAACCCACAGAAACCAACACAAAAAGTCAACAATTTGAGATCACGAGTAACATTTGGCAGAGAATGAATCACTTCAATCTATCAAAGTCAAGCCCAGTTTATAACTTGGAGACGACACACAAGAAATGTTCAATTCAAGCAAACTCTTGTCAGCGACACAATTCTAAAAGAAGTGAGTGACAACACCATATTCAATTAACTATATACCGGATGCATGCGTATGTACCCCATGCAACGCCGGCTACAATGAATTCTGGACTGGACATCAGCCACACAGAATTACCCGCTGTTTGACCACTACACACGCAACTATACACACATGACATGATGACTGAACACACACACTACACAGGTCATTTTTAGAGACATCAGAAGCACTACACGTAAGTAGCACCAAGAAACATCGCTTTCTCGCCACATATCTTTCCGCTGATTGACTGCTTAAGGGACATTGTATCGCAAAGATTCACACTTTTTAAAACACTGGAACACCTGTATTGTATTTCATTTGTACTGTACTACCTCAATGGGGCCTCACTGATACAGCACTTCATATCTTGACCCCCATGCCTACTTCAAACAGAGCTGTCATTCCTACCTAACTGATGTGGGATCGCCATTGCAATGATTTGAAGGGTATCTGTGTATCTGCTGCACACGACTCAATCCAACTGCGATCCGATTGTGACGATGTCTGTGAGGCATGGTTCTCGTGAAGTACTTCCGTCTAAAAGTAATTCCACTATCTTCGCACACTATAGTCATCATGGGGACCCCAAAACACGAATCACATGAAATGTCTGATACACAAATACAGATATTTCATCAGATTCGTGTACAGGCGAGGACTAGTGACCACAAAATATAGTGAACAAAACTAATTGTAGGATTTCTTCAGATTCATTTAGACAGTAGAATTTCATGAGAATCATGCCTGACAAATGTCACAGTTGGATCGAATCGTATGGAGTGGGTGGGCCACTGGCCCAGGGCCTTACATGTTACAGAAATGGACATGGCGGATTGGCCCAAGCCCTCAATAGCTTATGGCATGCTGAATATATTTTGCTTACACAAAATGTAAGCAATGGACACAGTAGTAAGCATCCCAGTGAATCTCAAGTTCGATCACGAATCGCATTCATCTTTAACGCGATGCATACCACTTGAGACAAAATGACACTGTCCTGGCCGGCCACGACACGTAATTAGCATCACATGGAACGCACGCACAAAGACACAGACAAACAAGTATTACAGAAGAAGTAAAACAACAGGACTGAAGCTGACAGGAATTATGACATCAAGATGAAGCATCCATGGCCCAACACATTATGTGGGCTTGAGAGTTTTGAGAGTATATTATGTAACATGAGTGATCACAAATCATTTCCAAGTTCTACACAAAAGTCATACAACCACAATTTCTGGCAAAACCGAAGAATGAAAAAAAAGTCCAACATTTACAACAAATCCAAGTAATATTTAAAGCTTTTTTGAAGAGGGCCCACCAAGACAAAACCAAAATATCACCAGTTTGATAACGAACGACTAGACGTGAAAGTCAACAAAAGCATAATAACTAATACGTTTCCACACATAATAGCAAATATTAGTGGGCTTTTTTTTTATACACATAAAAGGCAGGAGTCCGCCCATTACTAGGTATTATTATAGGTATTGGTTATCAACTGCTTGCTCTCTCTGTCTCTCTCTCAGTCTTGTCAATAATCTCAAAGAGACCATGTTCCATGCCATTATATGAAAAACACCAATCTTGAAAGTAGTAAACTGTGACATACACTTTGTAGACAAATTATGACAGGAACCATGAAAACTCGGTGGTCAGAGCTAGAAAGAGGGAACCCAGTGATACTAAAGCTGAATGAAACACAACGAAATTTCATCACCAGATAGGGGCTGCTAGCACAGTGGTTTTCTTTACATAAGACATAGTCATACAACAAACATGTAACCTAAACCTATGGGGAGGTGCACACCATTTCTGAGAAGTGTCACATCCACTCTTGTTGGATATTGTCGATTTGAAATATATTTTTGCTTTATTAATTTTGGCGTGGCCCCCAAAAAGAGAAGAACCCCCCCCAAAACAACCCTTTTGGCAAAAAAAAAAAAGAGACCCCTTTAAATGTCATGTCTTCGAAACTGTTAATGTTAAGAAAGAAATCACTGACTTTTCTACCATACACAGATTCACAAAGACAATGCAGACATCTTACTAACTTAAAAGAGGGACCGTTCACAGACAAGGTCAATGCTGATGCAAGGGCACAAAGCCAGGGTTTGTGAACTCTTTTCATGAGTCTATAGGCCTCATCCACAGCAACCAACCACACACAGCACTGACAACGTGTTAATAACCTAATTCACTGCAGCTCTATCCCACCAGTCCCTCCCCACACAGACACAAAAAAACTGGGACGCAGAATGGACAACGGCAAAAGCAGTGACTCATTTTCCAATTCTCAGGTGCAGATCACAATTATAATATTATTTTCTTTAAGGAAAACCCATAATGTTTAAAAAAAAAAGAAAACAATGCAACTTTCAATCTTCTTTCAATATAATTATATAATCTAATCAGTTGTTCATGGTCCAAGAATGGATAGAGCAAATAGTGTTCAGCTTCAGGCAAGTCACAAAACTACACTATAGCAAAGCTTCATTCCAATCCATGGCCCTTAAAGCTGTAGCTGGTATACGCGTAGCTGGTATTCATTCTATATCAAACGTAGGAAAGTTTCTCTTCATTCTAGACAGAAGCGTGTGATTATTTTGTTGTTGTTGTTGTTGTGCCTGTAGCATCACAGATAGTAGGTTACAGTTCAGGTCACCATTTCTCCAGTTGAGTCCACGAAACATCAGCAGGTCGAATTGGGGGATTTCTGACTGAGTGAGTGTGCAGAGCAGCATGTTTCACCACAAATCGGTTTTGGAAACGATTCTTATCTACGAAACATTCTCAGTCATCGATTTAGTCAACTTCTTTACACAAATCACGTGATTGTCGCTCTTCTCATATTAAGCTGTAGATCTTAATGCCCCCAAACTAGTTCCACTTTTAGGTAATCAACCGACATTGATTTGAGTGTTTATCTGGGACATACCAGAAAGTCAAACTATAAGAAGTTATAAAGGATCATTGCTGTTACCATGGAGACTGATCTCTCTCTCTCTCTCTCTCTCTCTCTCTCTCTCTCTCTCTCTCTCTCTCTCTCTCTCTCTCTCTCTCTCTCCTGCACATGTATACACCGTGCTGATGGTTTTCTCTTTTATAATCCATAAAATATGGGACTCATGTTTCTTGAAGTTTGTGGGGTGATTTTTTTGGTACACTTGAAACACTTTTGAAAAACAAACAACTTTTCTGTTTGTACCCGTCAATGTAGGGGTGACTTTTTAAACCAATAATTGTCACATTAAAGATCTTTCATTCAGTTCCTTCCGTTTAGGGATATTGAAAGAAATCAGCAAAAAATTGGACGCTGGTTGTCGAGCTCAGTGAACTGCTTGTCACAGAGTCCTGGCTTCTTGTGTGCTTGATATTTGTTTCTTTTTAAAAATAATTATGCATTGATTTCCCCGACATAGTGCCATTGAATGATGGAAACAAAAGGCAAACCTTTAGATGACATTCAACACACAATACAAGCGAGTCAAAGTCACACAGTCACTGTATGAACACAGCTTCAGAGACATAATCTTCCCGGTTCATACATGAACTCGGTTTGCAGTGTCCACGATATTCTTCTATTTGAACAGAATATTTCTGCCAATTCAGTTCAATTCAATGTCAGTGGAATTGATTTCAAGCAATGTTTAGCAGTCATTATCACTTTGCAGCAGAGTGTTGTCAATACCAGTAAAGTGGAGAGAGTAGTGTAGAGGGTGGTAGCAGAATGTCGCATTCGACATCAACATCCATATGTGTTCAATTCTTCTCTCGGTCATGGACACTCGCACTGTCTTAGATCCGACTGACGTCAGGTAAAATGAGAGGAGCGAATGTAGAGGTGTGGATGAGAATATTTCTGGTTCTGATACAAATGGACAGTACCTTCCTTTGCGTAAAATGTTCAGTTTTGTTCTTCAAATCCAGCCTCTGTTTAGGGAAAAGGGATTAGAAAGGACTTGGTGATGCTTCTGACGTCGGTCATTATGTGTGGTGACAGTAGGCTACCCAAAATGTGGCAAATGCCATTGCTACACCAGTAGATCATTTCTTCATGTCTTTGGTAGTAGCAAGCGCTGAAGCTTCTCTTTCTATGTAGTAGCTTTTTGTGTTCAGTCGCTAGACTGCATCTGTTGCTGTCCTTACACCCCCCCCCCCCTCACCCCCTGCCAACACACTTTATTCTTGCAGCTGCTCATGATTCTACCGCGAAGACTCAGCACCTTTGTCAGAATCGCTCCCGGCAGGGGAACTCACCCCTACTGCAGTCGTAGCCCGCGCCTCGTTAGTAGACGACCCCCCACCGACATCCGAAGACACGGCAGCAGCAGACGACGATGACGACGACGTGGTGGTGACGTCACTTCCTGTTCCGGCAGCCAAGGAAGAGGTGGCTGTAGTGATGGGGTCGGAAGAAGAGGACGACGATGATGAAGAAGAGGTTGAGGGAGGGATAGAGGTGGTACTAGGCATTTCTTTGGGCACGGCTGTTGAGGCACCCCCGCTCACGACGGGAGAAGACGAAGAAGCGCCCCCGGCTGAAGACGATCCTGAAGAAGAGGAAGAGGAGGGGTGGATCGGGGCGGTCGTGACAGCAGAAGAGGAAGATGAGGAGTGAGAAGAGGAGGAGGCGTGGTGGTGGTGGTGAGTGTGAGGAACTCCGCCTCCCCCTCCCTGTGCTCCTGCCCCACCTCCGGTTCCTCCGGCGGTTCTGCGCTGGTCGCGGGCCTGGGCGATGGCAGCCACCTGCGCCTTGCCACACACCAGGTGGTGGCTCTCCCAGTCCTTGTGCTGGCAGAACGACCCGCAGTAGCGCGCCACGTTGCACCCCGAGCACGTCTCACTGGCTTTGCGCCCGCAGTTCCAGCAGCTCTGCAGAAAATAAAAGCAAAATAATGAATGTGTAGTTACATTGAACTTGACAACGAACAAATAACCACAGATGGCGTTGATACTGCATTTCCAGCAGCTGCAAACAAACACTGAGAGAACTCATATCTGTGCCTAACCTCACTCCATTCTTCCTGAACTCATATCTGTGCCTAACCTCACTCCATTCTTCCTGGACTCATATCTGTGCCTAATCTCACTCCATTCTTCCTGGACTCATATCTGTGCCTAACCTCACTCGATTCTTCCTGAACTCATATCTGTGCCTAATCTCACTCGAGTCTTCCTAAACTCATATCTGTGCCTAATCTCACTCGATTCTTCATTAACTCATATCTGTGCCTAATCTCACTCGATTCTTTATTAACTCATATCTGTGCCTAACCTCACCCGAGTCTTCATTAACTCATATCTGTGCCTAATCTCACTCGATTCTTCATTAACTCATATCTGTGCCTAATCTCACTCGATTCTTCCTGAACTCATATCTGTGCCTAATCTCACTCGAGTCTTCCTGAACTCATATCTGTGCCTAACCTCACTCCATTCTTCCTGAACTCATATCTGTGCCTAATCTCACTCCATTCTTCCTGAACTCATATCTGTGCCTAACCTCACTCGATTCTTCCTGATGGCTGGTGGCAACAGAACAGAAGACTATTCTTCTTCTTCTTCGATCGCTCAGATAGTTTCCTGTCAATTATGAGAGCAGATGCGTCATGCTGCCATTATGCGCCTAAGTAAGAAATAATTAGGCCCAGCATGTCCGCCTTCGGCTGGAGGAAATCTTTCAAAAAGTGTATCTTGAAAAAAGACAGGAGAATGGACCGGAAAGGCAGAAAGATTGTAGATGAGTAAGCAAAGGGAAAAGTCAAAATCAAAGAGAGTGACAGATTAGAGGAAGCTACAAGCACAGAACTTCCAGAAGATGGGGGAACTATATATACAAAAGACTCCCCAGTATCCCGACGGGGGGGGGGGGGGGGGGGGGGGGGGGGGGGGGGGGGGGGAGGGGGGGGGAAAGACAATCATAATTATATTACTAAATCCAGCAAAAACGTTGTAAGTAGTAACGGTATTTATTTAACCTCACCGGAATCTTCCTGATGGCAACAGGACAATAGAATAGGCTACTGCACGGAGAACAGACAAAAGGTGTAAGTAATATGAGTAGCTGTGGCTAGCCTCACTCCATTCTTCCTGGTGCTTGATGGCAAAACAACAAGAGACAAGGATTGTTTTAAAATATTTGTACTAAATCCGGTGTTACGGGAAATACTGACCCCCATCCTAGCCCTAGAAAAGCGAGACCAAGGTCAATAGTCTTCAGAGAAAGTAGATACACGTACATTTTCTACAGTTTTACAGTACACCTCTCTACAGACAAAACTAGAAAATCTGATCTGGGTCTATGACTGGATAACAGCTGTCCTAATAGCCGCCATTTTGGGATAAATTACACATGCGAATTAGTTAGATGCTACGTGTTTTCACTGATTGCTTCCCCTTCATGTCCAGATTACTAAGTGTCAACCTCGCTATTAAGACCCTCCCTATAAGACTTTTTTGGATTGATTTTTCAAGGACGGTTCCACTGTACTAAGATTCCCTCCAAGAAGTGACCCAAACCCATTCCACCAATTTCCCCCCCTTCATAACCAAGACTCCTAAGTGCCAACCTCCCTATGAAGACCTTTTTGGGACTGATTCTTCGTAAGTCTTGATACAGATCAGTGTTCTGGCCACAACAGCACGTTTGACAAGTGCCTTGCTGCTTTTGACTCCATGACAGGTTATACACAAAAGCAGGTACGCTTCTTTTGCTCTCCCTTCACCAAGACCCAAACAGCATGGGCGAGAGCGGGCCAAACGCGTACACAATGCACGCCAGTAAGTGGGAATGACATTAATTTGAGTAGGTATGAAAAAAACCTTGGCATGAAAGAAACCAGATGCTCTGTTGCGGCCAGGACACTAGATGCGTACCGAGCCTAACACTGGCAAACAATGTAGTAAGTAGCAGTAGTAATAGTAAGAGCAGCGGTGGCTAACCTCACTTGACTCTTCCTGGTGGTTGACGGCGCCCAGCACCTCCTCCCGGGCCTGGGAGCGGGCCTGGTGCAGCACGCGGTCCATCTTGACCCGCTCCGACATCACCATGTCCGAGGCCTTCGACTCCGCCGCAGCCACCGCCTTCTGCAGCTCCATCATCGCCTGACGCTTCACCTCGTTCACCGCCTCTTCTGGAAGGGAACCAACCCCAGAAAAGATAAATCTCAATCAGTTCTATGGGTGAAAGTAAAACATTTTCTCAATCCTGAAATGACACATTTCAATGTTCTCTGAATCTTCCCAATCCTGAAATAGTGACCGCATTAAAACTAATTTCCAATGTGTGTGTGTGCATACAGGATGGATGGGGGTTGTGTTAGAATTGCATGTCTATCATCCTGTTTTAATCTGCCATCAATTTTGGCAGAAGTGTTTTTTTGTTGTAAGATTTATAAGATTTTATAAGACCATGGATCCGGATGACAAAATGGCCAATCCTGAAGACTGTTTCTATCATCCTTTTCAATCCTGATTACAGGAGCATGCCTGAACTACTTTCGCCCATGTATCTCCATCATCGCCTGCTGTTTGACCTCGTTCACCACTTCTTCTGGAATTGGATCAAAATAAATGTTAATTTATGTTAATAACATGGAGCAGAGGGTGGATCCCTCGTGCCTCCATATGGGGTGCTGGACGACCCCGCCCCCTCTACGAGTCTCTCCCCGTGTGGATACAGAGGAGGGGGTTGTCTTTTGTACAAATAGTTCCCCCACCCTCTAGACGTTCTGTGCTTGTAACTTCCTCTAATCTGTCACTCTTTGACTCTGCCTTTTCCCCTTGCTCTCTGTTATTTACTATCTTTCTGACATATTGGCCCATTCTTCTGCCTGTTTTCCAAAAATAAAACCTAAATAATTTTCTCTTTTGAGCTCCTCGGAAATCGGAATGTGTCGGCTGTACGCAGCGGGGAGACCAGTGAAAACTGAAAACCTGACACATACATATCCTACCCATTATGGCCCGGGAACACAGAGGAAAAAGATGTTAATAACACAAATAAATGTTAATGTTAATCAATCAGTTCCATCACCTGCCGCTTGACCTCATTCATGGCCCCTGCTGGAATCATCCCCAAAATGATGACTGTTATTAATAGTCTGTCCAGATAACCCTGAACAGATAACTTTAAAAATACTAATTTACTGTCCCATCTTCTAGGTCATACAGTGGTGTTGCTCCCACGCCACTCATTCCAAGTCCCAGCTCGCAACCACACCCTGGTTTGTCAGGTCATGGAATCCAAAATCAGCAGTCCAAGGGGAGCGAATCTATCTTCAGGAGGCAACTGCACTGCTGCTGAGTCACCTTAGTGGCGTTCAGTGGAGCCTGTTCTGAGCCAACATGCGCAGGACACCACCTACTAAGCCCCTCTACTGATGACAATAATCTTAATGCCTTAGTGGCACAGCCAGCATGAGGTCCTCATCCGAGGGCGCCACCCTGCCAGCGTCACTTTGTTCGCTGCCTCTTCTGGAATCAATCCCGAAAAGATAAATGTTAATTTTATCCAACATTATCATCATCATCATCGTCGTCGTCGTCGTGTCATCATCATTATGAGGCAACTATCATTATGGTATTGTTGACCTCGTTCATGACTTCTTCCGGTATCAGACTCAAAAAGGTATCATCGCCTGCCGCTTGACCTCGTTCACGGCTTCTTCTGGAATGAGCCCCCAAAAGATAAATGTTAAATTATGTTATTATAAATATATAAATGTTTTTTATGTTAATAAAAAGAAGATAAATGTTAATTTTAATCAATCAGTTCCATCACTTCCTGCCGCTTGACCTCATTCATGGCTTCTTCTGCAATCAATCCCAAAATGATAACTGTCAGGTAGCAGTCAAGAACGCTGATACTTTAGTCAACAAGACTTTCTCTCTTCCTCTTGGTACCATTTTCCATTATGATGTATTGTCTTTATGTTTTTCTCTCTCTTTCCGTCTTCATCCCCAGATCTTTTCTAATCTCTCTCTCTCTCTCCCTTCTACAACGCCTCTTTCTTAGTTTCTCTTTAAACAAACCTCAACCCTTTCCTTTCCCGTCCTCACCCAAACTGACTCCGTCATCTACCTCTTCCTAAAAGCCCACCCCTACTCCTTCCACTCCCGTCCTCAGCCAAACCGACTCCGTCATCTACCTCTTCCTAAAATCCCACCCCTACTACTTCCACTCCCCCTCCCCTCCCCCAAGAGTGCAAAGAAACTCTACGGAGAGCTGGACACAGAGTATCTCCAGACACTTTTGCATGCCAGTATGTCTATGAGACAACCAGATAGCAGCGGGGGCAGCTGCTATTCTGGCGGGGCTGTGCTAAATTTAGGGCTAGGGTTAGGGTAAAAAACACACACTGTTAAACACCTTATAATTAAAATAAAAAGGAAAAAGGAAAAAAACCTTACCAGCGCGTCGACGGACTTCGGCCACTCGATCCTCCGTCTGTCGCACGGCGAATGCCATCATGTCCCCACCGCCATTACCACCCCCACTACTGCTGGTGTTGTTGTTGTTGTTTGAGGTATTGTTGTGGTGGTGCTTCTTGAGGAGGTCTGAGGAGGGGGTGTCTGTGAGCAGGCCCTCGGCGTGGCGCCTCATCCACACGGCCAGCTCTTCACGGTCCCTGAGGCTGCGCTCCTGCAGCACCGCCATGGCGCGCTTGGTTTTGTCCACCATGCCCAGGATGCAGTTCAGCATCTGCCAGGACAAAATTTATTATTGTTGTCATTGTAGTTACAATCATTAGCATCATCATATTTGTTGGTGTAGTTATCATCATCATCACAGCTGTTGGTGTAGTTATCATCATCATCATTGTTGTTGGTGTCGTTATCATCATCATCATTGTTGTTGGTGTCGTTTTCATCATCATCATTGTTGTTGGTGTAGTTGTCACCATGATTATCACCACCATAATCATCACCACTGTTATCACTGTTATTGCCGTCGCCATCATCATCATCATCATTATCATTGTTCATGTTGGGTGTTGTTACCATCATCATCGCCATCATCATCATTACCATCATCATAGTTGTCACCATTATTATTATTATCATCATCATCATCATCGTCGTGTCATCATCATTATGAGGTAACTACCATTATGGTATTATTGACAACAATAAAAGTGACACAAACAGTAACAACAACTACACAAACCAACAAAAACGTGCAATATTTGTGCCAGTTACACTTACATAACAGTATACAACACGGCTATAAAATGGTTGAAATACACAACAAATTAAAACAGTCGAAATTGAAACCCAAAATAAAAGGTTTAATAAAACAAAACACAGAGCAAAACAGATCACAACGTTTCGGTTTCAACCCGTTGTCCAGTGCTAAAAATAGATATTTAAAATCTATTTATGTTGTTATGTGAAGATAAATAACTGTGACGTCAAGTTTCTTGGCAACAGTGTTTACACCCTGTGCTCATGTGCCTTTATACTACTACTACTACTACTACTACTACTACTACTACTACTACTACTACTACTACTACTACTATAATGATTTTTTATATAGCGCAACACCCCTCAAATGATTGGTTTCCAGGAAATGATAGCTTTTTCAAAATACATAAAGCAGCAAATTTTCCTTTGCTAGCAAGATCTTTACAAGCAAAGTTAAAACTTAGTCTAGTTGAAAAGTAAATTCCTAAATATGTATAAGCATTTGCCACGGGCATACGTTCTCCATTATATAGCCAATATTCTCTTGCTGCCAGATACCCACCTTTTCTAAATACAATTATATTACTCTTTTGTAGGTTTACTTTTAACTGTAAAGTAGTAGCTGCATGCCATAAGTTATTGAGCTGTGTTTGTAGTCCAATGACTGTTTCAGATAGGAGAGCAACGTTATCGACTAAAAGAAGTATAAACAATTCTAAGGACACTGGTTTATTGTCATTACCCGGGGGTCTTTTGACAGGGGGGGGGGGGGGGGGGGGGGGGGGGGTCAATAGCATATTATATCATTTGTGTTCGTTCAAATCAATGACAAATCAAATATAACAACATTGAACATCAAGAAAATAACAAAACGCCCGTCTACTCCTTGTACGACGGGCTTCAACAACAAGGTACAAAAGCGAATGAAATTTCAGAATAAGAAAACAAAAAGGTGGAAAAAAATTAAAAGTTAAGTCTCTCTCGACCATCGACTAATTACTAAAGAAAATACTACATGCTTTTCTCATGTAGTATTTTGCTTAGTAATTAGTCGATGGTCGAGAGAGAGAGAGAGAGAGAGAGAGAGGAGAGAGAGAGAGAGAGAGAGAGAGAGAGAGAGAGAGAGAGAGAGAGAGAGAGAGAGAGAGAGAGAGAGAGAGAGAGAGAGAGAGAGAGAGAGAGAGAGAGAGAGAGAGAGAGAGAGAGAAGAGAGAGAGAGAGAGAGAGAGAGAGAGAGAGAGAGAGAGAGAGAGAGAGAGAGAGAGAGAGAGAGAGAGAGAGACGAATACGAATGTTTTTTATTGAGGGTAAAACAGATAAG
Organism: Phymorhynchus buccinoides; assembly: GCA_017654935.2. Lineage (NCBI taxonomy): Eukaryota > Metazoa > Mollusca > Gastropoda > Neogastropoda > Raphitomidae > Phymorhynchus > Phymorhynchus buccinoides. The sequence continues at coordinate 44,349,424 of CM065699.1, read as the reverse complement.
CTGGGTAGCTTTTTTACACTATTGCCCTCAAGCAAATAAAAAATTAATGAAGAAAATGATTAACAGAAACGTAAAAACAACAAAACTGGCAACAATAGTGACAAAAATATACATGTAATATAATACAACAAGGCAAAAATGGCCACACAACAGCAATTCAAAAATAAAGACCCCCACCCCACCCCACAAAAAACACACCAAGAAACAACAACAAAAAACACCTCCCAGTCTCTACCCCTCCCCCCCACACTCACTCCCACAAGCACCCCCCACATACCCCACCCCCACAAACCTATGCACACATACATACATGCATACAAATTCTTATATTATGTACATGTACATACATGTATGTCAGTTCACATAAAATCTTAAATGTTCTCTACACCTTGTAATATCATTTGAATGTATATATAAACATAATTAAACGTGTATTGTGAACATTATGTATTGTAATTCGTAAGGTAAAATAAGACTAAACAGATTTATAATTGGTCCATCAAGTATTTATGATATGCCTTTCTGAAAGATGACAAGCTCGGTTTCTGTTTTATGTGGTTAGGCATATCGTTCCACAATTTTGCTCCTGAGTGGACTAATGAGGACATGAATAGATTTGTTCTAGGTCGAGGGGTACGAATAATCGACTTCCCACGAATGTTATATACTGGGAAATGTTTTTGCAGATAATATGGTGTTAATTTATTCATAATTTTAAACATAAACACAGCTTTGTTATGCTTACATTTGAGATGAAAAGGCAGAATATCTAATTTCTTATAGTCACATGAATCAAGGGAGGATGATTTTAATAGAATAAGTTTAAGGGAACGTCTATAAATACTGTGAAGTGGTTTTAAACAATTTTCACTTGCTAAGTCCCAACATGTTGACACATAGTCCATGTCTGATTGAATATATGCATGAAAAAAGAGAGTCCGGGAATGCTGGTCTAGAAAGTGTTTAATTCGATTCAATTGAAATGTTTTTTGTGATAGTTTCTTGGACAGAAGTGAAACATGCTTTGACCACGAGAGATTATTATCAATAGTAAGACCTAACAGCTTATAGAAATTTACTTCTTCCAATTCCTTATTTAATATATTTAACTTACATAAATTAGTCTTTATATTTTGGCGCTTTTGCCTAGTTGTAACCAACATAAAAGAACAGATTGACAGAGAGAGAGAGAGAGAGAGAGAGAGAGAGAGAGAGAGAGAGAGAGAGAGAGAGAGAGAGAGAGAGAGAGAGAGAGAGAGAGAGAGAGAGAGAGAGAGAGAGAGACAGATGGATAAAATCATTGGGCTGATTGATTGGAAAAAAGAAGCAGCAAAAAATCAAAAGCTAAAACAAACGAACAAATAACAAACGGCGCACAAACTGGACACACCAACAGATGACTATAGAGAGACCCCTCCCCCCATCCCCCCAAAAAGAACAGACTGACAGACATCAAAACTCAGAAGGATAGAACAAAAACAATTTGACACACCAACTATAGACTATAGACAGACCCCTCCAACTATAGACTTGACACAATTTGACACACCAACTATAGACTATAGATAGACCCCTCTAACTATAGACTTGACACAATTTGACACACCAACTATAGACTATAGATAGACCCCTCCAACTATAGACTTGACAACAACAACAACATACAGTATTTATACGGCGCTGAATCTTGATAGAAATCAAATCAAAGCGCACACACACGTTAGCATTCAAAGCGCATTCAAACAAAAACGCAATACAAAGCGAACACACACGGATAACATAAATGGAATATAGCAGAAACAGACCTAATGGCAAGAGAGAGAAGATAAAGAGAGAGGAGCTTTAATGACGGGGGAACAGGTGGGTTTTGAGGTTAGCTTTGAAAGCAGAGAGAGTCGGTCGCTGACGGAGGGAGAGAGGAAGTTTGTTCCAGGAGGTCGGTCCTGAGACAGCAAAAGAGCGCCGACCAACAGTTGAAAGCTTATACCTAGGGATCTGGAGAGAAAGAGGGTCAGAAACTGAACGTAAAGTGCGAGCTGGAGTATAGATGGAAATATTGTCGCAGAGGTAAGATGGAGCAGCTTTATGAATAGATTTATAGCAAAGTGTGTTTAATTTGTGTGTGTGTGTGTGTGTGTGTGTGTGTGTGTGTGGTTGTGTGTTTGTGTGTGTGTGTGTGTGTGTGTGTGTGTGTGTGTGTGTTTGTGATTGTGTGTGTGTGTGTGTGTGTGTGTGTGTGTGTGTGTGTGTGTGTGTGTGTGTGTGTGTGTGTGTGTGTGTGTGTGTGTACGTGCATGCATGCGTGTGTGCGGTTGTGTGTGTTTGTGTTTATCATATTCTACAGAGTTAACACATACTCAGTGTTTCAACTTTGCCATTTGTAGGCTCTCCTTTTTTCCATGGTTATTATGAATTGTATTCAGTCTCTCTCCTTTTTGTGTGTGACTTTTCTACTCAGTTTTTCTTTCCTATTTTGCTACCTTCTTGTCGTCGCCACACTGAAGACGGGCTTATGGCCAGAAACGTTTGTCTTGTCTCCAATAAAAGGGACCTCAATCTACCAGCCTCGAATTGAGTGTTTTTTGTGTTTAATTTATACTCAATTCTGTCTGCGACAGGAAGCCAGTGCAAAGAACGCAGAAGAGGGCTAACATGATCAAACTTTTTCTTCCTAAGGACAAGACGAGCAGCTGTGTTTTGAATACGCTGGAGACAAGATAGAGAAGAGACTGATAGGCCAGAAAGGAGAGCATTACAGTAGTCAATACGAGATAGGATGAGGGAAGTAACAAGCTTTGCTGTGGCTTCATCTGAGAGGTATTTACGAATATAGCCAATGCAACGAATTTGATAGTAGCAGGACTGACAGGTCTGACTCAGGAAACTGCATGGAAAGAGTATTGTCCAAAGTGACACCTAAGTTTTTGACCGAGTCTGAGACAATTTGACACACCAACTATAGACTATAGATAGACCCCTCCAACTATAGACTTGACACAATTTGACACACCAACCATAGACTATAGATAGACCCCTCCAACTATAGACTTGACACAATTTGACACACCAACTATAGACCCAAAAAGAACAGATTGACAGACATCAAAACTCAGAAGAATAGAAAGAAAAGACACCAACACACCAACAGATGACCCCCCCCCCCCCCCTTCCATTCATCATGTCAACATCGGTAAAAACTGATAAGGAAAAAAAGGACTAATCAAACAGATAGATAGAGACAGACACATATATAGACACACATAGAGAAAATGGACAAATAATTACCGTTTCCACATGTCGCCAGTCGTCATCCAACCGTTCCAACGGATCAAAAGAATCCGACCGGCTGTAACCTGACAAACACATGAAAAACAACAACTAGTATAGGTATTAGTACATTGATACTGATAAAGAAAACAACATTCGAGCACAAGAATAAACTGTATAAGGTAGATAAGTTTGATACACGGTTTGCATAGATGTATCCCTATTGTTCACACACACACACACACACACACACACACACACACACACAGTCACACAACAACAACAACAACAACATTCAGTATTTATACGGCGCTAAATCTTGATACAAATAAAATCGAAGCGCACAATCTCGTTAAACATTCATAACACATTCAAACAAAGATGCTATGTAAAGACGAACAATAAGATAACACACACACACACCACCACCACCAACCAACAATTGGTAGATGTTTTTAAAATTAATCTTACTATCTATATAACTAAATACTTACCAACACTCAAAACAATAGCATATCCCTTATCAGTTGGAAAACCATCAGTGCCAAAGCACTTAGTTTCAAAAGTAACAAAAGGGAAGCCACCCTGTGCCGGTAGTATTACCTCCCTATTCACTACCGGTCACGTGGCTCCATTGACCTTGTTATTCACTTTTATATTATTTTGACACCAGCATCAGGAGGGAGGATGGGAGGGATCCTTTGATTGTTTTGAGTGTTGGTAAGTATTTAGCTATATAAGCTATCCACAAAAAGTTAAGGATCACTTGCAAACTAATTCATAACTTTCCAAATAAGAAAGCCAATGCGTTGAATTTTGGCCAACATTTAATTCAATGCTTTAGTGATAACGATACACAATTGCCTTCAATTTCGAGCAATCGTTTGGTCTGTACATTTGATCAAAGTGGGTACGTATCGAAATTTGATTTCCCAAAGTCATTGAAATCACAAGACAGGGCATTCTGATGCTCCCAAAAGTTCAGTAATGCGTGTATCCGCCATGGCTGTTCTGGCACTCGACGCAGCGAGTCCTCATGGAGTTGACCAGGGTGGTGAAGATCCTCTGTGGAAGCGCCTGCCACTCAGCCTGCAGCATCTGGTAGAGGTGCTGGGCATCCCTGGGAGGGGGGTGGTTGCTCCTCACTTTGCGATCCAGCTCATCCCAGAGGTTCTCAATCGGGTTGAGATCGGGACTGCATGCTGGCCACTCCATTCTGTTGACTCCAGACTGCTGCAGGAAGTCGTTGACCACCCTTGCCCTGTGGGGGCGAGCGTTGTCATCCTGGTAGACAGCCGGCGGTCCCATCTGCTGCAGTGTAGGCACAGCCAGCGGTCGAAGGATCTCATCCCGGTATCGGAGGCCAGTCAGGTTACCCTGTACATGATACAAGGGTGTTCTGTGGTGAAGGCTGAAGGCCCCCCAGACCATTACAGAACCTCCACCAAAGGCCACCTTTTCTTGGACAGTGGCGTCAATAAAGCGTTCCCCTGGGCGCCTCCAGACCCTCAGTCGGCCGTCGTTGTGGTTCAGGGTGAAGCGTGATTCATCACTGAACAGGACCTGGGACCATTGCTGACGTGTCCACCTCACGTGACGTCTGCAGAAGGCGCGGCGTGCTGCCCTATGGGCTGGAGTTAAGCGTGGCCGTACAGCTGGGCGACGAGAACGGAGGTTAAACCCATGAAGGCGGTTCCGTATGGTCTGCTGGCTGATGTTGATGTTAGTAGCCACCCTCAGCTGCCTTCGAATGATGCTGGAAGAGGCTGTTCTTGTCTGCAGGGCTTGTCGTTCAATGAGACGATCTTCACGTGGAGTTGTCTTCTTCGGTCGACCAGATCTGCGTCTTTCATGGACCCTCCCAGTGGCTGTGAAGCGTTGAATCAGTCTGACAATGACCGAGATGGACACCTGAAGTCGCCTGGCCACTTCTCGCTTGGGAACACCATCTTGGAACCATGCAACAGCTCGTCCCCTATCCAACTCGCTCAATTTTCGTCGTGGAGGCATTGTCAAATCAGGCCTAATACTGGTGGTATGTCTTCTTATAAAGCCAAGCAAGAGACAGCATCTCACACATAAACAGCAGTGCTTGCAGGTGCATAATGGTTTTTCCATCTGGCTTGTGCAATGTGTTCATGCAGAACGATCCAAAACAAGGTCCTTTTTCGCAAGTTTCCGCTTTTTCTTTTGCTGCCAAGCTCAGTAATAGAGAATCACGTGCAATGTTTCCACTAACACAACATCGCCCACTTACAGCTGAACAAGAATTCATAACAATTTGGCTTGACTGCGAAAAAAAATAACAGGAGCGAACGGAGTTTATTGCGCACCTGTTTTCTCATAGTGATCCTTAACTTTTTGTGAGTAGTGTAGATAGTAAGATTAATAAAAAAAAATCTACCAATCTGTATAACCACACTGACCAACACTCAAAACAATAGCAGAATACCAACGAGGAGGAGGGTGATGCTGATCAAGCAACAAGGAAAGCATTTAGTACCAAAAAGGATTAGTACAAGCATAAATAAGCAAGAGATCACATGAAAACCCAAACATGCTAATCTCTTTACCCTCATAGGTCATAATAATGACTTACCCCAGAGTAAGAATCAGTAAAAAACAAACCAACTTACATTAGCAGGAGATAGGGGTTTGGGCAACCACAACGCGTTTGATGGCAAACGTGTCGTCTGATCTCCTTGTGGAGACATCCCTGAGGTAAAAACTCAGGAATGTGTTGTGGGATTTAAGCTCGTGGCTGCTTCCAAGATGTTTGGAAGCGGGACTCCTTTGGCCAGTGCCAGAGAGGCGCTGATCGCTCTGACCTCGTGAGCCTAGATGGGGTTATCCGGAAGAGAAGCCCTAGTACTAGCGTAGGCCATTTTGACAATCTCTACGAGCCACCGAAAAATGGTGGACTTGGAAATGTCCTTCTCATAGTTCTCATACATGCATCTCTATTGTACACACACACACACACACACACACACACGCAAGCGCGCGCGCGCGCACACACACACACATACACATACTCACCATAACCGCCAGAGAAGTGTCTCTCCCTTTCCCTCTCCCTCTCCATGGCGGCAGCCCTCTCCCTCTCCCGCTCTCTCTCCCGCTGCTCCCTCTCCCGCTCTCTCTCCCGTTCCAGCCTCTCCCTTTCTCTCAGCTCCCGGGAGAGAGAGATATCCTCCAGGCGGATGGGACCCCCCGAACTGAGGTTGAGGTTAAGGCTGAGGGCGGACCCGTTGGGGCTGATGCGGGCGGAGGCTAAGGATGAAGAAGAACCTCCTCCCCCTCCCGCTCCGGGGCTGGTGGTGGGGTGGTGGGGGTGGGGGGAGGGGTGGTGCCGTTTGCTGGCTGGGGGGTGCAGGAGTAAGGAAGAGGGGTCTCCTCCTTCCCGCACTCCCATGCTGCCGTTGTCTACTTTGCTTCCACTGAAAAGAGAGAGAGAGCGAGAAACTAGAAAATGGTGATGACTGAATGTGTGAGCATTTCAGTTAATTGGATTGTGAATGAGGCAAAATGGTCATTTGTTTTATTGCTTCAATTGAAAAGAGAATAAAGAGAAGAAGAAACAAACTGTGATGTTTGTGATGTCTGAATCTCTCTCTCTCTCTCTCTCTCTCTCTCTCTCTCTCTCTCTCTCTCTCTCTCTCTCTCTCTCTCTCTCTCTCTCTCTCTCTCTCTCTCTCTCTCTCTCTCTCTCTCTCTCTCTCGTAAATATTAGTCATTTGGATTGTGAATCTGTAATTATTAGGCAAAATTCCTATACTGCTTCGAGTGAAGAGACTAAAGAGAAAAAAACTAGAAAAGGTGATTTCTGTGATGTCTGAATCTGTGAGCATCTCTCTCTCTCTCTCTCTCTCTCTCTCTCTCTCTCTCTCTCTCTCTCTCTCTCTCTCTCTCTCTCTCTCTCTCTCTTTCTCTCTCTCAAATGTCATAAATGTTACAGTTATTTGGTGAATCCATAATCATTAGGGAAATGTCCACTTGTTTACTGCTTCGACTGCTGAAAAGTGAATAAAGAGAAAAATTAGAAAGGTGAGCTAGAAACTAGAAATCTGTGAGCATCTCTCTCTCTCTCTCTCTCTCTCTCTCTCTCTCTCTCTCTCTCTCTCTCTCTCTCTCTCTCTCTCTCTCTCTCTCTCTCAAGTATCATTTCAAACAAAATGCTATAGTTATTTGGATAGTAAATCCATAATTTGGTAACAAATATGTCCTGTTTGTTCTTTTGCACAGTAAACGTATTTGGGAAAACATTCAACAATAATTACAAAAAAAATAACCCACAGATAATCATGTTGCTTACAAAACAGCATCTGCCTTTGACCTTTGTGCTCATTGTTCGGTTTAGAAAAGACCCCAAGCTCCACAAATTGTAAGCACCAATGTAGCATGGTCCTAGGAAATTAAGCAAATTAATGAGTGATCCTTAAGTATCGTTACCATATTATTAGTGGAATGCTCATGGCAAAAGTATTTGTTCCAGGGAATTATGAACTTAGCTTCAATGCTACGAGCTAGAAACTGGGTGGGTGGCGTTAGTATGACAGAAGCCATTAATCCTATGTGCAGTGCACTGATGAATAATACCGCATGCATGGTGTGTGTGCGTGCGTGCGTGCGCGTGCGTGCGTGTGTGTGTGCGCGCGCGTATGCGTTCGTTCTTTAATTTAACGTCTATCCACCTTACAGTGATCTTAGACCAAAAACTAAAAAACTAAAAATAAAGCATGTATGTGTATGATTATGTTTATGATTATGTGCAAATCTATGTGGTGTTTTGAATGTCCGTTTAATGAAAGGGGATGTGCGGGTGTGCGTGTAGGCGATATAGTGTGTGTGCGCGCGCGCGCGCGCGCGCAGTGTGTGTGTGTGTGTGTGTGTGTGTGTGTGTGTGTGTGTGTGTGTGTGGTGTGTGTGTGCGCGTGCGTGCGTGCGTGCGTGCGTGCGTGCGTGCGTGCGTGCGTGTGTGTGTGTGTGTGTGTGTGTGTGTGTGTGTGTGTGTGTGTGTGTGTGTGTGTGTGTGTGTGAGAGAGAGAGAGAGAGAGAGAGAGAGAGAGAGAGAGAGAGAGAGAGAGAGAGAGAGAGAGAGAGAGAGAGAGAGAGAGAGAGAGAGAGAGAGGCATGAATAGAACGAGAGGCAGTGAGAGAAAGGGAGAGAGAAAAAAAAGGGGGGGGGGGTAGAGATATATAAGAGGGTGAGAAAGTGGGGAGAGACAACAGACAAACAGACAGAGAAAGTTGGAACAGGGAAAGGGGGTGCTGTGAGCATAAAATGAATATAATAATAATAATAATAATAATTAGCATTTATAGCGCCTAATCTTAAAAAAAGCCCTAAGCGCTTACAATAATAAATGAATAAACCAGCAAGCAATATCAATTAAAAAACGACAAAAATATATTATACACACGCGCGCGCGCACACGCACGCACGCACTAAACACAGACACACGCACGCACTAAACAGACACACACATACAAACGCACACACGAACGCACCACACACGCACACGCAACACACATGCACAAACAACACGCATGCACACAAACACACGCGGATGGAAGGGGCACAGTACTTGGTGAAAAAATAATATAGCAGGCTATGACTTGAAAATAGTTTTGAGAAAAGACTTAATTGAAGAAAGGGAGTTGGCAGAACGGAGAGGTAAAGGGAGTTTATTCCAAGAGGAGGGGGCCTGGAAAGAGAAGGAGCGTTCGCCAAATCTATAATGCCAAAATAATAAGTTCATTTTAAAACAATCATGCAAAGAAAATAAAAAAAGTGTGAAAGAGAAACGCTCTCAAAAAAACTTTATTGGGCAGAGAGAGAGAGAGAGAGAGAGAGAGAGAGAGAGAGAGAGAGAGAGAGAGAGAGAGAGAGAGAGAGAGAGAGAGAGAGAGAGAGAGAGAGAGAGAGAGAGAGAGGATTCATTGTATGTAAAAAGATATGACACTCTAATAAAGATAACACAATACATTTTTCCCCATCGAAATTCGAGTTTTCTGCACTGCCCGGCATATTAATGTCCATTAGTAAAACATTCTTTTATCTTTAAACACACACACACAACAACAAAACTGGTTCAACTTGCGGAGCAATTCAATTATCCTTTGACATTTTGAAGCCAGCGATATCCCATAGGCCTACTTTTCTTCCATCATCTCTCTCTCTCTCTCTCTCTCTCTCTCTCTCTCTCTCTCTCTCTCTCTCTCTCTCCTCTCTCCCCCCCCCCCCCTATTCCTCCTTTTTCCCTTCCTTCCTACCTTCTGGCTAGTGGCACCTGCGTCTTATCGGCCTGCACCTGCCTCCTTTATTCCATCTCTGTGTTTCAATCCCAAACGTGTTTTTGCGCGCGTGTGTGTGTGTGTGTGTGTGTGTGTGTGTGTGTATTTTGGTGGTGGTGGTGGTGTGTGTGTGTGTGTGCGTATTTTGTGTTTGCGTGAGAGAGAGAATATGTGTGTGTGTGTGCGTGTGTGTGCGTGTGCGTGTGCGTGTGCGTGTGCGTGTGCGTGTGCGTGTGCGTGCGCGCGTGTGTATGGTGGTGGTGGTGGTGTGTGTATGTATGCGTGTGTGTGTGTGTATTTTGTGTTTGCGTGTGAATGTGATGTAATCTAGATCTACGTGCTGCTGCATGTCTACGTGTCTTTAAAATGCGCTCGCGGGGGGGGGGGGGGGGGGGGGGGGGGGGAGAGAGAGAGAGAGAGAGAGAGAGAGAGAGAGAGAGAGAGAGAGAGAGAGAGAGAGAGAGAGAGAGAGAGAGAGAGAGAGAGAGAGAGAGAGAGAGAGAGAGAGAGAGAGAGAGAGAGAGGCTTTGAAACTTGTTTATTAAGGGAAAAGAATAAGCACGTTTACATCTTGCCCTCAAACAAAAGAGAGAGAGAGAGAGAGAGAGAGAGAGAGAGAGAGAGAGAGAGAGAGAGAGAGAGAGAGAGAGAGAGAGAGAGAGAGAGAGAGAGAGAGAGAGAGAGAGAGAGAGAGAGAGAGAGAGAGAGAGAGAAGAGAGAGAGAGAGAGAGAGAGAGAGAGAGAGAGAGAGAGAGAGAGAGAGAGAGTTCAAGAAAGAGTAAGAGCCAACGGTAAAACTTAAATCGTGAGTTGTGTTCGCCGTCGCCTTGCAGGCTTGAGGGAACCGCTCTGGAATGAAAGTGGAATTTGTGAGTGTCTGGTGCTGTGATCGTGTGGATTATTGCTATCATCGTCTTCGTCATGGAACGCCCGTCATTTTGGTATATTTTTTGTGTCCAAGGACAGAGGTGCCGCTACCCAGTTTTTCTTTCTGACATTTTTGTTTTTCTTCCTCCACGTGTCGTTCGGCTATCGCCCATTGACCCGTGAGTTAGCACACGTGCAAGTCTGCACAGTGTTTCTGTTGCCCCGCCGCCCGTCAGTTTACTACAGCCGTGAAGAGCTACAATCGCTCAAGAATGAACACTCTGAATTCGCCCCATCAGTTTGCAACACGCTTCGTCGATTTGGACTGCTCAGCAATCAACAGGGTTTGTCAAAAAAGAAGAAACGGCGACCATTTGGTGGTGGCCGCAGGAAACTGAAGAAAGGCGAGCCCATTCCAGTGCTTGTTTCAACTCGCGATCGTGACAGTTTCAAGTGAAATCCCACGCAGTAAGCCCTCGTCCTGCATGAATCCTGCAAACCTTATCAACCACATCAACACTCGTTCTGCCGAAAACTCCCTGTCTCGCCACCTACATTCTGGCCAGAAACCTCTCTGCTGTTGACTTGACTCTCTTCGAGGCTGACCTTCAATCGCATCTGTCTGCTTCGCCGCCAACCTCTCCTGGTGACCTGAACTCCCTCCTCCTTCAGCTCCTGGATCTCTATGCTCGAGCTCGTGGTCGCCTTATCTCCTTGTCTTCAATCTGCTTACTGCTCTGTCCATAGTACTGAGACTGCTCTTCTCAAAATCTGTAACGACATACTGACTGCCCTTGACTCGAACAATATCTCACTCCTGACCCTCGTAGACCTCTCTGCTGCTTTTGACACTATTGACCATTCTATCCTTCTTTCCCGTCTGCATCACTCGTTTGGGCTTTCTGACACTGTTCTCAGCTGGTTAAATTCCTACATCACTGATCGTCAACTGGTAGTCTCTGTCAATGGTCGTTGTTCTAAACCTTCTTCCTTGGTCTATGGGGTACCACAAGGTTCTGTCCCGGGCCCTCTACTTTTCATTCTCTACACCTATCCTGTCTGCTCTATTGTTCAACAACACCTGCTTCAGCATAATTCTTTCTCTGACGATAATTAGCTGTACATCTCTGTACCACTCTCGAACCTTCCCACCATGATCCAAAGCACCCAATCATGTACGTGTAGCCAGCCTGAAGGACTGGATGACAGAAAACAAACTGAAGCTTAATGAAGACAAATCTGAACTGATCTTGATCACCCCACCAAAATTTCAAAATCACCCCTCTCTTCCATCCTCCATCAAATTAATTGACTCGTCTATCACTCTCTGTCCTTCTGCCCGCAACCTTGGTAACTCTTGATCAAACCCTGTCCTTTCAACAGCATGTCAGTAATGTATGTCGCACCTGCTTTCTTGAACTCCGCCTAGTTGCTTCTATCCGCCATCTCCTCTCAGAAGATACCACAAAAGCTCTTGTCTTAATTTGTACTATCCTGCCTTGACTACTGTAATGCTCTCTTGTCTGGCTCCCCCTCTCATGTCATTAACAAACTTCAAAAAGTTCAAAATCATGCTGCCCATCTCATCTTCCGCTCTTCTAAATATGACCATATAACTCCATTGCTCTGTTCTCTCCACTGGCTCCCTGTTCAGCAAAGAATATCCTACAAGATTGCCTCTCCTTGCTACAAATCAATCGAGTCTTCCTGTCCTGAATACCTCACTGATCTGTTGCATCTCTACACACCGTCTCGAGCTCTGCGTTCCTCATCTGACACCCGTCTCTATTGTATCCCCACTGTCCGCACTAAAACCTATGGTCAACGCTCTTTCACCTATCAAGCTCCTGTTACTTGGAATCAGTTGCCTCGCTGTCTCAGATACTCATCCTCTCTGCCCACATTCAAACGCCATCTCAAAACTCATCTGTTTCCTAAATAACTACTAATCCCTTCTTTCATAACTTGGTCTGTGCATGTCTGAGAGTGAACGTCTGCACTTGGTGAGCGCACATCTGTATGTACGTGAGTGTACGCGCGCGCTCATGTGTGTAATTCTGTGTCTGTTTGTATGACCGTCTTTGGGTGTTTGTGTAATTTTGATTTTCCATTCTTTATGCTACATAATATTTTGTTATATATATATGTGGTGTTATATCATTATATTTTCATATTGAAAACGCCTAGGGTAATAAATTGATTAGGCGTGCTAAATGTTCAAATAATAATAATAATAAAACAGGACAAACACGTGACAGCAACACATACACACATATGCGCACATACATGCGCACACATACATATACACATATTACATACATGCACAAGGAGGAAAACTTGCACATAAATTCACGTGCATGCATACAAAGTCACAGGCACTCACACAGTATATCATAAGTACATTATTCATACTCATACACACACATAATCAATAATTATATACAGACACAAATTGCATCACACAAACATGCCTTTTGTTCTGACTAGTTGAGGCTCATGATTTTCCGTTCGAGTTACACAATCACAGACACTCGACGTAACAGCAAGTGCCAAACAGTGGCACGCACGCACACGCACGCACACGCGCACACGCACGCGCACGCACACACACACACACACACACACACACACACACGCACGCACGCGCACACACACACACACACACACACACACACACACACACACACACACACACACTCTCTCTCTCTCTCTCTCTCTCCCTTAAACTGTTAACCCCCTCCCCCCCTTGTCAATAGACCCCTCCCGGTGGTAATGACAATAAACCAGTGTCAGTGTCAGAGTCTGACTCTCACTCTCTCTCTCTCTCTCTCTCTTACTCACTCTCTCTCTCTCTTACTCACTCTCTCTCTCTCTCTCTCACTCTCACTCTCTCTCTCTCTCTCTCTCTCTCTCTCGTATGTATGCATGCCATTCTGTCATTTCCGACTATGACTGCTAGATAGCAGAGGGGGCAGCAAGAATGGTGGATTGGGCTAGAATTTCTTTATAGCGGAGATACCTTGCCCTGTGTTCATCCCCACTCTATCGATCAAAAGGATTTGAGGACAACTAGTGTTGCGGAAGGCGCCCAGAAGCCAACCAGAGGCGGATCCGGAAGGTGTGGGGGGGGGGATTACAGGGGTTCCAGACCCCCCCCCCCCCCCTAAAAATAAAAAAGAGAAGGAAAGAAAGAGGAGAAAATCCATCTCATGCTATTTCAAGGCTTGACTTTCAAGTAGCCCTTTTTCGCCCAAGAGAGGCCTTCTTTACCATCTTTTACATTCAAATTATCAGCTTCTGGGGGGCAGACCCCCAAACCCAGCCATTGAAACCACCCCACACTGACTGACCAGCCCCTGCAGACCAATCCATTGAAACCACCCCACATTGGACTGACTGACCAGCCCCTGCTGACCAGTCCATTGAAGCCACCCCACACTGACTGACCAGCCCCTGCTACCCATCCATTGAAACCACCCCACATTGGACTGACTGACCAGCCCCTGCTGACCAGTCCATTGAAGCCACCCCACACTGACTGACCAGCCCCTGCTGACCAATCCATTGAAACCACCCCACACTGACTGACCAGCCCCTGCTGACCAATCCATTGAAACCACCCCACACTGACTGACCAGCCCCTGCTGACCAATCCATTGAAACCACCCCACACTGACTGACCAGCCCCTGCTGACCAATCCATTGAAACCACCCCACACTGACTGACCAGCCCCTGCTGACCAATCCATTGAAACCACCCCACACTGACTGACCAGCCCCTGCTGACCAGTCCATTGAAGCCACCCCACACTGACTGCCCAGCCCCTGCTGACCAATCCATTGAAACCACCATACACTGACTGCCCAGCCCCTGCTGACCAATCCAATGAAACCACCCCACACTGACTGACCATCCCCTGCTGACCAATCCATTGAAACCACCCCACACTGACTGCCCAGCCCCTGCTGACCAATCCATTGAAACCACCCCACACTGACTGACCAGCCCCTGCTGACCAATCCATTGAAACCACCCCACACTGACTGACCAGCCCCTGCTGACCAATCCATTGAAACCACCCCACACTGACTGACCAGCCCCTGCTGACCAATCCATTGTAACCACCTCACATTGGACGGACTGACCAAGCCCTGCTTACCAATCCATTGAAACCACCCCATATTGACTGACCAGCCCCTGTTGGCCAATCCATGTGGCTGCAGCACTAGAGCCAGTGCTAATGCCCCGTGGTTCGAGAGCCATAGTCATTCACAAAGGCTGTAGGGCCTACCGTGATTTTCCATAACCGTAGAAAATAATTCATTGTACAATTATCATATTACTAATTGGCCCTGACAACAGACTAATGTCAACAACTGGTAAAAACCATGAGTACACACATGCACACACAAAAACATAAAAAAGCTATCAAACACACACACCCTCTCCCTCACCCACTCCACACTCACAAACAACAGCCTCTCTCCTCCCCCCCCCCCATCCCCCCCCCCCCCCCCCCCCCCCCCCCCCCCCCCCCCCCCCCCCGAACCCCAACAACGAACCAAAGACCAACACTTACCTAGCCCTGTATTTAATAATAATAATATTGAACATTTATATAGCGCTTTACTCCCTTTGCAGGGAGCTCAAAGCGCTTTACATAGCCAATAAAACACAAATAAGTTAACATTATACACATAAGACTCACTACAATCAAATCAAATATACATAAAATAATATTATTTAAACAAAGCCCTGTTCATAACCACAAAATTTGAAACAATATTACAATATTATAAGAAAAGAAACAAAATTGCAAGGGAAATCAAAGTTCATGAGCTACGTTATTGCGCAAACACACACACTAATAGAGAAGCACATAGTCACACACCACGCACGCGCACGCACACGCACACGCGCGTAATAATCAATGGGCATAATAATAATAATAGTAATAATAATAATAATAATAATAATAATAATCAATAAACTTTTTGGGATGCTGATTTCTTTGTTATCTAAACACTCTATTATGCTTCTTCTCAGGCCTTGAGGCAGTTTCTTCCGGCAAAAGTGTCCTGAACCTCTGCGGTTCCGTGGCAAAATACTAGTTCAAAGTGTTGATTGTGGCACAGTACAGCGAAGAAGAAGAAGAAGAAGAAAAAACCCAAGAAGAAGTAGAAGAAGAAGAAGAAGAAGAAGAAGAATGGTTTGCTGACCTTTCAGGAGAAGCTCGTCGCTTGCCGTTCTCGTTGAGGTCCACGGAGGCCATGGAGACCGAGTCGTCCCTGTCCCGGGGGTGGTGAGGGGGTGCTGCCTCCAGGAGGAGCGGGGACTGGGAGGGGTCGAACACCACGTGCTCGTTCTGCGTCAGGAACTGCTGGGGGCTCTGCTTGGCCAGCCGCGCGCAGTGCAGGAGCTCACGCTGCAGCAAGGGCAGGTTGGCCTGAAGGACAAAGAACAATATATGAACACCTTCCCTGTTAAGACTCTCTCTAAGATGTGACCCCAAAATGTATTCACCATTCATATCCGGACTGCTGAATGTTAACCTCCCTATCAAGACCCCTACCTATTAGGACCTTTTTGAGAGGCTGATTTTTAAAGTCTTAATAGGGAGAGTCCACTTTAGTAGAATAACAGGTGTAGAAGGATTTTGGCCAAGAGTAAAGACAAGAAAAAGCATGGAATAATATTATAACTACATGTATCTGAAGAAAAAGAAAGAGGAGGAGGAGGAGGAAGAAGAAGAAGAAGAAGAAGAAGAAGAAGAAGAAGAAGAAGAAGAAGAAGAAGAAGAAGAAGAAGAAGAAGAAGAAGAAGAAGAAGAAGGCAGGTTGGCCTAAAGGACAAAGAAGAAAATGCCTCTGTCTCTGTCGTTTCTGACTACGACTGGCAGATAGCTAGAGAGGGGGGGGGGGGCGCTATTCTGGAGGGCCGGGCTAGAATTTGTTTAAATTGGAGATGCCTTGCCCAGTGCGTATGCCCCCCCCCCCCCCCCTAGTTCGAAAGTCTTAGTCTTCCACAGAAGCCTTAAGGCCTTGTCCGACTATGCTTCCCCTCGCATGCACCTAGTAGCTCTGTCACGCTGTGAGAATGGGTGAACACTTGCGAAAGAGCGAGTGATTGCATCGTCGGGCTTTGCCTTTAGACTAAGCTGCACCATGATTTTCCCACTTCTATAGAAAATCATTCATTGTACTGTACAGATTAAGATTAAAATTATAGCCCCGTCGACAACTAAGGCCATGTCAGGGCTGTCACCACATTAAATCTTACCACGTATTAAAAAAGGATAAAAACACAAGGTAAAAGATAGTCAAAGTGTAGTAGTTAAAATACTTAGTTAAAAGTAACAAAATGTATTTTAATATTACAGGAAACGTACAAAGTAAAATCTATCCAATTCTAAATATTAACTGTTACAAGTTATAAACTATATCAAGTGTAAAATGTTAATCTCTTTCAAATAATTAAAAATTGTCAGGTGGAAACAAAATTTCCATTGACTCCGCCCTGTAATGTTTCCTTCTAATGTCATATACATCCCAGCAGTCCAAAAGGACATGACGAATGCAAATGGGAGAATCACATGCTACACAATAAGGCGGGTCCTCTCCTTTCAATAGAAAGGAATGCGTATCATCACACATGTGTCCCGTGTGTAGTCTACATAAAACCGTTTTTTCCTTCCGGCCGCCAGCAGGTGACGAATATCATGTAGTTTGTTATTCACTTGTATGTTCCAGTCTTGCCAAAGATTATTATTTATGCATGTGGATACTTTACCTTTTATGTCGGTGGAAGGAATGTACGCTCTCACGGTATTCGTTCCCTCGAATACCGACATGACCCATGCGAAGATGACATCATATCCCTTGAATTTCAGAAGTGTAAACAATTCAAAGAATTTTTAGCAATTCTGGATGTTTCAGATGTTCAAAGACTACAGCCTGTAGAGCTGAAAGGGAGTCGGTACAAAGTAGAATTTTTTTAATCCTCGGACTGCTCGATCAACTTGAGAGCGACGACAAGAGCAGTCAGCTCGGCAGTATACACAGAACTTTCTGTAGGAATATGTTTTGAAGAGCTTTGGCGTGATGATGGAATAAACGCAGCAGAAGCAACACTTTCGTCAGATTTGGAGCCGTCTGTGAAAATTGTTTGATGGTCGGGAATCTTGGAACACATTTCAAAAATATGTTTGTAAGCAAGCGAACTGGTGGAATATTTCCGTAGAGTAGCGAGATCAAATCTGATGTCTGGAGTTCACAGAGTCCAGGGTGGCTGATCATAAAATTTTGATTCATCAGGTATGACACCAGCGTCAATATATGCCTCTTCCAGATGAAGGAGGATGCTAATGCCCAGAGGTGGAGGGATTATCTTCATATTTCTTCTGGAAAGGTGGATTCGTCACACAGTCATAAGCAGGGTTTTCTGGTTCCGAGTACAGCTGTAAATTGTAATTTAAGGAAAGCTTGAGTCTGCGGTGAATAAAAGATTGCTCTCCTGTTTCAGCATACAGACTATGTACAGGGGTACAGGAAGGCACCGAGACATAGACGAAGACCTTGATGGTGAATTGGGTCCAACACTTTCAGGTATGAAGGTCTTGCAGCGCCATAAATCATGCATCCATAATCTGGCTTGGATCGGATCAGCGCTCTGTACAGATGGAGAAGCGTCTTCTTATCTGCGCCCAACCCGTGTGCGCTACCACACGGAGGATGTTCATAGCTTTGAGGCATGAAGTTTTCAGATTCTGAATATGTGCTCTCTGATCAAAGGAGTGGGAGTGGGAGTGGGGTGGGGGGTGGATGCTATTCTGGAGGACCGGGCTGGAATTTGTTTAAAGCGGAGATGCCTTGCCCAGTGCGTATGCCCCCCTCTTGCGAAAGAGCGAGTGATTGCATCGTCGGGCTTTGCCTTTAGACTAGGCTGCACCATGATTTTCCCACTTCTATAGAAAATCATTTATTGTACATAATAATAAAAATATGTCATATTGCCATGAAAACAACATTTAAAGAAAAGACCAAGTTTTCGGAGAGTTGGTCAAAAGGACAAAGAAGAAGAAGAAATGCATTGACGCGAAAACGAACAAAACCACTGATTCTTTATTAACATTAAAACGGCACAGTTTTCATGAAGCTTACCTTGAGGAATGGAATGACGAAAGGGCGCAGGGGGAAGTTGGTGGCCTCCTGCAGCTTGGTGTGGAACTCCTCGATGGACAGGTGAGAATTCTGAACATATCAAAGCAGGTACCCACTATCACCACACTTTATAAAGAAATATCCACACACACACACACACACACACACACACGCACACGCGAACACAAACACCTTTATCACGTTCCTATCTTATGTACGAGTCATTCTCATCTTTCACGCTCACTCTCCCCATCGCTACTCCCACCCCCTTTTTAATTAATATTACTCACCACTCTCTCTCTCTCTCTCTCTCTCTCTCTCTCTCTCTCTCTCTCTCTCTCTCTCTCTCTCTCTCTCTCTCTCTCTCTCTCTCTCTCTCTCAAACAATGAAAACATTGAATGAATACGTAGCAGTGTAAAATCATTACTGTATTTTAAAATGAACATAATTATGACTAACATGCATGTTATGCAAAATGAAATTGATGTAGAAATGTATTTTTGCACACTCAATGATAAAAAAAAGATGTTTTTTTAAAATACAGTGGTTACGGTACGGGGTTGCTGTAACACTCGGACTATGTTCAGGGATAGAAACTCTTGCTTGTCAGCTGACAAAACGCATTTTCTTATTTCGTATATATTTAACGCATCAAGGTTTCGTTAAAATAGGTTTAGGGATAGGGTTAGGAACATGTTAGAGCCAATGTTAGTAGTCTTTTCAAGACACTTCTGCACCAGTTTTGCGTCCCGTGATTGAGCCCCGTAACCGTACTTCGAAGAATGCGGGTTACGGACCCGTAACCCCATCCTCTGACAACTAACTATTAGTATTACTCACCACCAGTCCGAGCACCAGCGTTCGCACGCGGTCGCCAATCTCGGGCGAGATGTCCGAGCCGAACTGCTGCAGGGTGGTCAAGAACCGCTTCAGCTTGGACAGCTGCCGGGCCCCGCAAGCCGGGGGAAGCTGCTGACCCATGCCCCCTCCACCCCCACCCCCGCCCCCGGCGTTCATCATCGAGCCCCCTCCTCCTCCGTCTCTCCCCCCTCCTGTGGGTGGGGAAGGGGTGCGTCCGTTGATGCCCGAGAGAGGCGAGTGGGACCCGTTCATACCTGGAGAAAGAGCGGGGGTAGGGGTGGAGGGTGTTAGTAGGGGGGGTGTTTGGAGAAGGTTTGACATTTTGCATTGTTTATTACGATGAAGAAGGAAGCAAGCAAAGAACAACGACGACGACGACAACAACAACAACAACAGCAACAACAACACACACACACAATAATACACACACACACACACACACACACACACACACACACACACACACACACACACACACACACTTGTTGTCGCCGTCGTTGTTATCTTCAGTTACAGCAGCAGTATAAATACCATCCTTAGTTTATTTATCATCATCTCTTCCATCATCATCATCATCATCATGAACAGCAGAGAGAGAGAGAGAGAGAGAGAGAGAGAGAGAGAGAGAGAGAGAGAGAGAGAGAGAGAGAGAGAGAGAGAGAGAGAGAGAGAGAGAGAGTCTGAATGGCCTGAGAGAGTCTGAATGGTCTAGGCCCATTTCAAAGAATGAGTGCATAAAAGGAAGCATACACCCACAAAACATAAATAAGAGCGAGAGAGAGAGAGAGAGAGAGGGGGGGGGGGGAGAGAACACGGGAAATTTTAATCAGAAAGGCCTTTGGCCCCTGTGAAGGGGGGAACAATAAATATATGAAACAAAGAAAAGAACTGGAGAGTGGCACAGTGGTAGCGCGTTCGCTTCGTGTCAAGTAAACCCGAGTTCGAACCTGGGTACAGGGGATTTTTTCCTCTCATTCTGCACTAGGCCTTAACGGTCTGAACGTGGAGTCTTTCGGATGAGACGATAAACCGAGGTCCCGTGTGCCCATGCACTTAGCATACGTTAAACCCAGTGGCAACGAAAAAATTGTCATTTGGTAAAAATTTACACCCCCCCCCCCCCCCCCTCATCAGTGACAAAAATCGCATGCAATTTTTTTTTTATTTAAATAAAACAAATTGGGTGGCGCGCCTCTGGCTGCGACGCGCTCTCCAGGTGGGAGCAACCCGAATTTCACAGAGACGCCTCTGTGACTATAAAGTACCTAATACCTAATACCTAATAAAAACATCGAAAACTATATCAGTAACTCCCTCGTTTGTTTGTTTGTCGATCGCCGAGTAACTCTCAATTTGATTGCTTTTGACAAAAACATAGACAAATTCTTAATATGTTTATATCTTTTATTGCAATCGAAACATGCAAGGGTATCCATAGTATTTTCCTGTGATGAACTGTTGACGAGAGAGAGAGAGAGAGAGAGAGAGAGAGAGAGAGAGAGAGAGAGAGAGAGAGAGAGAGAGAGAGAGAGAGAGAGAGAGAGAGAGAGAGAGAGAGAGAGAGAGAGAGAGAGAGAGAGAGAGAGAGAGAGAGAGAGATTTTTTTTTAATAAAACAAGGCCACAGCCCCTCATGATGGGGTGATACAAATAAACATAATCAGACATGCACAAATAATGAATACAGAAATAGTACAAAATAAACAGATCATTATAATATGATATGATATATGGGAATTATTACAATTCTAACCGCATACAGTAGTCCTGATTTTAAAGGCTTTATACAAATAAATTGCAAACTGTTTAACCACACAGACAGAGGAGAAACAGTCTTCAACCTAGTACACACTTCACCCATATAAAAAGACTTTTATTTAAAATGTTAAATGTTGCCTGGCCTATATAAACACTATGTCTTCTGTATTTACTTAGAGCCAACTTGTTTGTATAATTCATGCTTACTGAGGACACTACAAAAGGGCCCAGCCAATGCAAGTGCTCAAGTGCTCGACACATTGGAGTGTGTATCTATTTACGCACGGGCAAAGTTGGAAAATGTCTTGTCCATACAGAGATATTCTTAAACAGAATGGGAAGTTGTAAGGAGAGAGAAGGGAGAACGGGAGGGAGGGGGGGGAGAGGGAGAGAGAGAGAGAGAGAGAGAGAGAGAGAGAGAGAGAGAGAGAGAGAGAGAGAGAGAGAGAGAGAGAGAGAGAGAGAGAGAGAGAGAGAGAGAGAGAGAGAGTAGAACACAGTTTTTCACACACACACTAAAATAGAAAACAAATTTTAACGCACAAACACTCACTCACACACTAAAATAGAATAGTTTTTTGACTCACTCACACACTAAAATAAAAAATGTTATGGCTCACCTGAAACACTACTGCTGGTGGACAGGGGGCGGTTGCCCGCCGCCACGGCCGACATGCCCAACGCCAGGGGAGGCACGGAGGATGAAGGGGTGTGCTTTGACTCGGGGGAATCGGGCATCACACTGTCACGGAAATCTGAAAGCCGCAAATTAAATGAAAATACAGTGCAACCTCCCTATTCGCAATCCCTCACATGTGACCCACTCCCACACATGTGACCCACTCCCACACATGTAACCCAGTCCCACACATGTGACCCACTCCATCACATGTGACCCACTCCCACACATGTGACCCACTTCCTCACATGTGACCCACTCCCACACATGTGACCCACTCCCACACATGTGACCCACTTCCTCACATGTGACCCACTCCTACACATGTGACCCACTCCCACACATGTGACCCACTCCCACACATGTGACCCACTCCCTCACATGTGACCCACTCCCACACACGTGACCCACTCCCACACATGTGACCCACTCCCACACACGTGACCCACTCCCACACATGTGACCCACTCCCTCACATGTGACCCACTCCCACACATGTGACCCACTCCCACACATGTGACCATCTCCCACACATGTGACCCACTCCCACACATGTGACCCACTCCCACACATGTGACCCACTCCCTCACATGTGACCCACTCCCTCACATGTGACCCACTCCCACACATGTGACCCACTTCCTCACATGTGACCCACTCCCACACACGTGACCCACTCCCACACACGTGACCCACTCCCACACATGTGACCCACTCCCTCACATGTGACCCACTCCCACACATGTGACCCACTCCCACACATGTGACCCACTCCCTCAGATGTGACCCACTCCCACACACGTGACCCAAACGTTCTTCACCCCCCCCCCCCCCCCCCTCCTTCATATCCGGACTACTGAGTGTCCCCCTCCCTGTTAAAACGTTTTGGGGGCTGATTTTAAGTCTTCAAGGTCTTAATTAGGGAGGTTCCACTGTAATCTAAAAAAGGAAAAAGAAAAAGAAAACCAGGTATTGTGTGGTTTCCTTTTCCCGCGCTATGGAGTGAAAGAGAGGAAAGAACAAACACACACAGACACGAGGCTAAGAGTAGGCCTACACACACGCACGCGCAACTACACACACACACACGCACGCGCACACACACACACACACACACACACACACACACGCATGCATACAAGAGTGTGTCGATCCATAACAACGTAAAAATAAGTACATTTAATTCAACTCAACCCCCCCCCCCCCCCCCCCCCACGCACACGCACACACACACACACATGTGCATACACGCACACATGTGTGCATGTATGCATACAATAGTGTGTGCGTGCGCGAGTGTCCATACCAACGCCCATTGTAATCTTGTTTACGCACAGACAAATAGGGTTCTCGACACTGAAAATAAGTACAGTATTAATTCAACTATGCAACTTACAAGTCACACACACACACACACACACACACACACACACACACACACACACACACACACACACACACACACACACACACACACACACACACACACACCAGGGCTCCCAGGTACCCCCATTTGGGGGTCTATGAAGCACTAACATTCTAAAGGACCCTCTAAACGAATGTGCAGGGGGTCCCAGGGATACACTAGAAAAATTCTTTTTAGCATTCGCAATGCCACTGGGACCCTCTATTCCGCCTCTAGGACCCTCTATACTGTAAGTGAGGGAGTCCCTGGGACCCCTTGTTTTGCGGGACGATTGGGAGCCCTGCACACACACACACACACACACACACACACACACACACACACACACACACACACACACCACATCTGCATACATACGTGCGCGTTCGCGCGCTACAAGGTTTCTTCTTCTTTTTAACATCAGAGAGAGAGATCGACAGCTCTAAAGAAAGAAAGAATTATTGTGTGTGTGACAGAATCAGAGAGAGAGAGAGAGAGAGAGAGAGAGAGAGAGAGAGAGAGAGAGAGAGAGAGAGAGAGAGAGAGAGAGAGAGAGAGAGAGAGAGAGAGAGAGAGAGAGAGAGAGCGAGAGAGAGAGAGAGAGAGAGAGAGAGAGATGTAGACTAAAGTGACACCGAGACGAAGAAATAAACCAAGCAAGGGACGAGTTCGAATGTCTCTCTCTCCTATCAGCTCAAAACAAAAGGATGCCAGTATCTGTATGATATGTCTAGCACTCAACTACCAAACAGTTTATCAGCGGCCACACACACACAGCTTCACAGGAAGAAGAAACTAATAAACAGGACAGGCTGCGAAACCGCGATTTTCACGACCGTCGTGACGACGACGACGACGACGACGACGACGACGACAATGAGGATAATGGCTAATCTCTGCCTGCACGTGCGGTGCGGTTTAATTCGTGTGATTAATATTATCCACCTCGCCCAGCCAGTCCTTCCTTCCCCCAGCGCTTTCCCCGTCTTTCTTATCTTCGTCTGCCATACAACTTCAACAAGTAAGGCTTACACTGCCTATGTTTGTACACTATGTCGATGAAACAAACTGCAGTTCATATTTTAAAAACACACAACCTTTACGCACTACAATTCGCACCACTTCTCTGTCAATCTGTTTTTCTGTCTGTCTGTCTGTCTGTCTCTTTCACTCCCTCTGTGCGCAAGCGTGTGTCTGTGTGTATGCGAGTTAATATAAGCAATAGGAGGTTCTTGTTATGTTTTACGTATGTTTAGAACATCATTTGTGGACATTGATGCATATTGTAGTGTTTACAAATTTGCATTCAAAGTAATTGATATGTATGTAGGTATGTTATTATATGTATGCATGTATGTATGTATTCATGCACTGTATGTATGTAGGTATGTTATTATATGTATGCATGTATGTATGTATCCATGCACTGTATGTATCCATGCATTCATGTATGGATGTAGGGCTATGCATGTAGGCCTATGTATCATGTGTGTGTACATGCGCGCGCGCGCGCGTGTGTGTGTGTGTGTGTGTGTGCGTGTGTGCGTGCGTGTGTGTGTGTGTGTGTGTGTGTGTGTGTGTGTGTGTGTGTGTGTGTGTGTGCGTGTGCGTGCGTGTGCGTGCGTGCGCGCGCGCGTGCTTGTGTTTGTGTGTGTGTTATTGTTCACCGCATTGCCTTATTTTATGGAAAGCAAAACAAAATCAATACTACGTCCGTTTGCTCTCGCTCTCTCGCTCTCTCTCTCTCTCTCTCTCTCTCTCTCTCTCTCTCTCATGTGTTCGATTTCCCACGCTGCTAAGTAAAATATTCGCTAATCAGAAGCGCTCCAAAACTTCCTTCTTTTCCTTTTTTGGTCAGTAAATTCAGATAATGTTGCGCTTGTTGTGTATTGTTTTGTGTATAGTTGCTTGGGTCAGTAAACCGAGCTAATGTTGCGCTTGTTGTGTACTGTTTTGTGTATAGTTGTTTGGGTAAGTAAACCGAGCTAATGTTGCGCTTGTTGTGTACTGTTTTGTGTATAGTTGTTTGGGTCAGTAAACCGAGCTAATGTTGCGCTTGTTGTGTATTGTTTTGTGTATAGTTGCTTGGGTCAGTAAACCGAGCTAATGTTGCGCTTGTTGTGTATTGTTTTGTGTATAGTTGCTTTGCAGCACTAACATCAAGTGCCGATGCCTCCTAGTTTGACATTGTATAAACTAATATAAACAAATGATAGTACAGCTGTCTCTTTACTCCTTACTGTGGGTGCCTGCTACGGGCTAAAATCAACTAATGGCAAAGGCACGTTCATTACAGTGTACGGCTGAAAGAAGAACAGCGAAATGAGGGAAGAAACAGAATCAGTCCAACTGCACTTGGCCGACACAGTAGAACGCCAAACAGCCAAAGGCTTTCTTGTGGATCCCTGGTTGCTCAAGGGTACTGGCAGTCTCGTCGAATCATTCTATGAGACATTCTACCACATAATTTTATACTACAATAATCGTCATTTTCTTGCTCGTGCCAATTATGATCAATTTTGACTGTTTTTCTTTTCGCTAGGTAATAGTTCTCATTCTATTTCCTTTATTACCAGCCGCGAACGAAGAGAGCGAAGCTGGTAATGTTTTCACTGCTGTCTTTGGCTATGTATGTATGTATGTATGTATGTATGTATGTATGTATGTATGTATGTATGTATGTATGTATGTATGTATGCTACCACGATAGCGTTGAACACACACACACACACACACACACACACACACACACACACATACATACACATGTACGCGCGCGCGCGCGCAGATACAGAAAGGAAAGGGGGAAAGGAGTTGAGTATCCGTGAGTATGGTGCAGGAACGTGCGAGTGTTAGGTGTGTGTGTGTGTGTGTGGGGGGGGGGGGGGGGGGGGGGTGTAGTGAGTGAATGAAAGACAGAAAAAGAGAGTGAGACAGAGACTGAGAGAGAAAGGCAGACAAATAAACAGACAGACAGACAAACGGAGACAAAATTAGAGCTATTAGTGTGATATAGACATCTGTGCGTCGTGATCTATTTTAATTTAGATCTTCCTATCAGAAGGTTTTTTTTAACTCATCCATCCTCAGGCAAGTACTCTAAGTCTAATCAAGACATGTATGAAAAAAAAGGTCTGGTTTTAATCACTAAGATTGTAACGTCTCCAGTCATGACAAGAAATAGAAAGTAGGCCATCATCTGTGTTGGTATTGCTGCATGATGCATTCTGATCAGACCCTGTTTAATAAAATAATAAAAGGTAACGCACAGGGACACATGTATGCATAGGCAGGGGGAGAGAGAGACAATGACAATGACAATATTTATTCCAGAAAAGGCATCGCCCCATTAGGAAGGGTGTGTGTCAACATTATAAAAAAGCGGTTTATCAATACATCAATAATTAGCAACAATACAATACTTATGACAAAGCAACACTTCTAATCTTAAAGGCCTTATACAAATATATAGACAGTTTATGAATGGTGTTCTCATTTCTACTAGACATCAATAGACTAAGCTTAAATAAACTGGGATTTCTGTAAAATTTCGGTGCTATCAATTCTTTTCTCAACTCATTAAAAAATGGGCAAGCAAGTACAAAATGTAACTCATTGTCCTGATTTTCCTTGCAAAGGGGGCATGTTAAATTTTGAATGTCAGCGTATCGCTTTGAATGTACAAAGAGGTCAGAAATCCCAAGTCTAAATCTAATCATAACGAATTTTAAATGCCTGCCAATATTACTTTTCAGGTAGGTTTGAACAATATGATCATCAATGCCAAACATTCTGTACATGTAAAATCTGTCACTGTTTTGCACATGACTGTTCCAGGCTTGCCATCTATTGTCAATTAATCTTTGTCTAAATGATCTAATCATCTACTTCCAACATTCTGGTTAATCCAAGCATATCGAAGGGGGGAGAGAGAGAGAGAGAGAGAGAGAGAGAGAGAGAGAGAGAGAGAGAGAGAGAGAGAGAGAGAGAGAGAGAGAGAGAGAGAGAGAGAGAGAGAGAGAGAGAGAGAGAGAGAGAGAGAGAGAGAGAGAGAGAGAGAGAGAGAGAGAGAGAGAGAGAGAGAGAGAGAGAGAGAGAGAGAGAGAGAGAGAGAGAGAGGGAGAGAGAGAGAGAGAGAGAGAGAGAGAGAGAGAGAGAGAGAGGCAGAGAGAGAGAGAGAGAGAGATAGAGAGAGAGAGAGAGAGAGAGAGAGAGAGAGAGAGAGAGAGAGAGAGAGAGGCAGAGAGAGAAATGATGATTAAAGGTATGAACGTACCTGTACGATTTTTTAAATCTTAAATTTCAGTGCATAATATTCACTGATATTGTACTAGAGCTTATCAAATGATAATCAAAACATTTGTGACTATTTTTTATGGCTTTTGTTTTTGACGGTCTGATGAATAAATAAAAGCACCAGTAAAGTGCATATATATTTCAAGTTAATATGAATTTTTAAATAAGCCTTTGACACAAATGAACGCAAACACCAGTGATCGCGTTAAGAATTGTGAGACCCAGTTTAATCAATTTAATCTACCCCCCCCCCCCCCCCCCCCCCCCCCCTCAACAAACCTGTGTCAAAATCAGTCCCAGAAGAGCAGAAACCAGCCCAAAAAACTCCCGAACACACAATATCCAGCAAGGCCTCGGAACACAGCATACATGCAGCAGTCGTAGCAAACAAAGCACACCACACCACACCAAAACAACATCAACAAATCAGTTCCTGGGACTGCCACGGCTTTTCCCCCCTTAGTATTCTGGTTTTATGAACAGCGTTTTACTAACTACCATCCAATCAATAAAACAAAGCAAATATACACCCACGGATTTACTTACGGTACTATTTCCAGAACCACCCGAACTACATGATGCACCACATGCTGTTCGTTTCCTATCTCATTTCACACACACTTTTCATTCCTTTCCCCAGTCCCCACCCTACATTCAAGTTCCACATTATGACAAACGCTTCCATGATCCTAAGTCCTAACCCACCATCCGCCCTTTCTTTTCGTATTCCTTCTCTCGCTTTAAAACATATACACGTTGTCAGTTTTCACTCGTTCCCCATGGCAACACACTGGTACTCTATAAATGATATGACTTGCCTATCACTGCGTTTCCATGGGGGGAAAGTGAAAACTAACAACGTGTATTTCGACTTTTAGTTCACAAAGCCACACAAACCATGACGCCCCCTTTACTAGTCGAAACACGCACCCGATTACAATTACCATCCACCCGATTAAATATCAACATCACCTCCACGCGACTTCTGTCAGTTTTCATAAGGGAAATGACAAGGATGCCGGCCAAGAAAGACAGAAACGAAAGCGATCAACTACCTACTACTGCAGAACACACCAGGCCAAGGGAAAGGGAACATTACGTAAACTACCGGGATGTGGACTGCTCCAAGAAAACTTCGGGGTGATAGATTCAAGATGGTGGCCATCTCTGCCCCCGTCATTAACTGGTTAATCCAATTACAGATCAAAGGCCAGCGCCCTCGAGGTCCAGCCTTCTGACAGATACCCAACGTTCAGCAGGGAGGTGCGAATTAACTGTCAGGTCACACACAGGCCTTTCGTCAGTTTCAGTGTCGGATTTTACCCTAAACATTCGCCGTTTAAATCAACGAGGGTTAAAAATAGAAATCTATCCTAAGCTTGGTTTAATCTCTAGTTCCGAGTATACTCGGAATTCGTCCGGAATGAGTTAATTTCTCTGAATGATACCTTGACCACGCTTTAGTGTCAGAGATCAAGTGCGCTGGGTTAGCAAGCAAATAAATGGGTATAAACAAACTAATAAAGTAATATTAAATACGCACAAAGTGCTGTAAACATTCTAACATGGAGACCAGAATCTTCCAAGTGGCGATTGAAATAAACAAGATAAGTGAATAAAACAGACGTTAAAAAACGCGCGGAAAAAGATAAAAATATGATCGAGATTAATAAGTTGACCATAAAGAATATTGATGATCTAATAACCGGAAGACTAAGTAATGCGGCTCTGCCTGCCCTGTGCAGATGTTCAGGCTGAACTTATATTTCTTAATAATGTTCTCGCCCAGCAGATCAACCAATGGATTTATGACGATGGAAGTCCGTTTAACGTCCTCCGACCTGGAACAGGCACAAGTGGAACATTTGTAACTAGAAAGATAGTGGCATGATCCTGGAGCTACTGCAATACCAAGAATGTCCCGATTGGTTTGAAAAGTCAAGATTGTAACTATGGAGCTACGATGAAATAATCGATATAATAAAATAAAAAAATTAAAAAAAATTATCATCCTGTCTTTTTCTCCTATTTTTCTTTCCCTCTTTTTCTCTTGTTTAATGGGACAAATAAAACTGAGTTTGATCAGTCGCAGATCAAGTTACCTACTATGAGTAGCTATAATTTATTTGTGCCCAGCTAGTCTTACTTGAGATTCCTCCTTCCATTATTCTTTCCTGAAGTTCTGATGTCAAAACAACGCATGTGTGCAACTACACAAAATGAAAAAAACCCATCTGAAAGGCCGGGGTCTAGAGGTAATGTCCCCCTGCAGCTGAAGCAAGAATTGATTTATGAAGGTATTTTAGTTTGCTTTTTCCACAATTTATACAAATGCTTATTTTAAAGTGTTTGAAAAGTACAGTAGACACACAAAGATCTTGTTTGACACATTAAAAAAAAAAGGAAATTCATTTTCTGGTAAAATTCAAAACCATGAAATCCTTGTATAGCAGGAAAAGTTGCACCCCTGCATTAAAGTACAGCCACGCGCAACACCTTGACGTAGGCTGCGGCCCAGCACAGAACCCCGCAGTTTGTGCAAAAGAAAGACAGGAGGTAAAGAAGCCTACGGTCTTCTTGTGTTGATCTTACCGATTACTTATGATTACCAGCGGTGAAACGATTACAGACTTCTATAAGAGTACATTACTCTCTCTCTCTCTCTCTCTCTCTCTCTCTCTCTCTCTCTCTCTCTCTCTCTCTCTCTCTCTCTCTCTCTCTCTCTCTCTCTCTCTCTCTCTCACACACACACACACATGTATGCAAACACACACAAACATAGTACATACCTACACACACACACACACACACACACACACACACACGCGCGCGCGCGCGCGCGCGCGCGCGCGCGCGCGCGCACACACACATGCGCGCGCGTTCGGCTTTTAAATACACATTCTTTCCCTCCTTCCAACCCTACCCATTAGGGCTCCCCTCTCCCCCGATAATCGATAACAATACGGAATTTATACCTATGGTACTCTTAATCCACATATTGATTACATCACTGTATATTGCATGTATGCACATGCGCATCTGCTTGAGCATAAAAAAGACAATCTGCTACCAACACAACAAGCACATTGGAATGAGAGTGGATTGTGTTGTCGTGTGGTGAGTGAGCAAGAGGGGGAAATAAAGCACTGTATGTATGCATTGCATGATATAGGCAGTACCAGAAAAGATCATGTCTGACAGTACCTGTATTTCATAGATCTGTACGGACGAAATAAAAGCGAGAGAGAGAGAGAGAGAGAGAGTGAGAGAGAGAGAGAGAGAGAGAGAGAGAGAGAGAGAGACTCAGAGAGAGAGAGTGACAGAGAGAGAGAGAGAGAGAGAGAGAGAGAGAGAGAGAGAGAGAGAGAGAGAGAGAGAGAGACTCAGAGAGAGAG
>CM065699.1:44293439-44313439 GCA_017654935.2 Phymorhynchus buccinoides | reverse complement strand
GGTAATAATAAGCTACACACACGCGCGCAAATTATATACTACTAAATAAACCTTTTAGAATACACACGTGTTTCCCCGTGCATTGTTTTACAAATATACGTGCGGAATGAAATCATTCGACTCGTTCACTAATTCAGTGGTTTACGATGAAAAGGAATAATATGGCCAACAAATCCACTAGCGCTGGTTGTTTAGCTGCTCGCTTCACTGTCCCCTTGTCGGCTGACATGAATAGAAAGCCAAAAAGCGAACGCCGTCCACCTGTTTTTCCACTCCTCGATTCCTTCCCTTTTCGTTTTCCCCTCTTTACCCACTCAGGCAAAGAAAATCATTGAACACACAACCACCCAGGGGTTTCCGCCTGCCACCCGTCAAAACGATACACAGGCAGGAGTAAAGAGCTGGATCAACGAAGTCCGGGTGTAGACCGCCCACGGTTTTCTTTTCTTCTACAGCCACACTATCGTTGCGACTTCTCCACTCCCTCCGCCTCCGGTCCCCCAGGGGAAAGTGGCCCAACTGCTCTCCTCCCCCTCCTGTTCCAACCGTCACCCGTAGTAGAGTTGATCAGAGGCAAACACAGAGCGACTCATCGTTTGCCTCGCTAAACCTTTTATCACAGCATACAACGAGTAGGCCCTTTTTTCATCCCCTCTCAATTCCTACAAACAGAGGCCCTTTTTTTCTCTGCCTTTTATTTCTCCCCTCTCAATCAATTCCAACAAACGTCAGTGCGTGACTCGTCTGGTGGACAGTCGTCTGCTGACAGTGGACTTCCGTGTGTCTGGCTTTTTGTTGTCTCCGTGCCCGGAGATCACTCGTTGTGGGGCGGTAATGAAGCAATGGTCACCAAGTGTTCACAGTTTGAGCTTGGCT
The DNA here is from genome assembly GCA_017654935.2 of Phymorhynchus buccinoides. Classification (NCBI taxonomy): domain Eukaryota; kingdom Metazoa; phylum Mollusca; class Gastropoda; order Neogastropoda; family Raphitomidae; genus Phymorhynchus; species Phymorhynchus buccinoides. Next base: position 44,312,563 of record CM065699.1, on the reverse strand, counting down.
TTACTTTTCATCAGATGCTGGTGCAAGTTGAAATACACGACAAAATCGCGACACAAGCACACTGAATGAACCAATGTATCACGGTTTGTTACTATGGAAAATAGAAGCAAAACGATGTTCCTTGATTATAGAAACAAAGAAAACGACGTTTGTTCGCTTAAAATTTTTAAGAAAATCGTGGATATTTTTTAAATTTTTATGAGGCCTAATGTAAAGTTCACGCTAGTTCACTTTAAGACCCCCCAAAAAGTTACTTTTAGCTTAGTTTTTTCTTATAACTTTTGGCTATGATCTTTGCCCATTAAAAAAAAAATCTACTCGTTTTGAATAATATTGACAAGTATGAGATGTTCTTATCTAATACAGAACCCGCTTTAATCACGATGATATGTTCTTATCCAATACAGAACACGCTTTAATCACCAGAGCAAAATAAATAAAAAGATTGTTCATCAAGTCCAACGTAGTCGGCACTTCAACAACATCAACATCCTAAGCGCACATGAGGTTACCGAACTCAGAGCACAGCGTAACTGCAGGCGAGGAAAGAGCAAACTGACAAAATCCGCCTGTAATACTAGGGCCTAGTAGGACTAAAGGAAAGGAAGGCAAGTGTAGAGTAGAGTTGCGGCAGCGGTTTTGGCAGATTACTCAACCCGACTCTGGCATCGCCCGGTTCCACTGGAAGCTGAAATGACGACGGGGTCGGCACAGGCATTCGCGTTAGGCCTAGTTTCCACGCGCTAGGCTAGGCCTAGGGATCTGTCTGTGTGTGTGCGTGTGCCTGCCCTCGACAGCTGTCTGGTTTACAAGCAGCCATTGCGTTGTCAGAGAGAGAGGGGGAGAAGGTGGGGGCCGGGTGGAGAGGGGATGATGATGATAATAGTGGGAAGGGTGGGGCGAGGAACAGCTGTTCAGCTGGACCCGTTCTGCTGATGGAATCAATGGGGAGAAGTGGAGGGGGGGGGGGGATAAGGGAGCGTGAGTGCTGTATTTAGGATGAAGCTGTACTGGAACAGCATGAGGATGAGGATGATGCGGGTGAAACGAGAGACAGACAGACAGACAAAGAGAGAGAACAGATTCAAATTTGGGCGTAACATATTGATGCATGCTATGTTTTGAATAAAATGTTTTTACTTTAATGATTAACCTTGTTAGCCTACTAAGAGAGAGAGAGAGAGAGAGAGAGAGAGAGAGAGAGAGAGAGAGAGAGAGAGAGAGAGAGAGAGAGAGAGAGAGAGAGAGAGAGAGAGAGAGAGAGAGAGAGAGAGAGAGAGAGAGAGAGAGAGAGGAGAGAGAGAGAGAGAGAGAGAGAGAGAGAGAGAGAGGCATACAGAGAGAGAGAGAGAGAGAGAGAGAGAGAGAGAGAGAGAGAGAGAGAGAGAGAGAGAGAGAGAACAGCTGCAAACTTGAGCATTAACATACTGATGCATGTTAATGTATGCCTTAAATTAAAATGTTTTTCATTTCATCATTACTCATAGTAGGGGCCAATAGTAAGGCGAGAAGTGTACAACACATGGTTGTCTACCGTAGTGGGCAATGGTGCAGCTCACTGTTTTACATGGTTGTCTACCGTAGTGGGGGATGGTGCAGCTCACTGTTTTACATGGTTGTCTACCGTAGTGGGGAATGGTGCAGCTCACTGTTTTACATGGTTGTCTACCGTAGTGGGCAATGGTGCAGCTCACTGTTTTACATGGTTGTCTACCGTAGTGGGGAATGGTGCAGCTCACTGTTTTACATGGTTGTCTACCGTAGTGGGGAATGGTGCAGCTCACTGTTTTACATGGTTGTCTACCGTAGTGGGCAATGGTGCAGCTCACTGTTTTACATGGTTGTCTACCGTAGTGGGGGATGGTGCAGCTCACTGTTTGGACTGTGGCTGTCAAACCACGAGGGCTTTCACACTGCGCTCAGTGCTTCAGCCTAAGGGCTGGGTTTGTTGGCACTGGGGAAGTTGTCATCAAATCCTTTGAGCCAAGAGAGTGGGGATACACCCTGGACAAAGCAGCTCCACTATAAAACAAGTTCTAACCCAGCCAACAAGAATAACAGCTGCCCCCTTCTGCTATCTGGCAGTGATAGTCGGAAACGACAGACTGGCGCCCATTCATATTGATGCTAGCCTCTTATAAGTTAAACTAAGCACGTCTTAGTGGACATTTTGCACTCTTTCCCCATGAAGGACTCTGTACATATCAACATTGCCTCACTTTTTGTACTCAACATTTTCACTACAATGATTGCCACTCACAAGATTGCTTACACAATCACTGTGCTGCCATGGGGAAAGAGTGAAAATGTTCACGTGTACAGAGACCTTAACTAACTTATGGTGAACTGTATCACTAAGGCACTGCATTTGATTTTTTTTTATAAGCATGCTGAAGGTCACTGGTTTTCGTGAGAGAACAATACATATATTAGTAACAGATGTTATTGAATTAATGATATTAGGTGGTGGGCACGACGAAACATTTGTAAAAGAGAGACAGACAGACAGACACACACAGAGGGGGTGGGGGGGGGGGGGGGGATAAGGATTTGTCAACACATTTCAACATAGACAGACAGACAGACACACAGAGAGGGAGGGGGGGAATAAGGATTTGTCAACACATTTCAACACAGACAGATAGACAGTCACACAGAGAGGGAGGGGGGGGGGGGGATAAGGATTTGTCAACACATTTCAACACAGACAGATAGACATCCACACAGAGAGGGAGGGGGGGGGGGGATAAGGATTTGTCAACACATTTCAACACAGACAGATAGACAGACACACAGAGAGGGAGGGGGGGGGGGATAAGGATTTGTCAACGCATTTCAACATAGACATATAGACAGCCACACAGAGAGGGAGGGGAGGGGATAAGGATTTGTCAACACATTTCAACATAGACAGACAGACACACAGAGAGGGGGGGGGGGGGGGGGAATAAGGATTTGTCAACGCATTTCAACATAGACATATAGACAGCCACACAGAGAGGGAGGGGGGGGGGGGGATAAGGATTTGTCAACGCATTTCAACACAGACAGATAGACAGACACACAAAGAGGAAGGGGGGGGGGGGGGGGGGATAAGGATTTGTCAACGCATTTCAACATAGACAGACAGCCACACAGAGAGGGAGGGGGGGGGGGGTGATAAGGATTTGTCAACGCATTTCAACACAGACAGATAGACAGCCACACAGAGAGGGAGGGGGGGGGGGATAAGGATTTGTCAACGCATTTCAACATAGACATATAGACAGCCACACAGAGAGGGAGGGGGGGGGGGGAATAAGGATTTGTCAACACATTTCAACATAGACAGACAGACACACAGAGAGGGAGGGGGGGGGGGGGGAAATAAGGATTTGTCAACGCATTTCAACATAGACAGACAGACACACAGAGAGGGAGGGGGGGGGGGGGGATAAGGATTTGTCAACGCATTTCAACACAGACAGATAGACAGCCACACAGAGAGGGAGGGGGGGGGGGGGGGGGGGGATAAGGATTTGTCAACGCATTTCAACACAGACAGATAGACAGCCACACAGAGAGGGAGGGGGGGGGGGATAAGGATTTGTCAACGCATTTCAACATAGACATATAGACAGCCACACAGAGAGGGAGGGGGGGGGGGGATAAGGATTTGTCAACACATTTCAACATAGACAGACAGACACACAGAGAGGGAATGGGGGGGGGGGGGGGGGGAATAAGGATTTGTCAACACACATTTCAACACAGACAGATAGGAACTAACAGGCAAAAATATGAATAGAGTAACAGCTCCAAGTGTGTGTGTGTGTGTGTGTGTGTGTGTGTGTGTGTGTGTGTGTGTGTGTGGTGTGCGTGTGCGTGTGCGCGTGCGTGCGCGTGCGCGCGCGTATGCGAACGTGCGTGCTTTGTGTGTGTGTGTGTGCGCGCGTGTGTGTGTTTGTTTATGTGTGTTTTATTCTAATTTTGTTTTCATTTCCACCCAGTTTTCAAACATAGTTATCGTTAGGTCACTAAAATCGAATACGAGTGACCCCCCCCCCCCCCCCCCTTATCGTCCCCCCCCCCCCCACACACACACACACACACACACACACACACACACACACACACACACACACACACACACACAAAACCCCAACCCAACCCCACCGATGTATGCCAGATGGTCCAAAGATTACAATAATGAATGTAGCACTGGAAGAAAGAGGGACGATGATGATGATGATTACATATTTTGGGAAATCCCAGCTGGTTCAAAGATAAGACCAGTAATATTGTGTTCTAGGCTTACCTACAGCCTGAACATATCTGACATGTGGCCATGGTACTACAGGGTCACAATCATACATGGCAACATTTGGTGCATTTGGTAGCAATCATACAATCACACACGGTAACATTTGGTAACATTCATGCATGGTAACAATCATGCAATCATACATGGTAACATTTGGTAACATTCATGCATGGTAATATTTGGTAACAATCATGCAATCATACACGGTAACATTTGGTAACATTCATGCATGGTAACATTTGGTAACAATCATACATGGTAACATTCATGCATGGTAACATTTGGTAACAATCATACACGGTAACATTTGGTAACATTCATGCGTGGTAACATTTGGTAACAATCATAGTCATACATGGTAACATTTGGTAGCATTCATGCATGGTAACATTTGGTAACAATCATGCAATCATACATGGTAACATTTGGTAACAATCATACAACAAGGGCATCGCCGAGCGGCAGATATGTCCTTTGCCGGTTACGCCCTATACATGCCCCGCCCTGTACCTCCCTTCCCCCTCACATCTTAGGTCCCCGTCCTCCTTGTGACCTTTGGGTGATGCACCTACACACCCTTGACTGGGTGCAAATCGTTTTCCGGGATGCACACCCTTAATTGGTGGGGTGCACACCCTTAACACTGAGACATGTCTGCCACGTGGCACATTTTGTGCTACAATCTCTTTTACTTTTACTACGCGGCAGAGGAAGAAATCTTATATTTTGTCACACTGATTGCTGCTATACAGTAAGGGGCTGAACTACAATATTTTGAACACATACAAAGAAAGAGGATGGCTATAGAATGAACTAAAAGTTTTATGCTACTACTTCAAGTTGGTCTGAGACGGACCGCCAAATTTGTGGGGGGGAATTAGGAAAAAAATGCATACTAAATGGTCAATATCTATGGTATTATCCAACAAAATCATGATGTTGTAGTTCATTCTATAGGCATAACACAAGACAATGTGTGTACCAAATTTGGTGAGAAATGGTTGATAAATAAAAATAAAAAGTGGAATATAGTGTACAAACATGCTCGGCCATTGTATATTTCATTTAATTAATTTGTATAGGCCTTTCCCTTAATATATAGAAAAACTGCTGCTATAAAAGCAAACTAGAACACCTTATGCAACTTTTGGCAAAGTTTTATGCCTGTAACTCAATTGGTTACTGAATAGCATCCGATAGAGTGTTGGCACCGGTATTCTGGGTGACCCTGCCCCCTGATTTTCGGTTTTCAAGGTCATACGCCAAGGTCAAGGTCAGGACGGCAAACATGTTTGCGCGGATGCCTTCCTCTCATGGGGACACACCACCACACAAAATTTGAAGCGATTCGGTCAAGCGGTTCGGGAGATATCCTTGGGACAGGCAGGAAAAGAAAAAAAAAAGAAGTTACATACACGAACGAAAACATACTACTTCGTAGATCGGCAAAGGACAACAAAGAAACATACACGAACGAAAATAGACTCCTTTGCGATTGTCAAAGTACCTCCATGCCAAATTTGAAGACTCTAAGACCAACGGCGTGGAAGTTATGGCCCCTTCGGATTTTCAGTTTTCAAATTCATACGCCAAGGTCAAGGTCAGGATGGCAAAAATGTTTGCGCGGATGCCTTCCTCTCATGGTGACACACCACCACACAAAATTTGAAGCGATTCGGTCAAGCGGTTCGGGAGATATCCTTGGAACAGACAGAAAAACAAAACAACAAAAAACGAGATACAGCTTGAACAAGAAATATATAGCGCAAAGAAGGAAATTTCGGTTTTCAAGGTCACACTTCAAGGTCAAGGTCAGCATGGCGATAATTTATGCTCGGATGTCATCTACTCTAGGGTATGCAGTACCACATACAATCTGAAGCGCTTCTGTCAAGTACAAATGTGGAATATATGGCTTAAAACCCAATTTGTAGACCCCTACCACTTTCAAGGCCTACCGATCTCCCGGACCTTGACCTTGACGTTGATCGGTATGCCATCATCAGAACGGGCATAAGCCAAAGTACCTACATGCTACATTTGAAGACTCTAAGACCAACGGTGTGGACGTTATGGCCCCTTAAAGAATTCCGGGGTTCAAGGTCATACGCCAAGGTCAAGGTCACGACGGCGATTTGTTTTGCACGGATGTCTTCCTCTCATGGTGACACGCCACCACACAAAATTTGAAGCGATTCGGTCAAGCGGTTCGGGAGATATCCTTGAGACAGACAGAAAAAACAACAAACAAAGGCATCGCCGAGCGGCAAATATGTGTTAGCTTGTCGTCACACCAGTAGTAACTTGCTGTTCTTTCTTCAGTAATATCAAAGACAGTGAGAAACAAGTGGCAAACGTGTCCTTTGCCCGTTACGCACCCTTACCCTACCCCCCCCCCCTCCCCACCTCTTCTCCCCCTGTACATCTTAGCCCCCACCCTCTTATTGTCGTTTGGGTGATGCACCTCCACACAAGATGTGAAGCGATTCCATGCAGTGGTTTAGGAGATATAAGAGGGTGAAGGATAAAAAGAGGAACTGTTTGCCCCTCGGCGACCCCCTGGGATATAATGTACTCGCACCCCTATAAACAACTGGAGTGCTTTCATGCATCTGTTTCTATGGGATCTTCCTCTCATGAACAGCGATGCACCACCACACACAATGTGAAGCCATTCCATCTGTTTCTATGGGATCTTCCTCTCGTGAACAGCGATGCACCACCACACACAATGTGAAGCCATTCCATCTGTTTCTATGGGATCTTCCTCTCGTGAACAGCGATGCACCACCACACACAATGTGAAGCCATTCCATCTGTTTCTATGGGATCTTCCTCTCGTGAACAGCGATGCACCACCACACACAATGTGAAGCCATTCCATCTGTTTCTATGGGATCTTCCTCTCGTGAACAGCGATGCACCACCACACACAATGTGAAGCCATTCCATCTGTTTCTATGGGATCTTCCTCTCGTGAACAGCGATGCACCACCACACACAATGTGAAGCCATTCCATCTGTTTCTATGGGATCTTCCTCTCGTGAACAGCGATGCACCACCACACACAATTTGAAGCCATTCCATCTGTTTCTATGGGATCTTCCTCTCGTGAACAGCGATGCACCACCACACACAATGTGAAGCCATTCCATCTGTTTCTATGGGTATCCTCTCGTGAACAGCGATGCACCACCACACACAATTTGAAGCGATTCCATCTGTTTCTATGGGTATCCTCTCGTGAACAGCGATGCACCACCACACACAATTTGAAGCGATTCCATCTGTTTCTATGGGATCTTCCTCTCATGAACAGCGATGCACCACCACACACAATTTGAAGCGATTCCATCTGTTTCTATGGGATCTTCCTCTCATGAACAGCGATGCACCACCACACACAATTTGAAGCCATTCCATCCAGCGGTTCACGAGATACAGCCCGGACAGACAGAAAAACAACAACGAACAAACAAACAAACAAACAAACAAAAATCAACCAGACCACAACAAACATCTACTCCTTTGTCGATCATCGATCGGTCAAAGGGCAATATGTGTAAATTCTCTTTGGTAGCACCACCATCAGGCCCTAAAGCAGCAGCAGCACAAGCTAAGGGTCCCAAAGGTAGCAGATGCGACCATGTATTAATTGATGGATCGTCTGCCGTCACTCACCACTGACCATCTGCTGGGGCTGATATTACGTCTGCGCATGGGTCAACATGCCTCATTGCTACGCTCACGCCCTCTAGCAACACTCTCTCACTCACTACACACAGACTACAAGAACATTCTTGGATCATAATATTTTGTGTGTGTGCACTTATCTGACTTTCATGAACCTGGTTGGTTCCCTTATTTTCATGATCAGATCATAATGTAAGCCCATGCCGGTCTGTCATTTTGAGCCCCGACTATACTGCCAGATAGCAGAGGGGGCAGCAGGGCAACTGTGTAGCTTAGACACCCCCTTTTAAATGTTCCCACTGAAAATGTTCACTAAGAAGCAGCAGTCTGCCTTGCTTAGGGATAGGGCTAATATCAGACTGATTGGGGTTAGTTTCACAAAACGTAAAGAAAACCACACTTTGAGATTGACAGCTATAAACATGAGGGTGCTGTCTAAACTACATCTTTGTTGTCAGCTGCTGTTCTGAACAACGGCTTGGCTAGAATCTGGTCATAATGGTGGTGCCTTGCTCAGGGTACTGCTCCACTATCTCGGTCAAAACGATTTGAGGACAGCTGGCGTCCGGGAAAGGCCCCCAAAGGCTAATCAATCCCTGTGGCTGCAGCTTTGAAAGCCAGCACAAATGCCCCCTAGTTTGAGAGTTAGTCTTCTATTCCACACAAAAACTACACACACACACACACTCACACACACACACACACACACACACGCGCGCGCGCGCACGCACGCACGCACGCACACGCACGCACGCACGCACGCACGCACACGCACGCACACGCACACACACGCACGCACGCACGCGCGCGTGCGCGCGCACACACACACACACACACACACACACAAATTGATGTTCATTATGATTGTTTTCCACTTAGAGCATAGATAGATACCATCTTCATTGGCATTTTGTCTTTCATTGATATTTTCTTCCCAATATTGATTTGATTTTTCACGCTTATAATGAGTACTCTTCGCTTAAATCCAAGCCCTGTTAACATTTGCCAGAATCTAGTTCTGATTGTGAGTTGTTACTCTCTCTCTCCCCACCCCTATCTCTCTCCCTCCCTATCTCTCTTTGTACCCCCCCCCCCCCCTCTCTCTCTCTCTCTCTGTCTCTCTATGTCTTTGTCCCTGTCTCTGTATGTCGATCTGTGCGTTCTTGGAAAAAAATGAAAAAGAACCACTGGACGAGACAATAAATGAACAGAAGATGATGAGAGAGACAGAGACACAGACAGACAGACAGAGACACACACACGGAGATAGAGGGGGAGGGAGAAACAGACTGACAGAGAGACAGAAAGAGACAGATACAGAGAGAGTGGGTGGGGGGAGAGAAATAGATAATACGAATGAGAGAGAGAGAGAGAGAGAGAGAGAGAGAGAGAGAGAGAGAGAGAGAGAGAGAGAGAGAGAGAGAGAGAGAGAGAGAGAGAGAGAGAGAGAGAGAGAGAGACAGAGAGAGAGAGAGAGGAGAGAGAGAGAGAGAGAGGGAGAGAGAGAGAGAGAGAAACAGACAGACAGACAAATATACAGAGACAAAGACAGAGAGGAGTTAGCGAGAGGCAGATGAAATAACAAGCGCGAAATCGCAATAGTTTGTGGCACGCGGTCTATTTTTACCACTCCAACCATGAGTCACCTCCCCTGGCTTTTCAATAATTTTAATCTGTAATCCAGAATGATATCTCTGCACCATTTCGTAACTTTTTATATCTTTTGGAAAACATTTAAAACTATGTATCCTACTTATACTCATCAAAAGAAGCACCGCATACTCGTCGTGTCTGTTGTAGTGTCTGTATTACGTATGTTTATTATTTTGTACGCTTTTAAAATACATCATGTTAAAGAGCGGCCTCAATTTGAAGTGTAGCCTCGATTTGAAGCCAGCGGTGCCATAGCCGATGAGGTTTAACCGAGGCGTGGTTACTGCTACACCTATCTGCATTAATTAAAAAAATCGGGACTTTACTGGTTTCGTACTGTCTTTGGGCATTGCCTCCAGTATTGTTCCCACCATGTTTGTATTTACAAATGTCCCATATGTGTCTGATTCAGACCAAGAGGACGTAAAACACCATTTTCGACGACCTCGATTTGAAGTGCGACATTTTGTCAAAATGTGCGACAATTTTGGACCGACCGACCGACAGACAGACAGACCGACCGACCGACCGACCGACCGACAAAGTGAGTTATAGGTTTGTGGCTTGAGCCACAAACAAAAAACTGAAGTAGACTGCAACGTCACTGACCAAAGTACCACACAAACAAATCCACAAGTGCAGAGTGACGCTACTTCCCCTCTTCACAGTCGAGCAGTCTCCAAATGACCAAGAAGTACTTTTGGACATTGTAAAACATATATACTGCTTGTTCATATCTGTACAGCATGGTATTATCTACTCCCCCCTCCAACTCCTATCCCTTTCCAATCTCCCACTTCTTTTTTTCTCTCTTTTTGTTCCCTCTCTGCAAGCATTGCCATTGATGAGATTGCACTCACTATTTCTAACTTTCACCCGCTCTCCACATTGTGGAGCTCCCTCCAACACTTCTGAACTGTATTCAACAACAATGTTTTTATTTTCTGTCAAAACCTGGCCCTGTATTCACGTTGAGATAGCATGAGACTTAGCATCATGCTAACTTAGAAGCTCTTCCAAAAGTCCTATTAAATCCTATAGGACATTGGAAGAGCTTCTAAGTTAGCATCATGCTAAGTCTCATGCTATCTCAACGTGAATACAGGCCCTGGTCTTTTGGAGACTGCTCGACTGTGAAGATGGGAAGTATTGTTGTATTGTCTATGTTGTTTGAAAAAGACATTTTTGTTAAAATACTATACCACATGTTCTGTTTTGTCTCGTCAATAACATAACATCATCCTGCACTTGTTGTGTATTTGTTTGTGTGGAGAGGCAGATGAGACGGTGCTTTTAAAGAAAAATGATGCCACAAATTGAACAATGAATAGATAATCAAATAAACAGACACACAAACAAACAAACAAATAATAAATAAATAAATAAATAAAGTAAGGAACTCGACACTCACCTTAAAACGCATCTCCCCTAAAACAATCAAAGGCACAGATAAGGAAACCATTGTCACACCATCCATAGATAGATGTTTTCGTTTACCAGCAGTACACGGATTCCCCTCATTCTAGCTCCTTTCAGTTTTCCACAGAGAGCTATTTGTTTCAAGTTATTTCTTTTAACAGAGGCAAATATTTTTATCATTGATTGTGGTTAGGGATAGGAAAAGACCTTACAAGTGGCATACCACCATAAAACAATGTAAGCCTAATGGATAAAACACTTGAAATTGGTTTATGCTGGTGACAAGTGTTAACAAAAGGCATGAACTGAAAGGAGCTGAGAAAAGATACTGTGGGGGTAAATTTTAACTTTATAGTTGTTATGCTCATGAAATAATTGGCGTACGCTGCAATGTGTTATGCCAATAAACTTGGCTTAAAACAGATTACAATAACTAACTAGCGCAACGCCTAGTACCGGTAACGCCTAGTACCGGTAACGCCAAGTACCGGTAACGCTGAGTACCGGTTTCGCCGGGTCCGCGAAATATTATATTATTACTTTTGTCTCTCTCCCTCTTTCCATCTTCTTCTCTCATCCCGTTCCACCCCGTCCCTCGCTAAAGTAATCTCCGCTCTCACTCGGTGAATAGCGGGATATTGTACGTCGCTAAAGTAATCTCCTCTCTCCAACCCTTTTCTTGCCCGCGCGCACAGTACTGAGTTCTTTCTGTTTGGCTTGAAATGGGTCTGCGCAAATGTAAATTGGCTCATATCGTGCGCGTTTATGAATGAATGCTGTTGAAATTGCACCAAGATAGTCACTATCCCTGGTCATGCACGTTCCAAATTTCGAGTCAATGTCGGGTCTTGTTTCGCCGCAGTTTGTGAAAAGATCAAGCGGCGCATATCGCGCGCGTTTATAACCTGGATTTGCTTCCAGTTTTGCACACAGATAGTCACTGTCCCTGGTCATCTACCTTCCAAAAGTGAAGGCAATCCGTCCAGAAATACCGGAGATACGGGTGCCGAGAGGCCGGTGGATACGCGTTTCGCGCATTTGCCAAACCGCGCAAATGACACGGCCGCCTTGGTTGCCGTTGCCATCGCCACATTAGGGCTGATGGCAAATTTGAAGCGATTCACACGGACGGACGGACGGACGGACGGACAGTTGCCTTTTAATATAATGATGTTAGTATGCTTCTTCTTCTTCGGACGATCTGGCTTTTTGTGTGTGTCACACAATTATGAATTAATAGGACTAATTAATTTCCCCATTCGAAGCAAGCAACAACAGTCCCCTGGACAGGCGCTCATGTTTTCTTCGGAAAAGGAAACTTAAATTTAATTTTAAACGACTGAATGGATTAAAATAAAACTGGCACAAAATAATTTGTGGTCAAAATAATTTATTCTTTTTATTTTAATTTTATTACAAGCAACCAAACTCTACAGATATCCTTATCTCTGACACTTAGTGTGTGTGTGTGTGTGTGTGTGTGTGTGTGTGTGTGTGTGTGTGTGTGTGTGTGTATGCGCGCGCGCGCACGACTTTCACTACAACAACAAACAAACAAAAAAGCTCTCGCGTAAAAAACAACAACACACAATCAATAAAAAACAACCGAACGTAGAATTTAAAAATGTAAAAACCCTAGCACCGAGTCAATACTTTAAGAGCACACGCACGCACACACGCACACACACACAAGAAGGTGGCACAATTCTCAATAAGAAAGGTGGTACGTAGGTGATTGTGCATAACGCTAACGTAGTGCAAATAATAATAATATTAATGAAGAAGCCAAGCAGACATCTCCAGCTGCTTGCTCATTCTAGTCAATCGTCCAGTAGTAGTGTCTACTGCTGTTATGAAGCGTGTTTATAAAGACAAATACGTTCTGTTTCTTCTTTGTTCTTCTTTCTTTTTTTCATTTTTTTCTTTGCCATTGCTTGCTAACTATCACCGCTGTAAAGTGGCCAAGCTGTTCCCTCCCACGAGCTACAGGCTGCACAGCTGTTCCCCAGGCGGCAGGGGATTTGTAGCATTCGATATTGCTGACAACTTAGCTGTATGCTATGGACGTTCTTCTATTCCCAGGTCTGTAAGAACGGGACTACATTGGAATGGGAACGAGGGCCTGTGCGTTTCTATCTCTGTACGTGTGTGTGTGTGTGTGTGTGTGTGTGTGTGTGTGTGTGTGTGTGTGCGTGTGTGCGTGCGTGCGCGTGTGCGTGTGTGCGTGTGCGTGTGCGTGCGCGTGCGTGCGTGCGTGCGTGTGCGTGACCGAAATGTGTTCCAGCACATAGCGCCAAACCACTGAACCGAAACTTGGTAGAATGATTTCGTAGACCTTGCAGTTGCGACAAGTGACTGATTCACAGAATGACAAGCCATGTCAACCTAATCCCAGTGAGCACATTTTGTATGAAAGACACTGATTAATTCAAAGATAATGGATGGATTTAAAGCGAAATAGATATAATGGAAAGGTATTAGCTAATAATATTTAGTTGTAAAATAGGTCATTTCTAAGTAATGTTATACCGATAGAAGACATTAATTTACAACCAAAAACAATAATGACCCTAGAGTCCAAAATTAACTCCCTTGATCTTCACCAGTGGATTGTATCTGATCATGGATCCTATATATAGTGTACGGTCCATGATCTGATGAAATGCAAGGGATCGGAAGGTAGCTGCGAGCACGGTACTTCCAGACTTGACCCACTATATATGTACTTACAAATGTCCCACATGTACCTGTTCCAGGTCGGAGGACGTTAAACAGATTTTCATTTCGATAACTCGAAATTTACAACTAGGAGCATACAACTTTGGGTTTTTTATTTCCATTTTATTTCCATTTTAAATTATGCAAATTTATGTTGACTTTTGCCTTTGCTTTGGTCTTTGTCTTGAACTGGGAGTATAGTTGATATAGCTCTGCCTTTTGTTTTGGTCTTTGTCTTGAACTGGGAGTATAGTTGATATAGCTCTGCCTTTTGTTTTTTGCGGGGCCAGGTTAAGGTTATGGGTAGTATAGGGCTAGGGCTAAGCTAGGCTTACCCTCAACATGTATATCGCCAGATTTGGCCCCATCTGGTGTTGATTTATTTGAGTGAGACATAGGGGGAATCCGGAAGGGAGAGAGAGAGAGAGAGAGAGAGAGAGAGAGAGAGAGAGAGAGAGAGAGAGAGAGAGAGAGAGAGAGAGAGAGAGAGAGAGAGAGAGATCTCGAACTCGATTTTGTTTTTATTAAGGGTAAACAGATAAGCATAGTGGGCTTTTTGTTTTACACCGTGCCCTCATGAACAAAATCACATACATGAAAAGAACAAAAATGAAGAAGCAAAGCAATAAAGTAAATTATCAAAATCCCATCCCCACCCATTCACTTACAGGTACACGCCGAAACACACACATACATACAGGCTCATATACGTGCGCTCGTAAATGCGTGTATGCAAGCGCACTTGTGCTCAGCACGGTCATACATAGGGGAAGACGGGGTAAAAAGCGCATGGGCGGGTAAGAAGCCCACCCCAATTATCTCATGAAATGAAGCAAATTTCAGTCTCATTTTGCCCATGAGACGAGCGTCAATGTCTAGCATTCGTCTCATGGGCAAATTTGACTGAAATTTTCTTTTATTTCATGAGATAATTGGGGTGGGCTTCTTACCCGCCCATGCGCTTTTTACCCCGTCTTCCCCTAAACACACATACACACGAACATATACACACGAACATACACACGAACACACACACACACACATACACGCTCGTACGCACACACATACACACACACACCGCCACACACACACACACACACACACACACACACACACGGTACACGTGTGTGGCATCTTGCATCAATGATAGACACATACATGATGATATTATATGTAGCATATTAGAACTCATACTAAAATTTAAGAGTAGTTTTTGATATATGTTATATGCAGACTATGTATAACTAATAATAGTTGATACATTAATTGTTTGTGATATGCTTTTTTTTAAAAGCATGTTGAGTTGATTTATTTTTCATACAGTCAGGTAGGTCGTTCCATAATTTTGCACCCGAATAAATAAGGGAAGACAAAAAGAGGTTTGTTCGCGGACGTGGAATAAAAATAGCGCTTTTATTACGAACAGTGATGTGCTGGAAACCTGGCTATAGCAGATAGGATGTTGTTGATAATTTTATACATGAAAACGACATTTCTGATCAAAAGAGAGAATATCTAGATTTTCATAGTCATTTGTTATGTGTGTGTGTGTGTGTGTGTGTGTGTGTGTGTGTGTGTGTGTGTGTGTGTGTGTGTGTGTGTGTGTGTGTGTGTGTGTGTGTGTGTGTGTGTGTGTGTGTGTGTGTGTGTGTGTGTGTGTGTGTGTGTGTGTGTGTGTGTGTATGAATCAGAGATAAGTTTTATGCCAAAATAATACAATTATCAGATCCATAGACAGGCAGACAGACTGTTAGATAAACATTATGCCAACTCTTTATGCACTGACTTTCCAGTTCTTTACATGTTGGGTTCAGGGGTAGCTACACTACAAGGTTTACTTGCATCCCTTTAATTAGAGGATCACCTCAGTGGTTGGCTCTTTCTACCCACATGTATTAACATTTTCAAATCGCTATTTCCGCATTTTAATAACATTTATTTTACCCATAATATTCTTCATTTTTCTTTTCACCTTGTGCTGGTTTGCTTAAATTGTGGACTTTTCGGCCTAGTGCAGAGAAGACACCATTCTTTTATCAGAAATGTCTTCCTGTTGGGGTTGACCACAAGATAGTGTTTGTTAACAGATATATACTGTCGTCGAGAATTCCATAAATTCGAAAGAAATGTACTTCATCATACACTGTCTGTCCCATTGGGACAACAAGTAAACCAGCACAATCTTACTTTTATTTTACACAGTTAATGGTGTTTGTGGTTTATTTGATCAAATAAACTGTTAGATAAACAGACAGATAGATACATGGCTGGGGGATAGATGCTGCTCTCTTGTTTTCTCTAAAACCGATTGTTGTAATGCCATACTGGCTGGACTCCCCCTGCTGCAATCAGCCGCTTTCCGCGAATTCAGATTAAGAACCCATGTCACCAAAAGGCACTGGGCCTGTTATACGAAGACCTTAATTTTAGGCCTAAAGTTATGCATGTCACAGAGGAATTCCAAGTATTGCAGATAATTATTTTCTCTACAAGTTTAATGATATTTTTTGGCTGAAAAATGGCTGGCGGCGAAAGGGTTAATGTAGCCAGACTCAACAAATCTGAAAGAACGCATGTCACTCACGCCTCTCTTCATCAAATTACACTGACTGCCGATGCATGCTCGCATTGAATACAAACTAGCTACCCTCGCTTTCTGCCATTTTCAGAACACTATCTGTCCAACAGACTCATCACCTACCAACAATCCCGCACTCTCCGCTCTAGCAGCGAACATCTTCATGAAGTATTTTGGCCACGGCTACCTACCATCTGGAATTCCCTTCTTCTCTACCCCCCCCCCCCCCCCCCCCCCCCCCCCCCCCCAGGTCTTCAAAAACTGTCTGCCTTCAAGTCTGGTCTGAAAACCCATATTTCAAACGTGCTTTTTCATCTCATAGTCTGAGCCCCTTGAATAATCTTTCCCATTTTTTTCCATTCCCCACTATTTTTGCTTGTATAAAAAATGTAAGTTATTAATGCTTTGTCTCGTGATTGCAACTTAGTGCGCGCGCGTTTACGCGTGTCTGTGTGCGGATGCTTTGCTTTAAAAAAAAATTAATGCTTTGTTTCTTGTTCGCTTGGCGGCACTTCTTTTTGCTTTTGTGTCTTTGTCATTTTTCTTCTTCCTTGATTGCTGTGAGGGAGGTGTAGGAAGGGGAGGGAAGTGCTTGCTTTTGTTTCTGCATCAGGTTTGTTTGTACTGCTTTGTGTGCGAGAGGTTCCTTCCTGGGGGTGGGGGTGGAGGGTATGACTGTATCAGTGGGTGTAATCGGTTTTTTTAAATTTTATCTTTGTAAAGCGCTGTGAGGATGGCATGCCATCGAACAGCGCTATATAAGTTTCATTTATTATTATTATTACTAGATATATTGGTTGGAGGTGGATTAATTAACTCAGTGAGAGGGGGGGGGGGGCGCGAGAGAGAGAGAGAGAGAGAGAAGGGGGGGGGGGGGATAAAAAAAACCCACCAACAAAACAAATGGAAATACAAAAATCTAACATAGCTTGTTTCAGCTGAAGTGCAAATATTTATTTACCCATTCTCAAAAAGATTAGGGGAAGACGGGGTAAAAAGCGCATGGGCGGGTAAGAAGCCCACCCCAATTATCTCATGAAATAAAGAAAATTTCAGTCAAATTTGCCCATGAGACGAATGCTAGACATTAACGCTCGTCTCATGGGCAAAATGAGACTGAAATTTGCTTCATTTCATGAGATAATTGGGGTGGGCTTCTTACCCGCCCATGCGCCTTTTACCCCGTCTTCCCCTACGGAATGCTTTCGCAAACTGATCGAATTCAGTAAGTTAAATTTTGTTTATGCGAATTAACATATCATTTACCCTATGTCAAAAGATCTGGGACTGTCTTCGCAAACTTACGAATGTGGGCCATGTCATATTTAATTTTGCCCAATATTATTCAGAATTGACACGACTCTTCTTCATAAGCACTTGATTTCGTGTCAGATACTAACAAAAGAAATGCAGCTTTATATTTTCTTAATTTCTTCTGACGACGTCGACTGCCAACATTTCTGACGTTTGTCGTCAATGGTAACAGCTAATCTGGGACGGTATTCACGTTGAGATAGCATGAGACTTAGCATGATGCTAACTTAGAAGCTCTTCCAATGTCCTATAGGATTTAATAGGACTTTTGGAAGAGCTTCTAAGTTAGCATCATGCTAAGTCTCATGCTATCTCGACATGAATACCGTCCCTGATGCACATTGTGCGCCCAAGGCGTGTTTATTCCAACTAAACAGGCATTGCGGCAACAAAGAAGTCCGCCATTAAACCACCCAGGCACTTAACTCGACCCACGTGCTCATTTCCGCCGGGTTCTTTTGATCTGCGGTCAGCAGAACATCGCTTCCGGGAGGAATGATAACTCCAAACGACGCGAACGCCTTGTATTGAGGAAGACGATGACAGTACAGAGTATGCACTGAGAGAGAGAGAGAGAGAGAGAGAGAGAGAGAGAGAGAGAGAGAGAGAGAGAGAGAGAGAGAGAGACTTTAGTACACAAGGATTGATATTTTAGGCCAAGCCTATTCTTCCAAATTGTCCTTGGGACGAAAACCAGTGTTGCACATTTTCACGATTTTCAGGACATTGACCTAACACATTTGCAACTGTCTATTCTCTTGGCCTCTGTCAGGACAAGTGTCCCATAGTGTCCAGTGGGACAGAGCATGGCTTTTCTTGATTACAGTAGTAGGGAAGACCATTAGTAAAAACATCCCGTCAGCCACGGACAGAGCAGCGTAGCCAGATTCAGATTCAGATTCAGACAGGTCTTTAAAATAGTATGCAGTAGCAATATATCACTTCGATATGTCTCCTGCTGCATTCCCTTGGTGATGCTGATCACGAATGTTCATGGTTATAGGGATTTCCAACCAACGGTTTTAAAGCTACAGTTGTGTGCCTCACTTTTGTTTTATTGGCCCTTTTAAAGTGACACCCATTGCATTCCCCTATTAATGCTGATCACGAAAATAGATCGTTTTAGTGGTTTAATGCCAAATGATTTCAAAGAATGGGCACATGCTTTTGGATTCCGCTCAGCTCTCACTTTCATTGTGCTTTTGGCCCTTCAAATTGTCTTCCATTGCATTTCACCTGGAAATGCTGATTACGAATATATATATGTTTAGTGATCTGATACCAATATTGCTCAAACTATGGGCACTTGTCATCAGTGGCTACTGAGCTCTCACCCTCGCTATGCTATTGGCCCTTTCAAAATGACTTCTACTGTATTCTACCAGTGATGCTGATCACAAATATATAAGATTATAGGGGTCTAACACCAACAGTTTAACGGATTT
>CM065699.1:44280939-44288439 GCA_017654935.2 Phymorhynchus buccinoides | reverse complement strand
TACCTTAGAAAACCACTCACCATCAAGAATGAAGACGTAAGAGTTGTCAGTCAGTACAAGTACCTTGGTACCATCATTGACAACAAACTAGAATGGACTGCAAACATCAATGCCTGCTACAAAAAAGCAAATCAGAGACTGTTCTTTATGAGAAAACTTCGAAGCTTCCAGGTCAGCAGTGCCATCCTGTACAGGTTCTACCAGGCTGCAGTCGAAAGTGTTGCTCTATACAATCAGGTGTGCTACTTCAATAACACCAAGAAGACTGACTCTACCAAGTTAGACCGCATTTCACGAGCTGCATCAAAGAAGGACATCACACCAGTATCCAGCCACTACGACAGGTGTTGTCTGAGGAAGCTCAACAAGATCCTGAGCGATGACAGCCACCTTCTTCATCCAGTCCTGGCCCAGTGTCAGTCCAGTCGGTCATGCAGCAGTCGCCTCCTGTCCCTGAGTTCCAGAACCAACCGCTACAGGAACTCCTTCCTGCCCACAGCCATCCGCCCGTCCAACGGTCAGCAGCAGTGACCACAAAGACCATGAAGATCCTCTCTGTGTGTGTGTGTGTGTGTGTGTGCGTGCGCGTGCGTGTGTGCGTGTGTGTGTGCGTGTGTGCGTGCGTGCGTGTGCGTGCGCGTGTGTGCGCTTGCGTGTGCGCGTGTGCGTGCGTGCGTGCGTGCGTGCGCGTGTGTGTGCGTGCGCGTGTGTGTGCGTGCGCGTGTGTGCGCGCGCGTGTGTGCGAAATAGACATTCGCGGACCTGTGCTGTGTGTGTGCGCGCGCGCGCGCGCGCGCGCGTGTGTGTGTGTGTGTGTGTGTGTGTGTGTGTGTGTGTGTGTGTGTGTGTGTGTGTGTGTGTGTGTGTTTTGAATCAGTGTTTAATGGTGCTTATGAATTGCCTTTCCTTTTTAAATGTTCATGCATGCGTGAGATTATGAGGGTGTGCGTGCGCGCGCGCGTGTATGGGGTGGGTGAAGGTGGGTGGGTGTAGATGTGTGCATACATGCGTGCTGGTGTGTGTGTGTGTGTGTCATTGCATGCTTGAGCAAGTGTGTGTGTGTGTGTGTGTGTGTGTGTGTGTGTGTGTGTGTGTGTGTGTGTGTGTGTGTGTGTGTGTGTGTGTGTGTGTATGTGTGTGTGTGTGTGTGTGCAGCGCGCACGCGCGCGCGCGCGCGCGCGCGCGCGCGCGTGTGTGTGTGTGTGTGTGTGTGCCTGCATATGTGCGTGCATGTGTGATAATTTTGTAGTTCTTAATGCACTTTTGCTTTCAATTTTGTTTTAAATCAGAGACACTGTTGATCATTAATTTGTTGTTCTTTCTTTTACTCATGAATATATGGAATAGGGGGGGGGCGGGGAAGGGGGGGGGGGGGGGCAGTGTTGGACTAACGTTGGTGCAACAGTGGTGTTCATGTTTGCTTTGTATGTGTTTGCTTTACATGTATGTATGTATGTAGATGTGTGTATGCATGTATGTATGTATGTATGTATCTGTCTATCTATCTGTCTTTCTACCTATGTAGGCCTATAATGTATGTTGTGTATGCATGTAGATATGTAATGTTGTATTATGAATGTATGCATATAGATTAAGATATTTGTATGATATATAATTTGTGAATGCAAGTTGTATGTTTGTATGTATGTGTAAATATATGTGTTTATATGTATAAGTTAGATGGATAAATGGTTGTATGCGTACATGATGTGTGTGTTGTGTGTGTGTGTGTGTGTGTGTGTGTGTGTGTGTGTGTGTGTGTGTGTGTGTGTGTGTGTGTGTGTGTGTGTGTGTGTATGCGTGCGTTTGTGTGTGTGTGTGTGTGTGTGTGTGTGTGTGTGTGTGTGTGTATGTGTGTGACCAAGAATTGTATGTGCGCACAGTATTTAAAATAGTCGCATACTTCATTTTTTGTCTTTTCTGTATACTATGTCTCTGTCTTTATTGTGTTGTTTTGCTGATTGTTTTATTGCTGCAAAAAGAATTTCCTGTAAAATGGACAATAAAAATATTGATTGATTGATTGATTGATTGATTGATAGTGGATATTCTCAAACAGAATAAACTTATCGGTGTGTGTGTGAATCAGAATCAATTTTAAAACCGTTACATAGAAAATAATAATAACAATGATAATATAATAATAATAACAGTTGTGTTAATGTGTAGCGTTTTGATGTTTTTTAGTTTAATTATAAAAGTGAAAGAAGCAGACTTTTGAGATTGAAGTTCGTAAGTGTGAGGGGCGGGTGTGGGGGGTGTGTGTGGGAGGGGGGGAGTACAGTTTGCACAATACCCTTAGGGCACATATACAGTACATCCGGATTTTCCGCGCGGAAATAATCAATAAGTAAAAGAAAGAAGGACAAAATATACGCACGTGTCCGTATTTCCCCTAGTCCGTATATTATTTTCCTTGTTTCTCTTACTTATTGATTATTTCCGCGCGGAAAATTCGGATGTACTGTATTCGTGCGTTCAATGTGTCTTCTTCGCTTATAAGGCTTGGACAACAGCTTTGATCCAAAATCGTTGCTGAAGTAACTTTGTATTATTATTATAATGTCTCAAGTCTAAAGCAATGCTTGCCGTTTTCATTCTCTTCCAAACTTAACCCCTTGACTGCAATAGAATATTAAAGAATAAATCATTGTACAAATCATGCCATGAAAAAGACAACCGATAGAGCCAATCTGGCAAAACGGTCTGGGGATATAACTCTCTTGACTGTGTTAAAGCAAAAGCAAAAGCCAGCATATCAGGGTTATTCCTCTCCATCTGATGACGCCATCAGTGATGTCCTCACCTCAGTACGTGATACGTTATACGGCAGTCAAAGGGTTAAAAAGACTAAGGTACACAATTATGCTGATAAGTTAGACCTTATGTTTTTTTTTAAAAAGAAGAAGAAGCAAAACCCACACATCAACAACAAACAAACAGCAAACGAAAACCACTGGGCCACTGCCTATTTGTGCAACTTGCCTATGTGAAAGGCGGCCATAAAGGCTTGCTGTGGTTAATGTCCTACAACACGTACTGTTGGTAAGAGCAATAAAGGATTGCTGTGGTTAATGTCCTACAACACGTGCTGTTGGTAAGAGCAATAAAGGTTTGCTGTGGTTAATGTCCTACAACACGTGTTGTTGGTAAGAGCAATAAAGGCTTGCTGTGGTTAATGTCCTACAACACGTGCTGTTGGTAAGAGCAATAAAGGTTTGCTGTGGTTAATGTCCTACAACACGTGCTGTTGGTAAGAGCAATAAAGGTTTGCTGTGGTTAATGTCCTACAACACGTGCTGTTGGTAAGAGCAATAAAGGTTTGCTGTGGTTAATGTCCTACAACACGTGCTGTTGGTAAGAGCCATAAAGGCTTGCTGTGGTTAATGTCCTACAACACGTGCTGTTGGTAAGAGCAATAAAGGCTTGCTGTGGTTAATGTCCTACAACACGTGCTGTTGGTAAGAGCAATAAAGGCTTGCTGTGGTTAATGTCCTACAACACGTGCTGTTGGTAAGAGCAATAAAGGCTTGCTGTGGTTAATGTCCTACAACACGTGCTGTTGGTAAGAGCAATAAAGGCTTGCTGTGGTTAATGTCCTACAACACGTGCTGTTGGTAAGAGCAATAAAGGCTTGCTGTGGTTAATGTCCTACAACACGTGCTGTTGGTAAGAGCAATAAAGGCTTGCTGTGGTTAATGTCCTACAACACGTGCTGTTGGTAAGAGCCATAAAGGTTTGCTGTGGTTAATGTCCTACAACACGTGCTGTTGGTAAGAGCAATAAAGGCTTGCTGTGGTTAATGTCCTACAACACGTGCTGTTGGTAAGAGCCATACAGGTTTGCTGTGGTTAATGTCCTACAACACGTGCTGTTGGCAAGAGCAATGTAGCTTACAGTTGTACCATGTGGCGTATTAGAAACCGTCACAATACTTTTCAAAAACGCTTTGAGGTAAAGTCTACGCAACTATTATTTGGCCGAAATCGTTTGCAGCGTAAGGGCACGTACACACATACGCGGAAGTTCAGTGCGGAAACCCATGCGCAATCCGCCCCAAAAAATAATCTGGAAGTAAGAAATATGAAATACACGCGGAAACTCATGGCAATCCCGTCCGCTTATTTCTTATCTAAGTGAATGGTGCTTCCGTACGGAACTTGCGAATTGCGGATGTAATGAATACAAATCCTTACGAAACATTTTTTGACTTGTATCGTGCACTGAGAGCAATGACGTGACTTCCGCTTCAAATCACGCGATAACGTCACTCAGAACTGGTAGGAAAAGTCGTCCCCCCCCCCCCCCCGAAGAATACTCCATTTTCAATACAGAAATTATTCATGCAGATGATTTGGCTAATCAAATCACGCAGGTGTTGTTTTGTGATCCTTCTGAATATTTCATCGAGTTAAATAGTAGGCCGATAATTACAATAATAATGTGATACAGTTTTTGGCGTCAGGAAGAAAATGAACAGATCCACATTTTAGACACACTGTTTCTCTTTCTGGAAATGAGTAATAAGACGAGACCAGCATTTTGGGGCAAAGTTGTGAAGAATAATTATTGTTTCCTATATCACTTTTTAAAAAAATTTGGTCTTTTGTGGTTATTTCCCCTGCTCTCGCATCTTGGAGTCAGTTTCGCCTAGTTCCGGCTCAAATTAGAGTACAATAGGCCTAAAACAACTACTGCAATTTTGAAAATGTCTCTTCTTTAAGTTTGGAGGAATGTATACAATCATATAAAGAAAAACACGGAAGAACGTAAGTGTTAACAGTCCTACATAGTTATATGGACACTAACAAAGTCATGAAACAGGAGACAATAATCATGACCACTATATTTGTCTTGTGTGTGTGTGTGTGTGTGTGTGTGTGTGTGTGTGTGTCCGGACGATTCTGCCCAACCCGCTGGCCATAGACCCCTATAACCTATACATTCTTGATCACCATTACACAACCTATTCAGATCCTAAAATTTGAACTGTCAGTGCAAACCTCCGCCAAGGGAGACTCATAAAGCCAAATATTCCATCTTTGTGCTATGTATTTCATGTTCAAGCTGTATCTCACGAAACAATGGACAGAATGGCTTCAAATGTTGTGCGATGGTATATCAGGGTGTAGGGATGGTCCTGTAGAAAAAACACATAAACATGCTGATCTTGACCTTGAACTTTGACCTTGAAAACCGACATTTCTTCTTTCACATCGTTGAACTTACAAAGTCCAAACTTAGTATGGTGGAGCATTGGCTCATTCTGATTCTGAATATTGGGTACCAATGAAAATCAAGGTCATGGTCATGGACATACGCCTTGGATGTTTCAAATTAGTGTTTTAGCCACATTTGTCATATTTGTTTCAGTTACAGGCTTTAACGTTGGCAGGTTAGTAGACTGTCTCAAGGTCATGTGTGGTGCAAAGTATTGAATATCCTAATAACCTTGACCTTGACTTTTGAATTTCTCTTTTTTAACAGTGGCTATTGTTCAAACACCATTCGGTTTACACACACATAACCAACCATATATATTCTTGATCAGCAGGACAAGGAATGCAATGGGAGACATTTGAAGCCATTTGACCTTGACCTTGAATTTGACCTTGAGACAGTTATATAAAAACAGACTGTAGCCTGAAAACACTTGCCTGTGGACCACTTAAACCATATATATTCGCAATCGGCATAACTTGGGGAATACAGTGGGAGACATTTCGAAGTGCTATTCTGGCAACTGCTATTCTAAAGACATGTGCCGGGGAAAAGCTGCCACGCAGCGAAGCGAGCGCAGGGTGTAGCAAGCGCGGGGCGTTGCTGCTAGTTATTATTAAATCTCCAATCTGATAACTGAGCAGCCAACTTCAACAAACCTTTATTGTCTCAAAATGAGAAATTAAATATGGCAACACCCGCGATTTCAACATAAAAGACATCACATAGAACAATAGTTTCCAAATCATGCTTAAATATGAAACAAGACATAAAAGTACACAGCTCTACATAAGAATACACAAATGCAATATAAAGACACAGTTATGTTTAAAACATCAATTATATATAAGACGAACACCATATTGATATACATATTCATAAATTTAAGAAACAACTCACAGACCCTGTACGTATATAAAACATTATGCATAGCACACATGCAAACACACTCCAACCACCATATCCCACCCACCCACCCCTCTTTTCCACACACACATGTGTGCTCCCACGTGCACCTACATACTTGCAAGATCATACATATTGCCACTCACACGCGCGTGCATCCCCCACTCCTACCCCACCACACACACACACACGCGCAGCCATAATGTGCTTAATGCAGTAGACGAAGCTTTTCCAACCGGAACTAGGTGCATTTCGTATACGCAACGTGGCTGCGCAAACCAGTTGGTTGAGTGTTCTGTTACTTCAACACTGATTGTTCAATGCAAAGAAACTCTACGGGGAGCTGGCCGGGCAACATGCCATTCCCACTTGCTCAAAACAGAGTCAGCAACGAACCACATGGGAAATCATTATTTTCGACGCAGCAACAATACCTGTCAAGTCGTAAACAGTTGGTCACATCTGCTTAGGTGTAGGCATAGAGAGATCAAGATAGATGCATCAATATAAGTAGAGGTAAACTAGATAGATAGGTATGGAGGGTGGCCAATAAAAGGGGGGGTGGGGTTAGAAGAAAAACAAGTACAAGTGGGATGGTAATTGGTTGGGGAGGTGTACACAGAGAGAGAGAGAGAGAGAGAGAGAGAGAGAGAGAGAGAGAGAGAGAGAGAGAGAGAGAGAGAGAGAGAGAGAGAGAGAGAGAGAGAGAGAGAGAGAGAGAGAGAGCGAATGCGAATGCGAATGGTTTATTCAAATGGCCTTGGCCACATTTGAAGGGGAGAAAAATATCACACATAACATACAAACATGATATATAACTAACTTAATAGTCTATGTCGGAGCTTAGATGCGTGGTACAGAAAAACAGAAAATTGCTTAACAAAATCTTCATCTCTCGAAGTGAGTATAATAATAATAATAATAATAATAATGAGCATTTATATGCGCTTAATCTTAAACAAGCCCTAAGCGCTTACAATAATAAACAAATAAATGAATACCCCCCCCCCCCCCCCCCCCACAAAACAAAGACAAACAACAACAGCAACAACAACAAGTATCATAATAACTTTAAACAAACAAGGATTTACGAACGAATTTGGCAGGAATAAACCTTTTTTCGGTAAAGGTCAAGATGTGCCACCCCCCTACATTGTTCTGTTAATTGTATTTTTCCGTTTTTGCCTTTCTTACCATACATAAAGCTGTATTTTAGGAACCTTTTTAGCTAATAACCTTTTTGGAATACTAACCCTAGCCCTAACCCTAACCCTACCCCCCACCCTATAAGACGGGAAAACGCAACGAACCACAACTGTGACAAATCGCGGTGTACTGCAGTACATAGTGGGGGGTAGGGTTAGGTTTAGGGCT
>CM065699.1:44258439-44270939 GCA_017654935.2 Phymorhynchus buccinoides | reverse complement strand
TCATTGTTTTTTTTATCCATATTTTGTTTTGGCGCCATTGAGCTGCTTTATTATTATTGTTGCATAATCTTATGCAGATTTGGGGAGTAAATAAAATACAAGTGTCAAATAATCCTGAACCCTTTGGTCAGACTGATGAGAGTGGGAGTCTTGTAATTTCATGTAAAACCCTACTTCTCTCTGTCTGCCATTTAGAGCAATTCAACCACTTGTATTTCTTACAACCATACGAGCCAGAACCCGGGCACAAATATAAATTTATTAGATGAAAAGGGGCCGGGAAAGTTGCTCATCTCCCATACCCTAGAGAAGTGGGCTAAAGGCAAATTTTCTAAAGTCTTCCCTAGGGACTTAGCCTTTTAACCCATTACCTCGTCACAGTCCCTCCCTTTCTTGTCTCCTCCAACCTCATTTGTCATTCAGGACGTATGTGCATATCTGGGAAAGTGTCACAACAATCTGTGACGTTTTCCTTCAAGTTCTTATCTTTGTCCATGTTCTTTCTTTCCCCTCTGATTGTTACAAAAGAGGAAAAACAACCTGAGAAGAATCCTTATCTGGAATTTCTTTCACAGATTCGCTACATTCCCTTCGTTTTCTTTCTCTTTCCCTTTCTTTAGAGGTATCTGGGTAAGGTCCCAATACACGTAACAATGTTCACTCTTCTCCCACGGCAACATAGTGATATGAAATGACTGGCCTATCTCTGTGTTCTATGGGGAAAGAGTGACACAATGTTGACGTGTATTTGTGTGTGTGTGTGTGTGTGTGTATATGTGCGCGTGCGCGTGCGTGTGTGTGTGTGTGTGTGTGTGCGTGTGTGCGTGTGTGTGTATGTTGGGGAGGGCCGGTGTGAGCTTTTTTAGTTTTGCTTTAAATTGTTAAATTGTTGCTAATTTATTATTGTTATGCATCTTAATGTTTTGTAATAACGTTTTCTTCTATATTTTTTTGGAAAGCGCTCTGATGATGAATTTCTCATCGAAGAGCACTATATAAGCTTTCTTTATTATTATTATTATTATTACTATTATTATTATTATTATTATTATTATTATTATTATTACTAGCGCAACTCTGAGTACCGGTAACGCCTAGCACCGGCAACGCCTAGTACCGGTACCGCCAAGTACCGGTAATGCTGAGTACCGGTTTGGCCAGGTCCGCAAAATATTATATTATTACTTTTGTCTGTGTCCCTCCTTCCCATCTTCTTCTCTCATACCGTTAAACCCCCCCAAACCCCACCCACCACCGGTAACGCCTAGTACCGTTCATGCCTAGTACCGGTACCGCCAATAACTGGTAATGCTGAGTACCACTTTGGCCGGGTCTGCAAAATATTATACTATTACTTTTGTCTGTGTCCCTCCTTCCATCTTCTTTTCTCATCCCGTTAAACCCCCCATCTGAACCCCCCACCAACCCCAACCATCCCCCGCCCACCCCCACCCCACCTATCCCCACCCCCGCCCCCCTACTCCCCACCCCCACCCTATACACACACGATGATAATAGGGTTTTACGCCCTCTTCGGCCTTTCGGTCATGTGGGGCATTTGTAAATACAAAGATGGTGGGAACAATACTGGAGGCAATGCCTGGAGGCAGTGCTAAACCAGTAAAGTCCTGATTTTTTAATAATACAGATATGTGTAGCAGTAACCACGCTTCTTCTCTCAACCCGTTGTATTCCCCACTGCCCCCCCCACCCCACCCCAACCATCCCCCGCCCCCCTACTCCCAACCCCCACCCTATACACACGCGCAGGCGTTGAGCTCATACTGAAGGTCAATTAGGTGGAAGACAATAGCCGTGAATAGCGGGATTTTTGTATGTCGGTAAAGTAAGCACCGTTCTTCAACCGTCTTGTTGGCGGCTCGCGAGCAAGCAGCGATTTGCTTGTGGGTAAAGTGTTGATTGAACTTAACGTCCGTTTTGTGTCGGCGCAAATATAAACTGGCTCATATCGCGCGCGTTTATGAACGGATGCTGTTGAAATTTTGCACCAAGATAGTCACTATCCCTGGTCATGCACGATCGAAATGTGAAGTGAATGGCTGGTCTCGTTTCGCTGTGGTTTGTGAAAAGGTGAAGCGGCGCATATCGCACGCGTTTATACATATATTCGCTTCCGGTTTGGCACACGGATAGTCACTGTCCCCGGTCATCTACCTTCCAAATTCGAAGGCAATCCATTCAGAAATACCGGAGATACGGGCGCCGAGAGGCCGGTGGATACGCGTTTCGCGCATTTGCCAAACCACACGGCAAATGACACGGCCGCCTCGGTTGCCATTGCCATCGCCCCGTTAGGGCTCACAGCAAATTTGAAGCGATTCGGTCGAAAAACGGCGGAGTTATAAGGCCCGTTTTGTGTTTCAGACAGACAGACACACACACAGACACACACACGGACACTTGGCTTTTTATTATATGATTATTATTATTATTATTATTAATATTATTCTGTTATATGTAGATGTATGGAAAGATACATTATAACAAAAAGAAAATAAGGAAATGGCAAACAAAAACAACAAGCAAACAAAAAAGCTTTCCATTCTTTCTTAAATTTACCAACCCTCCCCCCTACCCTCCCTCCTCCACACGTTTCATCCCAGGGCCTCTCTCCGTCAATCTGCAGTCCAAACAAAACGGCCTTTCCTCCATGGCTTCACCCCTGGCTAAACAAAAATCGATATATGTCTGTCCGTCCGTCCGTCCGTCCTTCTGTCTGTCTGTCTGTTTGTCTGTCTGTCTCTCTGTCTGTCTCTGTCTCTCTCTCTCTCTCTCTGTCTGTCTCTGTCTCTCTCTGTGTCTCTGTCTGTCTGTCTCTGTCTCTCTATGTCTCTGTCTGTCTGTCTGTCTCTCTCTCCCTCCCCCACTCTCTCTCTCTCTCTCTCTCTCTCTCTCTCTCTCTCTCTCTCTCACGGTCACCCCCACTTTTATATTTAACCACATAACTCCAAATATAATTATTCTGATTATGTTTGTCTCTGCATTATTCTCTCGATTTCTCTTTCGTTATGCCTGTGTGTGTCTCTCTCTCTGTCTCTCTGTGTCTCGCTCTGTCTCTGTCTCTCTGTCTGTCTGTCTGTCTCTGTCTCTCTCTCTCTCTCTCTCTCTCTCTCTCTCTCTCTCTCTCTCTCTCTCTCTCTCTCTCTCTCTCTCTCTCTCCTCACTCTCTCCCTTTCTGACTCTGCCACAATTCAGTCTTCCATTTCTGCTTCTGTTTGTTTGTCTCTGGTTATTGTTGTAGAATTATCTTTCCATATGTCTGTCTGCATGTCTCTCGTTGTCTCTTTTTCTCTGCCTCCCTCCCTCCCTCTCTCTCTGTCTCTCTCTTTATGTGTCTGTCTCTCTGTCTGTCTGTCTGCATGTCTCTCTGCCTCTCTCATTATCTATTTTTCTCTGCATCCCTCCCTCCCTCCCTCTCTCTCTGTCTCTCTGTCTGTCTGTCTGTCTGTCTCTCTCCCTCTCCTCTCATATCCCCATCTGATCTTATTTTGCTATATTTAAAAGTGCTGAAGAATTGTCATTTGTCTCATAATTGTCTCCTTTATTCCTAACCAATTCAAACCACCAATTCAATTTCACCATTGCTAATTATTGTCCATATTTGCTTTTAATTCACATTTTGATTCTTTTTCAATTATTTCATGTGCTCATTTTGTCTTTAATGTTTTATATTTTTGTTGACTTGATTGTGTTTATGTCAAATTTTCTTGCTTGATGCATGGTGTGAGTGTGAGTGAGAGTGCAAGGTGCAAAGAAGCTATTGTAGCTTATCCTTTTTATCCTCAATCAAACATTCGTATTCGTATTCGTATTCTCTCACTCTCTGTTATCGTTCTTCTTCTTCTTCTTCTTCTTCTTCTTCTTCTTCTTCTTCTTCTTCTTCTTCTTCTTCTTCTTCTTCTTTCGCCACACCTCCATATCACATCCTTGGGCATTGCACTCTTTCAGCCTAATATTGTTACAAAACCTCTTTGTCTTGTCAAGCTTCAACTCTCTCTCTCTCTCTGTTTTTCTCTCTCTCACTCTCTGTCTCTCTGTTTCTCTCTCTCTCCCCTCTCTCTCTCTCTCTCTCTCTCTCTCTCTCTCTCTCTCTCTCTCTCTCTCTCTCTCTCTCTCCCCCCCTCTCTCTTTCTTTCTTTCAGTCCTCTCTCTCTCTCTCTCTCTCTCTCTCTCTCTCTCTCTCTCTCTCTCTCTCTCTCTCTCTCTCTCTCTCTCTCTCTCTCTCTCTCTCCTCTTTCTCTTATCTTCCTACCCCTCTATCTCTCTCTGCCTCTCTGTCTCTCTCCCTGTCTCTGTCTCTGTCAGTCTGTCTCTCTGTGCGCGCGTGCACGCTAACTCTCAGAAAGCATCATTGAGGATACGATAATTTTTTTATTATTTTTATTTTTAACTTTCTTGGGTATTTTAGTCTATTGTGGAAGACCGTGACTCTCCAACTGGGGCCTTTGCACTGCTCTAGTGCTGCAGCCAAAGGGGCTTTGCTGGCCTTTGCACTGCTCTAGTGCTGCAGCCAAAGGGGCTTTGCAGGCATTTGCACTGCTCTAGTGCTGCAGCCAAAGGGGCTTTGCTGGCTTTTGCACTGCTCTAGTGTTGCAGCCAAAGGGGCTTTGCTGGCCTTTGCACTGCTCTAGTGTTGCAGCCAAAGGGGCTTTGCTGGCCTTTACACTGCTCTAGTGCTGCAGCCAAAGGGGCTTTGCAGGCATTTGCACTGCTCTAGTGCTGCAGCCAAAGGGGCTTTGCTGGCCTTTGCACTGCTCTAGTGCTGCAGCCAAAGGGGCTTTGCGGGCCTTTACACTGCTCTAGTGCTGCAGCCAAAGGGGCTTTGCAGGCATTTGCACTGCTCTAGTGCTGCAGCCAAAGGGGCTTTGCTGGCCTTTGCACTGCTCTAGTGCTGCAGCCAAAGGGGCTTTGCTGGCCTTTACACTGCTCTAGTGCTGCAGCCAAAGGGGCTTTGCTGGCCTTTGCACTGCTCTAGTGCTGCAGCCAAAGGGGCTTTGCTGGCCTTTGCACTGCTCTAGTGCTGCAGCCAAAGGGGCTTTGCTGGCCTTTACACTGCTCTAGTGCTGCAGCCAAAGGGGCTTTGCAGGCATTTGCACTGCTCTAGTGCTGCAGCCAAAGGGGCTTTGCTGGCCTTTACACTGCTCTAGTGCTGCAGCCAAAGGGGCTTTGCTGGCCTTTGCACTGCTCTAGTGCTGCAGCCAAAGGGGCTTTGCTGGCCTTTGCACTGCTCTAGTGCTGCAGCCAAAGGGGCTTTGCTGGCCTTTACACTGCTCTAGTGCTGCAGCCAAAGGGGCTTTGCTGGCCTTTGCACTGCTCTAGTGCTGCAGCCAAAGGGGCTTTGCTGGCCTTTGCACTGCTCTAGTGCTGCAGCCAAAGGGGCTTTGCTGGCCTTTGCACTGCTCTAGTGCTGCAGCCAAAGGGGCTTTGCTGGCCTTTGCACTGCTCTAGTGCTGCAGCCAAAGGGGCTTTGCTGGCCTTTGCACTGCTCTAGTGCTGCAGCCAAAGGGGCTTTGTTGGCCTTTGCACTGCTCTAGTGCTGCAGCCAAAGGGGCTTTGCTGGCCTTTGCACTGCTCTAGTGCTGCAGCCAAAGGGGCTTTGCTGGCCTTTGCACTGCTCTAGTGCTGCAGCCAAAGGGGCTTTGCTGGCCTTTGCACTGCTCTAGTGCTGCAGCCAAAGGGGCTTTGCTGGCCTTTGCACTGCTCTAGTGCTGCAGCCAAAGGGGCTTTGCTGGCCTTTACACTGCTCTAGTGCTGCAGCCAAAGGGGCTTTGCTGGCCTTTGCACTGCTCTAGTGCTGCAGCCAAAGGGGCTTTGCTGGCCTTTGCACTGCTCTAGTGCTGCAGCCAAAGGGGCTTTGCTGGCCTTTACACTGCTCTAGTGCTGCAGCCAAAGGGGCTTTGCTGGCCTTTGCACTGCTCTAGTGCTGCAGCCAAAGGGGCTTTGCTGGCCTTTGCACTGCTCTAGTGCTGCAGCCAAAGGGGCTTTGCTGGCCTTTGCACTGCTCTAGTGCTGCAGCCAAAGGGGCTTTGCTGGCCTTTGCACTGCTCTAGTGCTGCAGCCAAAGGGGCTTTGCTGGCCTTTGCACTGCTCTAGTGCTGCAGCCAAAGGGGCTTTGCTGGCCTTTGCACTGCTCTAGTGCTGCAGCCAAAGGGGCTTTGCTGGCCTTTGCACTGCTCTAGTGCTGCAGCCAAAGGGGCTTTGCTGGCCTTTGCACTGCTCTAGTGCTGCAGCCAAAGGGGCTTTGCTGGCCTTTGCACTGCTCTAGTGCTGCAGCCAAAGGGGCTTTGCTGGCCTTTACACTGCTCTAGTGCTGCAGCCAAAGGGGCTTTGCTGGCCTTTGCACTGCTCTAGTGCTGCAGCCAAAGGGGCTTTGCTGGCCTTTGCACTGCTCTAGTGCTGCAGCCAAAGGGGCTTTGCTGGCCTTTGCACTGCTCTAGTGCTGCAGCCAAAGGGGCTTTGCTGGCCTTTGCACTGCTCTAGTGCTGCAGCCAAAGGGGCTTTGCTGGCCTTTGCACTGCTCTAGTGCTGCAGCCAAAGGGGCTTTGCTGGCCTTTGCACTGCTCTAGTGCTGCAGCCAAAGGGGCTTTGCTGGCCTTTGCACTGCTCTAGTGCTGCAGCCAAAGGGGCTTTGCTGGCCTTTGCACTGCTCTAGTGCTGCAGCCAAAGGGGCTTTGCTGGCCTTTGCACTGCTCTAGTGCTGCAGCCAAAGGGGCTTTGCTGGCCTTTGCACTGCTCTAGTGCTGCAGCCAAAGGGGCTTTGCTGGCCTTTGCACTGCTCTAGTGCTGCAGCCAAAGGGGCTTTGCTGGCCTTTGCACTGCTCTAGTGCTGCAGCCAAAGGGGCTTTGCTGGCCTTTGCACTGCTCTAGTGCTGCAGCCAAAGGGGCTTTGCTGGCCTTTGCACTGCTCTAGTGCTGCAGCCAAAGGGGCTTTGCTGGCCTTTGCACTGCTCTAGTGCTGCAGCCAAAGGGGCTTTGCTGGCCTTTGCACTGCTCTAGTCTGCAGCCAAAGGGGCTTTGCTGGCCTTTGCACTGCTCTAGTGCAGCCAAAGGGGCTTTGCTGGCCTTTACACTGCTCTAGTGCTGCAGCCAAAGGGGCTTTGCTGGCCTTTGCACTGCTCTAGTGCTGCAGCCAAAGGGGCTTTGCTGGCCTTTGCACTGCTCTAGTGCTGCAGCCAAAGGGGCTTTGCTGGTCTTTGCACTGCTCTAGTGCTGCAGCCAAAGGGGCTTTGCTGGCATTTCCCAACGCCAGCTGTCCTCAAGTTCCTTTAGCCGAGAGAGTGGGGATACACCCTGGGCAAGGATTCTCCACTATAAACATATGTCAGCCCAGCCCTCCGGAATAGCGTCTCTCCCATCTGCTATCTAGCTGTCATAGTCGGAAACGACAAGCAGGCATTCATAAATATGCATACAATCGATCAACCATCAACCAACCAACCAGCCAACCAACCCAACCAACCAACCAACCAGCTAACCAACCAGCCAACCAACCCAACCAACCAGCCAACCAACGAAACCAAACTTGAGGAGAAAAGGGCAAAGCATCTGTGCTTATAAAGCAGAAATGCACTTCGACCCCAAAAATAAAATATATCTGAATTCTTTAGCAAGAGGGCGACGAGAGAGAGAGAGAGAGAGAGAGAGAGAGAGAGGGAGAGAGAGAGAGAGAGAGAGAGAGAGAGAGAGAGAGAGAGAGAGAGAGAGAGAGAGAGAGAGAGATGAGAGAGAGAGAGAGAGAGAGAGAGAGAGAGAGAGAGAGAGAGAGAGAGAGAGAGAGAGAGAGAGAGAACGAACGAACGAACGAACGAAATTTTGTTTAACCAGGGTTATGAGATAAGCATACAATGTGCTTTTTTACACTCAGCCCTGAGGATAAGCAAAGGAAACAAGAGAGAGAGAGACAGAGAGAAAGACCGAAAGAGAGAGAGAGAGAGAGAGAGAGAGAGAGAGAGAGAGAGAGAGAGAGAGAGAGAGAGAGAGCGACATACATGGAGAAAGGGACGCAGAGACAGAGAAACTATGCCACAAAGAGAGGCAGCCCAGGCATGGATGGTTGATCGATAACGGGTCCATGGGGCCCGTTATATGTGGTTTAGTCCATCAATATATGGACAGGCCTCTCCGTCATATGTGGTTTAGTCCATCAATATATGGACAGGCCTCTCCGTCATATGTGGTTTAGTCCATCAATATATGGACAGGCCTCTCCGTTATATGTGGTTTAGTCCATCAATATATCGACAGGCCTCTCCGTCATAAGTGGTTTAGTCCATCAATATATCGACAGGCCTCTCCGTCATATGTGGTTTAGTCCATCAATATATGGACAGGCCTCTCCGTTATATGTGGTTTAGTCCATCAATATATGGACAGGCCTCTCCGTCATATGTGGTTTAGTCCATCAATATATCGACAGGCCTCTCCGTCATATGTGGTTTAGTCCATCAATATATCGACAGGCCTCTCCGTCATATGTGGTTTAGTCCATCAATATATCGACAGGCCTCTCCGTCATATGTGGTTTAGTCCATCAATATATCGACAGGCCTCTCCGTCATATGTGGTTTAGTCCATCAATATATCGACAGGCCTCTCCGTCATATGTGGTTTAGTCCATCAATATATCGACAGGCCTCTCCGTCATATGTGGTTTAGTCCATCAATATATCGACAGGCCTCTCCGTCATATGTGGTTTAGTCCATCAATACATCGTCAGGCCTCTCCGTCATATGTGGTTTAGTCCATCAACATATCGACAGGCCTCTCCGTCATATGTGGTTTAGTCCATCAATATATCGACAGGCCTCTCCGTCATATGTGGTTTAGTCCATCAATATATCGACAGGCCTCTCCGTCATATGTGGTTTAGTCCATCAATATATCGACAAGCCTCTCCGTCATATGTGGTTTAGTCCATCAATATATCGACAAGCCTCTCCGTCATATGTGGTTTAGTCCATCAACGTTTGAAGGCGTGTCTCTGCAAATCTGTCACCGCAATGCAAACCTTCACGTGTTGTGTGTCTATCGACCACCCCCAAGCCGTCGGAATAAGGCCACACCGTTAGAATTCATCGAGGAGTTCTCTGATCTCATCTGCGATCACTCGGTCTCTCATAGTGACATCTTAGTCGTGGGTGATTTTAATTTTCACTACGATAGCCCCACATGCCCCAGTGTAAATCGTCTGAAAACTGTCTTACAAGACAACGGACTGCACCAGGTGATCCAGGAGCCCACTCATCGCCATGGCAACATACTGGACTGGCTGGTGGTTGGTCAGGATCGTCCTCTCCTGAAATCTGGTGTGATGGACCTTGCTCTTGGTGACCATTTCGCTCTTTTCTGTCATCTACCATTCGAGCATCCAGAAAAAACAAAACGAGTCGTTTCTTCAAGAAACCTGAAGAAAATCGAAATAGAAAAGTTTCGAAGTGATATCACAGCCTTTTGTTCAGATATGACTGTTTCTGGACCAGTTGACGTTGCTGCCTACACCACCGGGATGAAACAGATCCTGGATCAACATGCCCCGCTCATCACCCGCCGTGTCCCTGATCGCCCCTCCGCCCCATGGAAGACTGATGAACTTCAGAAGAAGTGCAGACTTCGTAAAGTGGAACGTCAGTGGCGCTCCACCAAACTAACGGTGGATCGTATGATCTTTGTGCATGACAGAGACGCGCTGAGGGACAAACAGAATGCAGTCAAACATGAGTTCTATAGTGCTGGAATCAAAGACAGTTCTTCCAGCAAGCTAATGCTGCATGATCTTTGTGCATGATAGAGACGCGCTGAGGGACAAACAGAATGCAGCCAAACATGAGTTCTATAGTGCTGAAATCAAAAACAGCAACTTTTTGCTGTGTCTGATAAACTCATGGGGAAATCAAAAAGTCTTGTGCTTCCTACGGACATAGCCCCTCCAGAAATTCCTGACGCTTTCTGTATATTTTTCGCTGACAAGATCAAGAAACTTAGGCAGGGTCTTGATCACTTCCCTATTGACAATTCCCACACTCCCTTTCAGGGGTCATGCTTGACTCATTTCAGACCTGTGTCTGAAGACGAAATAAGGAAACTCTTAATTAAAGCAGTCCCAAAATAAGACTTCCTCCCTTGACCCCATGCCAACGGAACTAGTTAAACAATGTCAGGATGATTTGGTCCCCCTCATCACCTCCATCATTAACCACAGTCTTCTGTCTGGCACAGTTGATAGTTATCTGAAACAAGCCATTGTCACTCCTCTCTTGAAGAAACCAACCCTTGATTCCAATCTCCTACAAAACAACAGACCAGTTTCCAACCTTCCTTTTCTTTCCAAACTGCTTGAGAAAGTTGTCCTATCACAACTTCTGCAACATCTTCAGGAAAATGGTCTTCTTGAGTCAAAACAATCTGCTTATCGCGCTTGTCATAGCACTGAAACTACTCTGTTGGCTGTCACAGATTCCCTCCTTTCAAGCATGGATCAGAACCTTGTGTCTGTTGTTGCCTTCCTGGATCTGTCGTCTGCTTTCAATCGATCATGCCATTCTCCTTGAACGCTTGTCCGCCTCCTTTGGTATCAGTTCTACTGCTTTAAACTGGTTCAGCTCATACCTGTCTGGACGTTCTCAGTTGGTTGTGGTCAATGGTCTTTCCTCCAAGCCCTCTCAGCTATGTTGTGGTGTCCCTCAGGGGTCGGTGTTAGGCCCCATTCTCTTCACTCTGTACACCCAGCCTCTTTCAGATGTCATTGAAAGTAATCATTTTGATTATCATAAGTTCGCTAATGACACTGAGATAAATAAGCCCGCCCCTGTTTCTGATTTTCCTGTGGTGTGCCATCAAACGGAGCAATGCGTGTCTGATGTCAAATCATGGATGGATAAGAATAGACTCAAGTTGAATGAGGACAAGACTGAGTTGTTAGCTGTTGGAAACCGAAACCGCCTCTCGGTGATAAAGCGTGATCCTTTGATCTTGTCAGATGATTCAGTACCTTTTCAAAAGTCAGTAAAGTATCTAGGTGTCTGTCTGGATGAATCTCTCTCATTCGATCAACATATTTCATCTGTCTGTCGTTCAACATTCTATCATCTTCAGCGACTTTGTTCCATTCGTTCATACTTATCACTTGTAGCTGCTACACAACTTGCTGTTTCTCTCATACTGTCCAGGCTTGATTACTGCAATGCAGTCCTTGCAGGTCTCCCTCTCTCTACTGTCAAGCGTCTTCAGAGAGTCCAGAATGCTGCTGCCAGGGTTGTGCTCAGAAAGCGTAAGACTGATTCAGCGACACCCCTGCTGAGACAGCTGCACTGGCTCCCTGTTGACGCTAGAGTAGAGTACAAAGTGGCCACTCTTGCCTATCGCTACTTCGAAGGCTCTCTTCCAGACTACCTCTCCTCTCTGCCTACACACCAGAACGCAACCTCAGATCAAGTAGCCTCAAACGTCTTTGCACACCTGTCACCAAATACAAAACAGTTGGAAACAGAGCTTTCCGTTTCCAAGCACCACACATCTGGAACAACCTCCCTTCCTCTCTCCGCAGCTCTCCATCTTTGTCTTCTTTCAAAACTGGCCTGAAAACTGTTCTCTTAAAAAAATACCTCTGTTGATCTCCTGTGTCTTCTCCCCTTCAGTTCACCCTCTGTGAGTTTTTGCTGAGTTGGTCTATGTGTGCGTGCAGTGCGATAATGGGCTATTTTTTTAATAAAAAAATTATGGATTTTTTATGGTTGTGTTTCCACTTTTGTATAATTATGTTGTTTTTCTTCATAATTATTGTATGCATGTCTTTTGTAAAGCGCTGTGAGTCCTGCTGCGCCAGGAGAATGGCGCTATATAAGAGTTATTATTATTATTATGATGATGATTATTATTAATATATGGACAGGCCTCTCCGTCATATGTGGTTTAGTCCATCAATATATCGACAGGCCTCTCCATCATATGTGGTTTAGTCCATCAATATATGGACAGGCCTCTCCGTTATATGTGGTTTAGTCCATCAATATATCGACAGGCCTCTCCGTCATAAGTGGTTTAGTCCATCAATATATCGACAGGCCTCTCCGTCATATGTGGTTTAGTCCATCAATATATGGACAGGCCTCTCCGTCATATGTGGTTTAGTCCATCAATATATCAACAGGCCTCTCCGTCATATGTGGTTTAGTCCATCAATATATCGACAGGCCTCTCCGTCATATGTGGTTT
The DNA here is from genome assembly GCA_017654935.2 of Phymorhynchus buccinoides. NCBI lineage: Eukaryota > Metazoa > Mollusca > Gastropoda > Neogastropoda > Raphitomidae > Phymorhynchus > Phymorhynchus buccinoides. The sequence goes on along the minus strand of CM065699.1, from coordinate 44,258,707 downwards.
AGTCCATCAATATATCGACAGGCCTCTCCGTCATATGTGGTTTAGTCCATCAATATATCGACAGGCCTCTCCGTCATATGTGGTTTAGTCCATCAATATATCGACAGGCCTCTCCATCATATGTGCTTTAGTTCATCAATATATCGACAGGCCTCTCCGCAAATTCAAACTTTTCCCAAGACAGCTAGCTGGGTGTGCCCCCAGCACAGTTGCCTCTCCGTTCATCTACTTCTCCCATACTTTTTTCCTGTCGATCAAGTAAATCTTC
>CM065699.1:44244884-44257939 GCA_017654935.2 Phymorhynchus buccinoides | reverse complement strand
CTTCCTAAATGTGTGCACGTTAATATAAAGATGAGTATGTAGAATAGGATTTGGTTTTATTTTGTCATGTGTATGTGTTTACGCTTCGATTTGTGCATGCTAAATATGAATATCTACAGTGGTCTTAGGCTGGATTTTGTCATGTGTATCTGTTTAAATTTAAATTGTGCATGTTAAAGACGAGTATGTAAAGTAGGTTTAGGTTTAATTTTGTTATTAGTATGTGCTTAGTTTTACTTTTATGCGTGTTAAAGATGAGTACATAAAGCAGGTTTAGGTTTGATTTCGTCATTGTATGTATTTACTTTTCAATATGTGCATACACATTCTAAAAATATGACTACGTTTGCTTTTGTCACGTGTGTGCATTTACCTCTTAATTTTGTGCATGTTAACTATGAATAATGTAATAAAATAATATGTTTGATTTTGTGCATGGTCAGATGAGTAGGTAATGTAAAACTAGGTTTGAATTTATTACGTGAGTACATTTTTAAGATGAGTATGTAAAGTAAGATTAGGATTGGTTTTGTCATGTGTTTGCGCACTTCTCAATTTGTGCATGTTAAAGATGAGTATGAAAAGTAGGATTAGGATTGGTTTTGTCATGTGTTTGTGCACTTCTCAATTTGTGCATGTTAAAGATGAGTATGTAAAGTAGGATTAGGATTGGTTTTGTCATGTGTTTGTGCACTTCTCAATTTGTGCATGTTAAAGATGAGTATGAAAAGTAGGATTAGGATTGGTTTTGTCATGTGTTTGTGCACTTCTCAATTTGTGCATGTTAAAGATGAGTATGAAAAGTAGGATTAGGATTGGTTTTGTCATGTGTTTGTGCACTTCTCAATTTGTGCATGTTAAAGATGAGTATGTAAAGTAGGATTAGGATTGGTTTTGTCATGTGTTTGTGCACTTCTCAATTTGTGCATGTTAAAGATGAGTATGAAAAGTAGGATTAGGTTTGGTTTTGTCATGTGTTTGTGCACTTCTCAATTTGTGCATGTTAAAGATGAGTATGAAAAGTAAGATTAGGATTGGTTTTGTCATGTGTTTGTGCACTTCTCAATTTGTGCATGTTAAAGATGAGTATGTAAAGTAGGATTAGGATTGGTTTTGTCATGTGTTTGTGCACTTCTCAATTTGTGCATGTTAAAGATGAGTATGTAAAGTAAGATTAGGATTGGTTTTGTCATGTGTTTGTGCACTTCTCAATTTGTGCATGTTAAAGATGAGTATGAAAAGTAGGATTAGGTTTGGTTTTGTCATGTGTTTGTGCACTTCTCAATTTGTGCATGTTAAAGATGAGTATGAAAAGTAGGATTAGGATTGGTTTTTGTCATGTGTTTGTGCACTTCTCAATTTGTGCATGTTAAAGATGAGTATGAAAAGTAGGATTAGGATTGGTTTTGTCATGTGTTTGTGCACTTCTCAATTTGTGCATGTTAAAGATGAGTATGAAAAGTAGGATTAGGATTGGTTTTGTCATGTGTTTGCGCACTTCTCAATTTGTGCATGTTAAAGATGAGTATGAAAAGTAGGATTAGGATTGGTTTTGTCATGTGTTTGTGCACTTCTCAATTTGTGCATGTTAAAGATGAGTATGTAAAGTAGGATTAGGATTGGTTTTGTTATGTGTTTGTGCACTTCTCAATTTGTGCATGTTAAAGATGAGTATGAAAAGTAGGATTAGGATTGGTTTTGTCATGTGTTTGTGCACTTCTCAATTTGTGCATGTTAAAGATGAGTATGAAAAGTAGGATTAGGATTGGTTTTGTCATGTGTTTGTGCACTTCTCAATTTGTGCATGTTAAAGATGAGTATGAAAAGTAGGATTAGGATTGGTTTTGTCATGTGTTTGTGCACTTCTCAATTTGTGCATGTTAAAGATGAGTATGAAAAGTAGGATTAGGATTGGTTTTGTCATGTGTTTGCGCACTTCTCAATTTGTGCATGTTAAAGATGAGTATGAAAAGTAGGATTAGGATTGGTTTTGTCATGTGTTTGCGCACTTCTCAATTTGTGCATGTTAAAGATGAGTATGAAAAGTAGGATTAGGATTGGTTTTGTCATGTGTTTGTGCACTTCTCAATTTGTGCATGTTAAAGATGAGTATGAAAAGTAGGATTAGGATTGGTTTTGTCATGTGTTTGTGCACTTCTCAATTTGTGCATGTTAAAGATGAGTATGAAAAGTAGGATTAGGATTGGTTTTGTCATGTGTTTGCGCACTTCTCAATTTGTGCATGTTAAAGATGAGTATGAAAAGTAGGATTAGGATTGGTTTTGTCATGTGTTTGTGCACTTCTCAATTTGTGCATGTTAAAGATGAGTATGAAAAGTAGGATTAGGATTGGTTTTGTCATGTGTTTGCGCACTTCTCAATTTGTGCATGTTAAAGATGAGTATGAAAAGTAGGATTAGGATTGGTTTTGTCATGTGTTTGTGCACTTCTCAATTTGTGCATGTTAAAGATGAGTATGTAAAGTAGGATTAGGATTGGTTTTGTCATGTGTTTGCGCACTTCTCAATTTGTGCATGTTAAAGATGAGTATGAAAAGTAGGATTAGGATTGGTTTTGTCATGTGTTTGCGCACTTCTCAATTTGTGCATGTTAAAGATGAGTATGAAAAGTAGGATTAGGATTGGTTTTGTCATGTGTTTGTGCACTTCTCAATTTGTGCATGTTAAAGATGAGTATGTAAAGTATGATTAGGATTGGTTTTTGTCATGTGTTTGTGCACTTCTCAATTTGTGCATGTTAAAGATGAGTATGAAAAGTAGGATTAGGATTGGTTTTGTCATGTGTTTGCGCACTTCTCAATTTGTGCATGTTAAAGAGGAGTATGAAAAGTAGGATTGTTGTTGTTTTTTCTCCGTGGGTATGCGCTTACTTCTTAATTTATGCACGTTAAAAATGAGTACAGGTTTGATTTTGCTATTGTCGTGCTACTATATTATCAGTTATTATGACTTTGCTGTGGGATATTGCTTTTATCCTATCTCTCGAGACAGGAGATAGGACAAAGTCATAATAACGATTATATACCGATATTTTACCTCTTTCAAATAAAATCAGCTGATAATCGAACACGCAACGAAGAAGCGAGACGCCATGCATGCAGATCTAAAATAATACTAACCACTTCACCGTAGCAAGAAAATCCCACTCATCCACAAATAATATAGTTCTCCAAGTTAGAAAGTCGTGAGCTATTTTGATCTTGCACAAGCGATACATTATAAAAGGAAACTGATAGAAACATGAACCTACTGGCATTTGCTGTAATAAAGAATAGCCTTTACAATGACATATTCTTTTTACACAGCAATCACAAGCCATAGTCATTTCGCCAATGACGAACTTTCAATGATGACGTAATTTCAGTGATTGCGTAAGTTCACTAAGATGACGTTCTTGGGCGTCCCTGTAAGAAGGCTCTATTTGCAGTGACTATAGAGGGATCCGGGTTCATGTATGCAAATAAGACTGTCACCTCTGTCGGCCATGATGGCTGGATAATTCGGGTTGCTAAGATACTTGGCGGTGGAACGCATTGAATTCTGATGTTTGCTTTTAGTCCTGAACATTTAACTACTGCACAGTTTATTACCATTGTGACGATTTGTCGAAACTCGCTGACGCTCACCTCTGTAATCTGAACCAAAAAGCGCTCCAGCCAAAATGGCGTCCGATTTCGTTACCAACAAAATCATGTGACATTATGACGCTATCCCGGATCCCTCTATACCTTGAGTATCTGATTGTTATGCGCTATTTTTATAATTTGCAATTTCATTAACAGTAGCTCTTCACAATTTTGTTTCAATGTAAAATGTTCATCAGAAACAACCTTTTGCATTTATCGGGTTAAGGCATAGGGTTAGGAGTATGCTTGGGCTTTTTGTTTTACTAAACATCACTTGATGCAAATAAAGAAAATATGGCTTGAGTACTGCAGATAGTCGCATACGAGTGTACCTTGATGTGTGAGAATGATAATGATATGTCAAGATAAATAACTGTGACGTCAAGTTTCTAATAGCAACGGTGTATTCTTACACACGTTTACACTAAGCCTATGGGTTAATATACGCAAATGATATGTCAAGACATTGTTTTATATCACACGCTACCAGGCCTCGTTAGCGCTACTTGAAGATCGGTATATTGTTTTATATCTCACGGTTGGCAGGCCTCTTTGCACTACTTGAAGATCGGTATATTGTTTTATATCTCACGGTTGGCAGGCCTCTTTGCACTACTTGTACATCGGTACATTGTTTTATATCTCACGGCTGGCAGGCCTCTTTGCACTACTTGAAGATTGGTATATTGTTTTATATCTCACGGCTGGCAGGCCTCTTTGCACTACTTGTACATCGGTATATTGTTTTATATCTCACGGCTGGCAGGCCTCTTTGCACTACTTGTACATCGATATATTGTTTTATATCTCACGGCTAGCAGGCCTCTTTGCACTACTTGTACATCGATATATTGTTTTATATCTCACGGCTGGCAGGCCTCTTTGCACTACTTGTACATCGATATATTGTTTTATATCTCACGGCTGGCAGGCCTCTTTGCACTACTTGTACATCGATATATTGTTTTATATCTCACGGCTGGCAGGCCTCTTTGCACTACTTGTACATCGATATATTGTTTTATATCTCACGGCTGGCAGGCCTCTTTGCACTACTTGTACATCGATATATTGTTTTATATCTCACGGCTGGCAGGCCTCTTTGCACTACTTGTAGATCGGTATATTGTTTTATATCTCACGGCTGGCAGGCCTCTTTGCACTACTTGTACATCGGTATATTGTTTTATATCTCACGGCTGGCAGGCCTCTTTGCACTACTTGTACATCGGTATATTGTTTTATATCTCACGGCTGGCAGGCCTCTTTGCACTACTTGTACATCGATATATTGTTTTATATCTCACGGCTGGCAGGCCTCTTTGCACTACTTGTACATCGGTATATTGTTTTATATCTCACGGCTGGCAGGCCTCTTTGCACTACTTGTACATCGGTATATTGTTTTATATCTCACGGCTGGCAGGCCTCTTTGCACTACTTGAAGATCGGTATATTGTTTTATATCTCACGGCTGGCAGGCCTCTTTGCACTACTTGTACATCGATATATTGTTTTATATCTCACGGCTGGCAGGCCTCTTTGCACTACTTGAAGATCGGTATATTGTTTTATATCTCACGGCTGGCAGGCCTCTTTGCACTACTTGTACATCGGTATATAGGGCTGTATTTTGCATGCTTTATATTGCTTTGTCTGTGCTCATTTTCCTTTTTGTTTGTGGCACAAGCCACAAACCTATAACTCACTTTGTCGGTCTGTCGGTCTGTCGGTCGGTCCAAAATTGTTGCACGCCACAAACGATTGCGAATCCGCTCTTGTTCCTTTATACTTTTATATTTGTAATTTTTTTTCCAGAGGGCTGGATGTAAAAAAAGCATGTCATTGCTTATTCTACTACCCTCTATAAATAAAATTCATTCAATTCAATTCAATTCAATCCCCCCCCCTCTCTCTCTCTCTCTCTCTCTCTCTCTCTCTCTCTCTCTCTCTCTCTCTCTCTCTCTCTCTCTCTCTCTCTCTCTCTCTCTCTTGTCTCTGAATAAATTATTTTTCTCAAATTAATTCTCCCAATTTATGGATTATAATTATGTATGTGCATGGTTTTATTGTTTTAGCTTACATTTATTTATTGATAAAAAGTATTGATACAGGCAGAGAGGCCTAATCAACAAAAATGTCAGACTTCAGACTTCTCTCTCTCTCTCTCTCTCTCTCTCTCTCTCTCTCTCTCTCTCTCTCTCTCTCTCTCTCTCTCTCTCTCTCTCTCTCTCTCTCTCTCTCTCTCTCTCTCTCTCTCTCTCTCTCTCTCTCTCTCTCTCTTCTCTCTCTCTCTCTCTCTCTCTCACACACACCCATGTTCACAAAAATAAACACACACACATATACACACACACACACGAACGCACGCCCCCCCCCCCCCCCCCCCCCCCAAACACACACACTATGCCACACCCATACATTACTGTCTTTTTGTATGTCTGTCTGCCTTCTTGTTCTTGTTCTTGCTGTTCTTCTTCTCTTTGTATTCTTCTTCATTTCTTCTTCTACTTTTTTTGTCGTCTTCTTCTTCTTCTTCTTCTCCTCCTCCTACTCTTCCTCCGTCTTCTTTTTCCCTTCTTCTTCCTTTTCTTCTCCTCCTCCTCCTCCTCCTCCACCTCCTCCTCTTTCCTCTTCTCTTTCTCCTTCTTCTTCTTTTTCTTCTTCTTCTCCTCCTTCTCCTCCTCTTCCTTTTCTTCTTCTCCTTCTCCTGCTCCTTCTCCTGCTCCTCCTTCTCCTCCTCCTCCTCCTTTGTTTCTTTCAGTTGTACTCCTCTCCCCAAAGAAACCTCACATGGCGAGCAGCACGCACCTTCACCTGCCAGGAGATCCGCCTGGTTGTTGTCTTCTGGTGAGTCTGGCATTCCGCGATGGTTCCAGACCGTCTACCTGGCCTGCCCGCCCGCTCAACACTCGACAGATACCTCTCCAAGACAGGTGGCCGATAGACACCCCCCTCCCCCCCCCCCCCTCTCCCTGTTCACCTCCCTCTCCTTCCCTCTCCTTCCTCCCACTTGGACCCCCCCCCCCCCCCCCCCACTACCAATCCAACCCTACCTTTTCAGTATATCTGTCAGATTCTTGCTACAATAATTCTAGTCTCATACACAGTAGTAGTACATGTAGTATGTTTGCCTGTCTGTCGTTTCCGACAATGACTGTCAGATAGCAGAGGGAGCAGCCGTTATTCCGGCGGGCTGGGCTACAATTTGTTTGTAGCGGAGAAGCCTTGTCCAGATGCATCCCCACTCGCTCGGCCAAAGGGATTTGAGGACGAGAGTTGGCGTTGGTGAAGGTCCCCAAAGGCCAACCAATCCCATTGGCTGCAATACCAGAGCCAGAGCAAATGCCCTCCTAGTTAGAGAGTCACAGTCACGAAAGACTAAGCTGTACCATCATGCTATTCTATTCTAACCTGTACCGTGATATTCCAATACTCTGGACAATCATGTATAGCACATGTAGTATTTCTGTTGGTCTAATCACTCTTGTGTTCCTAGCTTCTTCTTTTTTAATGACCATATCATTTCACGACATGTATGCATATTAACGTCTGTTGCGGTATGAACGTCCATGCAAGGTTCTTTTATCGTTCAAACTCATTTTATATTTTTGAGTTTATGATTAACAAAATAAAAATAATAAAAAGAAAGATAATAAACGCGCGCGTGTGTGTGTGTGTGTGTGTGTGTGTGTGTGTGTGTGTGTGTGTGTGTGTGTGTGTGTGTGTGTGTGTGTGTGTGTGTGTGTGTGTGTGTGTGTGTGTGTGTGTTCAATCTGTCGATCTTGGGTCTCTATTTGAATAAAAACCAAGATACGAGGTTCATTATGCCATTATCAGTTATTGGGATTTGCGAGTGTGATATTGTTTTTATCCTATCTCAAGTGGCTTGCTGTTTATCACACGAGGTCGGAGACCGAGTGTGATAAACAGCAAGCCACGAGAGGTAGGATAAAAGCAATATCACACTCGCAAATCCTAATAACGGATATATACCGATATTTTACCTCTTTCAGATGATAATCAAACACGCAACGAAGAAGCGAGACGGCCATGCATGCAGATCTAAAATAATACTAACCACTTCACCGTAGCAAGAAAATCCCACTCATCCACAAATAATATAGTTCTCCAAGTTAGAAAGTCGTGAGCTATTTTGATCTTGCACATTGATACATTATGAAAGGAAACTGATTATTAATCGAAACATGAACCTACTGAAATTTGCTGTTTTAAAAAACAGCCTTTACAATGACATATTCGTTTTACACTGCAATCACAGGCCATAGTTATTGTCATTTCGCCAATGACGAACTTTCAATGATGACGTAATTTCAGTGATTGCGTAAGTTCACTAAGATGACGTTTTTTGGTGTCCTGCTCAGAAGGCGCTATTTGCAGTGACACTAACTTGAGTATGTAGGTTGTCAGCCGCTATTTTTATCATTTGCAATTTCACTAAAACTTACTCTTCACAATATTTTTTTCAATGTAAAATGTTCATCATAAACAACCTTTTGCATTTATCGGGTTAAGGCATAGGGTTAGGAGTATGTTTGGGCTTTTTGTTTTACTAATCATCACTTGATGCAAATAAAGAAAATATGGTTTGAGTACTGCAGATAGTCGCATGCGAGTGTACAAGCCGTGAGATATATAACTGTGACGTCAAGTTTCTAATAGCAACGGTGTATTCTTACGCCTTTTCTCACGCGCGTTTACACTAAGCCTATGGGTTAATATATGCACATGATATCTCTGGATATTGTTTTATATCTCACGGCTGGCAGGCCTCTTTGCACTACTTGTACATCGGTATATAAGTAATTATTATCATCGTATCGTTAGCTTCATAGTCAAATCATTATCTTAGGCTATGACGATGTTTTTCCTCAGAAACAGAGATACAAGCAGACAACAATCTCATTGTCATCTTTCAAACGTGTACGTCATTATATCATAATTATTTCCTCCCAAAACAAGACGTTCTGCCCATAGTGCACATGATATCCTAGCCTCCAAATATGGAAAATGACGTCATTCGTGTGACAATAGCGGTTTTCCGCTAAAGTTTAGAATTTGTATCTTTTAATTAACCGTACACTGATCCTAACCCTAACCCAAAGGTTAAACCGTCAAGTACTGTAGGCCTGCACAATAGTTAACAAACACACAAAAAACTTCACTAAGCATTGAGTGTTCCATATTTGGATGACATCATGCGCAGTATTGAACGCCTAGTGATAAGGAAAGCACACACATGGGCTGACAGAGAGTCTGTGCACGCAAGGGAGTAGATGTGAGCATGTTCGACCTGCAGATACTTCCTCACACACACACACACACACACACACACACACACACACACACACACACACACACACACACACACACACACACACACACACACACACACACACACACACCTATTTATGGAACCAGTACAGGCACAGAAAGGTTGAGACGAGTGTGGAAGAAGGGAGGAGTAGCGAGAAGAAGGACAGAAGGAGGGTTTGGGGGAAGAGTCTGGAATGGTAAAAGGATCAGGCTCATCATGGTCTCTGGCAGTATTTTCAGGGGTGACTTGCCTGGCGCCAGACTGAAGGAGATGATGTGAGCAACAGCTGGTTGCCTGGTGATGTACTGAACAAGGGTGGAGAGAGAGAGAGAACGAACGAACGAACGAACAATCGAACGAAATTTTGTTTATTCAGGGTTATAAGAGAGAGAGAGAGAGAGAGAGAGAGAGAGAGAGAGAGAGAGAGAGAGAGAGAGAGAGAGAGAGAGAGAGAGAGAGAGAGAGAGAGAGAGAGAGAGAGAGAGAGAGACAGACAGACAGACAGACAGACAGACAGACAGACAGACAGACAAAGAAATATAGAAACAACGTGGCAGATAGAACGAGACACAAACAAACAGGGGTAGATCGCTGGGTAAGTCAAAGTTCCAACGGTTGGGTTGGGGGAAGCTGACGATAATGTCCATGTAAAAGAGTCAATGAAGGCCTCTCCTCGGATACTAAGCTGGCACTGTGGCATTAGTTACATGAGGTTCATCAAATGAAAGGTGTCGGTGTGATAGCCATGGATTGTTCTGGACAAACTGATCCGCTTGTGCGCGCCCATGTGTTTGTTGTGTGTTTGTGTGTGAATTCAAGTCAAGTCAAAATGATATTTATTGATAAACAAATAAGCTTTGACAGCTTTTTTTTACATTCTGTGCTCATGAAATAAAACTCAGACTAGAAAAGCACGCAAACAGAAACCACTTCATGCCAAGTTTCAATATCATATGTTGACTGGTGCCCGAGATATGGCTAAAAATAGATTTTCAGTTTTCAAGGTCATACGTCAAGGTCATGACCTTGACCATGACCTTAACACCAAAAGGCACATCTACAGTACCTAGCCTACATGCACATCAAGTTTCATCTTCCTATCTTTATTCCTTCATGGTGATAACCCACATACATACATACACACACACACACACACACACACACACACACACACACACACACACACACACACACACACACACACACACACACACACACACACACACACACACACACACACACACACACACACAGCCACTTACACAACAAAAACAATAATCACCTTCGCTCCGTAAACTCCGCGGGTGATAAAGATATCAGTGCGCAAAGATTTCATATCGTCATGAACAGCGAGTGTGACCTCCGTAAGCATGAATACAGGCTTGGAAGCGGCTTGGCATTGAGGCAATGAGTTTATCCGGCTGTATCTGTCGGATGGCTCCTCACTTCCTTACCAGAGGTCTTCTTCCAAGGCATCTAGTGTCTGGGGACGGGCGGGCATGCCGTAACCAGGGGTCCTATTCATGGGGCGTACGTAAGCGCGTACGTCTAACGTATGCGGAAACGTCTGCACTTTTCAGGGAAAGTTGCAATTCATGGGGCCTGACTGACCTAAAAGCTTCGGCGTAGCGGCGAACTAAAGGGCTGAAATTTAGTCAAGCGAATTCGGCAGACTACGAGCTGTACGTCTGAACTACGGTCGAGATTGGGAGATGCAAAGGCGGCGATTTATTCGGTTTATTGTTTAAATGGGTGTGTATGTTGGCATGGAAGTACATATCTGCGATAGGAAAAACATCGTGCAACACTGAAAAAGTTGTTTTTGAAGATGATTCATGCTACAGCATGACAAAAACCAAGCCGTCAGTAGGCCTACGTTGAAAGCGTGCACCACAAGGAGAATGCTTCATGGCGGACTTGCATGTCTCGAGGGTTAGCTTGTGTGTGTGTGTGTGTGTGTGTGTGTGTGTGTGTGTGTGTGTGTGTGTGTGTGTGTGTGCGTGTGCGTGCGTGTGCGTGTGCGTGTGCGTGTGTGCGTGCGCGCGTGCGCGTGTGTGTGTGTGTGTGTGTGTGTGTGTGCGTGTGCGTGTGTGCGTGTGCGTGTGCGTGTGCGTGCGTGCGTGTGCGTGCGTGCGTGTGTACGTGTGTACATGCGTGTGTGTATGCGCGCATATGTGTGTTGTGTGAGAGAGAGAGGTCATTTGAACTTTTTATTCTGTTAGGCTCGACATAATTCAGTTCCACACACACCCTACACAGATTTGTGATTTAATTATTTAAGCTTATACCACATCCTAAATTTGACGCATAAAGCTGAAACTCAGATAGAGAGTGTGGAAACGATACTAACTAGCCTATATCTTATAAGCCTACTGCTAGGCAAAACTAGCTAGGGCCTACATTGCGCATGCGCACATGTCAGCATCATCGGGGAATTCCGAAGTAGTTCCGACGTATGAAGTCTGACCTGTGAATCGCGACTACACTGCTCGGATAGTTCAGACGTGGATAGTTCAGACGTCGCGTCAAACGTCTGACGTTGTCAACGTAGCCGCTATGAATTAAACCCCAGCTCACCTAAGCATGTCCCATGCATGTTCAATCGGGTTGAGATCAGGGAATCGGGGTGGCCAGTCAAGGTGGGCGATGTTGTGGGTGTTCAACTCATTGCTGATGACATGTGCCCAGTGACATGGCACGTTGTCGTCCACAAAAACAAAGCTACCACCATGCTATTTCATCAGGGGGATCACTTGAGGTCTGATGATGTTATTCAAGTAGCGTATCGTGTTCACAGTGTCCCTCCGGAAGACCCCTAGGTCTGTACGTCCTCCAGTCCAAATGCCACCCTGACCATCAGACTGCCACCTCCATAACGGGCATGCTCAGCAACAGCAAAGGCCAACAATCTCCCCAGGCCATCTTCACACTTGCTGACGCCCATCATTAAAATCCAAACGCATTATTTCACATGTGCATTTTCAAAGGCTGACTAAACACCAATTTGATTTTGTTGCTTGACTTTTTGTGAGGAGTATAATGTGCTAGGGTTAGGTACGTGTCCCTGTTTGTATGAGTCTATATGTCTCCCCAAGTCTATATGTCCCCGTCTCTATGTGTTCCCCATCTCTATGCGTCTATGTGTGTCCCTGTCTCTATGTATTCCCATCCTTATGTCCTCATCTCTATTATGATCTCGTCTCTATGTGTCCACATCATTGTTGCTTCGTCTCTATGTGTCCCTGTCTCTATATGTCCAAATATGGACACAAAGAGGACATATAGAGAAAGTCAGACGAGAACATACATACTACGGTGTGTGTGTGAGTGAGTGTATGACGGGGGGTATAGAGATGGGGACACAATAACAGGGACACATAAAGAGACACATGGAGACAGGAATGGGACGGGGCAACAATTGGATGGGACAACAACGGGCTGACCCCTTTCTACCTGGGTGAGTGGTCGGTGCATCGTGTGCACAGAGTGCTTGGGTTCGATACTCGGAAGCAGGGGTGTTTCTGCTCCGGCCCTCCACTGCATCAACATTCTATATCTCACTCGGGACTGGCCGAATTATTTCCCCTTGTTCTGTGGGGACTGGGCATTTGACTAAGTTCGTAAAATAATCACCAAAACCAAGTTATGAAGAGTTAGGCATCAATATTTTCAGAACAGATTAGCAACACCATGCACTAAACGATCGTAAAATATCAGATACCTTACCTTCATCGTTTGTCTCCTATTGACGAAAACAGCTAACACATAGAAAGAAGGAAAATTTCACATTCCGATCTTTCACCTCCCTCTACAACCAAAGCTGAATGTAAAGTCTGCAATGATTGGTTGATGTCAAGAGAGGCAAGGTCAAAGCAAACTGAAAATAGGTTATGACTTCGCACCGGAAAGCTGGTTACACGCCAGAAATCAAAACCTCTTGAAAACTCTTATGAGCCGGAGCCGGGTCATTCGTCCTAAAGGGATTCGGCTCATTCGCCCCGAGTGAAAAGGGGTTTGAATTAAATAATTCAAGATGTAACATTTCAAATAGTATACGAAGCTCACGAAACA
>CM065699.1:44237384-44239884 GCA_017654935.2 Phymorhynchus buccinoides | reverse complement strand
ACAAAACGAGAATGACTCGGAGACATGGACAGAGAGACAAATATACAGAAAGAAACAGAGAGAAACAGAGAGAAAACAAGAAGGAAACAGAGAGACATGACAACGAGAACGCTGCATAAGATTATATTATAAAAAAGAGGAAACGGAAGTGAGCAATCACGTGAGGCAATGATCCAATGGGAAGAGCAGACCCAAGGGAGCAGCCATTGTTTCTAGTTCCTGGCTGTTTGTCCTTTCCTTCTCTTTTCTTGGTATGGTTTTGTTTTTCATAGAGGAAGCTTTGATTAGAATGTCAGGGGCAAAGCGGACAGAAGCCATCATTCAAGCAATAACACACTGGGTTCTGTTCCTCCTCCCCATCCCCGTCCTCTTTCGAGCGTTCAGTCACTCGTCTGTTTGTCTATCTTTCTTCTCTGTTTGGTTCTGTCTGTCTGTCTCTTTGTTTCAGTCTCTGAGTCTCTGTTTGTCTACGTCTTTGTCTCTGTTTGTCCCCCCCCCCCTCTCTCTGTGCCATTGTCTCTTTCTGTCTCTTTTTCTGTCTCTTTTTCTGTCTCTTTTTCTGTCTCTGTCTCTCTCTCTGTCTCTCTCTGTGTGTGTGTGTCTCTCTCTCTCTCTCTCTCTCTCTCTATCTCTCTCTCTCTCTCTCTCTCTCTCTCTCTCTCTCTCTCTCTCTCTCTCTCTCTCTCTCTCTCACTGCCTCTGTCTCTCTCTCTCTCTCTCTCTCTTCTGCCTCCTCTCTCTCTCTGTCTTCTCTCTTTGTTAGTTCCCATCTTTTATATAGCCTCACTCCCCCCCCCCCCATCTGATTGTGCCTCTGTCTTCAGGGATCCCTGAATCAGCCATGCTGGGAATCATGGACAATGTGGATCTGATTGTGCCTCTGTCTTCAGGGATCCCTGAATCAGCCATGCTGAGAAACATGGACAATGTGGATCTGATTGTGCCTCTGTCTTCAGGGATCCCTGAATCAGCCATGCTGGGAAACATGGACAATGTGGATCTGATTGTGCCTCTGTCTTCAGGGATCCCTGAATCAGCCATGCTGGGAATCATGGACAATGTGGATCTGATTGTGCCTCTGTCTTCAGGGATCCCTGAATCAGCCATGCTGAGAAACATGGACAATGTGGATCTGATTGTGCCTCTGTCTTCAGGGATCCCTGAATCAGCCATGCTGAGAAACATGGACAATGTGGATCTGATTGTGCCTCTGTCTTCAGGGATCCCTGAATCAGCCATGCTGGGAATCATGGACAATGTGGATCTGATTGTGCCTCTGTCTTCAGGGATCCCTGAATCAGCCATGCTGGGAACCATGGACAATGTGGATCTGATTGTGCCTCTGTCTTCAGGGATCCCTGAATCAGCCATGCTGAGAAACATGGACAATGTGGATCTGATTGTGCCTCTGTCTTCAGGGATCCCTGAATCAGCCATGCTGAGAAACATGGACAATGTGGATCTGATTGTGCCTCTGTCTTCAGGGACCCTTGAATCAGCCATGCTGAGAAACATGGACAATGTGGATCTGATTGTGCCTCTGTCTTCAGGGATCCCTGAATCAGCCATGCTGAGAAACATGGACAATGTGGATCTGATTGTGCCTCTGTCTTCAGGGATCCCTGAATCAGCCATGCTGGGAACCATGGACAATGTGGATCTGATTGTGCCTCTGTCTTCAGGTATCCCTGAATCAGCCATGCTGAGAAACATGGACAATGTGGATCTGATTGTGCCTCTGTCTTCAGGGATCCCTGAATCAGCCATGCTGGGAATCATGGACAATGTGGATCTGATTGTGCCTCTGTCTTCAGGGATCCCTGAATCAGCCATGCTGAGAAACATGGACAATGTGGATCTGATTGTGCCTCTGTCTTCAGGGATCCCTGAATCAGCCATGCTGGGAACCATGGACAATGTGGATCTGATTGTGCCTCTGTCTTCAGGGATCCCTGAATCAGCCATGCTGGGAAACATGGACAATGTGGATCTGATTGTGCCTCTGTCTTCAGGGATCCCTGAATCAGCCATGCTGAGAAACATGGACAATGTGGATCTGATTGTGCCTCTGTCTTCAGGGATCCCTGAATCAGCCATGCTGAGAAACATGGACAATGTGGATCTGATTGTGCCTCTGTCTTCAGGGATCCCTGAATCAGCCATGCTGGGAAACATGGACAATGTGGATCTGATTGTGCCTCTGTCTTCAGGGACCCTTGAATCAGCCATGCTGAGAAACATGGACAATGTGGATCTGATTGTGCCTCTGTCTTCAGGGATCCCTGAATCAGCCATGCTGGGAACCATGGACAATGTGGATCTGATTGTGCCTCTGTCTTCAGGGATCCCTGAATCAGCCATGCTGAGAAACATGGACAATGTGGATCTGATTGTGCCTCTGTCTTCAGGGATCCCTGAATCAGCCATGCTGAGAAACATGGACAATGTGGATCTGATTGTGCCTCTGTCTTCAGGGACCCTTGAATCAGCCATGCTGGGA
>CM065699.1:44227384-44232384 GCA_017654935.2 Phymorhynchus buccinoides | reverse complement strand
AGGTACTCAATTAACATTCTGTTGGATTCCATCTCATTGTTCTTTTTACTACAATACAAAAGTAGACAGGGCAGCTAAACATGGAGCTAACCATGGTTTTGATACTGAATACCTTGGTTTTCCCCTATCCTTGCACGAACAATACAATTTACTTAAATCACATATCTGGAAAACTTTCCAGTCTAGCTTAAAACATGACAGACGGGAACAGTTCGATATTAAAAAAATTAAACATGGTTTAAGTGTAAATAGACGATTACTTTCACTAATGCATAGATGGCAACTATATGCTTTTAAAACAACATATGTAAAAAAATTAGTTTGTGGAAGCACAATAACTCCATATCATATTCCTTCATGTGAGGACATGAAGAAATGTATTCCAGTTTTGTTTGAAAATGAGATTCACAATATTTTTAATTGACCAGCACTAACATATACATTTTTCGTTAGCTTAGAATCCAGTCCCATAGGAAATTATTTATAACTTTAAAAAAAAATACTATTGAAGAGGAATGATGGGAGGAGGAAGAGGAGGGAAGCGTTTTTGTTGTTTTGTTTTTGTTTTTGTTTTTAAGATTGTTGTTATTGTTGTTGCTTGGCTTTGTTAACCGCTTCTACAGTGTAATAGATACTAACATGCATATATAGATAATTATACACACATACATGCACCCAATCTCACAAACATAATCCCCCCCCCCCTCCCGTCTAATATCACGAGAAGTGGATAGACGTTAAATGAAACACACACACACACACACACACACACACACACACACACACACACACACACACACACACACACACACACACACACACACACACACACACACACACACACACACACACACACAGCACAAACATCTTCAATTTCTTGATGAGACATTAGTGATCTCTGTGACCAGCAAACCCTTGGATCTGTGTCTGCTTCGTGGCTCTCCTTTGATGTTTGAGCAGAATGCAGGAAGCTCACAGCTATCACATCCAATCCGATTAATGAACAAAATGAATGATCAACTGTCGTTCCACAAAAAAGTCTACAAAGAAAGAAAAACAAAAACAACAACAGATAGACAGATAGACAGATAGAAAGAACGAAAGAAAGAAAGCCAGAGAGGGAAAGAAAGAAGAACGTGTCTTCGATGCACACAATTGTACTTCTCCAATGTGCCTAGCCAGTGGCGGATCAGTCAGTCAGGAGGGGAGTGGTTCCAAGCTGATGGCAATTGAAATGCTAAAGAAGCAAAGGAGGCCTCTCCTGAGAGAAACAATTAAAACTGGCTTGAAATTACACGAGGTCATGAATGTCCCCCCTCTTTGTCTTTCTTTCTTTTCTTGTACGTTTTAGGGGAAGAGGGAAAGGGGAGTGTTCGGATCCCCTCTGGCCTACCAAGAATAAACTACCGCTCTTCTACCACAATTGGCGGATAGACTATAATAGGTAACTATGATTGCATAGCATTGCAATTACAGTCAAACCTCTAGTTTAAGGCGTCCAAAAAGTCAGAAACAATGGGTCTTCAATCGGAGGGGTCTTATAACAGAGGTCAGTTTTATACATAAAATATAGTAAGCCACATGGATCCGTTCCAAAAAAATCGGTCTTATTTGAGAGGAGGTCTTTTAACGGAGGGTCTTATAATTGAGGTTTGACTGTATTAGAATGCCCAAAAACAGCGGAACAAGAAGATATCTGAAAGCGCAATAAAGATTGTAGTAACATTAAGATAATTGAAATATGTCCCTGTATACCCCTCCACCCCCACCCCACCTTTTTGTGCCCTCCCTCACCTCCCTCCCTTCCCTCCATTCCACAGCCGATTCTTTGTCTCTTTACGAAAAGCAGAGATGACCATAATGTAATTAGGCTCTGCTGATTACTCACAAAATACAGAGACTGGCTTCTGTCAGTTTGCAGACTCTGCTGTGCGTGGATCGATCTGGCAACATTGACAAAGGTCGGGAAAGGCCGAAACAAAACCGTGCCACGCACGCACACATACGTGCGCGTACGCACGCGCACGCGCACGCACACGCACACACACACGCACACGCACACACACACACACACACACACACACACACACACACGCGCGCGCGCGCGCGCGCGCGCACACACACACACGCGCGCACACGCACGCACACACGCACACACTGACAGACTGAGAGAGAGAGAGAGAGAGAGAGAGAGAGAGAGAGAGAGAGAGAGAGAGAGAGAGAGAGAGAGAGAGTGAGTGTGTGTGTGTGTGTGTGTGTGTGTGTGTGTGTGTGTGTGTGTGTGTGTGTGTGTGTGTGTGTGTGTGTGTGTGTGTGTGTGTGTGTGGTGTGTGTGTGTGTGTGTGTGTGTGTGTGTGTGTGTGTGTGTGTGTGTGTGTGTGTGTGTGTGTGTGTGTGTGTGTGTGTGTGTGTGTGTGTGTGTGTGTGTGTGTGTGTGTGTGTGTGTGTGTGTGTCAGTGAGAAAGAGATGACTGCCAGACAGCCAGACAGAAAGAGACAGAGACAGAGAACAAGAGACACATATTATATTCTGAGAGAAGGTGTGGGGTTGAGAGAAAGAGACATGGGGGGGGGGGGGGGGGGGGGGGGTTAGGGAATGAAAAAAATGTAGGAAACTCGAAAGGGAGAGGAAGAAGGGGCAACAAGGAAACAGAAGAATAATTGTGTAGGGGTGGAGTCAGTCAGTGAGGACTAGTGACGCAACAGGCCTGTGGGCTCTGACGACCATGACGTCACACGTCTGTCATGGCACCCTTTTGGACCCCCCGCAAAGCAATAACCAAGAACAACATCAAAGAACAATAACTCTAAAAAACTCTAGGAAAACGCAAAGAAAAATAACTTCTGGAAATCGTGTCCCAAGCCATAGTTGCAAAGCATGGTGACAGCCCCGCCACCCCCCACCCCCATGCCACGTGCTGTGGTGCTGTCAGGTTGCTGGGCAGATGGCGACCCTGGTCCGTGGAGAGACATTCCATTTAGGACGATCAGGGACTTTGTGTATGCCAGTTTGTCGTCGTTTCCGAATATGACTGCGAGATAACGTATGAGGCGGCTGCTATTCCGGCTGAAGGGTTCGGCTGACGATAGTGGTTTGATGCCATCCCCAAGGAGGCGCCGTGGCTCAGGTGGTTGCAGTCGCTGTTCGTAATCCAACGGGTTTGTGAGTGCGGAGGTTCGAACCTAGCACTGTCCTCGGTGTTGTGTCCTTTACTCCTGTTTCCTAGTCCTTCGAAGGATGAGACTTAAAACCGAGACCCCGTGTACGAACGCATGCACAAGATCTTGCGCACAGATTAAAGGCCATTCCACTGTTGGGTAGGAGTAGGCCGTGTTGTGCCGGTGGGATGGATGACACAAACTCACTTAGCCTCCAAAAATGGGTGGCGCTGCACTAAGCGGCGACGCGTTCTCCTGGTGGGAGAAACCCGAATTCAGAGACTCGTGTCTGTGACTAGGAATCTGAATATACCAAAATACCAAAAATACCAACACCAACCTGTTTGTTAAAAGGGAATTCAGGACAGACCAACGAACCCTGTGTATGCAGCACTAGGCACCAGCTAATGTCTAGTTGGAGAGTGACAATGGTCCATCACAGACCAGGGCATCGTCGCCCCTCCAGTACGTCACCACAGACCAGGGCATCGTCGCCCCTCCAGTACGTCACCACAGACCAGGGCATCGTCGTCCCTCCAGTATTTCACCACAGACCAGGGCATCGTCGTCCCTCCAGTACTTCACCACAGACCAGGGCATCGTCGTCCCTCCAGTATTTCACCACAGACCAGGGCATCGTCGTCCCTCCAGTATTTCACCACAGACCAGGGCATCGTCGTCCCTCCAGTACTTCACCACAGACCAGGGCATCGTCGCCCCTCCAGTACTTCACCACAGACCAGGGCATCGTCGTCCCTCCAGTATTTCACCACAGACCAGGGCATCGTCTTCCCTCCAGTACTTCACCACAGACCAGGGCATCGTCGTCCCTCCAGTATTTCACCACAGACCAGGGCATCGTCGTCCCTCCAGTATTTCACCACAGACCAGGGCATCGTCTTCCCTCCAGTACTTCACCACAGACCAGGGCATCGTCGTCCCTCCAGTACTTCACCACAGACCAGGGCATCGTCGTCCCTCCAGTACGTCACCACAGACCAGGGCATCGTCGTCCCTCCAGTACTTCACCACAGACCAGGGCATCGTCGTCCCTCCAGTATTTCAACACAGACCAGGGCATCGTCTTCCCTCCAGTATTTCACCACAGACCAGGGCATCGTCTTCCCTCCAGTACTTCACCACAGACCAGGGCATCGTCGTCCCTCCAGTACGTCACCACAGACCAGGGCATCGTCGTCCCTCCAGTACTTCACCACAGACCAGGGCATCGTCGTCCCTCCAGTACTTCACCACAGACCAGGGCATCGTCTTCCCTCCAGTACTTCACCACAGACCAGGGCATCGTCGTCCCTCCAGTATTTCACCACAGACCAGGGCATCGTCGTGCCTCCAGTACTTCACCACAGACCAGGGCATCGTCGTCCCTCCAGTACTTCACCACAGACCAGGGCATCGTCGTCCCTCCAGTACTTCACCACAGACCAGGGCATCGTCGTCCCTCCAGTACTTCACCTAGGCTGCCTGGGGATGCAGCGCTGCTGTTTCACCGAAGGCCAAGCTGCCTGTCTTCTTTATCCCAGGAACACCCTGTCTTCTTTATCCCAGGAACACCCTGTCTTCTTTATCCCAGGAACACCCTGTCTTCTTTATCCCGGGAACACCCTGCCTTCTTTATCCCAGGAACATCCTGCCTTCTTTATCCCAGGAACACCCTGTCTTCTTTATCCCAGGAACACCCTGTCTTCTTTATCCCAGGAAAATCCTGCCTTCTTTATCCCAGGAACACCCTGTCTTCTTTATCCCAGGAACACCCTGTATTATTTATCCCAGGAACACCCTGTCTTCTTTATCCCAGGAACACCCTGTCTTATTTATCCCAG
>CM065699.1:44209884-44222384 GCA_017654935.2 Phymorhynchus buccinoides | reverse complement strand
GGGGGGAACACGGAACATTACTCAAAGTTAACGTTAACTGGTTTTGTTTATGAGGTTCACAAATACAGACATTGGACACATAACCCAGCACATGTGGTTCCGGGAAGAAACCTAAGGTTCTGGGAAGAAACGTTCCAGTCAAGGAACGTCGGCAATCCATGATGCAGAATAGGCATGGATCGAAGGATGATCACCGCCACGGGAACGACATCCAGAGAGGAAAACTACGGAGAGGGAACATCGGCGGCTGTGAATACAAGATAAGAAAAAAACATTATCAAAGCAATAAAAAGCTATAATCGAGAGAACAAACAAAAGAACAATCGATAGGAAAGATTCAGTCAATAAAGACACATCATCATCATTTGTAAAAACATCAGTCTGAAGACTGTTGAGGACGGAGTGATGCAAGTGTTTGAATTTATGGTTTCATGTGATAACCGGCCCTCATACCGTCGCATTCTCTAAGGTTGTGACAGAGAGAGAGAGAGAGAGAGAGAGAGAGAGAGAGAGAGAGAGAGAGAGAGAGAGAGAGAGAGAGAGAGAGAGAGAGAGAGAGAGAGAGAGAGAGAGAGAGATAGAGAGAGAGAGAGAGAGAGAGAGAGAGAGAGAGAGAGAGAGAGAGAGAGAGAGAGAGAGAGAGAGAGAGAGAGAGAGAGAGAGAGAAGAGAGAGAGAGAGAGAGAGAGAGAGAGAGAGAGAGAGAGAGAGAGAGAGAGAGAGAGAGAGAGAGAGAGAGAGAGAGAGAGAGAGAGAGAGAGAGAGAGAGAGAGAGAGAGAGAGAGAGAGAGAGTGTATGCTTTCTTCAACTGATTGTATTTTGTATTGTGTTCTTCGCTTTCTAGCCAACATCCATCCCCCCTTTTGCTCATGTTCACATTAGGTAACAACAAAAACACGCCTATGGCTCCCCCCACCTGCGTGCGCATCTCGACCCTTCCAACGGAAGTGTCGCCATCTTGGTCCTTATTTGTGTGTAAACAAAGTGAAAATGTTATCTAAATGTGTAAAGAAAACATCCAGATGTTATAAATACAGTTTAGGTAAGTTTCGAATTGGAGCAGCCAAATACGCAGCATCGATCTGGCATTTTTCAAACAAAGTTACTGACTAGGATGGCGGTCTACCATAATATGGCGCTCCTTGTGGCCGGATATGACGATACGTGGGTACAAGCCATTGTGTACACAGGATTTCTGTTCACATTAGTCAAAATGCTCCTGCCTAATGTGAAAGCGTTGCCTAATGTCAACATTATGCAAGTAGTTGCCTAATGTTAGCATCTGGAAAATGATCCTGCCTAATGTTAACATTAGGCAATATTGTTGCCTAATGTTAACATTAGGCAACTGTTCGCATTACGTGTAACGTATATAATTTATACATGCATAATAAATGTATCAATCAGTCAAACAATAAATTCCATTTACAATCTAAAGTGTTTCTTTGTGCTTTTGAGTTGAAAGTGTGCATGAGGGAGTGAGTTTGTAATAGTGTTGAAATGAGAAGGTTGGAAATTTTGTATGACAATCATTTAGTGATTACCAAGAGGTTTGGGTGGTTTTTTTCATCTGTAAGCAAACAAGAAAATGTAGCATAACATTACTGCAAATGTTCATAGAAAACACATACATTCACAAATACACATACATGGAACATGCATAAACTCTCTCTCTCTCTCTCTCTCTCTCTCTCTCTCTCTCTCTCTCTCTCTCTCTCTCTCTCTCTCTCTCTCTCTCTCTCTCTCTCTCTCTCTCTCTCTCTCTCTCTCTCTCTCTCTCTCTCTCTCTCTCTCTCTCTCTCTCTCATCCTATTCAATTTTCTCTTCTAAAGCCTACATACCAAAACGACACATGTCTCTAACTAGTTTTATGCATTTCCCCATTTCCTCAAATAACTAATAACATTAAACAGAAAGAAGAAAAACAACAACAAAAACATTTGTATCCAAATGTGAATCTTCGGGCTGTCAGTCACAAACAAATTTGTTTTTTTATGTGCTGACAATTGTTTTTGGCAATTTCCATTCTGTAAACAGGCCAAATTAATCTAATTAAAGAACCCACAAACAAATAAAAGAAGGCATGTGGCCAAAATAAAAGAAGGCATGTAAATTTGTCCATAGTCCCTTCCATCGAATGACAAGACAATTCCACCCAGTAGCGACTTTTCAGACAATTTTTAAAAGCTGTCAGACATGGGATTGTTTTATTTAGCTTACATTTATATATACAGGTATATATAATTTAGCCAACAGAATGATCAGATCCATGACCTTATCTGTTTTTAGGGTTTGTTTCCATCCTAGCAAAACTAGAGTTTCTGAGAGATTAAAATTCTGTGTATGGTATGAATCCAAGAAGTGAAGTTTGTCCAAAAACTCTGAGCATGGTTACAAGTCCAGAAAATATGGACTAAAGCTTCATCTTCTATGCTACAAAAAGTACATGTTTGAGAATTTGAAATTTTACATAAGAACATGTATCTTTCAGTCTAAGTAATACTCTCAACTAAAACCACCGCAGTTGACAATCAGTAGTAGTTTTGAAATGTTTTATGAATATTTGTTCCCATTTTAATACTGCCTGTGGATATTGCTGTTGCCATTTTCTTACACTGGGTGATATGGTATCACAATCTGTCATACTCTGGTATGTGGTTTTAGTAGGCGTAAATTTAATTAAATTCCACTGTTTTCTTATCCCTGATGATATTGTTATTGAAGTGAATACTTTCAGCAAGAAATGATTGTGATTTTGTAGGCTTACATATATTTTTGCATAGTGTTATCACAAATTATCACAAGCTCTCATTACTTCTGTGATATAGTCGCTACCAAAGCGTGTTATTTTATCCATTTCAGGACAAATGCATGTCAAAATGTTAAATATAAGTTCTCTTCAGAACGAAAAGTTCTTTATTATCATGATATTTTCATAGCTGATGGAAAATTATAAACATTAATCATTTTCAAACCTCCCTTCTCATAAGAAGAACACACGTCTTTTATTTATTTTGCTATTTTTCCCATTCCACAAAAATCTGTAGAAGCAATTATTGAGCTCATGCATGAATTGCATGGAAGGGTCTGGTAAATTAGTAAATAAATGAACAAGTTTAGATAGGGCCAAAGGTTTAATCACTGTTATTTTACATAGGGGAGTTAGTTGTCTCTAGACCAAGAGGACAATAACTTTTTATTTCATGTAATTTATTATCATAATTTAATGAAACTATTTCATTAACATTTGTTGAGAAACATATTCCAAGAACCTTAAATACCAGTCAAATTGTCTGTCTGGCATTTATCGAAGTCTGGAGTTTTTCCTGCTACCAATCCATACTATTTGTGTTTTATCAATATATATTTTGATATACTGGCAAAATTTTCTAAACAGTACATACACTGCTCAAATGACTTTTTAGACCCATCTAATTAAACTGTTGTGTTGTCTGCAAACTGAGACAAAAGTATTTCTATATTGTTTGAAAGTTTATGCCACAAATGTCTTTATTTTTCCTAATTAATAATGACAATATTTCTGCGCATATTAATTAAGTAAATGTATGGTGAGCATGGCTCCCCTTGCCTCACACCTCTGTTTATACTGAACAATTCTGTGTAGCTACCAGTTACACATGATTTAATATTTTTTATAGAATGTTGCGATCCACTGCTTTATATCTGGTCCAAACCCCAAACAATCTAAGGACTTCTGAACAAATGACCAAGAAATACTATCAAACGCTTTTTGAAAATCAACCATAAGAAGCAATCCAGGTATTCTATGTGTTTCTGTGTATTGCAATGTATTATATAATAAGCGAATGTTTTCCCCTATGTATCGGCCTGGCAAAAAACCCTTTTGACTGTCATGTATGATATCAAGCAATACTAATTTTAGTCTCTGTGCGATGCATGCTGCTCCAATTTTATATGATGTATTAAGTTAAGAAGTGTTATTGGTCTCCAGTTTTAAAAAAATCCCTTCCTTCTTTAGGAATACAGGTAATAATACGTTGTCTTTGAGTTAATGACATCTCCCCTTTTTGCAAAGCTTTCATTTAGACAACGCACTAAGAAAACCCCCAAATCACACCAAAAGAACTTTAAACACTCTGTAGTAAATCCATCCGAACCAGGACTTTTATTGTTTTGCATTTGTTTTAGTGAATCAAGGGCTTCAGTCAATGTGATAGGGCCTTCTGATAATCTTGGTCCCTCCACTATTGTTGATAAGTCTACATTTCTAGCATTAGATTCTCTTGATTCATCCACGTTTTCATAGAATGTTTGTACCTCTTTTAAAAAAATGTTGTTTGCTCTTTCAAAATCAGTTTCTAGACAATACAAAAACTTTTCTACAAAATTTCTTTTTTCCAAACTACAAAAATATTTAGAGGTTTTTCCCCCCTTCTTGAACCCATTTAGCCCTTGATCTTATAATCATACCATTAACTTTTTTCCTTCTTAAATCTTCAAGTAATTGTCTCTTCTCTTCTAGTGTTTGAATATTACTATATTCTTGAAATATAGAATATGATGATATATATGATTGGAATGGAAAATATTGGCAATGAACACATGGGAGGAGACTGGAATGTTGCATTGAATGTACATCTTGATACCTTTAGGTATGGACAGACTAACCTCCCACGTGCAAGAAATGTTTTACATGAAATCATGGAAAATTATAGTTTTGTAGATGTGTGGCGTGAACTTAACCCTGACAAGAGACAATACACATGGCGAAGATTCAATACTACTCAACAGGGTCGGTTAGACTACTTTTTTTTAATCACAAATGATTTGATGCTTAATGTTAAAAATGCTTCCATTAAGTCAGGTTACTGATCTGATCATAGTATCATTTCATTACGGTTTCAGACTCAAATTGTTAAACGTCCCAAAACGTACTGGAAATTCAATAATGATTTATTGAAAGACAAACACTTTGTTGACCTTGTTAAAAAAAAATCATAGAAACTAAGAAACAATATTGCGTAATAATTTATGAAACCCCCCACATAAACAATGGATGAATTGCTGCAACTAGATATAAGTGATCAGCTTTTCTTTGAAATGCTACCCGTGGAAATCAGAAGTAGTACCATTTCTTATTCTGTACATAAAGAGAAAGTAGAGAAACAAAGAGAAGAAAATTAGTAAGTGTTCCACGCCTGACAGGCAGCATGGTCACGAGCTCTGATATCTTTTCACTGTAGTGTTGTACCTAGATCGTCTATTGTTGTGAAAAGTGTACAAGTGTAGCATGATGGAGTGGTGCGTGTATTGGTGTTTGTTTTGTGCAGTTCTTCCGGCTAGTTATTTGGACTGCTTTTTTGTTTCAACTGTCCAACTCTAAATCGCCATATCCAGTCCTTGCAACGTTTCAAATCAGCTCTCAAGACCCACCTATTCAAGCTACATTACAACCTTTAGGCCACATTACTTCTTGACTCTATTCTCACACACACCCTCCCCTCCCCCCTCCCCCCATATTAGTTTCACTGTGTGTTGACTGCAATGTCTACGTCAGCTTTGTTGCGAGAGAGTCAGACAGAGAGAGAGAGTGAGAGAGAGAGAGAGAGAGAGAGAGAGAGAGAGAGAGAGAGAGAGAGAGAGAGAGAGAGAGAGAGAGAGAGAGAGAGAGAGAGAGAGAGAGAGAGAGAGTGTGTGTTGATGCTTTCTTCAACTGATTGTATTTTGTGTTGTGTTCTTGGGTGCGGTGAGTGGTGGTGATGGTAACGGTGTGTGAGTGCGTGTGTGTGTGTGTGTGTGTGTGTGGATATGTGCGTACGTGCGTGCCTGCGTGTATGTGTGGGTGGGGGATGGTGTGTGTATACATGCCTATTTTGCATGTGTGTGAGCGATTACTTGTTTTTGTTTTTGAATTTCTTGCTTTTAATTTTTGTTGTTAAGCGCATAGAGCTCCACATTTGGTGGAGGAGTGCGCTATATAAATGATTCACTATTATTATTATTATTATTATTATTATTATTATTATTATTATTATTATTATTATTATTATTAAAACTTAATTCAAGAAATATCACATTTAGAATTTTTTTTAAATGATGGTAATATTCAAACACTAGAAGTAACCTATTTTGGTTTAAATCCTTCCATTATCTTTTAAATAATCAGTGTCTTTTTATTATTCAAAATTTTCTTACAGGAATTATGTTGAAATGGCTTGTTATTCTGTGAATCTGACATCGTGTGCAGCATCTGCAAGGTCTAAGGAACCATTGTGCCAAGTTTCATTACGATCGGTTCACTGGATTAGGCGCTATGGACTGGAATACATTTCGGTCACAGACAGACACACACACTGACAGGCAACGCACAGCCATCGTCCCCATTCCAATCTACTCCCGTAATAACTGGGAGTACAAAAATGAACTCTCTCTCTCTGCCCTTCTTTTCCTGTCCCTCTACCTCCCCCCCCCCCTCCCCCCCCCCCCCCCCCCTCCCTCCCCCCCCCCCCCCAGCTCATCTTGAAACAGGCAAGAACAGCTGCAAATGATGAGTAGTTGCGGGCGATCCAAGCCAAAGATAAAGACCTACCACCCCCCACCCCCAACACTGCACGTGCATTTCATCACACAGCAGAGTCACCATAATATATCTAGAACCTTTCTTTCTTTATTCTTCTTCCTTCTTTCTATCCTTCCTCGTCTTTACTTTCACCACACCTCGATGAAATAGAGATCCTAATCGGAGACCAGCCAATTATAGCATACTCTCTCTCTCTCTCTCTCTCTCTCTCTCTCTCTCTCTCTCTCTCTCTCTCTCTCTCTCTCTCTCTCTCTCTCTCTCTCTCTCTCTCTCTCTCTCTTACAGGCTTCTGGAAGTGATAATCGCTAGTGTGACATGAATCTCTGACTAACCAATCAACTGCTAGTTTTTGGCGTGCATTTAAACACACACACACACACACACACACACACACACACACACACACACACACACACACACACACACACATACACACACAACAACAACACAACAACAACAACAAGGCCCAAACCTCAATTTTGAGACGACCTTTAGCGGGACCCCTTTAGCACACGAAAATCCAAAAGCAAAGTGAAAACAAAATTGAGCAAACATTAAAAAAAAAAGAGAAAGAAAAAAGACTTTAACATTATGTTAGGTCTTCTGAAGGTTCAAGATGAGGGAATTCTTTCCATGAAGTTGAAAATCAAAAAAAAGAATCTTATGACATATCAGTAACAAACTACTTTTTTTTTAAAAACATATCACTAACAAACTACAGACGGAGATAGACATTTTAAACGGACTCCAATAACTGTCAAGACTTGTGACTGGAAAAATCAGCAAATGGCACGACAGTAACAAGACCTTTATCTCTTTCGCTTGTATTAATCACGAGACAAGATGTATATATGGGACTAGAGAGCAATGATGCCAAATGAAATGTAAGTGCTGAGAAAGAGAGAGAGAGAGAGAGAGAGAGAGAGAGAGAGAGAGAGAGAGAGAGAGAGAGAGAGAGAGAGAGAGAGAGAGAGAGAGAGAGAGAGAGAGAGAGAGAGAGAGAGAGAGAGAGAGAGAGAGAGAGAGAGATAAAGAGGCAAGGAGAAAGAGAGGGGACTGCAACAAAAACTTCAAGGGAAGACAATACAACAAAATCAAGGGAAGACAATAAAACAAAAAGAAAGAAGAAAAAGAAGCCAAAAACAAAAACAAAAACAAAAACAAACAGGAAAAGGACGAACATGTGTTTTCAATCTGAGGACTCTTACTCCAGTCACAGATTTTTTGTTGTTGTTGGGTAAGTAAAGGAGAAAAAAAGGAGGGGGAGGGATGAAATAGTAAGTACTAAAACAGAAGGCGAAAGCTAAACTAGTAGTGAAGTAGAGGAGGTCTCTCTCTTCCCCCATCTCTGCTGTACCGTTTGGCAGTCAAGATAAATAGGAGACAGCCCCAAACACGCATGTAGCGATTAAGAAAGAAAACAGTGGCTGGCGCCACCGAGTCATTAAAGACGGGACCTGGTGCCAGACAAGTTCTGCTGTAGAGCAGCAGGAAAAGCAAGGCTCGGGGTGATGAGGGATGCCAGGACCAGATGAGCGAAAACACAGCAGCCGTTGAACACATTGCCAGCCCTGCTGGCGCCAGAACGCACAGCCCAGACTTCAAGACAACGGCAACGAGGAGCTCTCGACATCTTCCACATTGCCCGCAGCTTGTGTGGTGTGGTGTGGGTATGTGTGGCGAAGAAGGTAGGGTGGGGTGGAGTGGGGGTATGGGTGCTGTGGTGTAGTTTGAAAGGGTAGGAGGTGGTGGAGTGAGTGGGATCGCGAGTTAGTATTTATGCTGGTGTTGAGGTGTAAAGCCAGTGTGCAGGGGTGCTGAACAGTTTTGAATTAACGGAGTTTTGGAGTGCTCAGGGGCCTATCGGTCTTTCTTTTACTAGATCTTATACTAGCAGCTACGCCCCAGGCTCGCTTCGCTTCGCGGCAGCTCTTCCCCAGCACATGTCTTTAGAATAACAGCTATCAATATAGCATTTCAATAATTATGACTCCCGCTGCATTCTCTAGGTGATGCTGATCACGAACATACATAGCTATAGGCATATCCAACCAATGGTTTTCAAACTACAGTTGTTAGTTTTATGCAAACGGTCCAGGTCTTAAGAACAGCAATCACCAGAATAGCACTTCAAAATGTCTCCCACTCTATTCCTCAAGTGATGCCGATCGCGAATATAATATGGTTTAACAAATGTTTTCGGTCTATAACCTGTTTTTATATAGCAGTCTCAAGGTCAAGGTCAAATGACATCAAATGTCTCCCACTGCATTCCCTAGGTCATGCTGATCAAGAATATATATGGTTATGTGGGTGTAAACACAATGGTGTCCGAACAATAGCCACTGTTAAAAAAGAGAAGTTCAAAAGTCAATGTCATGGTAATTAGGATATTCAATACTTGAGGCAGTCTACTAACCTGCCAACTTGGAAGCATGCAACTGAAAAAAATATGAACGATATGGCCATAAAACACCAATTTGACACCTCCAAGGCCTATGTCCTTGACCTTGACCTTCACTGGTACCCAATATTCGGAATCACCGTGATCCAATGCTTCCCAATGCCAAGTTTGAACATTTTAGGTCCAATGACATGAAAGACCTAAGATCTCAAGAAGAAATTTTGGTTTTCAAGGTCATTTATATTTTTTCTACGGGAGCATCCCTACACTGTGATATACCATCCCACAAAATTGGAAGCCATTCTGTGAATGATATACCGTTTGGAAATATATATATATATAGAGAGAGATAAATTCGAAATAAAATCTCAGTATACTGCTGTGCACCGTGCCTCTGATCTAAAGGACTTAAAAGTTAGAGCATTTAAAATGCAAAACTAGTGTATAATAGCACAAAGAAGGAACATTTAATAATGTATGGTTATAGCGATCTACGGCTAGCGGTGTGGGCATAATCGCCCGGACAGTCAGACGGACAAACAAGCCGACTATAGTAGTCATGATTGTCCGTGTGTCTGTCTTTGTTTGTTTGTTTTTCCGGTCAGTGTATCAGTGTGTGTGTGTGTGTGTGTGTGTGTGTGTGTGTGTGTGTGTGTGCGTGTGCGTGTGCGTGTGCGTGCGTGCGTGCGTGCGTGTGCGTGTGTGTGTGTGTGTGTGTGTGTGTGTGTGCGTGCGCGTGCGTGTGCGTGTGCGTGTGCGTGTGCGCGTGTACTTGCGCATGTGGCAAAAATATCTTCCACTTTACTGCGCCTAAACTACTGAACCAATCTTAACGAAATTTGGCAGAATGGTTCCTTGGGCACTCTAGAGGCTGCACGTGGTATCAGATTAACCAAAGGACAAGCCATGGCAACGTAATCCCTGTGAATCAAATTTGAATATTACAAAGACACTGAATTAAAAACAACAACTTATTTCAGCAGCAAAGCAGTGCTATTACTGTCTGATTCCCAGTCAGTTCCTGAGGGTTGACATCCATTGTCTGTTCTTTCAGCAGCAAAGCAGTGCTATTACTGTCTGCTCTGTTCCCAGTCAGTTCCTGAGGGTTGACATCCATTGTCTGTTCTTTCAGCAGCAAAGCAGTGTTATTACTGTCTGGACTGTTCCCAGTCAGTTCCTGAGGGTTGACATCCATTGTCTGTTCTTTCAGCAGCAAAGCAGTGCTATTACTGTCTGGTCTGTTCCCAGTCAGTTCCTGAGGGTTGACATCCATTGTCTGTTCTTTCAGCAGCAAAGCAGTGCTATTACTGTCTGCTCTGTTCCCAGTCAGTTCCTGAGGGTTGACATCCATTGTCTGTTCTTTCAGCAGCAAAGCAGTGCTATTACTGTCTGGTCTGTTCCCAGTCAGTTCCTGAGGGTTGACATCCATTGTCTGTTCTTTCAGCAGCAAAGCAGTGCTATTACTATCTGCTCTGTTCCCAGTCAGTTCCTGAGGGTTGACATCCATTGTCTGTTCTTTGAATATTTCAGCAGCAAAGCAGTGCTATTACTGTCTGGACTGTTCCCAGTCAGTTCCTGAGGGTTGACATCCATTGTCTGTTCTTTCAGCAGCAAAGCAGTGCTATTACTATCTGCTCTGTTCCCAGTCAGTTCCTGAGGGTTGACATCCATTGTCTGTTCTTTCAGCAGCAAAGCAGTGCTATTACTGTCTGGTCTGTTCCCAGTCAGTTCCTGAGGGTTGACATCCATTGTCTGCTCTTTGGATATTTCAGCAGAAAAGCAGTGCTATTACTATCTGCTCTGTTCCCAGTCAGTTCCTGAGGGTTGACATCCATTGTCTGCTCTTTGGATATTTCAGCAGCAAAGCAGTGCTATTACTGTCTGCTCTGTTCCCAGTCAGTTCCTGAGGGTTGACATCCATTGTCTGCTCTTTGGATATTTCAGCAGCAAAGCAGTGCTATTACTATCTGCTCTGTTCCCAGTCAGTTCCTGAGGGTTGACATCCATTGTCTGTTCTTTCAGCAGCAAAGCAGTGCTATTACTATCTGCTCTGTTCCCAGTCAGTTCCTGAGGGTTGACATCCATTGTCATAGCATAGGTGGAGCTGGCTTCACACGTGTCACCCTCAACATCTCTCTCCCTTTCTTTATATTTTCTACTGCATGTACTACTATACAGTCACTTCTTTCTTTCTTTCTGTTTCGTTGTTTTTATGTGTTCAGTGCTTTTCTGACTTTCCTTCTAGCTTTATATAATTTTTAAAAAAACCACAGTATCCATCCTCCTTCTCCTCCTTCTCCTCCTTCTCCTCCTCCTCCTCCTCCCCCTCCTTCTATTTATCCTCCTTTTCCTCGTCTTTCACTTCGTCCTATTCTTCTTCTTTTCTTCTCCTGTCTTCTTTTATTATATATTCCTACTTTCTTTCTCTTCATACCTTTCTTCCTTTTAATTCTCGTCCTTTTCGTATTCTTTTTGTTGTTGATGTCCCATCTTCTGGGCCGTACAGTGGCGTTGCTCCCACACCGCTCATTCCGAGTCCCGATTCGCAGCCACAACTCCGCACGTTCAGGTCGCAGAATCCGAGACCAGCAATTCGTTCTATTCTTGTTCTATTTCAGTTTTGTCTTCTTTTATTCCAGTCTCATCTTTATTTCTCCCCATCCTCCTCTTCCATTGTATTCTTCTCCTTTCTCCACCCCCCCCTCTCTTCCTCCCTCTCCCTCCTGCCACCACCATGTTCATAAGGCATTTTGATCGTACAGGGCGACTCAAAAATAAAATGCAACACACAAAATTGGTAATAACAAGTTTAATGACCATGCTATTTTTTTTATTTTTTATTTAAAGAATATTCAACACATGAAAGATTACAACATTTTACCCCCAAGATTTGTGTGTGTGCCCCAGAAATGTATTAACAGTTTCCATGGTACCCCATGTTCAGAAAATGACAGTTTTCAGACAATTGACAATTTCAGCTAAAAATGGGTTGCCACGGAAAGGGTCATTTTCTGAAGCTTTCCGTGGCATCTTGGAAACACAAACCGTTACAGCCTTTCATGCTTTGAATCTTCTTCCTCAATCTGAAAAAAATCAAAATGATAGCTTTAATATTGAACATTGTTTTTAAACAATTTTGTGGGTTGCAATTGTTTTTAGTCGCCCTCCTCTTTCTCTTTCCGTGGATGGCACTGAAACCCTCGGCTAACTGGTAGTCATAGTCGAACACAAATTAAACACACACACACACACACACACGAAAATGGCTATCGATCTGTATATATCTCCCACCCTCCACACCATTCCACCCCCACCCCATCCCTAAGCTTAGCAAGAAATTCTATTTCTGCTCTCTTTGAACCTACAGACATTTTGCTTTAACAAGCGATACAGGCCCAACATATCCTAACCGTATTAAGACTTGAAAGAATCAATCGCACGCAACAGGCAATAAATTTAAAAAAAGAATTGGCCTTTTGCCCCAGCTCACCATACCCTCTCTTACCCCATTTCGAGGGCTACTAAAGCCTAAGG
>CM065699.1:44197384-44204884 GCA_017654935.2 Phymorhynchus buccinoides | reverse complement strand
CTCTCTCAGTCTCTGTCTCTGTCTCCCTCTGTCTCTCTGTATCTGTCTTTGTCTCTCTGTCTCTCTCTCTCTCTCTCTCTCTCTCTCTCTCTCTCTCTCTCTCTCTCTCTCTCTCTCTCTCTCTCTCTCTCTCTCTCACACCTCTCTATTTCTGTTTCTTTCTCTCTCTCTCTCTCTCTCTCTCTCTCTCTCTCTCTCTCTCTCTCTCTCTCTCTCTCTCTCTCTCTCTCTCTCTCTCTCTCTCTCTCTCTTTCAGCCTCTCTCAGTCTCTGTCTCTGTCTCCCTCTGTCTCTCTGTATCTGTCTTTGTCTCTCTGTCTCTCTCTCTCACCTCTCTATTTCTCTCTCTCTCTCTCTCTCTCTCTCTCTCTCTCTCTCTCTCTCTCTCTCTCTCTCTCTCTCTCTCTCTCTCTCTCTCTCATCTCTCTCTCTCTCTCTCTCTCTATTTCTTTCTCTTTCTCTAGTAAGGAAATTGTATTATTATTTTTGAACACATGTTCAAATACTAATGCTGTTCATAAATTCATGTTGCTTTTTCCTCTTTTCGGCTTGAATGTTTGCATTGACTTGTCTAATTATATGTACTAGCGCAACGCCTAGTACTGGCAATGCACCATACTGGCAACACCTAGTAACGGTAACGGCAAGTACTGGTAACGCTGAGTACAGCAAATTTGAAGCGATTCGGTTAAGAAACGGCGGAGTTATAAGGCCCCGTTTCCCGTTGGCGCTGCTCTGAGAGTGACGCGTTCTTCCGATTCTCTTCAAATTTGCTGCTAGGCGTTGCCCGGGCCATAGCAAGCCTGACAGCAAATTTGACGGCGGAGTTATGCGTGAAAAGGTGAAGCGGCGTATAGCGCGCGCGTTTCTGAACCGATGCACTTCCGGTTTGGCACAACGATAGTCACCGTCCCCAGTCATCTACCTGCCAAATTCGAAGGCAATCGACTCAGAAACACCGGAGCTACGGGCGCCGAAAGGCCGTCGGATGCGCGTTTCGCTCATTTGCCGAACCGCGCAAATGACACGGCCGCCTCGGTTGCCGTTGCCATCGCCCCGTTAGGGCTCACAGCAAATTTGAAGCGAATCGGTCGAAAAACGGCGAAGTTATAAGGCCCGTTTCGTGTTTCAGACAGACACACACACACACACACACACACACACACACACACACACACACACACACACACACACACACACAGAGACACACACACACGGACAGTTGGCTTTTTACTATATGATGATGATTATCTAATTGTGAGTATGATTTTTGTATGTTTTATTAACTATTTACACGGATTTTATTCATTTTATGAATTCATGTAGTTTTAAAAAAATCAAATTGAATTTCTGTTTGTTGACTTATCTAGTTGTTAGATGTTTGGTTATTTTGTTCTCATCCAACTTTGTTTATTGATGCCTTGAGTCGTTGTCGTATGCCCATACCAATTATATGTTGCCTCATTGTTTTGTCATAGTCTTGTTTACGTCCCGAGGACAGATTGCAAGAATAGGCTTGGCCTACAATCTCAATCCTTGCGCAATAAAGTTATTCAAGTTCATGATCAAGTTCAAGTTCAAGTTCTCTCTCTCTCTCTCTCTCTCTCTCTCTCTCTCTCTCTCTCTCTCTCTCTCTCTCTCTCTCTCTCTCTCTCTCCTATTTCCCACAAACCTAAAACAGACTGGCGTGTGTTTATGGACAAACCAAGGTGTTTAGGAATACATAATAAATATGTGTCTGCCTTCACGCGTCGGCGAGGTATGGCATGCACATCCATGGCGATTGGGTGAAGAGAGAGAGAGAGAGAGAGAGAGAGAGAGAGAGAGAGAGAGAGAGAGAGAGAGAGAGAGAGAGAGAGAGAGAGAGAGAGAGAGAGAGAGAGAGAGAGAGAGAGAGAGAGAGAGAGAGAGAGAGATGCTAATGTGAAAGGTCTGTGCACCTTGTTATGTTGCACGCGCGTAATTGCTCTCTCTCTCTTTCTCTCTCAGTCTCTCTCTCTCTATCCCCCTCTCTCTCAGTTTCTCTATCTATGTCTGTCTTTCTCTCTCAGTCTCTTTGTCTCTCTCCCTCTGTCTCTGTCTGTCTCTCTCCCTCTGTCTGTCTTTCTGTCTGTCTGTCTCTCTCTCTCTCTCTCTCTCTCTCTCTCTCTCTCTCTCTCTCTCTCTCTCTCTCTCTCTCTCTCTCTCTCTCTCTCTCTCTCTCTCTCTCTCTCTCATCTGTCTTTGATTACACATCCACAGAATAGTACACTAGCGACCAAATTTAAAGTTAAGGCCCAGAAAGACAATCATCTCCGAAAACTCACGAACTCAATAAAACGCACACAGCTCATAACAAAACTGAATTTATTCTTTTAACATTAAGTTCATTCCAAAACATCATTAATCAGAACGAGTTCAGTCAACAAAATGCCCCTTTCAACAACTTCCCCCTCCTCTTGAAAAGTCACACTCAGAATCAATGCACTTTGGAACAGTCAGTACACATTACTGAATTTTGTTTTGAGCGGGTGCCTTCCTCTCATGGTGACACTTCACCACACAAAATTTGAAGCGATTCGGTTAAGCGGTTCGGGAGATATCCTTGGGACAGACAGAAAACCCACACAAAAAACCCACATTACTGATTGTTCCAAAGTGCATTGATTCTGAATGTGTGACTTTTCAAGAGGAGAGGGGAGTTGTTGAAAGGGGCATTTTTTATATGCTGGTTTGGAAGTCTGAGTGTAAGAAGTAAGCGATTGTTGAGTGACACGGTGAATGTGTGTAGCAAGGTTGTGGGTGAAAGGCAAAATAGTCTAGACTAGGTGTTTGTATGCTGAGCGAGTGGTGCGAAAGTCCAGGCAAATAGCGACTGATGATAGTCCTGTTTTAGCCCACCATTATGAACTGTTGCCATCAGGACGCAGGTACAGGACTCTCAAGCTGAAAGCACGGGCATAAAATAGTTTGGTAGGCTTACATCGTTCCATTCATATGTTGAATTTGAGTTTTTCTGCCTTTATTTTACTAACATTATTTGCAAGACGGTTTTGTTCATATGAACGTGCACGTTTCTAAATTGGTTTAAAGTTAGTATTTTGTTTCTATAATTGCATTTCAAATGCTTTGATGTTTTTCAGTAGTGTCGTTTTTCTGCTAAGTTGTTGCACCTGACATGAATTTCTCTGTCTCTGTCTCTGTATAGTGGATTTGGATTTGGATTGGACAAATTCACAATCAAACACACACACACACACACACACACACACACACACACACACACACACACACACACACACACACACACACACACACACACACACACACACACACACACACACACACACACACACGCACATACGCACACACACCAAACATATATAATCAACCAACCAATAGACAAGAAGAAATCGAAGCTGAAATAAAGAAGAAAAATGTGAGGTCGTAGGGTGGTGAAAAACCAACATGCACGAGTTATGACTGATTTAAATGTTAGTCAGATTGAAGTCCACCTGAAACAATGCGTATGCAATCTTGTGTTACATTATCATTCGGTCTATGCATGGTTGAACGACATATATGAAGGCAAAAGAGCAACTCAATCCTGGACCAGTTTGAACAGGTTGAACATAGATAGTGCATGGTGCATGC
The DNA here is from genome assembly GCA_017654935.2 of Phymorhynchus buccinoides. Taxonomy (NCBI): domain Eukaryota; kingdom Metazoa; phylum Mollusca; class Gastropoda; order Neogastropoda; family Raphitomidae; genus Phymorhynchus; species Phymorhynchus buccinoides. The sequence goes on along the minus strand of CM065699.1, from coordinate 44,201,252 downwards.
TTTTTCGGCGGGACTGTAAACAAATGAATTCGAACTCACGGCAAGGATATTTATTGCAGCTACCAGTTTCGCATTCAGTTCACTTTTAATTGCTGAACGAGGCGATGGGGAAATAATAATCATCATAATAATAGTACATTTATACAGCGCTTTACCTCAGATGAGCCGAAAGCGTTTTGCAATCAATTATTCATCAACAAATAGACAACAAAAACAGCATTCAAGAATGACACAAACCATCAACAACGCATATGCAAAGCAACTCTCTCTCTCTCTCTCTCTCTCTCTCTCTCTCTCTCTCTCTCTCTCTCTCTCTCTCTCTCTCTCTCTCTCTCTCTCTCTCTCTCTCTCTCTCTCTCTCTCTCTCTCTCTCTCTCTCTCTCTCTCTCTCTCTCTCTCTCTCTCTCTCTCACCATCACCATTTCTGTACCATAGCTGACAAAACGATACTAGCCGACCGAACTGGCTCTAACGATCTATTGTTACTGAAAGAGTACTGTGACTCCAAAACATTAGGTCCTAAACTCAGTTTCCAGTTTATGGCTGTACATGAGGTATACCAAGAATTAATTCAACTCAAGCATTCTAAATGTTGCGGTTTAGATAATATTGATAACTATGTCTTAAAGCTATCTGCGCCTATTATGATTTGATTTATGGTGAGCTCGGACGATACCCGATTTATCTTAATTCGTATGTTAAATGCATAAAATACTGGTTACATTTAACTAGCCATATAGTTTGACTCAGGTGGGCAGAAATGTACAGCTGATTATCATCAGAAAAGCTATGATGGAAAAAGTGAAAAAATAGTAACGTGTATTTTACCACAACAAATCAGTAAACGCCTAATTACCAACGGAAAGCAGTGAGAGTCGTTGTATAGGGGCCGGAATTAAACTAAGAATTCATGAGACATGCCTGAACTGGGAGTATGTTCATATGGCTTTGTCATCTTGTTTATAACTTACCTACTTACTTATCTACCTTCAAACAGGTGGCCGTTTTCGTAAGGCTGTGCTGTGTTATACCTCTGACAATGTGTGACACGAACACACTCATAGGCATAAAGGCAGAGAGAGAGAGAGAGAGAGAGAGAGAGGGAGAGAGAGAGAGAGAGAGAGAGAGAGAGAGAGAGAGAGAGAGAGAGAGAGAGAGAGAGAGAGAGAGAGAGAGAGGAGAGAGAGAGAGAGAGAGAGAGAGAGAGAGAGAGAGAGAGAGAGAGAGAGAGAGAGAGAGAGATAGAGAGAGAGACTGACACTGCCACTGCCACTGACACATATTTATTTGTGAAGGCCATCGACCCATACACACAGTTTCTACCTTCCCTACCCTTCGCCCACCCGTAATTCAAGCCGAACATAAATGATTCAATCAGTAATGTAATAAATAAAAGCATATAGGCCTAAGTACGAAATAAAAGAATAAATGCAAATGCACCTTGCAACAATAAACACAACATAAGCATTGCATATTGGTCATAGGTCTACAGCAAAAAGACAACATGTGCATAGCAAAATAATGACCATACATGTAGTCCATACATATGACTACACCTAGTAAAGATAGACCTATTGATCTGTCATCGACTTGCTATAACAACTGACTAAATAGTATTACAGTACAATATTATGCGATGTTCAACTGGTCCTCTCGCTTCTTGAAGGCGTAATAGATATACATGGCACGTTTTCTGTTTAGATCCACATCTTGAATGGATAACAAAGTACTAACATCATGATTTGATACATCTTGAATAGATAACAAAGTACTAACATCATGATTTGACACATCTTGAATGGATAACAAAGTACTAACATCATGATTTGACACACCTTGAATAGATAACAAATGACTAACATCATGATTTGACACATCTTGAATGGATAACAAAGTACTAACATCATGATTTGATACATCTTGAATAGATAACAAAGTACTAACATCATGATTTGACACATCTTGAATGGATAACAAAGTACTAACATCATGATTTGACACACCTTGAATAGATAACAAATGACTAACATCATGATTTGACACATCTTGAATGGATAACAAAGTACTAACATCATGATTTGACACACCTTGAATAGATAACAAATGACTAACATCATGATTTGACACATCTTGAATGGATAACAAAGTACTAACATCATGATTTGACACACCTTGAATAGATAACAAATGACTAACATCATGATTTGACACATCTTGAATGGATAACAAAGTACTAACATCATGATTTGACACACCTTGAATAGATAACAAATGACTAACATCATGATTTGACACATCTTGAATAGATAACAAAGTACTAACATCATGATTTGACACACCTTGAATAGATAACAAATGACTAACATCATGATTTGACACATCTTGAATAGATAACAAATGACTAACATCATGATTTGACACATCTTGAATAGATAACAAATGACTAACATCATGATTTGACACATCTTGAATAGATAACAAATGACTAACATCATGATTTGACACATCTTGAATAGATAACAAATGACTAACATCATGATTTGACACATCTTGAATAGATAACAAATGACTAACATCATGATTTGACACATCTTGAATAGATAACAAATGACTAACATCATGATTTGACACACCTTGAATAGATAACAAATGACTAACATCATGATTTGACACATCTTGAATAGATAACAAATGACTAACATCATGATTTGACACATCTTGAATAGATAACAAATGACTAACATCATGATTTGACACACCTTGAATAGATAACAAATGACTAACATCATGATTTGACACACCTTGAATAGATAACACATTACTAACATCATGATTTGACACACCTTGAATAGATAACAAATGACTAACATCATGATTTGACACACCTTGAATAGATAACACATTACTAACATCATGATTTGACACACCTTGAATAGATAACAAATGACTAACATCATGATTTGACACACCTTGAATAGATAACAAATGACTAACATCATGATTTGACACACCTTGAATAGATAACAAATGACTAACATCATGATTTGACACACCTTGAATAGATAACAAATGACTAACATCATGATTTGACACACCTTGAATAGATAACAAATGACTAACATCATGATTTGATACACTGTTTAATTGTTGCCTAAGATATTTGCCTCTAGCTTCAGTGTACATAGGACAATGAAAGCGAAACTGATCTTCGTTTTCTAATAAACCTGGGCAAAAAGGGCAATCAGTGGAGTTGGAAGTCGGTGTCTCTTATTTGCAGTTGGTTCATTTATACCACAACGAAATCTGATCAAACAGTTCCTACGCTTTTTAATAGTAACTAACGCAACGCCGAGTACTGGTAACGCCTAGTACCGGTCACGCCTAGTACAGGTAACGCCAAGTACCGGCAACGCTGAGTACCGGTTTCGCCGGGTCCGCGAAATATTATATTTTTACTTTTTTTGCTGAAAACCCAATTTTTAGACCCCTACCACTTTCAAGGCCTACCGATCTCCCTGACCTTGACCTTGACCTTGATCGGTATGCAATCATCAGAACGGCCATAAGCCAAAGTACCTACATGCCAAGTTTGAAGTCTCTAAGACCAACGGTGTGGACGTAATAGCCCCTTAAAGATTTTCGGTTTTCAAGGTCATACGCCAAGGTCAAGGTCACGACGGCGATAATTTGTGCGTGGATGCCTTCCTCTCATGGTGACACGCCACCACACAAAATTGGCAACGATTCGGTCAAGTGGTTCGGGAGATATGCTTGGGACAGAAAAACACAATTCTTAGACCCTTACCACTTTCAAGGCATACCGATCTCCCTGACCTTGACCTTGACCTTCATCGGTATGCAATCATCA
>CM065699.1:44167384-44169884 GCA_017654935.2 Phymorhynchus buccinoides | reverse complement strand
TTGAGATTCGAACGAGGGCCTGTGCGTTTGTTTCTCTGTCTGTCCGGTATGTGCGTGCGTCTGTGCATCAAAAGATGTTCCACTTCACAGCGAATAAACCATTGAACCAATCTCAACAAAACTTGACAAAATGGTTTCTTAGGCTTTTTACGAGATGCGACCCGTGGTGTGACAGATTCACCAAATGGCAAGCCATATGAACGTAGACCCAGTGAATCAAATTTGAATGATGGATTTCAGTCCAAGTATAGCTGAATTAGTATGAATATGAATGATTATAGCCTTGCTGCTAGTCTCTTTCAGTCTCTTTCAGCATTGAGACTTGGAAGTGGCCAACAGAATGGCGTAACCATGGAGACAAGGTCATCATCACATCCTACTGAAGGTCCAGCCATACTACATACGATTCGATGCGATTGTGACGGTGTCTGTGAGTCATGAATCACGTGAAATACTTCAGTCTAAAAATAATTCTAGTATTTTCGCTCACTATGCTCATGTTGACCCTAATACACCAATCAAAGAAAATGTCTGATACAAGGAGATTGATATTTCATCAGATTCGTGTACGGGGGACTACAGAATATAATGAACAAACTAGCATGCTTTCATCATAGTCACTCAGTTGAATTTGACATGGGTTATCCTCACAAATGTCAAATGGCATCGCATCGTATGTAGTGTGGCTGGCCCTCAGTTCAATGCTGAAAGAGACAGCTTAGCAACGCGGTGGTCTCCAGTAGGGGAAGACGGGCGGGTAAGAAGCCCATGCCAATTACCTCATGAAATAAAGCAAATTTCAGTCACATTTGCCCATGAGACGAATGCTAAACATTAACACTCGTCTCATGGGCAAAATGTGACTGAAATTTGCTTTATTTCATGAGATAATTGGCATGGGCTTCTTACCCGTCCATGGGCTTTTTACCCCGTCTTACCCTATAATATGGGAAACAGTGTCACCTAATGAGTTATTTTTTAAAAAAGATTGATTACCCAGTGTTGCCACGCCCATACCGGAAATAAGTGTAACACACACAAAACCCCACGATGACCCAAGAGTGGAAAATGGTCTCCCTTGACTTTCTTCAGTAACTGGGAGTACAGTGTACGGCCCTGCCATGTTGTTTTCTGTTTATCTTCTGGCAACACACAAAGGTAGAAGGGTGAGTGACCATCAATGTTGCATGCACGGATCGATTCATCAAGGAGGAAACAGGCACTAAAATAAAAAGGGGAGGGGAGGGAGGGGAGGATGGGTGGAGGGGGTCGGAGTATGTGTGTGTGTGTGTGTGTGAGGATGGGGCGGGGGGGGGGGGGGGGGGAGAATGGGATTGGATTGGGGGGGAGGGGATGGAAGGGGGAGGGGCCAAAAAGGACGGAAATAAAACAGCTGCCACATAGTGTATTATTTATTATTCGCAACAGTGACCATCATCATCATCATCATCATCATCATCATCATCTCTCTCTCTCTCTCTCTCTCTCTCTCTCTCCCCTCCCCTCTCTCCCACCACAAAGATGCACTCTGAATATTTGATCATCATTATGTGCTCCCCCCTCCCTCCCCCCAAACACACGTCCAACCTCCACCCCTATGCTATTCCCAGCCATACTCAAAACCGACTGAACCCCCTACCCCAAACCCCACCTCCACACTCTCTCCTTTCCCTGACGATGATGATAAGTGCAGATGAAGATGACAAATGAGTGTCACACTCATAGAGAAAACGACACACAAATCTGGTGTCTTTAAAATGTTCGTGTTGTTTGTCCTCTCTTTTCCTTGCTTTCTTGCTACATGTTTTCCCCTCTTTCATTTTCGGTTTCTTTCATTTCTTTTCTTTTCTGTTTTTGTTTGTGGCTCAAGCCACAAACCTATAACTCACTTTGTCGGTCGGTCGGTCGGTCTGTCGGTCAAAAATTGTCGCACATTTTGACAAAATTGTCGCACTTCAAATCGAGGCTACACTTCAAAATAATTGAGGCCGCTCTTTAAAATGATGTATTTTAAAAGCGTACAAAATAATAAACATACGTAATACAGACAGTACAACAGACACGACGAGTATGCGGTGCTTCTTTTGATGAGCATAAGTAGGTTACATAGTTTTAAATGTTTTCCAAAAGATATAAAAAGTTACGAAATGGTGCAGAGATAACATTCTGGTTTACAGATTAAAATTATTGAAAAGCCAGGGGAGGTAACTCATGATTGGAGTGGTAAAAATAGACCGCGTGCCACAAACTATTGCGATTTCGCGCTTGTTTTTGTTTAGTTTGCCTTTTTTCCCGTTTGTTTTCGTCTTCTTTCTTTTATATTTTTTCCTTTACCGATTTGATTTCCTATCTTGACCTATATTGTAAAAAGAAAGAAGAAGTATTTTGTGCTGTTTTCGTTACCTTCGTTTATTTCGCTTGCGTGTGCGCGCGCGCGCACGTGTGTATGTGTGTTTGCGCGTGCACGCGTACGTGCGTACGGATATCAGGGTAGAAATAA
>CM065699.1:44137384-44157384 GCA_017654935.2 Phymorhynchus buccinoides | reverse complement strand
AAATAAAATCATACTGCCATCGACATAGGTCTAATTACATGACTAATTATAATTAATAGACAATTTTTGCAAGAACAAAAATACCCTTCTACCTCATTTACCAGCATTTAAAGTTTACAAGACGTAGACATACAACATACGAATTATAAAATAATTGTAAATAAAATGTTTTTACAAGATTTATGCAATGAAACGGACCCCCCACACCTCACACACAAACACTAATCAATCATAATATGTCTGAAACAAGAGTCAGAGTCAGAGACAGTCAGATGAGCGGACATGTTGTGGGAGGGAATTCCCCTGTGCACACCACTAATAGAGCGGTCTGCGGGGGACGGACTGGCCAAACTTGATTTGGAACAAAACTTTTATATATTCTAGTAAATATTAAAACTACGTAGCCAAGTAGTAACAAAGAAGACCATCAGCGAATGCTGTCACCTTCATTCTTTAGTAATTGATAAACATAATTTTCCTTCTCCCCCAACGTTCCAACGTTCCCCCATACCTATAGTTAACAATGTCCCGTTATTATGTACCCTTAGGTCAAGAGGACGTTAACCCTTTCACCGCCAATGTCGCTTTTTTGCACCACAATGATTTAACACCCATGTCATTAAATGCCTTGAAACCAGGGTCTGTTATTCAATTATCTACTTTTCTTAATTTTGCGAGGAAAGGATAGGCCTTGTTTTAAACATGTCAGAGATGAATCCCCAATATTGGAGAACCTTTTTTGTTTGTGGCTCAAGCCACAAACCTATAACTCACTTTGTCGGTCGGTCGGTCTGTCGGTCGGTCTGTCGGTCCAAAATTGTTGCACATTTTGACAAAATTGTCGCACTTCAAATCGAGGCTACACTTCTGGCCGCTCTTTACAATGATGTATTTTAAAAGCGTACAAAATAATAAACATACGTAATACAGACACTACAACAGACACGACGAGTATGCGGTGCTTCTTTTGATGAGTATAAGTAGGATACATAGTTTTAAATGTTTTCCAAAAGATATAAACAGTTACGAAATGGTGCAGAGATAACATTCTGGTTTACAGATTAAAATTATTGAAAAGCCAGGGGAGGTAACTCATGATTGGAGTGGTAAAAATAGACCGCGTGCCACAAACTCTTGCGATTTCGCGCTTGTTTTCTTGTAAGTTTAATGGGAAAATTTGGTTAAAAAATGGCTGGCGGCGAAAGGGTTAAACAGTACGTTTCGTTCGTTGTGGGGACTGACTGCCTGCCTGCTGCCTGCTGCCCAATACAACTCAATCCAACTGCGATCCAACTGTGACGACGTCTGTCAGGCATTATTCTCGTGAAATACTTCCTCTAAAAACGATCCTACTATTTTCGTTCTCCACACTCATATAGACTCCTGAAACGTCTGATTATGACTTTATGACATTCTTTAAAATAATATCTTCTTAGTAAATTCATGGTAGAAGCTCTTTGGGACCCTCGGGTAACAAGTCACAAACCACTGTGACATAATCACCAGATTTCTGGTCCAAGATTGGCAGTTTGCGGTGGCACATGAACGACAAAGATACCCATGCCTTTAAAGATCTATATAACATGAGCAACAGAACAGTGCTTCTCTCAGTCTCTGTGTCAAGTCAAGGCAGGTCAAGTCAAAAGGACATTATTACTGAGGATAAAGAAAATAAAAATAGACTTTCACAGCTTTTTTCTATTTCTTTTATTTTTTCACACATGTGTGCGTACGTGAGTGAGTGAGAGAGAGAGAGAGAGGAGAGAGAGAGAGAGAGAGAGAGAGAGAGAGAGAGAGAGAGAGAGAGAGAGAGAGAGAGAGAGAGAGAGAGAGAGAGAGAGACAAAGAGAGAGAGAGACAGAGAGAGAGAGACAGAGAGAGAGACAGAGACAGAGACAGACAGAGAGAGAGAGAGCGAGACAGACAGACAGACAGACACAGAGATAAATACTCTCTAGAGTATTATGTAATACTCTGATTACTTTTATTATACTTATATTCTGAGTATTCTAGAGTATTCTGTAGGCAAAAGGATTATGTATTCCTGTGTTCTCTGTCTATGTGTGTTTGTGGGGGTTGGCGGTGTGTGTGTGTGTGTGTAGGGTGGGGGGGTGGGGGTGGCGGTGGTATTCAGAACGATCCAAGCAGCTGTCGCGACAGCTGTCCCACTCGATCCAGAGATTAGCCCCGCATGGCCCAGTTCAGCAGGGGCGGATTATGCTGTTGATGAAGGGAGGTTTCCCTCAGTTTACTAATTGTCCGGCATGGCCCAGTTCAGCCGGGGGGGGGGGGGGGGGGGGGGGGGGGGGAGGGGGGATTATGCTGTTGATGAAGGGGGGTTTCCCTCAGTTTACTAATTGTCCCGCATCGCCCAGTTCAGCCAGGGGGGGGGGGGGGGGGGGGCGGATTATGCTGTTGATGAAGGGGGGTTTCCCTCAGTTTACAAGGCCTAGTTCAGCAGGGGCGGATTATGCTGTTGATGAAGGGGGTTTCCGGCAGTTTAAAAAATCATTTATGATCATAAATGAATGATACTCTGTGTGTGTGTGTGAATGTGTGTGTGTGTGTGTGTGTGTGTGTGTGTGTGTGTGTGTGTGTTTGTGTGTGTCTGTGTGTGTGTGTGTGCGTGCGTGTATGCGTGTGTGTGTCTGTGTGTGTGTGTGTGTGTGTGTGTGTGCGTGCGTGCGTGTGCGTGTGCGTGTGTGTGCGTGCGTGTGCGTGCGTGTGTGCTTTTGTTTGCTCTGGAGGGGGGGAGGGAGGTCCTTGCAATTAGAACCCCCCTCCTCGTAATCCGACCATGTCAATCAGTTCAGTCTCTCCGCGCTGCACGAGCCGAAACTGGCCAGACGACCCGGTCAGACCAGGTCAGGTCAGGCCAGATTAGGCCACACATCGAGCCAAATGGGCCACTAGGAGTTACGTATATGATTAGACAGCTTTCGCTGTAGTGTTGAAAGATCAACATGAAGAGTTGTTTTTTGTTTGTTTAGATTAATTACTTTATACAGAAAAGAGAGGCAAGGAGGAGTAATGGGGCTAGAGAGAAAGAATGGGAGAGTAAGAACGAGAGAGAGAGAGAGAGAGAGAGAGAGAGAGAGAGAGAGAGAGAGAGAGAGAGAGAGAGAGAGAGAGAGACAGACAGACAGACAGACAGACAGACAGAGGTCGGGGGGAGAGAGGGAAGAGGGGTAATTGTTGTACACGTCAGGCCATTCCGTATTTCATCATTATCCTAAAACATGTTATAGTCATGCCAATAAAAACAAGTCCATTTAATTTAGGGACACAGCCATTTGTAACATAAACATCAAAATGGCTCAAACGTTTGCTATGATAAAAAAATTATAGCTAAAATAACATATTTTACATTTTCTCTCTTTCAAGATTCAAGATTCTTTAATCAGCCAATGCACCGTAATACAAAGGAAATCGTTTTGGTTTTGCACAAGACACAATCCAACAACAACGAAAGCATGCACATCGAATGGACAAATGACATCATCATTGTATCAGTCTCTCCCTCAGATTATCTCTTTCTCTCAGACGCACACCTACACATACACCAACACACGCACAATACACGTGTGCATACACATTTATACCAATACATGTCCCACCTCCTCACACACGCACGCACACACACTCACACACAAGACCGCGAACATGCAGGCAAAATAGGATACAGAATTCCCCTAGGGGAATGAGCCTACTGAGTATTGATGGCTCTGACAGCAGAGGGGTAAAAGCTGTTCTTCAGGCAGTTAGATTTGCACTTAAAAGAGCAGAACCTTTTACCAGAAGGGTGAGATTGAAACAGATGGTTGGCTGGGTGTGTGCTATCAGATATGATGGATTTAGCTTTGCGTCTTATGCGCACACTATAGATGTTATCTAGGGATGGCAGTTTGTGACCTATGATTTTTGAGGCTGTCTTGATGACTTGATGGAGTTTCCTTTTATCTTTAGCTGAAGCTGATAGATATTGAAAAACTGAGTATGCTTTCAATGACAGATCGATAGAACTGTGTCAAGACTGCTGTACTTATCCTAAATTTCTTGAGCTGTCTTAGAAAATATAGTCTCTGCTGTGCTTTTTTGCAGGATGATGTGATGTTGACTTCCCAGCTTAATGTATTTGAAATATGCACACGAAGGATTTTGAATGATTCTACTTGCTCAACTACCTGACCTTTAACAGATAATGCTGGGAGAGGGGTTTTCTTTTTCCTGAAATCAACTATCATTTCTTTAGTTTTGGAAACATTGAGCTCAAGGTTGTTAGTGGCACACCAGTCAACCATCTTTTCAACTTCATCCCTGTACCCTGCCTCATCGCCATTAGTAATGAGCCCCTCCATAGTAGTGTCATCCGAAAACTTAATAACTGCAACAGATGGGTTTACAGAGCGAAAGTCATTGGTAAACAATGTAAAGAGCATCCTCTGGGGGCACTGTGACGTAAGTGTCCCGCGACCGCTTTCTTTATTTCTTATCTACACCCCCCCCCTTCTCCCCTCCCCACCCCCCCCCCTCTCTCCTTTTCATTTCTCGACCAACCGCCACGTTAATTGCCCGGCTGCTTCAAACGAACGCCGATTAAGGCAGTTATCTCTTTGAAGCCCGATCTCCATTACCCATCACAAGAAAGTGACAACCACGGTCGGGCCCCTTTGAACCCTTCCTTTCCGAGCACGAGAAGGATTTGAATGTCGGCACGTGATAAGGATGTAACTGGCGCGTGATTGTTCGGTACTAGTATGCATAAAATTATAGCATCATCTTGTGACGTGTCAATTGCTATAAACCAATGACAGGCTTTCATTGTTTGAAAGTGAAGGCTATAATTGGCGTAGTGAGAAAAAGTTTTTCACACAAGACGCTGAAACCTAGCTAGAGCAACATTGCAGACTCAACCCCTCTCCCAGCCAGTTACATAGCCCATCTAGTGAGTATTATTGATTGCTGGTGATTGAGACTGGTTGTTTGTTTGATCCTATTTTTGATCTAGATCCTATGTTCAATGATGAATAAGGAGTAGATAGATATGTTATTGAAAAGAAGTGGTAAACATTCTGTTCTATTTATGCGCACTGATTATTTGTGTGTGTGTGTTTTTGACTTTAACTCTTTTGATACCAGAACCGGATTTTATGCCTACTAACCCTTTTGTCTATTTTTAGTAGGAAACCTATAGGCCGCAATCTTGCACTTTATGATACCATTCCTTTCCAGGTGTTGGATGGAGAGTGATGTTGTCTTGATCACCTTTTATGTTTTACTGATCTCAGTTTGTTAACTGAAATTCAGTTTATTTATTAACTAGTGCTATTGTACAAGGGAAGCCTTCTAGCCGGTTGGGATTCACTAATTCCCTGCCGACTGAAGCCCCTTGTCTCTAAGCCATAGAGAACTACATCCACCTTCTCCTGTGATTATCAGCAGGGCATCGTGGGCAGGAAGATCATCCCTGTCTCACAAGCACCAAGACGGGACCGCCGCCAAGACGCCCCGCACTCAGAATCCGCGAGGAGACCACGCTTGAACCGTGCCATCCCGCGAAGCCGTAACCGGAACGACTGGGAGCTACTCTCATCTGACGAGCAAGCCCAGCCACCCCAGCACTCGCCGATCCCTACGGAGGAACTTCAGCACAGCCATGAGTTAAGTCCCCACGACAGTGCCAAAAATCATTTGAACTTTCCTCCGGACACTGAAAATAAGTGACCCTTCCTGCTTGGGGCTAACCTTCTAGAAAGACAAAAGTCTTGTAAATCCTTTCGGATTCCATTGTTTTTTTCATTCACATTTTGTTTTGGCGCCATTGAGCTGCTTTATTATTATTGTTGCATAATCTCATGCAGATTGTGTGAGTAAATAAAATACAAGTGTCAAATAATCCTGAACCCTTTGATCAGACTGATGAGAGTGGGAGTCTTGTAATTTCATGTAAAACCCTACTTCTCTCTGTCTGCCATTAAGAGCAAATCAACCACTTGTATTTCTTACAATCATACGAGCCAGAACCCGGGCACAAATATAAATTTATTAGATGAAAAGGGGCCGGGAAAGTTGCTCATCTCCCATACCCTAGAGAAGTGGGCTAAAGGCAAATTTTCTACTTGAAAATTTAACACACTAAAAGTCTTCCCTAGGGACTTAGCCTTTTAACCCATTACCTCGTCACAGGCACCAGTGTTCAAAATGACCTTTTCCGATACATGATTGCCAACTCTGACAACTTGGGGTCTGTTGGTGAGGAAATCTGCAATCCATTTACACAACCCAATGAGCTTCTGAATAAGTTGAGAGGGGACAATAGTATAAAGCAGTCTGAACCAATACAAAATGGTAAATGCTCAACTAACTTCAAACATTCACTTGTGTACAAGACAAATAACTCAAAAAACTATGAACAACGATGCCAGGCATTACCCACACATCTCTTCTAGCACCATGGGCGAATAATGTTGGCCCACGACATCACTCTGCACTCCCGCCAAATGCAACGACATTCACTGCCAAGCACCCTGCCATATGTTTGTCTGTTTTTAGAGCTTCTGTTACTGTTTCTGTCGTTACAAAATGCATGCGCATTCCAAAAAGTCATTCCTTCTCTCTTGTCGGCTGAGATGCAGTGGACAACCAAGAAGGTCAAAGCGCATGGCGCTAGAAGAGGTTAAGTACACGTACACCTGTACACACACAAACATACGTACGCATGCGTGCACAGGCGCGCACACGTTGCCAGAGATATGCCAGAAGGGAAGCCAACTGTCACTTGGCGGGCAATTGACATCACAGCTGTCAGTCAAATCCCACCAGCACGTGGCAACGGTCGGACGCCGCATCTGTCAATCAAATTCTTGCACGCGAGCGCCTCGTGCGGCCCCGCCCACCCTCAACGACAGCTACACGTCTTTATCAGGTCATATCGTTTGTGGGACTGTGTTTTTACCCGGCCAGAGGCCGAGGTATTGCGATCGGTTTGTGTGTCTGTGTGTGTGTGTCTGTGTGTGTGTGTGTGTGTGTGTGTGTGTGTGTGTGTGTGTGTGTGTGTGTGTGTGTGTGTGTGTGTGTGTGTGTGTGTGTGTGTGTATCGATTATCTTAAAACCTACTGTTTGGATTTTGATTAAAATTGGCAGAGGGGTAGACAGCTTGAAAAGGAAGCTTCCTTTCGTTAATCAACACCGTGCTGACCTTGACCTTGAAGTTTGACCTTGAAAACCGAAATTTCCTTCTTTGGGCTATGTAATTTCCCCCCAGCTTTATCTCGTGAACTGGTGAACAGAACCGCTTCAAATTTTGTGTGGTGGTGTACCATGGTGCAAGGAAGTTTGTATAGAAGTTCAGCTGTATCTCGTGAACTACTGAACAGAATCGCTTCAAATTTTGGGCTATGTATTTTATGCGTTCTGTAAGGGTGGAAAGTGGTGTGTTTATTGGGGGGGGGGGGGGTGGGGGGGGGGGGAGAGGACATGGTGCAATGAAGTTTGTATAAAAGTTCAGCTGTATCTCGTGAACTACTGAACATAATTGCTTCAAATTTTGGGCTATGTATTTTATGCGTTCTGTAAGGGTGGAAAGTGGTGTGTTTATTGGGGGGGGGGGGGGGGACATAACTCTGGCCGGGTTTGCATTGTCACAATGCGTTGCTGCCGCTCGACGATGCCCTTGTTCTTCCCTTATTCACAGTTTCTATAACAACAGGAGTACCTTGCGATTGGGCATGAAGACACAAACAAGTCATATACTTCTGAATTTGACCATGGAAGAGAGACAAACAGAATCATAGAAACAAAAAGTAGTTCAGATAGAGACAAGTGGGATTCCCATAAGCTGAAATGAAATCCCTTTCAGTTATTCAGTTGGAGCAAAAGAGAGAGAGAAATTGTCGACATTTTGCATTACACTTCTTGCTCTCTCTCTCGAGTTGTTTGTTCTAACACATTCAACCACAAGAACGGCCTGTGGGCTTGTCAGCTTATCAGCAATAAAACAGTGGCGGAAAAACAGCTTTATTTGGCTGTTATGACAACATGTCGCCTAAAACCACACACAAACTTCTCAACAATCCTTTCTGTTCACTGATATCGATAATTCATTGCGGAGTACAAGCAAAGCCAAAAAGGGGGCACACAATTAATTGATATTGGTTTAGGAATTATTGGCTGTCAATGTTATCCATCATCACACAGCGCGAAAAGAAGGTGAAGGAAATGTTATCATGAGGAAAGGCGAAAGGGTGGGTGTTGGGTAAAGGTATGAATGGAAAGGGTAGATAAGGTGTGTGGGGGGAGGGAAGGGCCCATATGGGGGGGGGGGGGGGGGAGAACGGGCAGGGTGAGATGAAGAGGAGGGACTGCGAATACGAATATTTGGCGCTAGCTCCGTTCTTCGTCTCCGTTCTTCATGTCTCCGTTCTTCACGTCTCCGTTCTTCGTCTCCGTTCTTCACGTCTCCGTTCTTCACGTCTCCGTTCTACACGTGGAGCATTTTTTCACAGGGCAACTGATATACCAAACTCAATTCTTCGTTGACTGATTCATGCATTGATAAAGACTCTCTCTCTCTCTCTCTCTCTCTCTCTCTCTCTCTCTCTCTCTCTCTCTCTCTCTCTCTCTCTCTCTCTCTCTCTCTCTCTCTCATGTGTTGTGGCAACCTGTTATTAATTATAAAGTGATGAGTAAGTGATGATGTGTATGGTGTGGTGATTAGGTTGTGGCAACCTGTTATTAATTATAAAGTGATGAGTAAGTGATGATGTGTATGGTGTGGTGATTAGGGTGTGGCAACCTGTTATTAATTATAAATGGGTGAGTTCAATCACGGAGCTTAAGAATGGTACACTCTTTGGTACAATAATAAATGGACTGTTCGTGTAATCAACACAATGAATTATTAATTGTGATTTGGTTATGATGTGTGATTGGGGCGCCACAATGTGTTTCAGTAACACAGGCTGACCCCATGGGCGGTACAAGGGTTGTACCTGGGATCCCTGAATTTCTCCACCTGAGAGGAGAGAGTGTGCTGTGGAGGCTGTTGTGATGCTCCACCCCCTGGAAGGAAAGCGTCCGGTGAACTCTCGCTGTAGAAGTAAGGAACTTGAAAGACGAATGCGTCCCCATGTGGGCCACCAGATTTAATTAATCACAACAATTACTTTTAGCGGTGCCATAGCCGATGAGGTTTAACCGAGGCGTGGTCACCGCTACAGCTATCTGTATTAATTTTAAAAAATCGGGACTTTACTGGTTTCGTACTGCCTCCGGGCATTGCCTCCGGTATTGTTCCAACCATATTTGTATTTACAAATGTCCCATATGTGTCTGATTCAGACCAAGAGGACGTAAAACTCCATTTTCTCTCTCGAATGCGTCGAGAAAGTCAAGACCACAAGAAGGACTGAATGAACGCACGAAGAAAGAATAGAAAGCCCAGAAGAAGAAGAAAATCAAATTGGGAAATAATTCAACGTCGGCACTGAGAGAGAGAAAGAGAGAGAGAGAGAGAGAGAGAGAGAGAGAGAGAGAGAGAGAGAGAGAGAGAGAGAGAGAGAGAGAGAGAGAGAGAGAGAGAGAGAGAGAGAGAGAGAGAGAGAGAGAGAGAGAGAGAGAGAGAGAGAGAGAGAGAGAGAGAGAGAGAGAGAGAGAGAGAGAGAGAGAGAGAGAGAGAGAGAGAGAGAGAGAGAGAGAGAGAGAGAGAGAGAGAGATTATTAAAAGACCTATTTACGTATTGATATTTACTAATTTTGGATTTCTGATTTATTGCATTTTTTACTGTTTTTAAACAATTTCATACTTGTTCTTTATTTGTTAAAGGGGCACCCTGACGGATGAGTTTTTGCAAGAAACACGTCCAGATCAGCAGGAAAACACCCTTTACAGAGATCGCAACACTCACTTTGCTCTGGTTTCCCAGAAATCAAGCCGTCAAAAAGGCGATTCCTCCTTGGCGGAGGTGCTGGAAGTCAAATTCTTTCACCCAAAGAGAAGGCGTTTGCCGTCTCTTTTTGAATGGCCGCCTGAGTTTAGACCAAATCGTTTGCACGAACGTTTCGCAATACAAGCCTTTTTTTCTTTCTTTTTAAAACAAATTCTATACAGTTTATCTAAAGGAGTTTCGCTCACAACAAAGGAAATAGCTCCTTTTTTTGTCTTTCTTTTTTCTGCACTACAAAAAAAAACCCGCTTCAACCACAATGACTGACCTCCACCCACCCCATCCAAAGTGGCTACTCTCTCCAGCATCTCCGCCAAGGAAAAATCGCCGTTTTGACGGTTTAATTTCTAACAAACCAGAGCAAAGTGAGTGTTCCGATCCTTGAAAAGACTGTCTTCCTGGTGATCTCGACGTGTTTCTTGCAAAAACTCATCCGTCCGTGTCCACCTTTAATCAATTCTCTTTTTAAGAAGAGGGGCTAGTTAAAGATCTTGTGTTTCCTGTAGTGTTAATCGTCCGCACCGGTTGAGAGTACGGAAGGAAAAGAACAGATCACAAAAGAAACGAAAAAAGGAACGATTTTTGGCAAACGTGTAATGGAAAGGTATGACTATTTTTTTAAAAAGTTTTTAAACTTTCACTGACAAGCAACATTGTCATTTTAGGGAAAGGGATAGCGTTAGCATCAGTTTAGGATTACTTCCATCAAACTGAAGGACGCAGACTTTGAGATTGAGAGTTTTCAACATTTTTGTCGTTTGTTTTTATGTTTGAGTGAAAAAGATAAATAAGTAAACTAGTAAAACTTAATCGCCTCCACCCCTTTTATTTGTTGTTTATTCTTAGAAAATAATATGATATACTTGCTATGATGTAGGATGGTTGGTTGGTTGGTTGTCCATTATTGATTCTTATCGGGAATAATATGCTCGCAAGGATGTAGGTTCTGGATTGATATGATTTGTTAGTAAAATGGTGTGTGTGTGCGCGAAGGCGAGAGAGAGAGAGAGAGAGAGAGAGAGAGAGAGAGAGAGAGAGAGAGAGAGAGAGAGAGAGAGAGAGACTCAAATGACTCAAAGAGAGAGAGAGAGAGACAATATTTGAGTCATTTGAGTCTCTCTCTCTCTCTGTCTCTCTCTCTCTCTGTCTCTCTCTGTCTCTCTCTCTCTGTCTCTCTCTCCCCCTCTCTCCCTCTCTTTCTCTCTGACCTCTGATTGTTCCTTTGTTCTGTGTGCTGCTGTTCAGTATTGTTGGTTGATGGTCAACGCATTATACAGCATACTGACAACACATGTGTGTGTTCCTTTGTTCTGTGTGCTGCTGTTGTTGTTGGTTGATGGTCAACGCATTATACAGCATACTGACAACACATGTGTGTGTTCCTTTGTTCTGTGTGCTGCTGTTCAGTGTTGTTGGTTGATGATCAACGCATTATACAGCATACTGACAACACATGTGTGTGTTCCTTTGTTCTGTGTGCTGCTGTTGTTGTTGGTTGATGGTCAACGCATTATACAGCATACTGACAACACATGTGTGTGTTCCTTTGTTCTGTGTGCTGCTGTTCAGTGTTGTTGGTTGATGGTCAACGCATTATACAGCATACTGACAACACATGTGTGTGTTCCTTTGTTCTGTGTGCTGCTGTTCAGTGTTGTTGGTTGATGGTCAACGCATTATACAGCATACTGACAACACATGTGTGTGTTCCTTTGTTCTGTGTGCTGCTGTTCAGTGTTGTTGGTTGATGGTCAACGCATTATACAGCATACTGACAACACATGTGTGTGTTCCTTTGTTCTCTCGCGGGTGACGTCAGCAAATTGTTTATTATGAATCCACACATTATAACAGCCGTTACATTAATTAATTAAAAAACACAAACATAAACAGCGCTAGAAAGTGCTGGATTACCAGAACAGCTGGCGTCAGTGAAACAAATGCCTGATTATTATTATCTTCTTTTTTTCATTCTTCACACAACGACATACGGAAGCTGAAGCTGCGTTCATTCGACAAAACATCAACAAAACCTGCCAGCAAAAATCAAAACACGTGTCGCTCTGTGGAGAGAATTCGACACGAGCATGCAACGGGGAATTATTAGTAGGGAGTTGGGGGGAGGGGGGAGCGGGGAGGAGGGTTAAGGGTAGGCTAATCTAACTGGCACTTTCAGTGCTAAATTTCTCGCGGTTAGTGTAACATTTTGTGCTCAAGCAACTGTAAACAATATAATAACTAGAGCGTGAAGACGCTAGATCAACCGGCCGCGCGGCAGCATTTTTGGGTCCAGTGATCTTGCAGCAACAAGCAAACACCCCTGTGACCTTGACCTTTGAAACAGACAAACACCCCTGAAACTAAAGTCCGATCAAACAGTGTACGCCTACACATTACAATACCCCTGCGCCATCGAGGATCTTGAGCGGCAGCATTTTTCGGCTCCAGGGACCTTGACCTTTGACCAGTGACCTTCATTTTCGAACTTGTCCTAAATACCTATCCGCATTAAAAATGTGAGCCTTCTAGACCCCTCCGTCAAAACGTTATCGTGGTAATATAGACACAGAGATAGACACATAGTAATATAGACACAGAGATAGACACATAGTGACACAGACACATAGTAATATAGACACATAGTAATATAGACACAGAGATAGACACATAGTGACACAGACACATAGTAATATAGACACATAGTAATATAGACACAGAGATAGACACATAGTGAAATAGACACATAGTGAAATAGACACATAGTAATATAGACACAGAGATAGACACATAGTGAAATAGACACATAGTGAAATAGACACATAGTAATATAGACACATAGTAATATAGACACAGAGATAGACACATAGTGACACAGACACATAGTAATATAGACACATAGTAATATAGACACAGAGATAGACACATAGTGAAATAGACACATAGTGAAATAGACACATAGTAATATAGACACAGAGATAGACACATAGTGAAATAGACACATAGTGAAATAGACACATAGTAATATAGACACATAGTAATATAGACACAGAGATAGACACATAGTGACATAGACACATAGTAATATAGACACATAGTAATATAGACACAGAGATAGACACATAGTGAAATAGACACATAGTGAAATAGACACATAGTAATATAGACACAGAGATAGACACATAGTGAAATAGACACATAGTGAAATAGACACATAGTAATATAGACACATAGTAATATAGACACAGAGATAGACACATAGTGAGATAGACACATAGTGAGATAGACACATAGTGAGATACACACATAGTGAAATAGACACATAGTGAGATAGACACATAGTGAAATAGACACATAGTGAAATAGACACATAGTGAGATAGACACATAGTGAAATAGACACATAGTGAAATAGACACATAGTGAAATAGACACATAGTGAAATAGACACATAGTGAGATAGACACATAATGAGATAGACACATAGTGAGATAGACACATAGTGAGATAGACACATAGTGAAATAGACACATAGTGAAATAGACACATAGTGTAATAGACACATAGTGAGATAGACACATGCATAGTGAAATAGACACATAGTGAGATAGACACATAGTGAAATAGACACATAGTGAGATAGACACATAGTGAAATAGACACATAGTGAGATAGACACATGCATAGTGAAATAGACACATAGTGAGATAGACACATAGTGAAATAGACACATAGTGAGATAGACACATAGTGAAATAGACACATAGTGAGATAGACACATAGTGAAATAGACACATAGTGAGATAAACACATAGTGTAATAGACACATAGTGAGATAGACACATGCATAGTGAAATAGACACATAGTGAGATAGACACATAGTGAAATAGACACATAGTGAGATAGACACATAGTGAGATAGACACATAGTGAGATATACACATAGTGAAATAGACACATAGTGAGATAAACACATAGTGTAATAGACACATAGTGAGATAGACACATAGTGATAGTGAAATAGACACATAGTGAGATAGACACATAGTGAGATAGACACATAGTGAGATATACACATAGTGAAATAGACACATAGTGAAATAGACACATAGTGAGATAGACACATAGTGAGATAGACACATAGTGAGATAGACACATAGTGAGATAGACACATAGTGAAATAGACACATAGTGAGATAGACACATAGTGAAATAGACACATAGTGAAATAGACACATAGTGAAATAGACACATAGTGAGATATACACATAGTGAGATAGACACATAGTGAAATAGACACATAGTGAGATAGACACATAGTGAGATAGACACATAGTGAAATAGACACATAGTGAAATAGACACATAGTGAAATAGACACATAGTGAGATAGACACATAGTGAGATAGACACATAGTGAGATAGACACATAGTGAAATAGACACATAGTGAGATAGACACATAGTGAGATATACACATAGTGAAATAGACACATAGTGAAATAGACACATAGTGAGATAGACACATAGTGAAATAGACACATAGTGAAATAGACACATAGTGAGATAGACACATAGTGAGATAGACACATAGTGAAATAGACACATAGTGAGATAGACACATAGTGAGATAGACACATAGTGAGATAGACACATAGTGAGATAGACACATAGTGAGATAGACACATAGTGAGATAGACACATAGTGAGATAGACACATAGTGAAATAGACACATAGTGAGATAGACACATAGTGAGATAGACACATAGTGAGATAGACACATAGTGAGATAGACACATAGTGAGATAGACACATAGTGAGATACACACATAGTGAGATAGACACATAGTGAAATAGACACATAGTGAGATAGACACATAGTGAAATAGACACATAGTGAGATAGACACATAGTGAAATAGACACATAGTGAGATAGACACATAGTGATATAGACACATAGTGAGATAGACACATGCATAGTGAAATAGACACATAGTGAAATAGACATATAGTGAAATAGACACATAGTGAGATATACACATAGTGATATAGACACATAGTGAAATAGACACATAGTGAGATAAACACATAGTGTAATAGACACATAGTGAGATAGACACATAGTGAAATAGACACATAGTGAGATAGACACATAGTGAAATAGACACATAGTGAAATAGACACATAGTGAGATATACACATAGTGAGATAGACACATAATGAAATAGACACATAGTGAGATAGACACATAGAAACAAAGTCTGATCTGAAAACATTAACCAGCTTTCGCTGACGGCTGGTCAATAAGTAAAGCAAGAACTGTCGCTGCGAAGATGGGGCATTAAATGCCATGGGGAGGGGAAGAGTGATGGAAAGGGAGGGGGAGGGAGGGAGGGGGTTAATGGAGATGGGGATACCTACGGCTGTCCAACCGTGACGAAATGCTATGTAAGGCATTAGTGAAATAGTGAAATAGACACATAGTGAAATATACACATAGTGAGATAGACACATAGTGAAATAGACATGAAACAGATGAAATACCACTGTCTAGATGAATGTGATGAAATATTACTGTCTACATGAATCTGATGAAATACTACTGACTACATGATTCTGATGAAATACTACTGTCTACATGAATCTGATGAAATACTACTGTCTACATGAATCTGATGAAATACTACTGTCTACATGAATCTGATGAAATATTACTGACTACATGAATCTGATGAAATACTACTGTCTACATGAATCTGATGAAATGCTACTGTCTACATGAATCTGATGAAATACTACTGTCTACATGAATCTGATGAAATGCTACTGTCTACATGAATCTGATGAAATAATACTGTCTACATGAATCTGATGAAATCCTACTGTCTACATGAATGTGATGAAATACTACTGTCTACATGATTCTGATGAAATACTACTGTCTACATGAATCTGATGAAATGCTACTGTCTACATGAATCTGATGAAATACTAGTGTCTATATGAATCTGATGAAATGCTAGTGTCTATATGAATCTGATGAAATACTAGTGTCTATATGAATCTGATGAAATGCTACTGTCTGCATGAATCTGATGAAATACTACTGTCTCCATGAATGTGATGAAATACTACTGTCTACATGATTCTGATGAAATACTACTGGGGGGAGGGACATGAATCTGATGAAATACTACTGTCTACATGAATCTGATGAAATACTACTGTCTACATGAATCTGATGAAATACTACTGTCTACATGATTCTGATGAAATACTACTGTCTACATGAATCTGATGAAATACTACTGACTACATGATTCTGATGAAATACTACTGACTACATGATTCTGATGAAATACTACTGTCTACATGAATCTGATGAAATACTACTGACTACATGATTCTGATGAAATACTACTGTCTACATGATTGTGATGAAATACTACTGTCTACATGAATCTGATGAAATACTACTGTCTACATGAATCTGATGAAATACTACCGTCTACATGATTCTGATGAAATACTACTGTCTACATGAATCTTGATGAAATACTAAAAAATGAATCTGCTGACTACATGATTCTGATGAAATACTACTGACTACATGATTCTGATGAAATACTACTGTCTACATGAATCTGATGAAATACTACTGACTACATGATTCTGATGAAATACCACTGTCTACATGATTCTGATGAAATATAATGTCTACATGAATGTGATGAAATACCACTGTCTACATGAATCTGATGAAATGCTACTGTCTACATGAATCTGATGAAATACCACTGTCTACATGAATCTGATGAAATGCTACTGTCTACATGAATCTGATTGAAATACCACTGTCTACATGAATCTGATGAAATGCTACTGTCTGCATGAATCTGATGAAATACTACTGACTACATGATTCTGATGAAATACTACTGTCTACATGATTCTGATGAAATACCACCGTCTACATGAATCTGATGAAATACTACTGTCTACATGATTCTGATGAAATACTACCGTCTACATGATTCTGATGAAATACTGTCTACATGAATCTGATGAAATACTACTGACTACATGATTCTGATGAAATACTACTGTCTACATGATTCTGATGAAATACCACCGTCTACATGAATCTGATGAAATACTACTGTCTACATGATTCTGATGAAATACCACCGTCTACATGAATCTGATGAAATAGTACTGTCTACATGAATCTGATGAAATACCACTGTCTACATGAATCTGATGAAATACTACTGTCTACATGAATCTGATGAAATACTACTGTCTACATGAATCTGATGAAATGCTACTGTCTACATGATTCTGATGAAATACCACTGTCTACATGAATCTGATGAAATGCTACTGTCTACATGAATCTGATGAAATACTACTGTCTACATGATTCTGATGAAATACTACTGTCTACATGAATCTGATGAAATACTACTGTCTACATGAATCCGATGAAATACCACTGTCTACATGAATCTGATGAAATACTACTTGTCTGCATGAATGTGATGAAATAATACTGTCTACATGAATCTGATGAAATCCTACTGTCTACATGAATCTGATGAAATACTACTGTCTACATGAATCTGATGAAATACTACTGTCTACATGAATTTGATGAAATGCTACTGTCTACATGAATCTGATGAAATACTACTGTCTACATGAATCTGATGAAATGCTACTGTCTGCATGAATCTGATGAAATACTACTGTCTACATGATTCTGATGAAATACCACTGTCTACATGAATCTGATGAAATGCTACTGTCTACATGAATCTGATGAAATACTGCTGTCTACATGAATCTGATGAAATACTACTGTCTACATGAATCTGATGAAAAACTACTGTCTACATGAATCTGATGAAATGCTACTGTCTACATGAATCTGATGAAATACCACTGTCTATATGAATCTGATGAAATACAACTGTGTACATGAATCTGATGAAATACTACTAGTTCTGTTCACTGTAATCATGTAGACCCAATACACCAATCTGATTTGGTATTTAGTAACAGAAACTTATATCTGTGAAATTTGGGCTGCTCTGCCCCGGAGAGCGCGTCGCCGCAAGCGCAGCACCTACCGTTTTTGTGGGGGGTTTTGGGGGGCGACAGTGGAAGAAGACTTGGGAAACCTAGCTGTCAATTTGGTCATAACAGGCAGCGGGATTTCTCCCTGCTCTCACCGACTTTTAACTGCTGTGGGATTTTTACGTGCGTAAAGCGCACGGATCAGACTAGCTTTAAGTCCCCATCCGAAGGACTCAACGTTCAGTTCCATTTTCCTGTCGATCTAGAAAGAAAGGACGAGGCCGGGTTTCGAACCCGGGTCACTCAAGTAAGCTGCAGGCACGCATTGAATTTGACAGGCGAACGTCTTAACCACTCTGCCTTGATGATTCGCGTATGGGGGTCTACTAAAATCATCACCATGGTTGTCCCCGATCGGATCCTTGGATGGCGTTCTCGCTGTGCCTTCATCGACGTGGATGCCTATGTGTGGCTGCGGAGACCCAACTGAGAAGCGCACCCAACATGGGATTGCAGGCGGGACGTGGAACACCAGCTGTGACAGGGACAGATGCAGCTCCGTGACGCCGCCCTCGTGCTGTTGTGAACGAAAACAAAAGTAGGAATTCATAAGATTCAACGTCTCACTGATAATGTCACAAGTGGGTGGTCGTGCGATTGAAATTGGATGTATACAGCAGGGCCTTGAATCATACTCGTATGAGCAATTTTCTCCAGTGGCTCCAAAACAGTGCCTCTTGTTATGAGTTACACAAGGTGATTAACACGATGGTGAGGAAGAAGAAGAAGAAGAAGGCACGCACATCTGAAGCTGGTTGTCACTCAAAGTAAGTAATCAGGCTAGCAGGGATGGAAACAGGTGTGTTGGATTAGTAGGTGCTTGCTGCTTCATTGAACAGCCTACAGACTACTACAAGTGTGTACATACACAACTGATAACACATGTGCGAGCACACGCTTGTGCACCTGCGCGCGTGCGCGTGCGCGTGCACAGAGAGAGACAGAGAGAGAGAGAAGGGGTGTGTTGTCTTGCTTAGTGCTCGACTATCGATTCTCAGCACCTGATACTATCTTACTCCCTAACGAGAGGGCAGTTTTTGTTTCTATATATATATCTGACGCAATCACCAATCAGTGTTCTATTTGTTTTAAAACAAACGGATTCTGGACAAAAAGCAAGAGAGAGACAGAGAGAGACAGAGAGATGGGTGACACTCTCACAAGCTGCCCCGTTCCCTAGGGTTCTCACAGTTGGGTCATCGATATTCTTTCTTTACATTGTTCCGTCTCCGCACAAGAGCTATCGTTCTACACCTCCCCCTCCCCATCTCCTGAGTAACCTTTTCATCACCCGCAATCTCCCTGGCTGTTTCCCTTTTTCTTTTTCACCCTTCTCTCCATCTTTTACACACATAGTTCAACACGTAAACCTAACTCTCTCCCCCCCCCCCCCCCCCCCTCAGCCTCAGCAACCACTCTCACATCCTCCCCCCCTCAGCAACCACTCTCACATCCCCAATCCCCCCCCCCCGCTCAGCAACCACTCTCACCCCCCCCCCCCACCAGCACCCACTCACATCCCCCCCCCCCCCCCCCTCAGCAACCACTCTCACATCACATCCCCCCTCAGTCACCCCCATACCCATAACACTCTTTTCCAAACTGTCTCGTTATCGCATTCAGAATTTGTCCTAGCCCCCCCCCCCCCCCCCCCCCCCCCCCCCCCCCCCAGTATAACCGCGATTTGTCACAGTTGTGGTTCGTTGCGTTTTTCCGTCTTATAGGGTTAGGGTTAGGGTTAGGGTTAGGGTTAGGGCGGGCTAGGGTTAGGGTTAGGGTTAGTATTCCAAAAAGATAATTTGGTGAAAATGTTCCTAAAATACAGCTTTATGTATGGTAAGAAAGGCAATAACGGAAACATACAATTAACCGAGAAAATGTAGGGGTGGTGGTACATCTTGACCTTTACCGAGATTTTCT
>CM065699.1:44124884-44129884 GCA_017654935.2 Phymorhynchus buccinoides | reverse complement strand
GCATTCGATTTTGCAACAGGTTCAGTTTTCGTTTCAAATTTCGAACACCAATCGCGCAACAGAAAGGCCATTAATTGAAAGAATATGATACACAGAATTAAAAAAGAAAATGAGAGAGAGAGAGAGGAGAGAGAGAGAGAGAGAGAGAGAGAGAGAGAGAGAGAGAGAGAGAAAGAGAGAGAGAGAGAGAGAGAGAGAGAGAGAGAGAGAGAGAGAGAGAGAGGGGGGAGAGAGACGCTTCAGAAACATTTGTATTGACAATATCCTAATTAAGCCTGGGAAAGAGACAGAGAGAGAGACAGACACAGAGAGAGAGAGAGAGAGAGAGAGAGAGAGAGAGAGAGAGAGAGAGAGAGAGAGAGAGAGAGAGAGAGAGAGAGAGAGAGAGAGAGAGAGAGAGACAGACAGAGGGAGACAGGCAGAGAGAGAGAGAGAGAGAGTAAACCTACCATTCTGTGCTCCCAAAATAAACGACAGACAGATGACTGCCATTGAAAGAATATTATGAGAGACAAATATACAAGAACAAAAATAATATTCAAACAATCCATATTGAGGTCCCAAAATAAAGAGACAGATAACTGCCCCAGACAGGAAGACGCCAGTGGCATCACCTTCCTGTCACCGGATAGTCTTGAAGAGTTCAACACATGTGCAGCCAGAGAAGTTTGTTTTTCTCTCTGTGGTGCAACTAAACGTCCCATCCCCTACCCACCCTTTCCCCCACCCTCCCAACGTCCCCCCCCCCCACCCCATACAACCCTCACTCTTTTCACGCGTCTGGATCACCGGAAGCAGATGGCGCCTCTCAGAGCATGCTGGGAACGCTTCTGATTGGCTGCCGGGGAATACCGCTTTGTGATTTAAAGCGCACAATGGGCTTGTTTTCATCTTGCCCTCAAACAGTATAAAATAATATAGCAAAACAATTCAACAATGGAAAAAAACAACAACAAACCAACAACAGCAACAATAAACAAAAACAAAATTGCATGTCAAGGTATGAAAGATTAAAGGTAATTCCAATTAGGTTCACCAAAGGCAACACCCACAACCACACACACACACACACCTGCCCACACGTCAATGGGACTACAATGAAGTAAATGAAGCAATGGAAACCCCCACAGAAGACATCATATTCACAAATAAACAAATGATGAGCATAAAACACCAAAATAACACTTCCGAGAGAGAGAGAGAGAGAGAGAGAGAGAGAGAGAGAGAGAGAGAGAGAGAGAGAGAGAGAGAGAGAGAGAGAGAGGGGGGGGGCAGAGAGACAGAGACAGAGAGACAGAGAATGATTTTGCCGTTGCTTAAGAAACTGACATCAAATAGAATGAACGCCACCTTGTATCAAGGACTACTGACCATAACTTTACCTAAGCTCCCCATTGGAATCCCAAGTCAGCAGAGCTAGCATAGCCCGCACTAGCAGATTGTCCGCCATGCTGGAAGTGGACGACCCACGAACCTGGAAGTGGCTGGTGTGTGAACACAACATAGTATGCTACAACGGTGCACACATGCACATCATGCTGCACCGTGTGGTGGCCATTAGCAATCTGTTTGAAAGTCCGATATTTGCGTCATGGATCCTCCTCCCCTCCTCCCTCCCTCCCTCCCTCTCTCTCTCTCTCTCTCTCTCTCTCTCTCTCTCTCTCTCTCTCTCTCTCTCTCTCTCTCTCTCTCTCTCTCTCGCTGTGTCTCCCCTTACAATCAGTATTTTTAATTGATGGCAAGTACAATCAGTTGTCTGATGTCTGACAACGATGTCCGGGCGGATAGCAGGGGAAACAAGGACTGTTCCGGATAGCAGGGGAATCAAGGACTGTTCCGGATAGCAGGGGAAACAAGGACTGTTCCGGATAGCAGGGGAAACAAGGACTGTTCCGGATAGCAGGGGAATCAAGGACTGTTCCGGATAGCTGGGGAATCAAGGACTGTTCCGGATAGCAGGGGAAACAAGGACTGTTCCGGATAGCAGGGGAATCAAGGACTGTTCCGGATAGCAGGGGAAACAAGGACTGTTCCGGATAGCAGTGAAAACAAGGACTGTTCCGGATAGCAGTGAAAACAAGGACTGTTCCGGATAGCAGGGGAAACAAGGACTGTTCCGGATAGCAGGGGAAACAAGGACTGTTCCGGATAGCAGGGGAAACAAGGACTGTTCCGGATAGCAGGGGAAACAAGGACTGTTCCGGATAGCAGGGGAAACAAGGACTGTTCCGGATAGCAGGGGAAACAAGGACTGTTCCGGATAGCAGGGGAAACAAGGACTGTTCCGGATAGCAGGGGAAACAAAGACTGTTCCGGATAGCAGGGGAAACAAGGACTGTTACGGATAGCAGGGGAAACAAGGACTGTTCCGGATAGCAGGGGAAACAAGGACTGTTCCGGATAGCAGGGGAAACAAGGACTGTTCCGGATAGCAGGGAAAACAAGGACTGTTCCGGATAGCAGGGCGGCTGAAATGTGTGCATAGTGAAGATACCTTGCCCACAGGACATCCCCACTATATCTCTCACTAAGACTCAATCATCATTCATCATATAGTAAAAAGCCAAGTGTCCGTGTGTGTGTGTGTGTGTGTGTGTGTGTGTGTGTGTGTGTGTGTGTGTGTGTGTGTGTGTGTGTGTGTGTGTGTGTGTGTGTGTGTGTGTGTGTGAAACACAAAATGGGCCTTATAACTCCGCCGTTTTTCGACCGAATCGCTTCAAATTTGCTGTGAGCCCTAACGGGGCGATGGCAACGGCAACCGAGGCGGCCGTATCATTTGCGCGGTTTCGCAAATGCGCGAAACGCGCATCCACCGGCCTCTCGGCGCCCGTATCTCCGGCGTTTCTGGGCCGATTGCCTTCGAATTTGGCAGGAAGATGACCGGGGCTAGTTACATTAAATTACGTTGGGATGGTACGTGTGTGTGTGTGTGCGTGCGCGCAAGTGTGTGTGTGTGTGTGTGTGTGTGTGTGTGTGTGCGCGCGCATGCGCGCGCGCGCGCGCGTATGTGTGTGTGTGTGTGTGTGTGCAGTAGCCTATGTTTGTGAGCTTGCACGTGAACAACAGTGTCTTCCAATTGACTTTGTCTAAACTTAATTCTAACGACAACTGGCCCTTGTCTACACTACATAACTTAATACTAACGACAACTGGCCCTTGTCTACACTAAAGAACGTAATAATAATAATAATAATAATAATAATAATATTAATAATAATAATAAAAGTACAAATGCGCATTTTTATAGCGCCTATTCTCAGTAAGGGCTCTAAGCGCTTTACAAAACATATTTACATTGATTAAAAAGAAAACATTACACAATAAATATTAATCAAGAAAACAAACAACTAAAGAACTAAGAGAGAGAGAGTGAGAGAGAGAGAGAGAGAGAGAGAGAGAGAGAGAGAGAGAGAGAGAGAGAGAGAGAGAGAGAGAGAGAGAGAGAGAGAGAGAGAGAGAGAGAGAGACAGACAGGACAGACACACAGAGAGAAAATGAGGGAAACAATCGAGAAATAGAGAAAAACATCGAGAAATAGAGACAGACACAGAGACAAAGAGAAAGGAGATGAGAAAAAGAGACGCTTAGACAGTTGAAAATAGGGAGAATAGTAACGGTTCAAAGTCATACAGACAGGCGAACAGACAAACAAAGATAGAAGGACAGACGGACAGAGAAAAAGAGACAAAGACTGAGAGACAGACGGAGACAGTGTTGTGCATATAGGTAAGAACACATAAAGTGTGCAGAAGCACCAAACCCCTGTGTCAAAGTATGGGTGTGTGGGCACCCACGGAATACGGCAAGGAACATTCAGTGAATCGCCTATATCAAAACAGCACCCACGGGATACGGCAAGGAACATTCACTGAATCGCCTGTATCAAAACAGCACCCACGGGATACGGCAAGGAACATTCACTAAATCGCCCGTATCAAAACAGCACCCACGGGATACGGCAAGGAACATTCACTGAATCGCCCGTATCAAAACAGCACCCACGGGATACGGCAAGGAACATTCACTGAATCGCCCGTATCAAAACAGCACCCACGGGATACGGCAAGGAACATTCACTGAATCGCCTCTATCAAAACAGCACCCACGGGATACGGCAAGGAACATTCACTGAATCGCCCGTATCAAAACAGCACCCACGGGATACGGCAAGGAACATTCACTGAATCGCCCGTATCAAAACAGCACCCACGGGATACGGCAAGGAACATTCACTGAATCGCCCGTATCAAAACAGCACCCACGGGATACGGCAAGGAACATTCACTGAATCGCCTCTATCAAAACAGCACCCACGGGATACGGCAAGGAACATTCACTGAATCGCCTCTATCAAAACAGCACCCACGGGATACGGCAAGGAACATTCACTGAATCGCCCGTATCAAAACAGCACCCACGGGATACGGCAAGGAACATTCACTGAATCGCCTCTATCAAAACAGCACCCACGGGATACGGCAAGGAACATTCACTGAATCGCCTCTATCAAAACAGCACCCACGGGATACGGCAAGGAACATTCACTGAATCGCCTCTATCAAAACAGCACCCACGGGATACGGCAAGGAACATTCACTGAATCGCCTGTATCAAAACAGCACCCACGGGATACGGCAAGGAACATTCACTGAATCGCCTCTATCAAAACAGCACCCACGGGATACGGCAAGGAACATTCAGTGAATCGCCTCTATCAAAACAGCACCCACGGAATACGGCAAGGAACATTCACTGAATCGCCTATATCAAAACAGCACCCACGGAATACGGCAAGGAACATTCACTGAATCGCCTCTATCAAAACAGCACCCACGGGATACGGCAAGGAACATTCAGTGAATCGCCTCTATCAAAACAGCACCCACGGAATACGGCAAGGAACATTCACTGAATCGCCTATATCAAAACAGCACCCACGGAATACGGCAAGGAACATTCACTGAATCGCCTATATCAAAACAGCACCCACGGGATACGGC
>CM065699.1:44112384-44119884 GCA_017654935.2 Phymorhynchus buccinoides | reverse complement strand
TCTGTCTGTTAATACCATTAATAAGAGCAAGCCGCAAATCGGTATACAGTGTACATGCACGATCTAGAAAATGAAGTTCATCCTCCACCACGCTACACTATGGCATTCTACGTGTAAAGAAAGTCATTTATTTTTCAATATCCTAAATAATGCATTATTTAGCTAAATAAAGCATTATTTAGCTAAATAATGCATTATTTAAGCATATAATGCATTATTTGCAAATACTTAAAGAAAATATGCTCCTTAAAAGAGTTTGCTACTTTTGACAATTAAATAAAGTATCGTATGCTGCAAATAAGACTTATTTACTAAATAATGATTTTTGTCTGCAAATAATTGATTGTTTATAAATAATTTATTTTCTTCAAAAACATCCACTAAACAATTCATTATATGCTAAATAATGCAACATATCTACCAAAGGAATGATTGTTTACTAAATAATGATTATTTACAACAACATCGTCTAAATAATTCATTATTTAAAACAATCGGGGTTCTGTCACCTAAATAATTCATTATTTAGCTCCGTAAAAATTCATTATTTAGAGATACGTCAACTAAAATGCCAGCTCTCGCTTAGCTTTTCGTCTGCTCCGCCAGATACTTTCTTCTTTACTTCACTGTCCGCCTTGAATCATCCATAACCGATATGAAAAGAAATTTTAAAAAACGTTATCACGTTTTTATTAACAAAATTCAACACATTGTCATATTGTAGGGTACCCCCAAGCCTGATCACCTCCCGGGCATCCCACAGCCAGAGCACAACGGCCTCAAGGCTTCGTCTGTCAGGATGAACCAAACCTTGTACTTTGCCTGTGGGAATTCCCAATCTGGGAAGAGGCGAACAGTTAGGAGAATTCTTAGATAAATGGAACCAGAACATAAACAACAGACAAGCAGTTTATAAAAAAAATAAATAAAGATTTATTTAACTAGTAGACTGACAATAAACACATTGCCATATCAATACTATTCAACTTCAATTATAAATAGCTGTTGCTAATTATAGCGTCAGTCAACGACCTGGGATAAACTTTAGGCAATGGCTATTCACCCTCTCGTGGCAAAAACAACCCAGGCTATTTTCCCTCACTACCGTGTGTGTGTGTGTGTGTGTGTGTGTGTGTGTGTGTGTGTGTGTGTGTGTGTGTGTGTGCGCGTGCGTGCGCGCGCGTGTGTGTGTGTGTGTGTGTGTGTCTGTCTGTCTGTCTGTCTGCTTGTATCTCTCAATCTGTCGTGTGCTGTCTCTGTCTCTGACTTTGTCTCTATCTCTCTGTCTGTATTTCTGTCTGTGTATACCTCCGTGGGGATACCGGGGAGAGGGGTCTTTCATACAAATAGTTCCCCCACCTTCTGGAAGTTTTGTGCTTGTAACTTCCTCTAATCCATCACTCTCTTTGACTGCCTTTTCCCTTTGCTTACTGTCATCTGCTATTTTTCTGTCTTACTGGTCCATTCTCCTGCCTTTTATCTATACATTCTTACAAAGATTTCTTCAGTCGAAGTTGGACATGCTGGGCCTAGCTATTTCTTAATATGGCGCATAACGGCAGCGTGACGCATCTTCGCTCATATGACAGGAAACTGAAAAAGAAGTCTGTGTAAAAGTCTTTGTAGCAAAGTGTGCGTTTGTGTACTGTATACAACTAATAATACTACTACTAATAAATAAAGCTTCTATGGCACTCTTCGATGAAAAACAACATCATCAGTGTGCTTTACAAATGTAAGAGAAAACAACCAAGAAAACAAACATTATTACAAAACTTTATGAAGCATGAAAAATAAAAAATAAAAAATATTTTTTTTAATGCTCACGCTGTTCATACCCACCTCCACCCAGCCCCCCTTTTCACATACACATTATAGACACAATTTCAAAAAACATTTTAAAAGAAGTATATAAATACTTATTCAACGTTATTTAAGGTAGAAATCAAAAGAATCCAGCCAGTCTTTCAAACCCTCACCCACTTTCCTTATTTTTACATACACACTGTAGACACTCATGAACATAGCATCCGAGGAGAAAAACAATCGTGCCCGTGTGCGTGTGCCCGTGCGCGTGTGCCAGCGAGTGTGTACATGTGCCCATGCGCGTGCGTGCGTGCGCGCGCGTGTGTGTGAGTGTGTGTGTGTGTGTGAGAGAGAGAGAGAGAGAGAGTTGCTTGTGTATGCATTGTTGCTTATTTGTGTCATTCTTGAATACTATTTGTGTTATCAACTTGTTGCTGAATAATTGATTGCAAAGCGCTTTGGGCTCATTTGAGGTAAAGCGCTATATAAATGTACTATTATTATATGCGTGCGCACACACACATACACATGCACACACATACACACACACAAACATAGACACAGGTGTGTGCATATGCGTGGGTGCGCACGCACACACACACACACACGCACACACACACACACACACACTGTCTGGAACACTTTTAATGGAAGGATGTAAAAATTGAAGAACACACACACACACACGCATGCACACGCACACGCACACGCACACGCACACACACATGCACGCACACGCACACGCACACGCATACACACACACACACACACACACACACCACACACCCACCACACACTCACACACAGAGAATGATGGGTTTTAAAAAGGCTTTTTGTGTGTGTCTCCCACCCACTCCTCATCCACATACTTTGCCACTATGGTGTGAGCATCCCTATCATGCACATGGATTAACAACTTCCTGACAGGTAAACAGGAGCAAGCAGTGTAGGAGGACCAGTATCAGAGGCAATTCCAGTCGAATCAGAGTTCCCCAAGGTTCTGTGCTCAGCCAGCCTCCGTTTCTTCTTTTTTATTTCATCGGCCTACCCAAGGAACTAACCTTTGTTGACGATACACTCTGCCACAGAAGATTGAATGACCGCAATGAACTTCAACTTGACCTCAATAATCTGGCAGCATGATTGACAGAATTGATGATGTCCTTAGTTTCATATTGACAAATGTGAGAGTCAAATCCAACTGGACTCTAGGCTTCCGTCGCCGTAAATTAAAGTTAGATCTGTCAACATCAAAGTGACAGCATACGGATATTTTGTAAAACCCATACTAGAGTAAGCTTCCTCCTGTTTGGGATCCCTAAACTGCAAAAGACATTGGCAGGGTGCAGAAGATACAGGACGGGTTGCCTGTTGGGTGGTGAACAGGCATCACCAGACATCCAGTGTTGAGCAAATGTACACCCATCCGCACTGGACTCTGCTCACCGACAGGAGACGTACAGCAAGGCTAACAACATTCTATAAGTTCCAAGATTTTAATTAAACATCATCATCATCATGGATAGATTATTGAGGTCAAGTTAAAGTTCATTGTGGTCGTTCAATGTTCTGTGGCAGAGATTATTATCAGTGAAGAGACGAGCAGCAGAGGTTAGTTTCTTGCTTAGGTCGTTGATATTAAAAAGAAGGAACAAGGGTTGCCTGAGCACAGAAACTTGGAGAACTCCTGATTCGACCGCAGTTGCCTCTGGTGCTGCTCCTTCTAGCACTATATGCTGCTGTTTGCTTGTCATGAAGTTATTAATCCATGCACTGATAGCCGATCCTATAACATCAGTTAGCAGGCCAGAGGTTTGTGTAGCCGTGACGGTTGTTTACTGCATTTGACCACACCTTGATGACCTTGATGAAGTCTCTGCAAGATTTCTTCTTGCAGCTCAGCTGGAATCACAAGACGGCTCTGGAACAGCAGAAGACCTTGCTGAACTGTCAAATCTTGGTGAGCAAACCAGTATTGTCGCAGATTGACGTCCTTTTTCGCTGCTTCCGGCCAGTGATCTAACTTACAAAAGTTCATGACTTGGCTGCAGATTTGGTCAGAGCATTGCTTTTGTCGAATCTCTTCCAGCCTTGCATCACTTGCTGGAAAGCTGTCAATGACTGCACAAACGAAAGCGTTTGTCTCGTCTTCCATTAAGTGTTCCTGATCAGCAGGTGCACTCCCAGGAGCCTTTAACAAAGTGTCTGCCATCGTCAAGTTTTTCCCTGCAGTGTATACGATGTCGTAGGAAAATCGCATCAGGCGCATGCGGAACCTCTGAATCCTTGGAGTCAGTTCATCCAGCAGCTTGGTTTTCAACAGTGCCAACAGTGGTTTGTGGTCTGTCTCAATTGTGAATGTTGACAGTCCAAGCAGGTAGTCTTGAAATTTTTCACAGTTCCAAGTCACTGCCAAGGCTTCTTTTTTCCACTTGCGCATACCTTTGTTCAGTTGCTGTGAGAGATCTTGAGGCATAGAATACTGGCTTCCAGTCATTTTCTTGCTTCTGGAGTAGTACGCCACCTAATCCATACGACGATGCATC
The DNA here is from genome assembly GCA_017654935.2 of Phymorhynchus buccinoides. Taxonomy (NCBI): domain Eukaryota; kingdom Metazoa; phylum Mollusca; class Gastropoda; order Neogastropoda; family Raphitomidae; genus Phymorhynchus; species Phymorhynchus buccinoides. The sequence continues at coordinate 44,115,532 of CM065699.1, read as the reverse complement.
TACTGAGACTTTGGTTGGCTTCTCTGGACTGTAGTGTGCAAGCACTGGTGTTGAACTCAGCTGCTTTTTCACTGTTTGGAAGGCTTTCTCTTGTGGCTCATCCCAAGTCCAGTCAATCTCCTTTTTCATGAGATCTCTCAATGGTTTTGTTGTGTCTGCCATATGAGGTGCAAATTTTCCAACATGGTTCACCATTCCCAGGAACCGGCGCAATTCTGAAATGTTCGTAGGTCTTGGGAAGTTGGAGATAGCTTGCACTTTCTCTGGATCCATCTGGATTCCTTCTTTTGAAATCATGTGGCCCAGGAACTTCACTGAGTCAATTGAGAACTTGCATTTCTCATTGAGAGTGACCCCAGCTTCCTTCATCTTTTGCAGAACAATTCTCAGTCAGCTATCATGTTCTTGCTGATTTCTTCCAAAGACGAGGACATCGTCGATGTCGCAGATGACCCCAGGTATTCCTTCAAGGATGCGAGTCATCTCTCGGTGAAAAACCTCTGGTCCCGAGCCGATACCAAACGGCAGGCGTTTGTAACAGTATCGCCCGAACGGAGTGATGAAGGTGGTTAGCTCCTGACTGTCTGGGTGAAGTGGTATCTGGTGAAATCCACTGTTACAGTCCAGTTTAGTGAACACTGTGGCACCATCCAGTTGGGCTAGTAGTTGATCAGTTGTGGGCAGTGGAAAGGTCTCTCGACGCACACTCTCGTTGAGTTTCGTGAAGTCGATGCACAGTCGCACTTTCCCATTTGGTTTCGGTACTGCCACGATCGGTGCACACCAGTCAGTGGGTGTCTCCACTGTACGGATGATATCCTGCTCTTCCAGTTTTTTCAGTTCTTCTTGAACTTTTTCTTTCATTGGAAGAGGTAGTCTACGAGGAGCTGTGATTGCGAACGGTTGAGCGTTTTCTTGCAATCGTATTTTGTAGACATTCTTCATTCTCCCTAGACCTGTGAACAGCTCTGGGAATTCTTTCCTGTATTGATCATTGTCGACTGCATTGACTCTCTCGATCAATTTCAGTGCCTCAATTGCAGGTCTTCCTAAAAGTGGCTCTTTCAAGTCAACGACAACATAGAGATCTTGGTCTGATGAAACTTCACCTACTGCCATGGTTGCACGGACTCTGCCAAGCACATTGATTTTGCTCTGGCCAGGCCCAAACAGCTTTTTGTCTGTCTTCTGGATCAGTGGTGAGTTCTTATTGAAGAACCTATCAGGCACAACAGTCACATCTGCCCCGGTGTCTATTCTGAAATTCACAGAACGACTATGAGTTGTGGTAGTCACCTGAACATCAGCATGCCAGTTCACTGCACCACACACCATCGGTTCTTCAGTCACTGTGCCAAGTACGTTGTCATCTTCATCTTCTAGGTATCTGACTTCAGTCTTGGTTCTGCACATTGCTGCATAGTGGCCTTTCTTGTTGCACTTTCTGCATTCAGCATCTTTTGCTGGACATTCTTGCCTACTGTGTGATGAATATTTTCCACATCTTGTGCATTTTCTTGATGAATTTTCATTTCTTCTCCCTCCTTGCTTTGTGGGAGCACTTGAGTGCATGTAGCCGCCTTGTTTCTTCTTGTTGAACAAGCGTTGCACTTGAGATGATTCTCCTTCACCTGACATTGACTGTAGCTGCTGTTTGGAACTTTCATAAGCCCTTCCAATTGACAAGCACTTGTCTAATGTCAATCCTTTGTCTTCTAGAAGTTTTTCTCTCAGACTTTCTTGTCTCACTCCTACGACGACTTGATCCCTGATCAGTCTTTCTTCCAGTTGATCAAATTTGCATGTTTTTGCTAGCTTTCTGAGTGCTGCAATGTACACTTCAATTGATTCTGACGTCTCTTGCTTTCTGAGATGAAACTTGTAAGACTCAAATGCTTCGTGGGTGTCCCCTACAAAGAAATCTTCAAGCGTTTTCATCACCTTTTTGAGATCGTTTTTGTCATCAGGAGCTTCAAACTTCAAGTTGTCATAGATCTCGCAGGCATCTGGCCCAAAAACGGCAAGAAATACGGCTACCTGGTAATTTTCATCTTCTCTGCTTAGTCTGCTGGCTATGGAGTCATTTTCAAACTGTCGTTTGAATCGTTTCCAATTTTGAGAAAGATTGCCTTCCAAACACATCTTGTCTGGAATAGGAACGTTTGCAGTGAATTGTTTCTGCATTCCCCTTGACTGACCTGAAGTTGATTCCGTCATTCTCACGAAGAACTACACGTGACAACATAGTGGCAAAGTTTGTGAAAGGCTGTGGGTGGGAGCCGTTATCGAAAGCCTTTTCAAAATCCATCACTGCGTGTGTGTGTACGCGCATGCATGTGTGTTTGTGATGTGTGTGTGTGTGTGTGTGTGTGTGTGTGTGTGTGTGTGTGTGTGTGTGCACGTGTGTGTGTGTGTGTGTTATCTTCAATTCTATGTCCTTCCAATAAAAGCGATTCAGACAGGGTTTGTATGTGTGCGCGTGCATACATGCATGTGTGTGTACGGATGTGTGTGTTGGTGTGCGTGCATGCATCTGTCCTTAAAAATGTGTTTATGAGCATGTGCAAGCGCTTCTACGCAGACAGGAGAGACAGAGAAACAGAGACAGAAACAGTGAGATGCAGACAAAGTTAGAGACAGCAGACAGTGACAGAGATTGAAAGATAAAGACAGACAGATACACACACACACACACACACACACACACACACACACACACACACACATGCACGCGCGGACAGCAGATTCAATGCCATACTCACGATACTGACTGAAATCTATAGCTATGGGTTCAATTTTTTGCCACTGGAGGGCAAATAGCCACGGCCTAAACTTTGACGTGCTCTAAATGCTAACTCGCTAAGCATAGTACACAAGGGGAATGGGAAAGGCGACAGCAGACCTTCCTATCCAAGCTATAGTCAGCCTATCCTCCCGATTGCTAGGCTAACGCAACAAAATCGAAAACGAGGCTTGAGGTAGGCCTAAAGAAAGAAGTAGGTCAGAAGTAGGCCTATGTAGTTCCAGAGACGTAAAAGCATGCAAAACTTGGTCAGCGCGGATATAGGGTAACTTCGATCAGAAGTGCAGACAATCATCTAATGACTAATGTTAAAAGACAACGGTAGACTCCATGCAAAGCCTTTGG
>CM065699.1:44092384-44107384 GCA_017654935.2 Phymorhynchus buccinoides | reverse complement strand
ACCCCCAGACCAAGACAGTATAGTATGCGAGTCCACTTCTTCTAAAAACTTGTCATGTACTTTAATTTTTGGTAAATCAGACTTTATGTTCTGTCGGAAAGAGAGACACAGAGAGAGAGAGAGAGAGAGAGAGAGAGAGAGAGAGAGAGAGAGAGAGAGAGAGAGAGAGAGAGAGAGAGAGAGAGAGAGAGAGAGAGAGCGAGAAAAGAAGAGAGAGAAGGATAGAATAATAACAAGGGCGTCGTCGAGCGGCAGACATGTCCGTCACCAGCAATGCCACGCACTTGCGACACCCCGTAGAGTGTCACATCCTGACACAAAATTGGAAGGGATTCTGTCTTCTAGTTCACGAGATACAGCTTGAAGAAGAAACATATAGCGCAAAGAAGGAAATTTCGGTTTTCAAGGTCACACTTCAAGGTCAAGGTCAGCATGGTGATAATTTATGCTCGGATGTTTTCTTCTCTAGGGTATACAGCACCACACACAATCTGAAGCGCTTCTGTCAAGTACCAATGTGGAAAATATGGCTTAAAACCCAATGTGTAGACCCCTACCACTTTCAAGGCCTACGGATCGCCCGGACCGTGACATTGACCTTGATCGGTATGTCACCATCAGAACGGGCATAAGCCAAAGTACCTTCATGCCAAATTTGAAGACTCTAACACTAACGGTGTGGGAATTATGGCCCCTGAAAGATTTTCGGTTTTCAAGGTCGTACGCCAAGGTCAAGGTCACGACGGCAATATGGTTTGCGCGGATGCCTTCCTCTCATGGTGACACACCAGCACACACAATTTGACGTGATTCTGTCAACCCGTTCGAAAGATATCCTTGGGACAGACAGAAGGAGAAAAAAATGACCCTCCGATTTTCAGGCTCCAGCGATCTTTTTTACCTTGACCTTGACCTTGATCGGTATGCCATCATCAGAACGGGCATAAGCCAAACCACCTTCATGCCATGTTTCAACATCCTATGTTGATCGGTGCCCGAGATATGGCTAAAAATAGATTTTCGGTTTTCAAGGTCGTACGTCAAGGTCAAGGTCACGACGGCAAAATGGTTTGCGCCGATCTCTTCCTATTAAGGAGGCACACCTTCACACAAATTTTGACGCAATTCGGTCAAGCGGTTCGGGAGATATCCTTGGGACAGACAGAAAAAAACACCCCAAAAAACAAAAAAACAAAAAACAAAAAACAAACAAACAAACAAAAATACAAACCAGCCCATCGCAATAGTCCGTCTTGGTGACGGACTAATTATCATAGACATGCCTAGAAAAAAAGGCAGAGACACATAGAAAGAGAAGGGTCTAAAGAATATATTTTTAAACTTGATACCTTGAGGGTGGTGGTCTTTCGTACAAATAGTTCCCCCACCTTCTCGAAGTTCTGTGCTTGTAACTTTCTCTAATCTGTCACTCTTTTTGACTCTGCCTTTTCCCTTCGCTTACTGCCATCTGCTATATTTCTGCCTGATTGGTCCATTCTCCTGCCTTTTCACAAGAACCACTTGCAAAGATTTTCTCCAGATGAAGACGGACATGCTTGGTCTAGCTATGTCTTAGTTAAATAGTTAGGCGCGTAACTGCAGCATGATGCATCTGCGCTCAAATGACAGGAAACTGTCTGAGCGATCGAAGAAGAAGAAGAAGAAGAAGAAGAAGAAGAAGATCAGGCGCATTTTTGTACTGTATGCTGCATGGAATAGTCGGTATGTCTGGTTTTTGTCCGATTAGTAAGAGTTGATGACTGGCAAAGAGAGAGAGAGAGAGAGAGAGAGAGAGAGAGAGAGAGAGAGAGAGAGAGAGAGAGAGAGAGAGAGAGAGAGAGAGAAGAAGAGAGAGAGAGAGACAGACAGACAGACAGGCAGGCAGACCGACAGACATGCAGAGAAACAGAGGTAGACAGGGGTACAAAAAGAGATGGAGATAGGTGGATAACTAACTTTGCATTGCATTGCTACGAATCTGTTGTCTCTGGTTTGAGTCCCACAGTAAGTAGACTTGATGGCTGATGTGTGCGTAGTTCATTTGTAGGAGAGAGAGAGAGAGAGAGAGAGAGAGAGAGAGAGAGAGAGAGAGAGAGAGAGAGAGAGAGAGAGAGAGAGAGAGAGAGAGAGAGAGAGAGAGAGAGAGAGAGAGAGAGAGAGAGAGAGAGAGAGAGAGAGAGAGAGAGAGAGAGAGAGAGAGAGAGAGAGAGAGAGAGAGAGAGAGAGAGAGAGAGAGAGAGAGAGAGAGAGAGAGAGAGAGAGAGAGAGAGAGAGAGAGAGAACAGACAGAGACGGACAGACAGACATGCTGACAGACCTGTAGGAAGAGAAAGACTAAACTCAGCTCAACTCAACATTTTTACTGACGAAGCCTTTGTGCCCGTAGCGGGGGAGGGGGTGCAGATGGGAATACAATAATGAGGGGAAGCTGAAGTTGAACTTTTCACTGTTCATCAATCCAAGCAAAAAATAAAAACAAGAGGGAGGGAGGGAGAGAGACAGGGGGTGAGAGAGAGAGAGAGAGATATATATATATAGAGAGAGAGAGCGCGCCTAGTAGAGAATGATCTGAGAGTAAGCATTTCACTGCGACAGAGAGACAGAGACAGAGACAGAGACAGAGCATGAGAGACACAGGAGGTCAAGATGTGTCACCCCCCCACCCCCCACCCCCTACATTTCTCGGCTCTCAAAGTATTTTCACACTTGCCTATCTTACCAAACATTAAGCTGTATTTTAGGAACCTTTTCAGCTAATTATCTTTCTTGAATAATTAATTGCAGTCATGATAAAGGCCATTATCTAATAGGCCCCCCCCGTACAACGCGGCATTTGTCACAGCCCTGGTTCATTGCGTTTTTCCGTCTTGCCTTTATATCTTCTACTATTATTGAATGCATGTGTTTCATTATGTAAATGGATGAAAATTAGTGTGAAACATAGCAAATGATAGAGGATGAAGTACTCAATCTGCAGTAAGAAAGGCAAGAAAGGAAAAATGGAAACAACCAAAAAATGGAGGAGGGGATGGGGGCGCATCTTTACCTTTACAGCGAACATCCTTGTGCACAAGGATTTGCCACAGAGAGAGAGAGAGAGAGAGAACACTGGAACACTTGAACACTGCAAATGTTATTGTCATTACCACACGGGTCTGATAGCAAGGGTTACAACAAAAGTAAAATAAACAAATGAAACAAAACAAATGAAAACTGAAAGAAAACATTCATGGTTACCGACCATCCAATATTTAATCAACATGAAAAATGATCAAGAACAACATGGATTGTTTTCAGCCATCTATCTATACATTCGTTGTTCTTGTTATGTTAGCTAGCCTGAGTTTTTGAGCTTTTGCTATAAAACTAGCCAGTGATTGAATAATTTCTTCGTTATCAGATGTTAGCAGAGAAGCAACATCATCACTTTTGGCTGCAGCTGAGCTGGAAAAGAAGGATTTATTTCTTTGTTTTTCATAAGCTGTACAATTAAATAAAAAGTGTTTTTCGTCAGCAATACTGGATCTACATAAAGGGCATAACGAATCTGTACACGTATCATGTTACAGAGAGAGAGAGAGAGAGAGAGAGAGAGAGAGAGAGAGAGACGGACGGACGGACGGACGGACGGACGGACGGACGGACGGACGGACGGACGGACGGACGGACGGACGGACGGACGGACGGACGGACGGACGGACAAATATTTCCTAACTGGCGCCGCTAGTTCTACAAGACATCTGTCATCCTCATCATCATCCTGTCTGTCCAAATGCTTGCGAGAGAGCGAGAGAGAGAGAGAGAGGGAGAGGAGAGAGAGAGGGAGAGAGAGAGTGGGGGGGGGCAGACGTACACACACACACACGCATACACACACACACACACACACACACACACACACACACACACACACACACACACACACACACACACACACACATGCACACACACACACACAAATACACACATACACACACACACACACACACACACACACACACACACACACACACACACACACACGTGTGTACGCACACAGAGAGAGAGAGAGAGAGAGAGAGAGAGAGAGAGAGAGAGAGAGAGAGAGATAGAGAGAGAGAGAGAGAGAGAGAGAGAGAGAGAGAGAGAGAGAGAGAGAGAGAGAGAAGAAAAAAAGAAGGCAACAAAGCTATCATCATCACAACTACTACACCTTTAGCCCTAACCAGGCGAAAGAAAAAACCACCCCAAAGCCTGAGTTCTCGTGTCATCTGGCTGTGCAATTACTGGTATGGTCTTTATAAACTATTACAGAATTGGGAAAGGTAAAAAGAGAAGGTGATGAGAGTAGAAGGAGGAGGTGGGGGGGGGGGGGGGGGGGGGGGGGGGGGGGGGGGGGGGGGGGGGGGGTAGGGGAGAGGGTTGGTTGGAGGAACAACATGTGGGTTCTATTTTGTCTCCTCTTCAACAGCGCATAGCAGCAGGTCAGACTGGCAAAAAGCGTTTTCCAGATGGGCCCGCGACAGACTGGCGCCAGCCAGAAGCGAATTGCACGTGCAAACCTGGAAGGTAGCTGTAGTAATGTAGGGCACAGCAGTGTGTGTGTGTGGGGGGGGGGGGAGTTGGGGAAAAACAGCACACCTCAACACGTGTGCAGCAGATTGTGGCTGGCTTGTCTTTCGGTCTTGCGGGATAGGAAGGATGGTGATGATAATAAGGAGAGGAAGATAAAGAGATAGGTAGGAATGGGGAAGGAAGAGAGGTTAGGGATGTTAGTATGGTGGGTGGGGTGTTAGGGACGAGGAAAGTTCCTAAAGATCATTTCTGGCCTTAAATAATCTATCAAGCAAATTGCAATTGTCGGGTTTCTGGTTCTTGATTCCAAGTCTGAAGTCTTCTTCTTTTCCACAGGAAGCACAGCACTGAATTGATTCATTTTCCTAGCGGCCCTAATGAGTTGATATCTTGGGCTAATCATCTACTAGGACTGAATGTCTGCAGTGGAATTTCCACACGCGATAGCCACGGACACGGACATTTTTGTTTCAAAGACTGCATCTGTCCATTGCTCTTTTAGGTTTTGCTAAAACATATACTTTTTGACATTGTTGTTGTTGTTGTTGTTGTTGTTGTCATACCTTGGCTCCAAGGATCACCCCAAAAGCCGAAGCACTTGAACACTATTACGGGCGAAGCTAAAGGCTGTATAGGCGGCTGCGGGCGAAGCTAAAGGCTGTATAGGCGGCTGCGCGCTAGCTGCGCCCAACGTCCGGCAGTAAGGGCAGGCGGAATGTAAACAACACAGCACTCGGCCTGCTCTTTGGAAGACGAATCTCATCTGCTTACAGAACTAAACCGTCATTTTCAGCACTTTACTGTGTTGAACTTCTTTTTTGTTCTTGTCTCAGCGGTCGATGACGAACGTATTTCATGACACGTTCATATTTTATATAACTTTTTTTCTTCTTCTTTTCTAAAGTAGCCAACTGCATCACCTTGAAGATATTTTGAAAAGACATACATGTTCATACACATTTGAAGTGCAATACACTCTTCTACATAATGTTAACACTGTTTGGCCTCCTTTCAGTTGATATTTATCAACTGAATTTTCTTGTTCAGTGCTTAGCTTGTGTCTGTGTCTGTCTGTCTCTGTCTGTCTCTAGCCTGTCTGTTTATCTGTCTGCCTGTCTGTCTCAGTGTCTATCTGTCTCTCTGTCTCAGTCTCTACTCTGCCTTTTTTTTGTCTCTGTCAAGCCTCAAACTCTGTCACTGTCAGTCTTACAACGTACTCTCTTTCTCCCTCTGTCATCTGTCTCCATCTCTGTCTCAATATCTCACTGTCTCTGTCTGTCTGTCTCTCAGTCTGTCTGTCTATCTATATGTCTCTCGTTTCTCTCTCCCTCCCTTGTCTTTGTTTGTTTGTCTCTCTTTCGCACATTTCTCTTTTCTGTTTGTCTGCATGTTTGTCTATGTCTTTATGTCGTTTCATCTCTCTCTCTCTCTCTCCTCTCTCTCTCGTCTCTCTCTCTCTCTCTCTCTCTCCTACGCAAACTCTCTCTCTCTCTCTCTCTCTCTCTCTCTATCTCTCTCTCTCTCTCTCTCTCTCTCTCTCTCTCTCTCTCTCTCTCTCTCTCTCTCTCCCCCCCCCCTTGTCTGTCTGCCTTTACTGTCTCTCCCTTGTCTGTCTGCCTTTTTCTCTTTCGTATCTGTCTGTTTCTTTTTTTATCTTTCTCTTGTCTGTCTGTTTCTCTGATCTGTCTGCCTTTCTCACTTTCTCTTGTTTGTTTGTCTTTCTATTTCTGTCTCTACATTTTGTCTGTCTCTGCCTGTCTCCCTCTTTCTGTCTCTACATTTTGTCTGTCTCTGCCTGTCTCCCTCTTTCTGTCTCTACATTTTGTCTGTCTCTGCCTGTCTCCCTCTTTCTGTCTCTACCTTTTGTCTGTCTCTGCCTGTCTCCCTCTTTCTGTCTCTACATTTTGTCTGTCTCTGCCTGTCTCCCTCTTTCTGTCTCTACCTTTTGTTTGTCTCTGCCTGTCTCCCTCTTTCTGTCTCTACATTTTGTCTGTCTCTGCCTGTCTCCCTCTTTCTGTCTCTACCTTTTGTCTGTCTCTGCCTGTCTCCCTCTTTCTGTCTCTACATTTTGTCTGTCTCTGCCTGTCTCCCTCTTTCTGTCTCTACCTTTTGTCTGTCTCTGCCTGTCTCCCTCTTTCTGTCTCTACATTTTGTCTGTCTTTGTTTCTCTTTCTTATATGTCTGTTTCTTTGTATATTTCTCTCTCTTGTCTGTCTGCCTCTTTTGATCTTTCTCTTGTTTGTCTGTTTCTCTTCCTCTGATCTGTCTGTCTTTCTCACTTTCTCTTGTTTGTTTGTATGTTTCTGTCTGTCTCCCGCTTTGTGTCTCTCTTTGTTTTCATAAATGTCTCTCTCTCTGCGCCCCTCTCCCTCTGTGTTGTCTGTCTGTGTTATTGGTATGCATTATTTATATTTTCTGTCCCTCTGTCTGTCTCTTCCTAAAGCAGTAAACTTTTCATCTTTTTTGTTGCTGTGTGTCTGTCTTTGTCTCTCTCTCTCTCTCTTTATCTGTCAGTCTTTCTGTCTGTCTGTCTGTCTCTCTCTCCACATCCCACACCCACCCCTCTCTCTTTCTGTATGTCTCTGTCTCTCTCTGTCTGTTTCTCTTGCTAATAGTGAAACCTTTCTTTCTTTTGTCGATGTAAGTCTCCGTCTAAGTCTGTCTGTCTCCATCTGTCTCTTTTTGTTTCTTCATTCGGTCAAAAGTGTATCGTGGGACATTAATAGATATACAGATGATGGGACGATCCTGGAGGTACTGCAATCACAGGAAAGTCCCGAGTTTTTAATCGATAAAGATAAAGTAGCCAGTACTGAAGGTACCAGTATTCATTATCCAAACACTTCTTGATTTGTTCTTAATTAAATGCATTCATGTCATATAATGTGTACATGTATGAATACCTACAAACTGAATTACGTATGTGTGCGCGCGCGTATGTGAGTGAAGTAGGGGAAAGTGGGTTAGGGGTGTGAAAACAGGCATACTTTTCTCTTCCGGCAAGTAGAAAAGCCGTTTGTTTAGCCGGAAGGCCAGGGAGGAAGCAAAAGCACGTGGCCGGCCTGTGAAATCCGACACGCTGGTTGGTCGGCCAGCCTGTTTGTTTACCAGCGCCCGCGTAGAGTGGAACGGTCTATTCTCTGGAATCTGCATGTTACACACTTCGTCTGAAATTCCTGTGAAATACGTTAACTTTGTGCTTCTCTATCTTGCCTAACTGGTGAGGTAAAGTGTGCTTTCTTCCATCTCCAACTTCACTTCAGGTCAGTTCACTGTCTTCAAAATGGAATGTCCACTGTCACCTATTTATGGACAGCACTGTGGTTTAGGAACCAGCCAACTACCTCCTTACTGGCAATGCAACAGAGCAAGCAAACTAAACAGACAGATAGTAGTGAAGTTTTGTGCCCCCCCCCCCCCCCCCCCCCCCTGTGCAGCTATATTTATATAACAGGCGGTGCCAGTTGCAGAAGCAGACCGCCCCGCTCGTTCGCCCCCCCACACACACACACCTTTGTCCCCCATCCCCCCTGTCTTCATTTGATTACCACTCAATTGCGCCCCTCCTGGAATAATAATAATAATAATAATAATAATAATAATAATAATAATACATAGTATTTATATAGCGCCTTTCTTTAGAATTAAACTCAAGGCGCTCACATTCACTGATTCACATGCAATTCATACACCATCATCCTACACATCCATTTGACCACCATCTAATGTATGTGAAAGTTACAGAGAGAAAGCTCTTTGAAACAGATAAGTTTTTAGTTGCGTTTTGAAAGGGAGAAGTGGGGCAGTGGGTGGATGCCTCGTGCCTCCATACGGGGAGCTGGACGACCCCGCCCCTTCCACAAGTCTCTCCCCGTGGGGATACCGGTGTTTTTTCTCGTAAAAAATAGTCCCCCCACCTTCTGGAAGTTCTGTGCTTGTAACTTCCTCTAATCTGCCACTCTCTTTGACTCTGCCTTTTCCCTTTGCTTTCTGTCATCTACTATACTTATGACTTATTGACTCATTATCCTGCCCTTTTTGAAAATAATATTCCAAATAATTGTTCTCCTTTGAGCTCCTCCGAAGTCGGCTGTACGCAGCGGAGAGACCTGTGAAAACTGAAAACCGGACACATACGTACCTTACCCATTATGGTCATTATGGCCTGGGAACGCAGAAGAAGAAGAAAGCGGGAAGTGCTGATTGGTGACGGAGGTGAACAGGCAAGGAGTTCCAGACAGTAAAAACTAAAACTGCGTTGTCCAAAAGACTTTAAATTCACTTTAGGAACTTTCAACAGTTTGGCATGGGAAGATCGGAGTGAGCGAGAAGGAGTGTAAGTGTGGAGAGCACCCGAGAAGTAAGATGGTAGGGTCTGTTCAAAGTGGCGGAATGCAAGGACAGCCAGTTTGTACTCTAAACGAAACCACACTGGCAGCCAGTGCAGCTCCCTAAGGAGTGGTGTAACATTGTCACGCCTTCGCTTTGAACATCAATTCTCCCTGGTTTTCGCAGGTTGTCTATCTTACTTCAGATGACAATTTTTAAAAACAACAACAACAAAATAACAAGCTTTCGGTTAAACTTTGAGAATTTTCGGAGCTTAATTATAGAAGCCTTCGTCAACACTTTAGATGACTATAAAATCAAAAGTAGAAAAGCTATCTGACTTCTCTTTTCTGTATGTTTATGAGGAATATTATCCCTTTCTTCTGAAACAGAAATCTAAATGTATGCAAAACTTCCGTAATGTCCATAGGGGTAATGAAAACAGGCGCAATTAAGATGCACCGCTTCACTTCCACTTCCTACCCTATACCCCCCCCCCCCCCCCATTTCCTCTTTCCTTCCTCCATGCCCACAGCACTGTAGTATGAGGTATGGCGGCCAGACGTAGGTCTGTTTTTCACCACAATTGGCATTCCTTTTTCTGGTTTTCATCTTCTCTCCTATTTACTTCAGGGTTCGTTTCCCCTTTTTGGGTGGGTGGAGAGAGAGAGAGAGAGAGAGAGAGAGAGAGAGAGAGAGAGAGAGAGAGAGAGAGAGAGAGAGAGGAGAGAGAGAGAGAGAGAGAGAGAGAGCACTACATAACACAGAAAATAAAAGGGGAAAACAGATTGGATTAGGGGAAGGGAAACTTGATGGAGTGGGGATACATAACCTAAAAAAAGAACAAGAACAAGAAACAGAGCATGTACAAGACAAGGAAAAACGACAACAAGACCGAGAATACCAAAGATGAACTTGATAAGCAACACAAGAAAGAGAGGAAAATAACATGGAAATATGACATAGAAAAGAGAAGAAGATGGGAAAAAAACAACAAGAAGAAAAAGAAGAAAACTGTGAACTAGGCCTAGGCCTAACATGTCTTCGTCTACATTCTCGTGTCTATGACGTCTCTCTCTCTCTCTCTCTCTCTCTCTCTCTCTCTCTCTCTCTCTCTCTCTCTCGTCTCCTTTATCAGCCTGCTGTCACTGGCACCAACACAACCAGACAATTCCCTCCCTTTCACCTGTTCCCACCTTTCCGTAGCATACCATACCCTTTCTATTTTTTCTGCCACCCCGCAACTCGCTGATTGGCCTTGCACCTGCTTGCACGTGCATCTAGTTCAAGAAGTGACTATGGCAAGCCCGTCATCGCAAAAGGAGACAATCAACTTTAAAAATGAAACACGTTCATAACTTTTTTTTAAATCGATAATATCTGTTTGTTGTCGAAACTTTCTTTTAGTCAATCGCCAGAATTTGTTTTAAAGCACAAATACTATTTACAATTATTTTATATTTCATTAGTCGTATGTAGAATGTCTATGTCTTGTAAACTTGTAACGCTTGTAAATGAGGCAGAAGGGTATCTTTGTTCTTGTAAAATTTGTCTATTATAGTCATGTAACTGGTATGTCGATGGCAGTATGATTTTATTTCAAGTTACAGTATTGCATCCAAACTTGATTGAGAATGTGAATGTGGTCTATGTTTTGTCTTAGAATTTTCATATTGTAACTATTTTACTCTTGCATAAGTGTGTGCGTGCGTGTATGTGTGTGAATGTGTGCGTGCGTGCGTTCATGTGTGTGTGTGTGTGTGTGTGTGTGTGTGTGTGTGTGTGTGTGTGTGTGTGTGTGTGTGTGTGTGTGTGTGTGTGTGTGTGTGTGTGTGTGTGTGTGTCAGTCCTGCTACTATCAAATTCGTTGCATTGGCTATATTCGTAAATACCTCTCAGATGAAGCCACAGCAAAGCTTGTCACTTCCCTCATCCTATCTCGTATTGACTACTGTAATGCTCTCCTTTCTGGCCTATCAGTCTCTTCTCTATCTTGTCTCCAGCGTATTCAAAACACAGCTGCTCGTCTTGTCCTTAGGAAGAAAACGTTCGATCATGTTAGCCCTCTTCTGCGTTCTTTGCACTGGCTTCCTGTCGCAGACAGAATTGAGTATAAATTAAACACACTTTGCTATAAATCTATTCATAAAGCTGCTCCATCTTACCTCTGCGACAATATTTCCATCTATGCGCCAGCTCGCACTTTACGTTCAGTTTCTGACCCTCTTTCTCTCCAGATCCCTAGGTATAAGCTTTCAACTGTTGGTCAGCGCTCGTTTGCTGTCTCAGGACCGACCTCCTGGAACAAACTTCCTATCTCCCTCCGTCAGCGACCGACTCTCTCTGCTTTCAAAGCTAACCTCAAAACCCACCTGTTCCCCCGTCATTAAAGCTCCTCTCTCTTTATCTTCTCTCTCTTGCCATTAGGTCTGTTTCTGCTATATTCCATTTATGTTATCAGTGTGTGTTCGCTTTCTATTGCGTTTTTGTTTGAATGCGCTTTGAATGCTAACGTGTGTGTGCTTTGATTTGATTTATATCAAGATTCAGCGCCGTATAAATACTGTATGTTGTTGTTGTTGTTGTTGTTGTTGTTGTTGTTGTCGTTGTCGTTGTCGTTGTCGTTGTCGTTGTCGTTGTCGTTGTCGTTGTCGTTGTCGTTGTCGTTGTCGTTGTCGTCGTTGTCGTTGTTGTTGTTGTTGTTGTTGTTGTTGTTGTTGTTGTTGTCGTTGTTGTTGTTGTTGTTGTTGTTGTTGTTGTTGTTGTTGTTGTTGTTGTTGTTGTTGTTGTTGTTGTTGTTGTTGTTGTTGGTGTGTGTGTGTGTGTGTGTGTGTGTGTGTGTGTGTGTGTGTGTGTGTGTGTGTGTGTGTGTGTGTGTGTGCGTGCGTGCGTGTGCGTGCGTGCGAGTGTGTGCGTGTGTGAGTGTGTGTGTGAGTGAAGAAGTAAGAGAACGTTGCGTGCAATCATCGTGGTTATTCATTATTTGTTTGCCTTTAATGTTCTTGTTATCAATGTAAAGCGCACTGAGGTCATGTGACAAAGAGCGCTATGTAAATTCGCATTATTATTATTATTACATTGGCAAATTTGAAGTTAGCATTTTATCTGTAAAGGCTTATTATGTCTTTCCTTGCGAACATTGTATGTTTTTTTATATTTTTATAAATAACCATTCCCTTCCAAGAGTCGATGTTTTGTTACTTGATTAACAAAAAAGAGAGACTATAAGTTTGCATTAGTTTTTTAAAAGTAGAAAAAAGAAAATAGGAAAAGAAGAAGACAGAAAACAAAAATCAGAAAGCACAGAAAAAACAAACAAATATGAATGCAAACACACGCACATACAGTGACTACACATGCGCACAAACACACATACACACACAAGCATGCACACACACATACACACACACGTACAATAATGCACCCCCACCCACCCCCACCCACCCACTCACCCACACACACGCGCGCGCGCGCGCGCGCACAATAATGCACACACACACACACACACACACACACACACACACACACACACACACACACACACACACACACACACACACACACACACACACACACAAGCATGTACACACACGCACGCGCGCACACACTTAGAGAGACAGAGGCTGGATGTACTCTGACCTGCAGTCCTGATCGGGCTGGCTTTGAAGGTCAGTCAGATCAACTTGTCCTCCTGTGCAGAAACGTTGTGACAGGACGGGCTTCACTTCACCACCTTTGAAGGTCAGTCAGATCAACGTGTCCTCCTGTGCAGAAACGTTGTGACAGGACGGGCTTCACTTCACCACCTTTGAAGGTCAGTCAGATCAACTTGTCCTCCTGTGCAGAAACGTTGTGACAGGACGGGCTTCACTACACCACCTTTGCTCATCCTGCACTGCTTCAGCAGGCAGTTATCACAAAGGGAGAGGTAGAGCTGGGTCTGATCTGTCGTGACACTGACATTCTTTTTGGACAATTCTTTTTCAGTTCTTGTTTCACCACTGTGTTCACATGTAATACGCGCTCCTCGTATTGCATTAAAAAGGTCCCCGAGAGAGACGTAGACCTGAAGCTGGTCTGTGTTTCCTGGCCTTACCAACTTCTTCACATCTCCCAGTTCCACAACGTCGTGCCGATTAAAAAATCATATTCATCACGCTGCCTTTTCACAACAGAACGCAGAGTTTTTAGGTTTAGTTCTTAAGTGTTTAGGTTTACGTCTTTCAGTTCTCTGAATGAGAAATAGAAATCAGTTCATCAAAAACTCAGTCATGACGCTGATAAGAATTCACGAAAGCAGGCCCCCCCAAAAGTGATAAACGGTCATCTTTATCAGCATCACGATTTCAGTCTGAGTCTTTGCTCACTCCGAGCTCATTTTAATTTGATCAAACTAACTATTAACGTGAAGACAGGAGTGATTTCTCTTGCCGACATAGAACACTTTTATACAAATGTGGGCAACATTTGGGCCGTGTACACACATAGGCGGATATTCCATGCGGAAACCCGTGCGTAATCCATACATAAGTGAAACAAAGAAGGGTAAAGATTTGCGCACGTGTCCGAATTTCCCCTCTTTGCGTACACTGTTATCCTTCTTTCTTCCACTTATTTTGGGTTTTCCGTACGGAACTTACGCGTCTAATGTGAACCCGGCCTTAGTCGGAATTGATGTTTTGCCAAGATCTTTGAATTAGGTCTTCTCAGGGCCTACACCTGAAAAAATGACATTCTACAGGGCTGCTTTTTATGGGCTACACACTAACATCAAAGATTTGCTAACATATAGGTCTATGCTTTACCTTATTTATCATTACCTAGCTGTGGTGACGTCATTGTGTCAAATGTTACGTATCTATTGTGATCAAATCGCTCTCCAAATGATGACATTTAAACAGCAGAGATTGTCTCCATTAGTCCACACCAAATCAACTAACCCAGTCACCCAAGGTCACTGTCTCTGATGTTGGCTCACCCAGTGCCTTGCATGACGTCAGTCCTTTCATCTGTCTTGAAACTGTTGGTGATACTGATGTGCCTTGACTAGAGGAATGTCCACATGTTTCCAATACACTATTTGATTGCGCTTATCTGCTCGTTACTGCTCAATAATCACATAGCTTCTGGTTTCTACCTTTGTTTTTCAATGTGCTCTCAATATGGCTGCCTAAGCATGTCAGGGGAGCAACTCTGACTGTCGTCTGGCTGATTTAATAAACTAGCATTATTTCTTTCGGATAATAATTCCATAGTTATCATTTAGAGAACAAGCTATGATTTTTAAAGTTACATACCCACATTCTCATTTTCAATTAAACAAATTGTACTTCCAACTCACACAGGCAGTTGTGGGAACACAGCAAATGCTTGCTGATAGTGAAAACGGCACACGGCCACAAGAATTTTGTTCCAACTAAAATGGTTGGATAGTGTGAGGCGGTTTTACCTCATTAAGCTTAATGCGCATGTTAAGCCTATGGGACACGACACATATATCATTTGGCTTTAACGTTCTGAAAGATCGTTGGCAGCTAACACCGCTCTTTTATATTTTCTGCAATGCGCTCTTATTGAGCAACACACGGCTTTCTACTGTTGTGCTGCTGCTTTTTCCAATGGTGATGATGATGATGATGATGGTGATGGTGATGATGATGATGGTGATGATGATGATGATGATGGTGATGATGATGGTGATGATGATGATGATGATGATGATGATGATGATGATGATGATGATGATGATGATGATGATGATGATGATGATGATGATGATGATGATGATGGTGATGATGATGATGATGATGATGATGATGGTGATGATGATGATGATGATGATGATGATGATGATGATGATGATGATGATGATGATGATGATGATGATGGTGATGATGATGATGATGATGATGATGATGATGATGATGATGATGATGATGATGATGATGATGATGATGATGATGATGATGATGATGATGATGATGATGATGATGATGGTGATGATGATGATGATGATGATGATGATGATGATGATGATGATGATGATGATGATGATGGTGATGATGATGATGATGATGATGATGATGATGATGATGATGATGATGATGATGATGATGA
>CM065699.1:44079884-44087384 GCA_017654935.2 Phymorhynchus buccinoides | reverse complement strand
CCTTGTTTCTTTTCCCCCTTTATTTGTCACCTTGTTTCTTTTCCCCCTTTATTTGTCACCTTGTTTCTTTTCCCCCTTTATTTGTCACCTTGTTTCTTTTCCCCCTTTATTTGTCACCTTGTTTCTTTTCCCCCTTTATTTGTCACCTTGTTTCTTTTCCCCCTTTACCTTGTTTCTTTTCCCCCTTTATTTGTCGCCTTGTTTCTTTTCCCCCTTTATTTGTCACCTTGTTTCTTTTCCCCCTTTATTTGTCGCCTTGTTTCTTTTCCCCCTTTATTTGTCACCTTGTTTCTTTTCCCCCTTTATTTGTCACCTTGTTTCTTTTCCCCCTTTATTTGTCACCTTGTTTCTTTTCCCCCTTTATTTGTCACCTTGTTTCTTTTCCCCCTTTATTTGTCACCTTGTTTCTTTTCCCCCTTTATTTGTCACCTTGTTTCTTTTCCCCCTTTATTTGTCACCTTGTTTCTTTTCCCCCTTTATTTGTCGCCTTGTTTCTTTTCCCCCTTTATTTGTCACCTTGTTTCTTTTCCCCCTTTATTTGTCACCTTGTTTCTTTTCCCCCTTTATTTGTCACCTTGTTTCTTTTCCCCCTTTATTTGTCACCTTGTTTCTTTTCCCCCTTTATTTGTCACCTTGTTTCTTTTCCCCCTTTATTTGTCACCTTGTTTCTTTTCCCCCTTTATTTGTCACCTTGTTTCTTTTCCCCCTTTATTTGTCACCTTGTTTCTTTTCCCCCTTTATTTGTCACCTTGTTTCTTTTCCCCCTTTATTTGTCACCTTGTTTCTTTTCCCCCTTTATTTGTCACCTTGTTTCTTTTCCCCCTTTATTTGTCACCTTGTTTCTTTTCCCCCTTTATTTGTCACCTTGTTTCTTTTCCCCCTTTATTTGTCACCTTGTTTCTTTTCCCCCTTTATTTGTCACCTTGTTTCTTTTCCCCCTTTATTTGTCACCTTGTTTCTTTTCCCCCTTTATTTGTCACCTTGTTTCTTTTCCCCCTTTATTTGTCACCTTGTTTCTTTTCCCCCTTTATTTGTCACCTTGTTTCTTTTCCCCCTTTATTTGTCACCTTGTTTCTTTTCCCCCTTTATTTGTCACCTTGTTTCTTTTCCCCCTTTATTTGTCACCTTGTTTCTTTTCCCCCTTTATTTGTCACCTTGTTTCTTTTCCCCCTTTATTTGTCACCTTGTTTCTTTTCCCCCTTTATTTGTCACCTTGTTTCTTTTCCCCCTTTATTTGTCACCTTGTTTCTTTTCCCCCTTTATTTGTCACCTTGTTTCTTTTCCCCCTTTATTTGTCACCTTGTTTCTTTTCCCCCTTTATTTGTCACCTTGTTTCTTTTCCCCCTTTATTTGTCACCTTGTTTCTTTTCCCCCTTTATTTGTCACCTTGTTTCTTTTCCCCCTTTATTTGTCACCTTGTTTCTTTTCCCCCTTTATTTGTCATTTGTCCTTGTTTCTTTTCCCCCTTTATTTGTCACCTTGTTTCTTTTCCCCCTTTATTTGTCGCCTTGTTTCTTTTCCCCCTTTATTTGTCACCTTGTTTCTTTTCCCCCTTTATTTGTCGCCTTGTTTCTTTTCCCCCTTTATTTGTCTTTTTCTTTTCCCCCTTTATTTGTCACCTTGTTTCTTTTCCCCCTTTATTTGTCACCTTGTTTCTTTTCCCCCTTTATTTGTCGCCTTGTTTCTTTTCCCCCTTTATTTGTCACCTTTTTCTTTTCCCCCTGTTTCTTTTCCCCCTTTATTCTTTTCCCCCTTTATTTGTCACCTTGTTTCTTTTCCCCCTTTATTTGTCACCTTGTTTCTTTTCCCCCTTTATTTGTCACCTTGTTTCTTTTCCCCCTTTATTTGTCACCTTGTTTCTTTTCCCCCTTTATTTGTCGCCTTGTTTCTTTTCCCCCTTTATTTGTCACCTTGTTTCTTTTCCCCCTTTATTTGTCACTGTGTTTCTTTTCCCCCTTTATTTGTCACCTTGTTTCTTTTCCTTTTCCCCCTTTATTTGTCACCTTGTTTCTTTTCCCCCTTTATTTGTCACCTTGTTTCTTTTCCCCCTTTATTTGTCACCTTGTTTCTTTTCCCCCTTTATTTGTCGCCTTGTTTCTTTTCCCCCTTTATTTGTCACCTTGTTTCTTTTCCCCCTTTATTTGTCACCTTGTTTCTTTTCCCCCTTTATTTGTCACCTTGTTTCTTTTCCCCCTTTATTTGTCACCTTGTTTCTTTTCCCCCTTTATTTGTCGCCTTGTTTCTTTTCCCCCTTTATTTGTCGCCTTGTTTCTTTTCCCCCTTTATTTGTCACCTTGTTTCTTTTCCCCCTTTATTTGTCACCTTGTTTCTTTTCCCCCTTTATTTGTCACCTTGTTTCTTTTCCCCCTTTATTTGTCGCCTTGTTTCTTTTCCCCCTTTATTTGTCGCCTTGTTTCTTTTCCCCCTTTATTTGTCACTTTGTTTCTTTTCCCCCTTTATTTGTCACCTTGTTTCTTTTCCCCCTTTATTTGTCACCTTGTTTCTTTTCCCCCTTTATTTGTCACCTTGTTTCTTTTCCCCCTTTATTTGTCACCTTGTTTCTTTTCCCCCTTTATTTGTCGCCTTGTTTCTTTTCCCCCTTTATTTGTCACCTTGTTTCTTTTCCCCCTTTATTTGTCACCTTGTTTCTTTTCCCCCTTTATTTGTCACCTTGTTTCTTTTCCCCCTTTATTTGTCACCTTGTGTTTCTTTTCCCCCTTTATTTGTCACCTTGTTTCTTTTCCCCCTTTATTTGTCACCTTGTTTCTTTTCCCCCTTTATTTGTCACCTTGTTTCTTTTCCCCCTTTATTTGTCCCCTTGTTTCTTTTCCCCCTTTATTTGTCGCCTTGTTTCTTTTCCCCCTTTATTTGTCACCTTGTTTCTTTTCCCCCTTTATTTGTCACCTTGTTTCTTTTCCCCCTTTATTTGTCACCTTGTTTCTTTTCCCCCTTTATTTGTCACCTTGTTTCTTTTCCCCCTTTATTTGTCACCTTGTTTCTTTTCCCCCTTTATTTGTCTTTTCCCCCTTTATTTGTCACCTTGTTTCTTTTCCCCCTTTATTTGTCGCCTTGTTTCTTTTCCCCCTTTATTTGTCACCTTGTTTCTTTTCCCCCTTTATTTGTCGCCTTGTTTCTTTTCCCCCTTTATTTGTCACCTTGTTTCTTTTCCCCCTTTATTTGTCACCTTGTTTCTTTTCCCCCTTTATTTGTCGCCTTGTTTCTTTTCCCCCTTTATTTGTCACCTTGTTTCTTTTCCCCCTTTATTTGTCGCCTTGTTTCTTTTCCCCCTTTATTTGTCACTGTGTTTCTTTTCCCCCTTTATTTGTCGCTGTGTTTCTTTTCCCCCTTTCTTTTCCCCCTTTATTTGTCACCTTGTTTCTTTTCCCCCTTTATTTGTCACCTTGTTTCTTTTCCCCCTTTATTTGTCGCCTTGTTTCTTTTCCCCCTTTATTTGTCACCTTTTCCCCCTTTATTTGTTTCTTTTCCCCCTTTATTTGTCGCCTTGTTTCTTTTCCCCCTTTATTTGTCGCCTTGTTTCTTTTCCCCCTTTATTTGTCGCCTTGTTTCTTTTCCCCCTTTATTTGTCGCCTTGTTTCTTTTCCCCCTTTATTTGTCGCCTTGTTTCTTTTCCCCCTTTATTTGTCACCTTGTTTCTTTTCCCCCTTTATTTGTCGCCTTGTTTCTTTTCCCCCTTTATTTGTCACCTTGTTTCTTTTCCCCCTTTATTTGTCACCTTGTTTCTTTTCCCCCTTTATTTGTCACCTTGTTTCTTTTCCCCCTTTATTTGTCACCTTGTTTCTTTTCCCCCTTTATTTGTCGCTGTGTTTCTTTTCCCCCTTTATTTGTCACCTTGTTTCTTTTCCCCCTTTATTTGTCACCTTGTTTCTTTTCCCCCTTTATTTGTCGCCTTGTTTCTTTTCCCCCTTTATTTGTCGCTGTGTTTCTTTTCCCCCTTTATTTGTCACCTTGTTTCTTTTCCCCCTTTATTTGTCACCTTGTTTCTTTTCCCCCTTTATTTGTCACCTTGTTTCTTTTCCCCCTTTATTTGTCACCTTGTTTCTTTTCCCCCTTTATTTGTCACCTTGTTTCTTTTCCCCCTTTATTTGTCACCTTGTTTCTTTTCCCCCTTTATTTGTCACCTTGTTTCTTTTCCCCCTTTATTTGTCACCTTGTTTCTTTTCCCCCTTTATTTGTCACCTTGTTTCTTTTCCCCCTTTATTTGTCGCTTTGTTTCTTTTCCCCCTTTATTTGTCACCTTGTTTCTTTTCCCCCTTTATTTGTCACCTTGTTTCTTTTCCCCCTTTATTTGTCGCTGTGTTTCTTTTCCCCCTTTATTTGTCACCTTGTTTCTTTTCCCCCTTTATTTGTCACCTTGTTTCTTTTCCCCCTTTATTTGTCACCTTGTTTCTTTTCCCCCTTTATTTGTCGCCTTGTTTCTTTTCCCCCTTTATTTGTCACCTTGTTTCTTTTCCCCCTTTATTTGTCACCTTGTTTCTTTTCCCCCTTTATTTGTCACCTTGTTTCTTTTCCCCCTTTATTTGTCGCCTTGTTTCTTTTCCCCCTTTATTTGTCGCCTTGTTTCTTTTCCCCCTTTATTTGTCACCTTGTTTCTTTTCCCCCTTTATTTGTCACCTTGTTTCTTTTCCCCCTTTATTTGTCACCTTGTTTCTTTTCCCCCTTTATTTGTCACCTTGTTTCTTTTCCCCCTTTATTTGTCACCTTGTTTCTTTTCCCCCTTTATTTGTCACCTTGTTTCTTTTCCCCCTTTATTTGTCACCTTGTTTCTTTTCCCCCTTTATTTGTCACCTTGTTTCTTTTCCCCCTTTATTTGTCGCTGTGTTTCTTTTCCCCCTTTATTTGTCACCTTGTTTCTTTTCCCCCTTTATTTGTCGCTGTGTTTCTTTTCCCCCTTTATTTGTCACCTTGTTTCTTTTCCCCCTTTATTTGTCACCTTGTTTCTTTTCCCCCTTCGTTTCTTTTCCCCCTTTATTTGTCACCTTGTTTCTTTTCCCCCTTTATTTGTCACCTTGTTTCTTTTCCCCCTTTATTTGTCGCCTTTTCCCCCTTTATTTGTCACCTTGTTTCTTTTCCCCCTTTATTTGTCACCTTGTTTCTTTTCCCCCTTTATTTGTCACCTTGTTTCTTTTCCCCCTTTATTTGTCACCTTGTTTCTTTTCCCCCTTTATTTGTCACCTTGTTTCTTTTCCCCCTTTATTTGTCACCTTGTTTCTTTTCCCCCTTTATTTGTCACCTTGTTTCTTTTCCCCCTTTATTTGTCACCTTGTTTCTTTTCCCCCTTTATTTGTCACCTTGTTTCTTTTCCCCCTTTATTTGTCACCTTGTTTCTTTTCCCCCTTTATTTGTCGCCTTGTTTCTTTTCCCCCTTTATTTGTCACCTTGTTTCTTTTCCCCCTTTATTTGTCGCCTTGTTTCTTTTCCCCCTTTATTTGTCACCTTGTTTCTTTTCCCCCTTTATTTGTCGCCTTGTTTCTTTTCCCCCTTTATTTGTCACCTTGTTTCTTTTCCCCCTTTATTTGTCGCCTTGTTTCTTTTCCCCCTTTATTTGTCGCCTTGTTTCTTTTCCCCCTTTATTTGTCGCCTTGTTTCTTTTCCCCCTTTATTTGTCACCTTGTTTCTTTTCCCCCTTTATTTGTCGCCTTGTTTCTTTTCCCCCTTTATTTGTCGCTGTGTTTCTTTTCCCCCTTTATTTGTCACCTTGTTTCTTTTCCCCCTTTATTTGTCACCTTGTTTCTTTTCCCCCTTTATTTGTCACCTTGTTTCTTTTCCCCCTTTATTTGTCACCTTGTTTCTTTTCCCCCTTTATTTGTCACCTTGTTTCTTTTCCCCCTTTATTTGTCACCTTGTTTCTTTTCCCCCTTTATTTGTCACCTTGTTTCTTTTCCCCCTTTATTTGTCACCTTGTTTCTTTTCCCCCTTTATTTGTCACCTTGTTTCTTTTCCCCCTTTATTTGTCGCTGTGTTTCTTTTCCCCCTTTATTTGTCACCTTGTTTCTTTTCCCCCTTTATTTGTCGCTTGTTTCTTTTCCCCCTTTATTTGTCACCTTGTTTCTTTTCCCCCTTTATTTGTCACCTTGTTTCTTTTCCCCCTTTATTTGTCACCTTGTTTCTTTTCCCCCTTTATTTGTCACCTTGTTTCTTTTCCCCCTTTATTTGTCACCTTGTTTCTTTTCCCCCTTTATTTGTCGCCTTGTTTCTTTTCCCCCTTTATTTGTCGCCTTGTTTCTTTTCCCCCTTTATTTGTCGCCTTGTTTCTTTTCCCCCTTTATTTGTCACCTTGTTTCTTTTCCCCCTTTATTTGTCACCTTGTTTCTTTTCCCCCTTTATTTGTCGCTGTGTTTCTTTTCCCCCTTTATTTGTCACCTTGTTTCTTTTCCCCCTTTATTTGTCACCTTGTTTCTTTTCCCCCTTTATTTGTCACCTTGTTTCTTTTCTGTGTTTCTTTTCCCCCTTTATTTGTCACCTTGTTTCTTTTCCCCCTTTATTTGTCACCTTGTTTCTTTTCCCCCTTTATTTGTCGCTGTGTTTCTTTTCCCCCTTTATTTGTCCCTTGTTTCTTTATTTGTCACCTTGTTTCTTTTCCCCCTTTATTTGTCACCTTGTTTCTTTTCCCCCTTTATTTGTCACCTTGTTTCTTTTCCCCCTTTATTTGTCACCTTGTTTCTTTTCCCCCTTTATTTGTCACCTTGTTTCTTTTCCCCCTTTATTTGTCACCTTGTTTCTTTTCCCCCTTTATTTGTCACCTTTTTCCCCCTTTATTTGTCGCCTTGTTTCTTTTCCCCCTTTATTTGTCACCTTGTTTCTTTTCCCCCTTTATTTGTCACCTTGTTTCTTTTCCCCCTTTATTTGTCGCCTTGTTTCTTTTCCCCCTTTATTTGTCACCTTGTTTCTTTTCCCCCTTTATTTGTCACCTTGTTTCTTTTCCCCCTTTATTTGTCGCTGTTTTTCTTTTCCCCCTTTATTTGTCGCCTTGTTTCTTTTCCCCCTTTATTTGTCACCTTGTTTCTTTTCCCCCTTTATTTGTCACCTTGTTTCTTTTCCCCCTTTATTTGTCACCTTGTTTCTTTTCCCCCTTTATTTGTCACCTTGTTTCTTTTCCCCCTTTATTTGTCCCTTTTATTTGTCACCTTGTTTCTTTTCCCCCTTTATTTGTCACCTTGTTTCTTTTCCCCCTTTATTTGTCGCTGTGTTTCTTTTCCCCCTTTATTTGTCGCCTTGTTTCTTTTCCCCCTTTATTTGTCGCCTTGTTTCTTTTCCCCCTTTATTTGTCACCTTGTTTCTTTTCCCCCTTTATTTGTCACCTTGTTTCTTTTCCCCCTTTATTTGTCACCTTGTTTCTTTTCCCCCTTTATTTGTCCCTTGTTTCTTTTCCCCCTTTATTTGTCACCTTGTTTCTTTTCCCCCTTTATTTGTCACCTTGTTTCTTTTCCCCCTTTATTTGTCGCCTTGTTTCTTTTCCCCCTTTATTTGTCGCTGTGTTTC
>CM065699.1:44064884-44067384 GCA_017654935.2 Phymorhynchus buccinoides | reverse complement strand
GCAAAAGCTGACATTACATTTCAATTGAAAAATGAAAAGGACAGAGAGAGAGAAGGGGGGGGGGGGGGGGGGGGGGGCGTATGGAAATAGAAATAGAGGGGGGGTTCGCCGCCTAGCGCATCAAACCCATGTCTGACCCCACTTTTTGCTCCTTTTGCTATATTTGATGTTTGCTGTTTAATTGTTTGTCTGTGTTGATAAAGGCGCATTCGCCGAAATATCCAGTAGTTTTGTTTTGTCTCTTGTGAATAAAATAACGTCACTTTGCACTTGTCGTGTAGTTGTTTGTTTGCTGTATGTTCCAGT
Source organism: Phymorhynchus buccinoides (assembly GCA_017654935.2). Classification (NCBI taxonomy): domain Eukaryota; kingdom Metazoa; phylum Mollusca; class Gastropoda; order Neogastropoda; family Raphitomidae; genus Phymorhynchus; species Phymorhynchus buccinoides. The sequence continues at coordinate 44,067,078 of CM065699.1, read as the reverse complement.
GACGTTGCAGTCTGTTTCATTTTTTTATTCTCAGTACTTTGAATCCGAACAGTTCACAGTCGTGGGGTTGAAGTTAGGTCCGTCTTTTCTTCTGTCCATGTATTAAAGTTTGTGTTGTAGGCCTATCTGTCGAGTCCAATAGGCTTAATTGCGGATTAAGCTTAATAGGCAACATTCTGTGTCTATTAGGCTTAATGGGCAGGATAAATCGTGACGTTTGCTCATTTATGTTAATGTGCAGGGACCTCGGTGCGCGTTAGGTCTAGGCCTAATATGCACAAACTGAGCAGTTAGTAGAGTGGTTTAGAGAGAGAGAGAGAGAGAGAGGGGAGAGAGAGAGAGAGAGAGAGAGAGAGAGAGAGAGAGAGAGAGAGAGAGAGAGAGAGAGAGAGAGAGAGAGAGAGAGAGAGAGAGAGAGAGAGAGAGAGAGATGATTTACTGAGCACGCCATAAGCTCTGCTTGTTGTTGCTTCAGTTATGTCATAGTTGTTGTTCATGTTGATTTGGAAAATAAAACATTTAAACCAGAGGATTTACTCTGATCTGTAGTCTTGATCGGGCTGGCTTTGAAAATCAATTAGATCAACATATCCCCCTGTGCAGAAACGTTGTGACAGGATGGGCTTTGTGGCAGCGCAAAATGTTACAACGCGGCAAAATGTTACAATTGCAACAAATTGCGTGAGGTGCCCGGGACAAAATGCTACAACGCGTCAAAATGTTACCATTGAAAACTTTCAATCAAAGGTGGGCGCCTCGCGCAAAATGTTACAATTGTATCAAACTTTTAAAATTGTAACATTTTGCCGCAGGCTTTCCGTGTAAAATGTTACAACGCGGCAAAATGCTACAATTGTAACATTTTGCCGCAGGACTTTCCGCGCAAAATGTTACAAGGCGTCAAAATGTTACAACATTTTGACGCGTTGTAACATTTTGCGCTGCCACAGGCTTCACTACATTAATTTTGTTCGTCTGGCACGTTTTCAGCAGACAGTTCTCACAAAGGGAGAGGTAGAACTTGAGCTGATATTTCGTGACATTGACATACTTTTTGGATAATTCTTTTTCAGTTCTTTTTTCACCACCGTGTCCACATGCAATATGCGCTTCTCGAATTGCAAAAATATAATCTACAAGAGAGACGTAGAACTGAAGCTGGTCTGTGTTTCCTGGCCTGACCAACTTCTTCACATCTCCCAGTTCAACAACGTCGTACTTTTTTTAAATTTTAAATTCGTGTTCATCAGGCCGCTCTTTCACAGCAGAACACAAGAGTTATAATGCCGGTGTCGTATAGAATATTGTCGCCGTGAAATACGGTCGCTACGACAGCATTTCACCGTAGATCCTATCGCTAGCGACACGATCTATGGTGAAATTATGTCGCTGCCGTGAGTGAAATACGGTCGCCGCGACAGAATTTCACCGTTGATCCTAGCGACACGATTTATGGTGAAATACTGTCGCGACACTATTTCACCATAAAAACAGTCGCTCTATTTCATAGCAAATACACTATTTCACAGCAAATACGATCGCTACGCGACACTATTTCACCATATATGGAGTTATAAAAGAAACTACACACGTGTACTTTATATGCTCACAAAAGAAAGGCTCATTCAAATCATTTCAAATTCCATTATTTGTGTACGCACAATCTTGCTTTTTATTGTTTAAGTGTTGATACAATAGCTCAACAAACAATAGCTCAACAAACAATAGCTCAACAAACAATAGCTCAACATCACGCTGAGAGGAATTCACGAAAACAGCCCCCCCCCCCCCCCCCCCCCCCCCAAGTGATAAACGGTCATCTTTGTCAGCATCACTGTTCCAATCTGAGGCTTTGCTCACTCAGTGCTCATTAGAATTAATGCGCAGACCATTAGGCATTAGACTTAATGCACATAAAATTGCACGTTAGGCTTATTGAGCAAAGTTCCTTGCTCATTAAGTTTAATGCGCAGGTCAATCATATATCTGTGCTATGGATGTCTGTGTGTCTGTCTCTCTCTCTCTCTCTCTCTCTCTCTCTCTCTCTCTCTCTCTCTCTCTCTCTCTCTCTCTCTCTCTCTCTCTCTCTCTCTCTCTCTCTCTCTCTCTTGTCTCTGTGTGTGTCTCTCTCTCTCTCTCTCTCTCTCTCTCTCTCTCTCTCTCTCTCTCTCTCTCTCTCTCTCTCTCTCTCTCT
>CM065699.1:44049884-44059884 GCA_017654935.2 Phymorhynchus buccinoides | reverse complement strand
TCACAGTCTGAAGTTTAGATTAGCTTAAGAAAATGCATAGGTCCTACTCATTTTAAAGCACTTTTTGGAGTATTTAGAGACCATAACAAATATTGTCCTGTATAAATATGAAAGATGGGATGCTTGAGAGCACGAAAATGCCCATAACTCAAAACTGAAAAAGAAGAAGATATTTTTGACTTTGCAAGCCTGTTGTGAGAAACTAGCCCAGCGACTTAATGTCCCTGTCGTGGGGCTGGGTCACATATTGGCGATCAGCATCACTCAGGAGATACAGTGGGAGACATTTCAAAGTGCTATTCTGCTGACTGCTATTCTACACACCCAGGCTGTTCACATTAAGACAAACAACTGCTGTTTAAAAACCGTTGATAGTAGACCCCTATAACCATGTGTATTCGTGATCAGCATTAGCGGGGAAATGCAGTGGGGAACATTTTAAAGTGCTATGCTGGCGACTGCTATTCTGAAGACATTGGCCGTTTGCTTAACACAAACAAATATACTTTGAAAACCGTTGGTTGGAGATCCCTATAACCATGTATATTCATGGTCAGCATCACCAAGGGAATGCAGTTGGAGACATTTCGAAATGCTACAGTGGCAACTGCTATTCAAAGACCTGCGCTTAGCATTGGCTATTGTTTGGACACCATTGTGTTTACACTCACATAACCATGACCTAAGGAATGCATTGGGAGAGATTTGAAGTTCCTTGACCTTAACATTTGACCTTAAGGCTGTTGCATGAAAAGGGGCTGTATTTCGAGAACCACTGGAAGGAATTACTTCACTTTTGTTGTGGAAGTGTATCAATAAAGGACACAAAGAGGACGGGTGCAGAGATGTGGGGCAGGGGAGGTGAGTCAGGGGAGTGTAATGGGTCAAAGACATCAGACATCAGCATCGCCTACAGAAGTTACCAGACCACATCTTGAACCTCCAGTGCAAACCTCCGCCAAGGAGCATGGCCCAATAAAGACACAGGGGATATTTTGAACCTCTGGTGCAAACCTCCGCCACAGAATAACTGCCGCGAAGACAAGAGCTGCTAGTGTCTAATAAGTTACCAGCAGCCGCTTTGTGGCGAATGTTGTTGTCCCGTGTGCTTTGCAGACACCACAGTATTATGAAGTAAGGACGCTCCATGTGATAGCTGCTTTCTGCTGCTTTCTCTTTAAAGTAGAACACCCCTGCTGTTAGTCCTTTATGATGATTTTATTCCAGGCAAAACATCCTCTACTTCTGGTTGCTTTCTGATCCTTTCTCTATAGCGCAGAAATCCTTACTCCGAGCTGTGATGCTGTATGTTCTGGATAGAGCACCCTCACCACTAGCTGCTTTCTGATGATGTATGTTCTGGGTAGAGCACCCTCACTGCTTTCTGACTAGCTGCTGCTTTCTGATGATGTCTGTTCTGGGTAGAGCACCCTTACCACTAGCTGCTTTCTGATGATGTATGTTCTGGGTATGTATGTTCTGGGTAGAGCACCCTTACCACTAGCTGCTTTCTGATGATGTATGTTCTGGGTAGAGCACCCTTACCACTAGCTGCTTTCTGATGCTGTATGTTCTGGGTAGAGCACCCTTACCACTAGCTGCTTTCTGATGATGTATGTTCTGGGTAGAGCACCCTTACCACTAGCTGCTTTCTGATGATGTATGTTCTGGGTAGAGCACCCTCACCACTAGCTGCTTTCTGATGATGTATGTTCTGGGTAGAGCACCCTTACCACTAGCTGCTTTCTGATGCTGTAGAGCACCCTCACCACTAGCTGCTTTCTGATGTTCTGGGTAGAGCACCCTTACCACTAGCTGCTTTCTGATGCTGTATGTTCTGGGTAGAGCACCCTTACCACTAGCTGCTTTCTGATGATGTATGTTCTGGGTAGAGCACCCTTACCACTAGCTGCTTTCTGATGCTGTCTGTTCTGGGTAGAGCACCCTCACCACTAGCTGCTTTCTGATGCTGCTTTCTGATGATGTCTTTCTGATATGTTCTGGGTAGAGCACCCTTACCACTAGCTGCTTTCTGATGATGTCTGTTCTGGGTAGAGCACCCTTACCACTAGCTGCTTTCTGATGCTGTATGTTCTGGGTAGAGCACCCTCACCACTAGCTGCTTTCTGATGCTGTCTGTTCTGGGTAGAGCACCCTCACCACTAGCTGCTTTCTGATGCTGTCTGTTCTGGGTAGAGCACCCTTACCACTAGCTGCTTTCTGATGCTGTATGTTCTGGGTAGAGCACCCTCACCACTAGCTGCTTTCTGATGATGTATGTTCTGGGTAGAGCACCCTTACCACTAGCTGCTTTCTGATGATGTATGTTCTGGGTAGAGCACCCTTACCACTAGCTGCTTTCTGATGATGTATGTTCTGGGTAGAGCACCCTTACCACTAGCTGCTTTCTGATGCTGTCTGTTCTGGGTAGAGCACCCTTACCACTAGCTGCTTTCTGATGATGTATGTTCTGGGTAGAGCACCCTCACCACTAGCTGCTTTCTGATGCTGTCTGTTCTGGGTAGAGCACCCTTACCACTAGCTGCTTTCTGATGATGTATGTTCTGGGTAGAGCACCCTTACCACTAGCTGCTTTCTGATGATGTATGTTCTGGGTAGAGCACCCTCACCACTAGCTGCTTTCTGATGATGTATGTTCTGGGTAGAGCACCCTTACCACTAGCTGCTTTCTGATGCTGTATGTTCTGGGTAGAGCACCCTCACCACTAGCTGCTTTCTGATGATGTCTGTTCTGGGTAGAGCACCCTTACCACTAGCTGCTTTCTGATGCTGTCTGTTCTGGGTAGAGCACCCTTACCACTAGCTGCTTTCTGATGATGTCTGTTCTGGGTAGAGCACCCTTACCACTAGCTGCTTTCTGATGATGTCTGTTCTGGGTAGAGCACCCTCACCACTAGCTGCTTTCTGATGAGAGCACCCTTACCACTAGTGCTTTCTGATGTGTCTGTTCTGGGTAGAGCACCCTTACCACTAGCTGCTTTCTGATGCTGTATGTTCTGGGTAGAGCACCCTTACCACTAGCTGCTTTCTGATGCTGTATGTTCTGGGTAGAGCACCCTCACCACTAGCTGCTTTCTGATGCTGTCTGTTCTGGGTAGAGCACCCTTACCACTAGCTGCTTTCTGATGCTGTCTGTTCTGGGTAGAGCACCCTTACCACTAGCTGCTTTCTGATGCTGTCTGTTCTGGGTAGAGCACCCTTACCACTAGCTGCTTTCTGATGATGTATGTTCTGGGTAGAGCACCCTTACCACTAGCTGCTTTCTGATGATGTCTGTTCTGGGTAGAGCACCCTCACCACTAGCTGCTTTCTGATGATGTCTGTTCTGGGTAGAGCACCCTTACCACTAGCTGCTTTCTGATGATGTCTGTTCTGGGTAGAGCACCCTCACCACTAGCTGCTTTCTGATGATGTCTGTTCTGGGTAGAGCACCCTTACCACTAGCTGCTTTCTGATGATGTATGTTCTGGGTAGAGCACCCTTACCACTAGCTGCTTTCTGATGCTGTCTGTTCTGGGTAGAGCACCCTTACCACTAGCTGCTTTCTGATGCTGTATGTTCTGGGTAGAGCACCCTTACCACTAGCTGCTTTCTGATGCTGTATGTTCTGGGTAGAGCACCCTTACCACTAGCTGCTTTCTGATGCTGTATGTTCTGGGTAGAGCACCCTTACCACTAGCTGCTTTCTGATGATGTATGTTCTGGGTAGAGCACCCTCACCACTAGCTGCTTTCTGATGCTGTCTGTTCTGGGTAGAGCACCCTTACCACTAGCTGCTTTCTGATGCTGTATGTTCTGGGTAGAGCACCCTTACCACTAGCTGCTTTCTGATGCTGTATGTTCTGGGTAGAGCACCCTTACCACTAGCTGCTTTCTGATGCTGTATGTTCTGGGTAGAGCACCCTCACCACTAGCTGCTTTCTGATGCTGTCTGTTCTGGGTAGAGCACCCTCACCACTAGCTGCTTTCTGATGATGTCTGTTCTGGGTAGAGCACCCTCACCACTAGCTGCTTTCTGATGATGTCTGTTCTGGGTAGAGCACCCTTACCACTAGCTGCTTTCTGATGCTGTCTGTTCTGGGTAGAGCACCCTCACCACTAGCTGCTTTCTGATGCTGTCTGTTCTGGGTAGAGCACCCTTACCACTAGCTGCTTTCTGATGCTGTATGTTCTGGGTAGAGCACCCTCACCACTAGCTGCTTTCTGATGATGTCTGTTCTGGGTAGAGCACCCTTACCACTAGCTGCTTTCTGATGATGTCTGTTCTGGGTAGAGCACCCTTACCACTAGCTGCTTTCTGATGATGTCTGTTCTGGGTAGAGCACCCTCACCACTAGCTGCTTTCTGATGCTGTATGTTCTGGGTAGAGCACCCTTACCACTAGCTGCTTTCTGATGATGTATGTTCTGGGTAGAGCACCCTTACCACTAGCTGCTTTCTGATGATGTCTGTTCTGGGTAGAGCACCCTTACCACTAGCTGCTTTCTGATGATGTATGTTCTGGGTAGAGCACCCTTTAGCTGCTTTCTGATGCTGTCTGTTCTGGGTAGAGCACCCTCACCACTAGCTGCTTTCTGATGCTGTCTGTTCTGGGTAGAGCACCCTCACCACTAGCTGCTTTCTGATGCTGTCTGTTCTGGGTAGAGCACCCTCACCACTAGCTGCTTTCTGATGCTGTCTGTTCTGGGTAGAGCACCCTTACCACTAGCTGCTTTCTGATGATGTCTGTTCTGGGTAGAGCACCCTTACCACTAGCTGCTTTCTGATGCTGTAGAGCACCCTCACCACTAGCTGTTCTGGGTAGAGCACCCTCACCACTAGCTGCTTTCTGATGCTGTTTCTGATGTTCTGGGTAGAGCACCCTCACCACTAGCTGCTTTCTGATGCTGTATGTTCTGGGTAGAGCACCCTCACCACTAGCTGCTTTCTGATGCTGTATGTTCTGGGTAGAGCACCCTTACCACTAGCTGCTTTCTGATGCTGTATGTTCTGGGTAGAGCACCCTTACCACTAGCTGCTTTCTGATGCTGTATGTTCTGGGTAGAGCACCCTTACCACTAGCTGCTTTCTGATGCTGTATGTTCTGGGTAGAGCACCCTTACCACTAGCTGCTTTCTGATGCTGTCTGTTCTGGGTAGAGCACCCTTACCACTAGCTGCTTTCTGATGCTGTATGTTCTGGGTAGAGCACCCTTACCACTAGCTGCTTTCTGATGCTGTTTCTGTTCTGGGTAGAGCACCCTCACCACTAGCTGCTTTCTGATGCTGTATGTTCTGGGTAGAGCACCCTTACCACTAGCTGCTTTCTGATGCTGTATGTTCTGGGTAGAGCACCCTTACCACTAGCTGCTTTCTGATGCTGTCTGTTCTGGGTAGAGCACCCTCACCACTAGCTGCTTTCTGATGCTGTCTGTTCTGGGTAGAGCACCCTTACCACTAGCTGCTTTCTGATGATGTCTGTTCTGGGTAGAGCACCCTTACCACTAGCTGCTTTCTGATGATGTCTGTTCTGGGTAGAGCACCCTTACCACTAGCTGCTTTCTGATGCTGTCTGTTCTGGGTAGAGCACCCTTACCACTAGCTGCTTTCTGATGCTGTCTGTTCTGGGTAGAGCACCCTCACCACTAGCTGCTTTCTGATGCTGTCTGTTCTGGGTAGAGCACCCTCACCACTAGCTGCTTTCTGATGATGTCTGTTCTGGGTAGAGCACCCTCACCACTAGCTGCTTTCTGATGCTGTCTGTTCTGGGTAGAGCACCCTTACCACTAGCTGCTTTCTGATGATGTCTGTTCTGGGTAGAGCACCCTCACCACTAGCTGCTTTCTGATGCTGTCTGTTCTGGGTAGAGCACCCTTACCACTAGCTGCTTTCTGATGCTGTCTGTTCTGGGTAGAGCACCCTTACCACTAGCTGCTTTCTGATGATGTCTGTTCTGGGTAGAGCACCCTTACCACTAGCTGCTTTCTGATGCTGTCTGTTCTGGGTAGAGCACCCTCACCACTAGCTGCTTTCTGATGCTGTCTGTTCTGGGTAGAGCACCCTTACCACTAGCTGCTTTCTGATGCTGTCTGTTCTGGGTAGAGCACCCTCACTACTAGCTGCTTTCTGATGCTGTCTGTTCTGGGTAGAGCACCCTCACCACTAGCTGCTTTCTGATGCTGTCTGTTCTGGGTAGAGCACCCTTACCACTAGCTGCTTTCTGATGCTGTCTGTTCTGGGTAGAGCACCCTTACCACTAGCTGCTTTCTGATGCTGTCTGTTCTGGGTAGAGCACCCTTACCACTAGCTGCTTTCTGATGCTGTCTGTTCTGGGTAGAGCACCCTCACCACTAGCTGCTTTCTGATGATGTCTGTTCTGGGTAGAGCACCCTCACCACTAGCTGCTTTCTGATGATGTCTGTTCTGGGTAGAGCACCCTTACCACTAGCTGCTTTCTGATGATGTCTGTTCTGGGTAGAGCACCCTTACCACTAGCTGCTTTCTGATGATGTCTGTTCTGGGTAGAGCACCCTCACCACTAGCTGCTTTCTGATGATGTCTGTTCTGGGTAGAGCACCCTCACCACTAGCTGCTTTCTGATGATGTCTGTTCTGGGTAGAGCACCCTTACCACTAGCTGCTTTCTGATGATGTCTGTTCTGGGTAGAGCACCCTCACTACTAGCTGCTTTATGATGATGTCTGTTCTGGGTAGAGCAGCCTCACTACTAGCTGCTTTCTGATGATGTCTGTTCTGGGTAGAGCACCCTTACCACTAGCTGCTTTCTGGTGCTTGCTTTCTCTTCTGAGCAGAACATCCCTGCTGTTGGCTGCTTCCACATGATTTCCTTTCAAAGCAAATCATCCACACCATTAGCTGCTTTATCACGCCTTTACTCCAGGCAGAACATCCTCTAATTCTGTCCTTTCTCTTCTCGGCAGAAGATCCCTCCACTTTGCCTCACACGCTTCGCTAGTTCGCCTCCACAGCTTCACCCGATGGTCCGACTATCACCGGTGTACATTTTTAACACGGTTTGGCGGTCCAGTATTTGATCAGCACATCGTCAGTCACGGGGTACACCACAGCCACGGAGCTGCTCTTCCCCTCACACACTTTCCCAGTTCGTCTCCACAGCTTCATCTCCGCAATGTTGACCACCTGCATGTCCCCCTGAGCCTCCTGGCACAGCCCCAGGAACACGTCCTCCATGTGAAAGAACGGCACGTCCTGGCACACCCTGCTGAGCCGAGCAGCCACCCGGAGGGACCCCACGTAGGTTGGCCCGTGGGCGTAGCTTGGGTACCGTCGGTCCGGGTAGGATGTGCACGAGGCGTACCTGGAGGTTGTTATTATTGTTTATGTCAGAGTTCATACAGAGAGAGAGAGAGAGAGAGAGATGCAGACACATATAGGCAGACAGACAGACAAGCACATACAGACACACACGCACATGCGCGAACACGCACGCACACACACACACACACACACACACGCACTAATACACACACAAAACAACACACATTTCCACATACCTGCAGGCTACATTCACATAGTTACAATTTTTTTAAAAACATTTATTGTCTAAGATCACTGTAAGGTAGATAAACGTTAAATTAAAGAACGAACACACGCGTGTAAAAAATCGATGACAAAGATTATTACTTATGATCCCCAATAAAGATCATTTCGGCTTGACTTCACATTTAGATAATCAGAGAGAGGGGGGAGGGAGGGAGGGAGGGAGACGCTGAGACAAACAGTCAGCAGACAGCCAAACGAAAAAGACTTAGAGACATAGAGAAACTAGAGCGTTAAGACGCTAGACCACCAGCGCGGCAGCATTTCGGGTCCAGTGACCTTGACCTTTGACCTATGACCTTGATTTTCGAACTTGGTCTAAATATCCTCAGTACCTACCCGCAATCACAATTTGAGTGTCCTAGGGCCCTGCGTTCAAACATTATCGTGCCAGGTGCTTGACCTATGACTTTCATTTTTGAATTTGGCTGAGATATGCTTAGTACCTATCCGCATGCAAACATTGAGCGTCCTGTGTCCCTCCGTTCAATCGTTATCGTGCCAGGTGCTTGGCAGCATTTTCGGCGCCAATGACCTTGACCTTCATTTTTGAACTTGGTCTAGCTATCTTTAGTACCTATCCGCATGCAACATTTGAGCGTCCTAGGTCCCTCCGTTATCGTCCAAGGTGCTTGGCAGCATTTTCGGCTCCAGTGACCTTGACCTTTGATCTATGACCTTCATTTTTGAACTTGGCCTAGATATTCTTAGTACCTATCGGCATGCAAAATTTGAGCGTCCTAGATCCCTCCGTTATTGTCACCGGTGTTTGGCAGCATTTTCGGCTCCAGTGACCTTGACCTTTCATCTATGACCTTCATTTTTGAACTTGGTCTAGCTATCTTTAGTACCTATCCGCATGGAACATGTGAGCGTCCTAGGTCCCTCCGTTATCGTCCCAGGTGTTTGGCAGCATTTTCGTCTCCAGTGACCTTGACCTTTGATCTATGACCTTCATGTTTGAACTTGGCCTATATATAAATTCTTAGTACCTATAGGCATGCAAAATGTGAGCGATAATTTGAGCGTCCTAGGTCCTTCCGTGCAAACGTTATCGTGTTAATATAGTCATCCAGTCACATAGGAACAGAATCTTCTGAAAACATTACCAGCTTTGCTCCGCGGCTGGTAATTATACTAGAACGAAAGAAGGTGTACCATTTATCAAAAGGTTATATGATACATGCATAGCATTAGAGAGAGACGGAGACACACAGACAGATACACAAACAGACAGCGGACATTTAATAAAGAGGCAGACAGAAATATAAAGGTAAAGAAGGTGTACCATTTTTCAAAAGGTTTTCTTTCTATGCTGCCATCGTCTCTACGGTAGCCTCCCAACCCGTGCTGTAAAGCTGAGCTGTGTGTGTTCAGAACAGGCAGCAGGGCAGGTGTGTTGATCCAAACGTCGTCATCCACCTTCTGGAAATACCTGAAAACGCACGCACGAGCACACGCGCGCGCATGCACGCACGAGCACACGCGCACGCACGCACACACACACACACACGCACGTACACGCACACGCACGCACACACACACACACACGCGCGCGCGCAAAGTACACACGCACGCATGCACACACACTGTTGAGTGCAGGTAGTGCATGTGTGTTGACTTGGACACCTTAACCTATCCAATGAAAGTCTCCCTCAGAACCTCCACCAGCAGCAAAAACAACAACAACGACGACGAAAACAACAACAACAATAACAACGACAACAACAACAACTACAGCAACGACAACAACAACATTTCATTTCAAATTTCCTTGACCGACAACAACAATATAATATAGCTTGAAGTTTCTCACACAAAAATAATCCGAAAACAGCATTCCGAAAGTTATGAACAAAACTCACTGCACCAATTTACACTTTACCTTTGCCGGACATAAAGCCTGAAACCACCAACAGACAGTTCAAAATGTAAGGGGTAAATCTAATAACTTTAACAACAATTCGGGAAAGATGAAAATGGCAACTGCTTAATTAATATAACAAATTGTAATTTAGGGCGGAGAGAGAGAGAGAGAGAGAGAGAGAGAGAGAGAGAGAGAGAGAGAGAGAGAGAGGGGGGGGGGGGGGGGTCTGAAAGCAGAAGCGTGCAATTTCTTGAAATAGCTGAAAACTTAGTTCGCAAAAACTAGTCCGCACTTTTGTAGGCATACCCCTTTCTCAATTTGTAAAGACAAAAATCTACATAATTTATTTTACATTTTGCGATTTTTAATTAAGCATCTGTAAACACGCAGTTTTTCTTTCTGAACAAAAGGGAAAACAAGTATGTTTGAAAATGTCTAGAAAAATCCGAAAGTATAATAAGTTGTGTGAATGTTTATAAACAAAATGTTGATGCTCTTCAAACTGTCTTTTGCTACGCTGATTGTTTTGTGATTATCTTTACTCCAGCAGAAAC
>CM065699.1:44042384-44044884 GCA_017654935.2 Phymorhynchus buccinoides | reverse complement strand
TTCTAATTAAAAAAGGGGTACATCAAGGTAATACGCTTAGCCCTACACTCTTTAATATATTTGTAAATGACATTCCTGAGAAAATAAATGATAATGATTCCCCTACAATAAACAGTACATCAAATGAAAAAGTATCCTGCTTGATGTATGCAGACGGTGTTATATTGTTATCAAAAACAAGGAGTGGACTTCAAAGACAATTATATAATCTATATGAGCATAGTTGTAATTGGGGGCTACATATTAACATAGAAAAAAACAAAGGTTGTCGTATTTTCTCGATCAGAACCGATTATGCCAATGGCATTTAAGTGTGGAGACAATATTATTGAAAACACAGACAGTTATAAATATCTAGGTATAATCTTTCAAAAAGATGGTAATTTCAATAAAGCTCAAGAACATCTGAGCAAACAAGGAAATAAAGCTGCACATAATCTACGAAGATATCTTATAAAAGAAAATATTGATATTAGGATTATTAATCAACTATTTGATTCCTTGGTTTCACCAATATTACTCTATGGTTCAGAAATGTGGCTACCATATAATACAAAAACAGTTTTGATTTATTTGAATACTTTGGAAAATGCTTGGGGAACACATTTCCACATGAAAATGTACATGCTAAATTTTGTAGATATATAGATTTTGTAGATAAGAAAGCTATGCGCCTTCCAATCTTAGCAGAATTAGGTAGATTTCCCCTTAATTTAAAGGCATTTGTTAATGTTGTAGACTTTTGGATACATATACTTGAATCTAAGGAAAATTCATATTTGAGACAGGCATATGATAACATGTTGCAACAAGATGGCTCGCAAACATCATGGATTAAGTTCATCAAAACAATGATGTTTGAACTTGGCTTTGAGCATGTTTGGAACAATCAATTCGCATTAAATGCTAAAAAATTACAACATGCGATATTACGAAGAATGCAAAACTGTTACATATCATTTTGGAAACTAAAAAAGGGAGAAGTATCACGGCTCAGGTTTTATAATGATGTTACTAAAGAATATCGAACAGAACCGTACCTTTTTAGTACTGTTTTGGATAGACAACAAAAACAGGCTCTATGTAAATTGAGAATTAGTGCTCATAATTTAAAAATCGAAATTGGTAGACACGAGAATATTGTAAGAGAAAACAGACATTGCCAAAAATGTCATGAAATAGAAGATGAGTTACACCTTTTGAATACCTGCGTTATGCATAAAGAAGATCGTTACAGATACGATGATGTTAGATGAACTACAGCCATTTGTGGCAAAATGTGTTAGTATTTGTTTTAGCAAAAAGCATGAATAGTATTTTGCGTTGTTTGTAATCTTAACCTGTGCCTTATAAGCCTTTGTTTAGGTTTCATGGCATTAAACCAATGTTCAAATGTTCAAATGTTCAAATAATGTTCACGCACACGCACGCACACGCACACGCACGCACACACACACACACACACACACACACACACACACACACACACACACACACACACACACGCACACGCGCACACACACACACACACACACACACACACACACACACACACACACACACACACAAACACACACACACACAAACCCACGCGCACCCACACATACTCACAGTCACACACATACTATCTCTCTCTCTCTCTCTCTCTCTCTCTCTCTCTCTCTCTCTCTCTCTCTCTCTCTCTCTCTCTCTCTCTCTCTCTCTCTCTCTCTCTCTCTGTGTGTGTGTGTGTGTGTGTGTGTCACACACACACACACACACACACACACACACACACACACACACACACACACACACACACACACACACACACACACACACACACACACACACAACCCACGCGCACCCACACATACTCACAGTCACACACATAATCTCTCTCTCTCTCTCTCTCTCTCTCTCTCTCTCTCTCTCTCTCTCTCTCTCTCTCTCTCTCTCTCTCTCTCTCTATCTATCTATCTATCTGTGTCACACACATGCACACACACACACACACACACACACACACACACACACACACACACACACACACACACACACACACACACACACACACACACACACACACACACACACACATCACTCACATACACATAACGCACACATGAACGCATAAACAAACATATGAACACATCCACACGCCTACACACACAGACACACACACACACGCACGCACGCAGACTCACACAGAAACAGACACAAAGAAAGAGAGACAGACAGAGACAGAGTCAAGACAGACAGATATATACTAATAAATGCCACACACAAAATTAATACTCAAAGGTAACGAATGAAAACTTGCCTGTCAAACCGCAAAAAAATCTATGTACAGGAGTCTCACAAAATGTCTAGCCTCATTTTCTCCATGTCATATGGGTTTTGATTTCTCTCTCCCCCTACCCCAGGCAGTGGTCACTCTATGCTGTCAGCATGGTCAAATAATAATCCGTATGTTTCTCTTCTTTCTTTGCGGGATTACAATGGCATACAATGCATTCCG
>CM065699.1:44029884-44037384 GCA_017654935.2 Phymorhynchus buccinoides | reverse complement strand
ATGCACCAATTTACAGTTTCACTGTGCTGTTATTAAACGGGGGGGGGGGGGGGGGGGGGGGACTGCTGCGTGTGTGTTCACTCATCGAGACCGCGGTTCATGCGTGCTGGGTGACGAGTGACACATGCTGGAAATTCCGACAGGCGAGCTTAGCCTATTAGAAGTCTGTGACGAGGGAATGGGTTAAAAGGCTAAGTCTCTAGGGAAGACTTTTAGTGTGTTAAATTTTCAAGTAGAAAATTTTCCTTTAGCCCACTTCTCTAGGGTGTGGGAGGTGAGCAACTTTCCCGGCCCCTTTTCATCTAATAAATTTATATTTGTGCCCGGGTTCTGGCTCGTATGATGGAATGAAATACAAGTGGTAGTTTGCTCTAAATGGCAGACAGAGAGAAGTAGGTTTTTACATGAAAATTACAAAACTTTCACTCTCATCAGTCTGACCAAAGGGTTCAGAATTATTTGACACTTGTATTTTATTTACTCACAAAATCTGCATAAGATTATGCAGCAATAAGAATAAAGCAGCTCAATGGCGCCAAAACAAAATATGAATGAAAAACAATGAAATCCGAAAGGATTTACAAGACTTTTGTCTTTCTATAACGTTAGCCCCAAGCGGGAAGGGTCACTAAGTGTCCAGTGTCTGGGGTTCCAGTTATTGGTCTTGGCACTGTCTTAGGGACTTAGCTGTGTTGAAGTTCCTCCGTAGGGATCGGCGAGTGCTGGGGTGACTTGGCTTGCTCTGGTGTAGAGTAGCTCCCAGTCGTTCCGGTTGCGGCGTCGCGGGATGGCACGGCTCAGGCGTGGTCTCCTCGCGGATTCTGGGTGCGGGGGTTACTTTGCGGTGGTCCCGTCTTGTTGCTTGTGAGTCAGGGATAAGCGTCCTGACCACGATGCCCTGCTGATAATCACAGGAAAAGGTAGTTGTAGATCTCTATGGCTTAGAGACAAGGGGCTTCAGCTGGCAGGGAATTAGTGGATCCCATCCGGCTAGAAGGCTGCCCTTATACAATAGCACTAATCCAAATAACCTGAATTTCAGTTGTCAAACTGAAATAACACATGACATGTGTACTGGAATCAACTGTTATGATTCAGTAACACAAGTCAGCAAACATCACTCTCAGTCCAACACTTGGAAAGGAATGTTATCAAAAGTTGCAAGGTTGCAACCCAGGGATCCCCTACTAAAAATATACAAAAGGGTTAGTAGGCATAGAATCCGGTTCTTGTCCCAAAAGAGTTAAAGTCAAAAACACACACACAAACATAATAAGTGCACATAATTAGAACAGCATGTTTACCAGTTCTTTTCACTGACACATCTACTCCTTATTCATCATTAAACATAGGATCTAGATCAAAAATAGAATCAAACAAAAACAAATCTCAATCACTTATTTTACACAACTGTCTTATATACTCACGAGTTGGGCTAGTAGGACTGGCTGGGAGAGAGGTTGATTCTGCAATGTTGCTTCAGCCAGGTTTTTTTGTCTTGTGAGAAAGAGAATGTTTAGGTGGTTCGTCTTTCCATTACCCATCTCCCTTTAATTTTAAACACCCGAGGGCCTATGATTGGCTGGTCATAGTCGACAAGTCATGAGATGACGCGATAGTCATGCGCTTATTACCACACCATCACATGCCTAACATTCCGATCCTGCCTACTTGATCAGGAAAGGAGATAGAGGAACAAAGGGAGACCGCCAATGTGGGTGTCACAAGCTGACACAGAAGGAAACCGGGGTTCAAAGAGATAGCGCTTGGGAATCGGTGACCTGTTTGATGTCAGGGGAGGGGGGGGGGGGGGGTAGAGGGAGGGGGTGTGTATGGTAGAAAGGGAGAAAGCGGGGCATGCGTTCCACCTTGTCACAATGTTCAGTTCTTTCCCTATTTTCAACTTTTAGTGTTCTTGTCCTGTCTTGCCACGCATGTCGCATCGGGTACCCATGCAGAACATTACCATCGAATTCAAAAGGTGACACTGATCTGAGTCTGAGATTTCCAGCCGAGTCGTGAAGAAGGGCTAGGCCTACTGCTTAACTTGAAAGCGCTACCCCAACTGTTACACGATACGCTAAACCCTGACACTTGAAGGAAGGCTTAATATTGCCTGTGTGCATTGGGGTATGCATGTATATGTGTGTGTCTGCGTGTAAGCATCTGAATACCAAAATACTGCCCTGTGATACTAACATGATAACAGGCACACACACACACACAGACAGAGAGAGAGAGAGAGAGAGAGAGAGAGAGAGAGAGAGAGAGAGAGAGAGAGAGAGAGAGAGAGAGAGAGAGAGAGAGAGAGAGAGAGAGAGAGAGAGAGAGAGAGAGAGAGAAGGAGAGAGAGAGAGAGAGAGAGAGAGAGAGAGAGAGAGAGAGAGAGAGAGAGAGAGAGAGAGAGAGAGAGAGAGTCAAAACACGTTTTAATTGTTAGGTCCATAACAAAAGAATTTTCAAAAATAATAAACAAACAAACAATCATCAAACATTTACAATGCACAATATTCACAAGACGTGGAGAGGTACAGAGAGAGAGAGAGAGAGAGAGAGAGAGGGGGGGGGGGGGGGGGTCGGAGGGGGGTCGTGCCACCAAGAAACCCCACATAATCCGACCCTCTCCTCAGTTTTGCTTCTATAGTATTCGTTGCTGGAAAGTAGAAAAGAGACAGACAAACAGAGAGAGAGAGAGACAGAGAGGGAGAGACAGACAGACAGACAGGCAGACAGACAAGCAGAAAGTGAGAGAAAGAGACAGAGAGAGAGAGAGAGAGAGAGAGAGAGAGAGAGAGAGAGAGAGAGAGAGAGAGAGAGAGAGAGAGAGAGAGAGAGAGAGAGAGAGAGAATGAATGAATCTTTAATTTAATGTCTTTTCACATAGATCGTGAGTTTAGACAGCATGCAAACATTTTTGGGCAGGAAAAAAAAAAAGGTAAAATAACATGCATAAGAACGACATATTAAAAAAAGTTAAAAAAAACCTCTACAGTAGTCTTCCAATAGTTGAGGACAGCATTGCTTTTGCAATTACAGTAATGTCAATTTCTGCGTCATTTAAAATATCCTTAGTATTATCATACTTACGAAAAAAGTCCATATTGATCATTCGATATTTAGAGAACAATACTGAGCATTCTAATAGTAAGTGATGAATTGATAATTTATCACTACAAAGACAGTAAGTTTCCAAGTATTTAGTTTTCCATGAATTGAGTCGTATCTTGTACACTAAGCTAACTATCGATGTACTGTGCATAAAATGTTTAGATCTAAAGTCAGATGAGTTGATGTAAGTAGATTTTTTTCCAATAAACAGTAAATTTCATGTGTTGATAATGCCACTTTCTCATTAGAAGAGAGAGAGAGAGACATAGAGAGAGAGAGAGAGAGAGAGATGAAACACGATGTCAGGGCCTAATGAGCTGTAGTGTTGTCAAGGCAAAGATGACAACAATGTTTCGTAATTGCAATGCAAAGAAAAAGGGAAGATAGACGTTATGCTGCTAGTTGTCCATTTCAAATGACCTAGCTGGATATTGGTCAATTAACACCTACTGATCAAAGTCAGGGGAGATCATCTTGGACTCTTGGGCCATTGTGGATTTTTGTGTTTAAGCATTAAAAAATGTTCCTCTATCGGTGTGGCAATATTGAGTAATTAAATACTTAACCAACCAAGCATTCGCTAGGTGACACATTTTCACTATACCTAATTTGGCTTAAATCCATCCATTATGATTATCTGTGAAATCATCAGTGTCGTTGTGATTTTCTATTCTGATTCACTGGAATCGTATTAATATGGCTTGCCATTTGGTATGTCTAACACCACGATTAAATCGGATCTTTCCTGGTATTGCAGTACCCCAGGATCGTCCCACTATCTTCATAGCTACAAATGTCTCACATGTACCTGTTCCAGGTCGGAGGACATTAAACGGACTTTCAGCAACTAAATTTTTTTTTAAAATTCTGCCAAGTTTCCTTAATTAACCCTTTCAACGCCAACCATTTTTCCGCTAAAACAAATTTCTGCCAAACGTGACTTTGAATTAAAAATATGGTGACTGCAATAGCGAGGAATCCTTTATAGAAAGGGTAGCATGAGGCCATTCCTTACCGCCCACAATTAAGAACACAAACTGAGGTTTGGGGACAACAGACCCTAATTAATGTCTGTTAATAACGTGGCTCTTACATCCATGTGGCGCCAACCGTCAACTGTGGCGGCTTAGGCACTGTCAAGTGGAACGTGTTTTGTTCACACATACAACAACAACAACAACAACAACAAACAACATACAGTAATTATTTATACGGCGCTGAATCTTGATAGAAATCAAATCAAAGCGCACACACACGTTAGCATTCATAACGCATTCAAGCAAAAACGCAATACATCACATAGACGTTCATACGCACGCACGCACGCACGCACGCACGCACGCGCACGCACACGCACACGCACACACGCACACGCACACGCACGCACACGCACACGCACACGCACACACGCACACGCACACTCACACGCACGCGCGCACGCACGCACACACACACACACACACACACACACACACGCACGCACGCACGCACGCCCCCCCCCCCCCCCCCCCACACACACACACACGCACGCACGCACGCACAGGCCCTCGTCCACATCGTAAAGTACTCCTGTTCTGTTAGAACCGGAGTACCAAACGAATGGCCTCGTAGTGTCTTTATCACCCGCGGAGTTTACGGAGCGAAGGTGATATTGTTTTTGTTGTGTAAGAGGCTGTGTGTGTGTGTATGTATGTATGTGGGTTTGTTAACAGCATATCACCATGAAGGAATAAAGATAGGAAGATGAAATTCGATGTGCATGTAGGCTAGGTACTGTAGATGTGCCTTTTGGTGTCAAGGTCAAGGTTAAGGTCATGACCTTGACGTATGACCTTGAAAACTGAAAAACTGAGTAATGTTCCGTGTTCAAAAAATAAAAAAATAAAAAATAGGTCGAAACAGCTGTCTTTGCATGAGGCACTGTCCCTCCCCCATTGGGAGAAAAAGTAAATCAGCACAATTTATATAATTCTTTATTAATTTTTTTTTTTTTTTTTTTTTTTTTTGGAACACGGAACATTACTCAAAGTTAACGTTAACTGGTTTTGTTTCTGAGGTTCACAAATAAAGACATTGGACACAGAAAAGCTTTATCAAAGCAAACTATTCTGCATTTCAAATGCACTAACTTTTCAGTCCTTCAGAGTAGGGGTACGGAGCTGGCTATTCACTGAGATTTTTCTTTCATGCTATTTTTATCCTTAATTTGGATACCATCTCAGTAGTTAGCCCTCCCTAGTCATGTCTATTAGGTTTTGAAATTAAAATTTCAGAACATTATTATTTTGTTCATTTTACATAGATTTTCATAAGATTTTTACTATTTCTGGTTTAACTTTGTGCTGGTTTGCTTTTATTATGGATTTTCGATTTGATGCAAAGAGGACACCATTCTCTTGTAGAATGTCTTTTTTGCTCAGGTTGGCATCCACTGGACAGTCAAATTGCAGGCCGATCATGCAAACTGATGAGACCTTCTCTTAGGTCGAAACAGCTGTCTTTGCATAAGGCACTGTCCCTCCCCCATTGGGAGAAAAAGTAAATCAGCACAATTTATATAATTTTTTATTAATTTTTTATTTTTTTATTTTTTGAACACGGAACATTACTCAAAGTTAGCGTTAACTGGTTTTGTTTCTGAGGTTCACAAATAAAGACATTGGACACAGAAAAGCTTTATCAAAGCAAACTATATATATAAGAGGAAAGTTTATGGTGTGGTTGTTTTTTCTTCTTCAATTCTTGTACGTTTATATTATACTTCGAAGAAGGAAAGCGCATCAGTCTACCTGATCCAGGCCCACCTCTCTACATTCCTCCTCACTGGGAGTATGTTGGTGTTTACTACGATTTCTATGACCTCCCTTATTGAATCCTTCACTGGATCCACCAACATGGCATCCCATCTCTTCTACTCTCTTCGAGGGATTGTAATTTTAGAACATTATTATTTTTGTTATTTTACACAATATTTTTACAATTTCTTTTGAATTAAGTGCTGGTTTGCTTTTATTGTGGACTTTCAATCTGGTGCAAAGAGGACAACCTTTCTCCTGTAGAAAGTCTTCTAGCTCAGTTTGAATGTTCACTGTGGACATTCTTTGCAGGCCGATATGCAGACGGAAGAGTCTTTCTCAAAGACGAAACAGCTGTCTTTGCATAGGCATTGTCCATCTCCCCCCCCCCCCCCCCCCCCATTGGGAGAAAAAGTAAATCAGCACATTATTTTATTTTCTTCTTTTCAGAACACAGAACAAATCGTAAAGTTAAAATTAAAGTTATTCAGTTTCTTTCTTAGGTTCACAAACTTAAATATTGGACACAAAAAAAGTTTTATTAAAGCAAACTATATATATAAGAGGAAAGGTGCGCAATGGTGTGGGTTTTTTTTCTTCTTCAAATTCTTGTTCACGTTTATATATATATGTTGTGTATAAATATATTCTATATATGAGCACAGGAAAAGAATCCCCGGATACTGCAGATGTTTTTTGTTCTCTACCCAAGCACTACATTTAATGGAAATGTGTTCTTGCTTGGCTTTAAATATGGACAATGCCTCCACGGCGGTTGGATAGGAAAGCTGTTGCATGGTTCCAAGATTGTTCCCAAGCGAGAAGTGGCCAGGCGACTTCAGGTGTCCATCTCGGTCATTGTCAGACTAAACCTAACCATAATCTGATCTGGGGACAACTCCATACACAGCGACGGGCAGACACAGCCTGAGAAGGGGAAACTAACATCAACGGAGACCATACACCGCCTTCATGGGTTTACGGTCGCCCAGCTGTACGGCCACGCTTAACTGAGAAGGGGCAAAACGGGGTGGACACACAATGAGAAGGGGACACACTTCAGAGACAACGGGGACACACAGAGACCAGGGACACATTAGAGACTGGGGAAGACAAGGTGGAAAGGTGGAGGTTCACATTCAGAGACATGGGGTAACACATAGGGAGAGATCCTTCGACCGGGCTGTGCCACACTGAGAGATGGGACACCATAGAGAAGGGGACACACAGAGAAAGGGGACACACTTCCTGCAGAGACTGGGGACAACACTGAGAAGGAAACTCTGGGACACATAGAGATGAGGGACATTAATAATGGCAGTCTCATATTATGCTTGTTCACTTCCCCTTCATAAGGGTTCTTCGTTTATTTGAAATAAACTATTCCGCATTCTGCATTCTCTCATCTCTCTCTCTCTCTCTCTCTTTCTCGTACCCACTCTCTCTCTCTCTTGTGCCCCACTAAAGCATTGAATTAAATGTGGCCAAAATTCAACGCATTGGCTTTATTATTTGGAAAGTTATGAATTAGTTTGCAAGTGATCCTTAACTTTTTGTAGGCCCTAGTTGTTCTGTAATACCACTGAGCTACTCGGGA
>CM065699.1:44022384-44027384 GCA_017654935.2 Phymorhynchus buccinoides | reverse complement strand
CGCACGCACACACACACACACACAAACACGCACACACACACTTAAAGTTTGTGTTACTCTTCAAATCTGTAATAACTAACTCAGTATTTAAATGTTTATATTGATGTAAAAAAAATGCTGTTGCTAAAAGATGATTATTTCAGGAATTATGTATCATGTCCATGTAAGAGAGAGAGAGAGAGAGAGAGAGAGAGAGAGAGAGAGAGAGAGAGAGAGAGAGAGAGAGAGAGAGAGAGAGAGAGAGAGAGAGAGAGAGAGAACACTGAACACTGAATACTGAAATGTTTAATGCATATTGGCCATGGACCACAATACATGTTAGGGGAAGGGGAAGCGAATCGGTTACAGGAATCATATTATCAAAGTAACTTGTCAGTGTTTCTCCCAGTATTTCTTTTAACATTTTATAATATATAAGAACTAACAAAATAACTCTAGATTCTGATAGAGTCAAACTATAACATAAATGTAACCAACATCTTAAGATGAAACTTTTGTAAATTAATCCACTTTAGCGGAAAACGCACATAATGAAAACCTTACAAACAAAAAACACATCACATACATCACATGACCGACTTTCTCCTGTTCATGGCATGAAACACATACCTAGATAACCTGTACATGTGATCATTATTATATGCCTTTAGCATTTGAAGTGCATACACAGTGTGAACATTGCTGATGTTTAGAAATTTAACTCTTAAATCATGGTACATTCTACATTCCAATACAAAATGGCTTTCATTTTCGACTTTCGTTTTACAGAATGGACAATTTTTATCCTGAATACGATGACTATAACGATGAACATTATTATTAAGAGGTAAAACATTAAATCGCGTTTGGGTTATGGCCACTCAAAAACAATATGTGTCCATACTCGTAATATATCTTTCTTTCTCAAATATTGTTTTAAACGATCTGTAACTGTCATATCTGTCTCGATCTCTAATACTGCCTGTCCATTCTTGTATAAAAATGTCAATTAATCTTTGTTTGAAATTCCTCAGGAACATATTCACATTGCCAACACTCTGATACAGCCAAACAAAATTGAAACCCGATAAACATAAAATCTCTCTAACGTTTGACACCCAACATTGCTTACCAGCTTCATCAAGATCCAGAAGCATTAAGTAAGCTTTATACGTCAATCTTTCTTTTTTCATCTGTAAAAGTTTACACCAGTACCTGATAACAGAAACATATGAATTAATATAGAGCGGATATCTACCTAAATGACCATACACCATCTTGTTAGGTGTTTTCATGGGTACACACAAGAACCGTTTGCATGCTATCATGTGGATTTTTTCCAGATGATCCAGTTTATTAAGACCCCAGATTTCCGATGAATAAAGCAAAATTGGTTGAATTTTAACATCAAAAATTTTGAAAAACGTAGCCGCAGACATTTCTTTATACTTTTGAAAAACTCTGTTTAATTGAACAACTGCCTTCTTACCTTTAGCTACTAAATGTTCATGCCTTTTTTAACGCTAAGCATAGTAGTAAACGTAAATCCTAAATAGCAATAACTATTTACAACTTCAAGTTTTATTCCATTGAAGAACCACTGTTCGTTACGTCCCAGAAAACCACCCTTTCTAAATACCATTATTTTACTCTTATCGATGTTAACATTTAATTTCATGCTATTACAACAAGTGTGCAGAATATTCAATTGATTTTGTAAACCACTTGGGGTTGTTGACAGCAGAGCAACATCGTCGGCAAATAACAGAATAAACAATTCCATAATTCCTGGTAGCATCTGAAAACCGTGTTTTCCATTTGCATTCATGTGAGTTGCAAGTTGGTCGATAAATACTGAAAACAGCGTGGGGCTCATAACACATCCTTGCCTCACCCCAACTGGACAATCAAAAAATTCTGTTAATTCACAATTCACTCGAACACATGAAAGTAGTGACTGGTACATTGACTTCACAGATGCCAAAAATTTACCCTTAACTCCATTACTTTTTAAACATTCTAGCAATTTATTATGATGAACCGAATCAAACGCTTTCTTGAAGTCGATGAATGCAACATACAATTTTCTGCCTTTTCTGTGCATACATTTTTGAACAGCTGAATATAAGTTAAATATCTGATCTACTGTTGAATAACCTTTTCTAAAACCTGCTTGATTATCAGAAACTAAATTGTTCTCCTCTAGCCAATTATAAAGCCTTGCATTTAATACTGTTGTGTAACACTTCGATATTATACTTAAAAGTGAAACCCCTCTATAATTGTCTACATTTTCTCTGTTACCCTTTTTATATATAGGGATTATAATGGCTTTAGCCCATTCTTTGGGGTATGTTCCTGACTGAAAAATAACGTTAAAGAGTTTCACTAAAAACAACAATACATCTTTGTCACATGTTTTTAGCATTTCAGCTGATATATCATCAATGCCACATGCTTTTCCTTCGTTAAGTTTATATATAGCTTTGATAACTTCCTCCAGTGATATATCCTTATTTAGAATATGTTCATTCTCTTCAATCAAGTCAACATCTACCGTAGTATGTTCATCATCCTCATTTTGTTTTTTAAACAGATCCCTGAAGTGAATGAACCAGTCAGCAGTACTAATATTATTTCCACATTTGTCCATGTTACCACAGCCCATGTTTCTAACTTCTTTCCAAAATTGAGAAGAATCATGTATTTTACTAGCTAAAGACTCAACTTTTTTCTTTCTAAACTCTCTTTTCTTCTTTCTCAACAATCGTCTATATTCTCTCCTATCAGCTACATAATCCAATCTATCCTCTTCTTTTCGAGTTTTTCTGAACCGGTTCAGCTTCATTCTAGTTTGTTTTTTCAAGACATAGCATTCATCATCAAACCATTCTGATTTTCTGTTGGTGTGATGAGTGGGTATCTTCCGAAACATACAAGCACTTGCATCTTTCAGGCAAC
The DNA here is from genome assembly GCA_017654935.2 of Phymorhynchus buccinoides. Classification (NCBI taxonomy): domain Eukaryota; kingdom Metazoa; phylum Mollusca; class Gastropoda; order Neogastropoda; family Raphitomidae; genus Phymorhynchus; species Phymorhynchus buccinoides. Next base: position 44,024,444 of record CM065699.1, on the reverse strand, counting down.
TGACAAAGACATCAAGAGCATTGTCAACGTTACTCTCCAATTCTGCATTAGCCCTCAACAATTTGTTATGCATGTCTTCGCTATGAAGGACACTGAGAAAATCATTTACCTTATCTTTGTCCCATCTGCATTTTTCATTGACATCTTTCTTCTGTTGACTCTCTTCATGCTGATTTGCACATTTAATTTTAATAACAACGGGCAAATGATCTGATTCTACGAAACTCTCCACAACTAGAGACGAAATATCAACATTTGATATCAAGTCTGTAGATGTGATGAAATAATCTATTGTGCTAGCACCTGAAGATGAAATATAAGTAAAACCATCATCAAAACCAGGATTACACAGACCATTTAAAATTACACAATCAAACATATTGCAAACCTCTATTAACTGTTTACCAAACAAATTAATACACATGTCCTGTGATTTTCTCGGCCACATAGTGTCTGACGCAATGTGAAGCCTTTCAAAATCATCGTTATTATCAATACAGTAATTGTCACACGCAGTACGTGCATTGAAATCCCCAGTTAACATGAGGGAGAAATCATCATATACACTTTGCAAATCAAGTATACATTGTTCGAGAACCTCCATGCCAAATGCATCATGATTAGTTTTCAAAAAGTCTGAATCATAAGGGTGTACGTAGGAGCAAACTAACATAATATCTTTGTTTGTGTTCAACATATCTTTGTGTAATTTTAACACAACAATACTGTCATACCCTATTTCAACATTTTCTACAAAAGAAGCATACTTTTTCCTTATTAGCACGATTACACCCCCAGAATACCTCCCATGTGATGAGAGCTTTTTTGCTTTAGAAGTAAATGAAACATAATCACGAAAAAGAGCCGAGTCCAAATCATTAGCTAAAAAGGTTTCAGTCAGGCAGATAACGTCATACTTATGAAGAAAATTAATAAAATCGCTGTTATCAAGCTTATTCAATAGACCATTCACATTATACGTAACAAAACTAAGCTGGAATCCATTCACAACTTTAAACTTGTTATGTAGAGTCTTTGGCGTACTATGAGAGAGAGAGAGAGAGAGAGAGAGAGAGAGAGAGAGAGAGAGAGAGAGAGAGAGAGAGAGAGAGAGAGAGAGAGAGAGAGAGGGAGTTTTGTGTGCGTGTGTGAGCATTGAGCCATGAATATGTAGAGTTTATGGGGGCAAAGTTCAACTTGGTTCCTCGCGTTTAGGCTAGAACACCAAGGCAACATCAAGATACTGCTATGCTCTGTATAGTTATGCGGGAATTGTCTTTAGCCCTGGCAAGCTCCTAGCCTAACATAATTACTCTCCAAAATCCTCCGAAGTCGGCGTGTGGCTGTCCACATGGCGGGGCAATCAAAAACGGTCACACACGTAATGTTCTCATCCCTAGCTAATGCATTTGTACCATAGTGTTCATGGTGTTTTGGATCGGATTAGGCCTACTTGTTGCTACCATTCACAGATTGATGGCAACGGCTATTGCACTGATCTTTGTTCTCCAGCTCCTTCAACATCACGACCTCCATGGCCAGTTGCAATGTGCGCGCGCGCACACACTCACTAACTCACTCAATCACACAATCGCACCACCTTACACACATGCACACACAGGTGTTGGGTTCTTCAACAATGTTTCAAAGTCAAGGGGTTTAAAAAGAAAACGTAACATAGCCATTTGGAGATCGTTTGAATAGCCGTTTCGGTTGTCGTTTGGGTGTGGTAACTCAATTCAACGCAAAAACAATAACAATTAACACACGCACTGACACAAAAGAGAGAGAGAGAGAGAGAGAGAGAGAGAGAGAGAGAGAGAGAGAGAGAGAGAGAGAGAGAGAGAGAGAGAGAGAGAGAGAGAGAGAGAGAGAGAGAGAGAGAGAGAGAGAGAGAGAGAGAGAGAGAGAGAGAGAGAGAGAGAGAGAGAGAGAGAATCGGATTCGGTAAACAGGAGATAAACATTTCCCTATTTGACTGACCGTCAGTCAAAGAGGGAAAAAATGGTGTTGACATTTCAGTCATTTTCGGTGAATTCCTACACATTTTAGGCATTTCC
>CM065699.1:44007384-44009884 GCA_017654935.2 Phymorhynchus buccinoides | reverse complement strand
TGTGTGTGTGTGTGTGTGTGTGTGTGTGTGTGTGTGTGTGTGTGTGTGTGTGTGTGTGTGTGTGTGTGTGTGTGTGTGTGTGTGTGTGTGTGTGTGTGTGTGTGTGTGTGTGTGTTCGCTCTGTCTGTCTGTATATTTCTCTGGTTGTTTCTTTGTCTGTCCATATGTTCGTCTGTCTATCTCTGTCTGTTTGAAAATTACTGATACTCCTATATACAGTCAGAGAAACACACGAGCTGTCTTTGACTCGCAATCCATTCCTTTTCTAACACTAATTACGTGGGAGTTACTAAAAAGACCCCCACCCCTCACACACATCTCTCTCCCTCTCTCCCTCTCTCCCTCTCTCTCTCTCTCTCTCTCTCTCTCTCTCTCTCTCTCTCTCTCTCTCTCTCTCTCTCTCTCTCTCTCTCTCTCTCTCTCTCTCTCTCTCTCTCTCTCTCTCTCTCTCTCTCCGTTATCCTTCCACAGAAGGGGCGGGCGTCTTCTTATTTAGCACGTGAACAATGACCCTGCACTGTTAAGAGCTTACAAATCTACTGTCGGAATCATCCGTAACACCCATCACTAACTGCAGCAGAAAGTATTGCCGATGGAATAGAAATATAGAAATAGAATAATATGCAGTTTAATCATATCCTGTCATCTATTAATACTCCTCTATTGCTCAAACAGATTTATTGTTCATTTTTATACAGGTTCGTGAGTGATGTTTGGGTTTTTTTTGTGTGTGTTTTTTGTCAGCACCGCAGAGCCGAATGAAACAGAACGTTGTATCTTGTGCACACACACACACCCCACCCCACCCCCCCACACACACCATCTTTGCATTGTACATGTTCACTGAGCAGACACAGTCTTCCATTCTCGGGATAGTGATAGGGTTAGGGTCAGCCTAGGATGGTTTACATAAAACTGAAAGAGGCAGACTTTGCGATTGAGGGTCGCAAACAAGATGGGATTGTGTCTAAAAAAACAACATTTCATTTTTGTCTGGACAAGATATAAAAACAACAGAGCTCAATTTACACACAGACGCACAGATGAACAAGCCAAGAACCAACACGCGGACATTCTAGTCGCAAAGGGGTGGGGGTAAGAATAAAAGCATCAAAACAATAAACCTACCAACGTGAGTTGATGGCATTCTTTTCATATTTATGACCATCGCACCTGGTGCCTGAACCCCCCTCCTCCACCACCACCCACCCATCCCCGGGCCCGCTGTCCCCACCCCCCAACACCCCCTCCACCCCCCGCAACGAATCCCCAGCTGGTGCCATCATGGTCACTTGTCGTGCTCAGTCATTATCCTGCAACCCCCCCGGGGAAAGTTGCCCCATGGGTGTTCCAGGCGATAGTGTGTGTTCCGTGAACCGATGCACAGAACCGCTTAACGTTTTGTTCGATGAATTTATTACCTGAAGCTGAGTGTGTCCGGGTGAGCAATGTAATGATATTTTGTGGAGTGTTAGGGTATCACTTTTAAGACTGAATGTAGCTGGGGGGGGGGGGGGGGGGGAGGGAGGGTTGTTGCCATTCTCGATGACACCTTTGTAGCAATAATGATGATGATAATGATGACGACGACGACGACGACGACAATGATGATGATGATGATGACGACGACGACAATGATGATGATGATGATGATGATGACGACGACGACGACGACGACGATGATGATGATGACGACGACGACGACGACGACGACAACGATGATGATGTAAGTGTGTAGGTATCTGAGGAGCAAACACATTTATCCATACTTCGCATTTCTTCTAAACTGAAGCTTCTTTGCAAGCGTTTGATCTTTGTTTTGTGAGTTGATAGATACATTGTTCTTGTTGGCTACCCAGCGCTTAGATCGTGGTACTCACTGAATCCCCATTCCCCTTGAATGACGTCATGTTTCTCACTGAATCCCCATTTCCCTCTTTAATGACGTCATGTTTCTCACTGTATCCCCATTTCCCATCTTCCCCTTCAATGACGTCATGTTTCTCACTGTATCCCCCCATCTTCCCCTTGAATGACGTCATGTTTCTCGCTGTATCCCCATTTCCCTTTAATGACGTCATGTTTCTCACTGTATCCCCATTTCCCATCTTCCCCTTCAATGACGTCATGTTTCTCACTGAATCCCCATTTCCCCTTCAATTACGTCATGTTTCTCACTGAATCCCCATTTCCCTTCAATGACGTCATGTTTATCACTGTATCCCCATTCCCCTTCAATGACGCCATGTTTCTCACTGTATCCCCGTTTCCCTTCAATGACGTCATGTTTCTCACTGTATCCCCTTTTCCCTTCAATGACGTCATGTTTCTCACTGTATCCCCATTTCCCTTTAATGACGTCATGTTTCTCACTGTATCCCCATGTCCCATCTTCCCCTTCAATGACGTCATGTTTCTCGCTGTATCCCCATTTCCCTTTAATGACGTCATGTTTCTCACAGTATCCCCATGTCCCATCTTCCCCTTGAATGACGTCATG
>CM065699.1:43997384-43999884 GCA_017654935.2 Phymorhynchus buccinoides | reverse complement strand
CTTTCTGAACAGTAAGCCTAGTGACTGTCTTGTGGCAATGGCCTAGATAGGCCTAGCAGACCATTGGAATACGAGCAGCGTGGTTAGCTTTCTGAACAGTAAGCCTAGTGACTGTCTTGTGGCAATGGCCTAGATAGGCCTAGCAGACCATTGGAATACGAGCAACGTGGTTAGCTTTCTGAACAGTAAGCCTAGTGATCCTAACAGTCACTAGGCTTACTGTTCAGAAAGCTAACCATTTTTAACGCGCTATCTCATCCTCTATCTGAGATTTTAAAGGGTAGATAATTATCACTCATGGTTGTAAATTGTAGGGGGTGATTTGAGAGCTTTAGTGTGTAAATACGCAAAATGTCTAAGTTTACAGGAACCCTGCTCATGCCTTGCTAATCTGGTAAGTTCGCACAAAATGTACCATTGCGGGTCGTCGGGGACACCTCTGCATGTTGTCATCATGGTCGGTTCGTTAGTTTTAGCTGTTAAGTCTCCCCTCACTCTCATTTGGTGAAATATTTATTTATTTATTCCATTTTCTTTATTGGTTTCTTAGTCTATTAACGTTAACTGGTTTTGTTTCTGAGGTTCACAAATACAGAAATTGGACACAGAAAAGTTTTATCAAAGCAAACTATTCTGCATTTCAAATGCACTAACTTTTCAGTCCTTCAGAGTAGGGGTACGGAGCTCAGCTATTCACTGAGATTTTTCTTTCATACTATTTTTATCCTTAATTTGGATATCATCTCAGTAGTTGGCCCTCTCTAGTCATGTCTATTAGGCTTTGAAATTAAAATTTTAGAACATTATTATTTTGTTCATTTTACATAAGATTGTCATAAGATTTTTACTATTTCTGGTTTAACTTTGTGCTGGTTTGCTTTTATTGTGGATTTTCGATTTGGTGCAAAGAAGACACCATTCTTTTGTAGAATGTCTTCTGGCTCAAGTTGACTGAAGACGGTTTTTAATAAGATTAACTATCCGCATGTACATATTTCCCCTGCTTTTGTTTACAGGGAAGTCATTGGGGAGAGAGTTCTCTCCCCCGATAGGATATTTTAAATTTTATCTATCTATGGGGCCTTGCCCTTTGACCTGAAATTCAAGTCATAAATTTTTGTAAATAAATTAAATAAATATTTGTAAATACAAATTTTAACATAACTATGGGCCAAATTAGGCTTTTAATAATAAAATAAAGATATTTCTTGACTTTTAAAACCAGTAGCCCTGGAATTTTAATGTACAGAAATTCGTCGGTTTGGGTCAGACAAGATATACAAGCTTGTTAAAAAAATACAACATTTTACACACACATAGATTCTTTTATTAAGAATTACGATTCGCAATCTGTCTTAACACGAATTCGGTTTCCCAATCTTTTCAAAAGAACATTTTAACTTGCGCACAAAGAGAATTCCATCCCTCCTCCCAATTATATGTAATGTTTATGTTTTTGTCTCTGTATGTCTTGTAAAATGTCGTTTTCCTTATTTTCACATACCCTACTAATATACATGTCCCATATGTGCCTTCCCGGGTCGAGAGGACGTAAAACACCAAAATTACTAGTCAAATTGAAGTTTAATAATTTTGAAGAATCAACTGTGGCGGTACCATAGCCGATGAGGTTTCACTGAGGCATGGTTATCTATAATGTTAAAAACTCGGGACTTTACTGGTGTTGCACTGCCTCCGGGCATTGCACCCAGTATTGTTCCCAACATCTTTGTATTTACAAATGTCCCATATGTGTCTATGACCGAGAGGACGTAAAACATCATTTTCACTCAGTCAAATTGCAGGCCGATCATGCAAACTGATGAGACCTTCACTAGGTCGAAACAGCTGTCTTTGCATAAGGCACAGTCTCTCCCCCATTGGGAGAAAAAGTAAATCAGCACAATTTATATAATTATTTTGTTGTTGTTGTTTGTTTTGTTTTGTTTTGAACACGGAACATTACTCAAAGTTAACGTTAACTGATTTTGTTTCTGAGGTTCACAAATACAGACATTGGATACAGGGAAAGTTTTATCAAAGCTAATTATATATATACATAAGAGGAAAGTTTAATGGTGTGTTTGTTTTTTCTTCTTCAATTTTTGATCGCTTATATATATATATAATATTATATCATTATATTAAAAGCCAACTGTCCGTGTGTGTGTGTGTGTGTGTGTGTGTGTGTGTGTGTGTGTGTGTGTGTGTGTGTGTGTGTGTGTGTGTGTGTGTGTGTGTGTGTGTGTGTATGGAACACAGAACGGGCCTTATAACTCCGCCGTTTTTCGACCGAATCGCTTCAAATTTGCTATCAGCCCTAACGTGGCGATGACAACGGCAATCAAGGTGGCCGTGTCATTTGCGCGGTTTGGCAAATGCGCGAAACGCGTATCCACCGGCCTCTCGGCGCCCATATCTCCGGTATTTCTGGACGGATTGCCTTCAAATTTAGAAGGTAGATGACTGGGATAGTGACTATCTGTGTGCCAAACTGGAA
>CM065699.1:43982384-43994884 GCA_017654935.2 Phymorhynchus buccinoides | reverse complement strand
TTCATCCCTTATCCAGCACGTGTGCTTTGCGTTCCTTTCATTCACTTCTCTTGTCTTTACTCCCCTCTAAATCTTCACAGTCGATGTTGTTCTCATGTGCATGTTATTGGGTTCATTATCAACATGCACACACACACACACACACACACACACACACACACACACACACACACACACACACACACACACACACACACACACACACACACACACACACACACACACACACACACACACACACACACACACACACACACACGTGTGCGCACGCTCTTGCACATGCACACTGACACACAAACCACAAATGCGACACATTTGACACTGGAACCACTGTGGCACTCTGTGTGTGTGTGTGTGTGTGTGTGTGTGTGTGTGTGTGTGTGTGTGTGTGTGTGTGTGTGTGTGTGTGTGTGTGTGTGTGTGTGTGTGTGTGTGTGTGTGTGTGTGTGTGTGTGTGTGTGTGTGTGTGTGTGTGTGTGTGTGTGTGTGTGTGTGTGTGTGTGTGTGTGTGTGTTGTGTGTGCGTGTGCGCGCGCGTGTGTATATATATATATGTTTTACACAAATGTGGGAGGGATGTCTCTTAATCAGGACCCCCCCCCCCCCCCCACCTAATCCGCCCCTGCATTGCATTTTTTTAGCTCAGCTATCGAGCTCTTGAAACTTTCACAGACCCCATTCTGTTTCAACGACTCTCGATGCCCCCTTCCTCCACCCCCACTTCACTCTCTCTCTCTCTCTCTCTCTCTCTCTCTCTCTCTCTCTCTCTCTCTCTCTCTCTCTCTCTCTCTCTCTCTCTCTCTGTCTGTCCTCTCTCAGCCATAATCTCTACACTCTTTTTCTTCAAATGTTCAATAATGACAGAAAGAAGAAAAGGACAAAAAAAGCATAAATAATACATCGAGCACCACATTTCGGGATCAAAAACAAAAACAACACCAATGAAACAAAATTGGAAAGAATCAATGTTAAAAAAAAGAATAAACTAACACACTTAAAAGAGAACCTGAAAAGACAGACCATACCAGACCCCAGAGACAGACCCTAGACAGACCCTAGACAGACCCTAGACAGACCCTAGACAGACCCTAGACAGACCCTAGACAGACCCTAGACAGACCCTAGACAGACCCTACACAGACCCTAGACAGACCCTAGACAGACCCTAGACAGACCCTAGACAGACCCTAGACAGACCCTAGACAGACCCTAGACAGACCCTACACAGACCCTAGACAGACCCTAGACAGACCCTAGACAGACCCTCAGACCCTAGACAGACCCTACACAGACCCCCTAGACAGACCCTAGACAGACCCCCTAGACAGACCCTAGACAGACCCTAGACAGACCCTAGACAGACCCTAGACAGACCCTAGACAGACCCTAGACAGACCCTAGACAGACCCTAGACAGACCCTAGACAGACCCTAGACAGACCCTAGACAGACCCTAGACAGACCCTAGACAGACCCTAGACAGACCCTAGACAGACCCTAGACAGACCCTAGACAGACCCTAGACAGACCCTAGACAGACCCTAGACAGACCCTAGACAGACCCTAGACAGACCCTAGACAGACCCTAGACAGACCCTAGACAGACCCTAGACAGACCCTAGACAGACCCTAGACAGACCCTAGACAGACCCTAGACAGACCCTAGACAGACCCTAGACAGACCCTAGACAGACCCTAGACAGACCCTAGACAGACCCTAGACAGACCCTAGACAGACCCTAGACAGACCCTAGACAGACCCTAGACAGACCCTAGACAGACCCTAGACAGACCCTAGACAGACCCTAGACAGACCCTAGACAGACCCTAGACAGACCCTAGACAGACCCTAGACAGACCCTAGACAGACCCTAGACAGACCCTAGACAGACCCTACACAGACAGACCTAGACAGACCCTAGACAGACCCTAGACAGACCCTAGACAGACCCTAGACAGACCCTAGACAGACCCCCTAGACAGACCCTAGACAGACCCCTAGACAGACCCTAGACAGACCCTAGACAGACCCTAGACAGACCCTAGACAGACCCTAGACAGACCCTAGACAGACCCTAGACAGACCCTAGACAGACCCTACACAGACCCTAGACAGACCCTAGACAGACCCTAGACAGACCCTAGACAGACCCTAGACAGACCCTAGACAGACCCTAGACAGACCCTAGACAGACCCTAGACAGACCCTACAGACAGACCCCTAGACAGACCCTAGACAGACCCTAGACAGACCCTAGACAGACCCTAGACAGACCCTAGACAGACCCTAGACAGACCCTAGACAGACCCTAGACAGACCCTAGACAGACCCTAGACAGACCCTAGACCCTAGACAGACCCTAGACAGACCCTAGAGACCCTAGACAGACCCTAGACAGACCCTAGACAGACCCTAGACAGACCCTAGACAGACCCTAGACAGACCCTAGACAGACCCTAGACAGACCCTAGACAGACCCTAGACAGACCCTAGACAGACCCTAGACAGACCCTAGACAGACCCTAGACAGACCCTAGACCCCTAGACAGACCCTAGACAGACCCTAGACAGACCCTAGACACAGACCCTAGACAGACCCTAGACAGACCCTAGACAGACCCTACACAGACCCTAGACAGACAGACCCTAGACAGACCCTAGACAGACCCTAGACAGACCCTAGACAGACCCTAGACAGACCCTAGACAGACCCTAGACAGACCCTAGACCCTAGACAGACCCTAGACAGACCCTAGACAGACCCTAGACAGACCCTAGACAGACCCTAGACAGACCCTAGACCCTAGACCCCCTAGACAGACCCTAGACAGACCCTAGACAGACCCTAGACAGACCCTAGACAGACCCTAGACAGACCCTAGACAGACCCTAGACAGACCCTAGACAGACCCTAGACAGACCCTAGACAGACCCTAGACAGACCCTAGACAGACCCTAGACAGACCCTAGACAGACCCTAGACAGACCCTAGACAGACCCTAGACAGACCCTAGACAGACCCTAGACAGACCCTAGACAGACCCTAGACAGACCCTAGACAGACCCTAGACCCTACAGACCCCCTAGACAGACCCTAGACAGACCCTAGACAGACCCTAGACAGACCCTAGACAGACCCTAGACAGACCCTAGACAGACAGACCCTAGACAGACCCTAGACAGACCCTAGACAGACCCTAGACAGACCCTAGACAGACCCTAGACAGACCCTAGACAGACCCTAGACAGACCCTAGACAGACCCTAGACAGACCCTAGACAGACCCTAGACAGACCCTAGACAGACCCTAGACAGACCCTAGACAGACCCTAGACAGACCCTAGACAGACCCTAGACAGACCCTAGACAGACCCTAGACAGACCCTAGACAGACCCTAGACAGACCCTAGACAGACCCTACACAGACCCTAGACAGACCCTAGACAGACCCTAGACAGACCCTAGACAGACCCTAGACAGACCCTAGACAGACCCTAGACAGACCCTAGACAGACCCTAGACAGACCCTAGACAGACCCTAGACAGACCCTAGACAGACCCTAGACAGACCCTAGACAGACCCTAGACAGACCCTAGACAGACCCTAGACAGACCCTAGACAGACCCTAGACAGACCCTAGACAGACCCTAGACAGACCCTAGACAGACCCTAGACAGACCCTAGACAGACCCTAGACAGACCCTAGACAGACCCTAGACAGACCCTAGACAGACCCTAGACAGACCCTAGACAGACCCTAGACAGACCCTAGACAGACCCTAGACAGACCCTAGACAGACCCTAGACAGACCCTAGACAGACCCCTAGACAGACCCTACAGACAGACCCTAGACAGACCCTAGACAGACCCTAGACAGACCCCTAGACAGACCCTAGACAGACCCTAGACAGACCCTACCCAGACCCTAGACAGACCCTAGACAGACCCTAGACAGACCCTACACAGACCCTAGACAGACCCTAGACAGACCCTAGACAGACCCTAGACAGACCCTAGACAGACCCTAGACAGACCCTAGACAGACCCTAGACAGACCCCTAGACAGACCCTAGACAGACCCTAGACAGACCCTAGACAGACCCTAGACAGACCCTAGACAGACCCTAGACAGACCCTAGACAGACCCTAGACAGACCCTAGACAGACCCTAGACAGACCCTAGACAGACCCTAGACAGACCCTAGACAGACCCTAGACAGACCCTAGACAGACCCTAGACAGACCCTAGACAGACCCTAGACAGACCCTAGACAGACCCTAGACAGACCCTAGACAGACCCTAGACAGACCCTAGACAGACCCTAGACAGACCCTAGACAGACCCTAGACAGACCCTAGACAGACCCTAGACAGACCCTAGACAGACCCTAGACAGACCCTAGACAGACCCTAGACAGACCCTAGACAGACCCTAGACAGACCCTAGACAGACCCTAGACAGACCCTAGACAGACCCTAGACAGACCCTAGACAGACCCTAGACAGACCTAGACAGACCCTAGACCTAGACCCCTAGACAGACCCTAGACAGACCCTAGACAGACCCTAGACAGACCCTAGACAGACCCTAGACAGACCCTAGACAGACCCTAGACAGACCCTAGACAGACCCTAGACAGACCCTAGACAGACCCTAGACAGACCCTAGACAGACCCTAGACAGACCCTAGACAGACCCTAGAGACAGACAGACCCTAGACAGACCCTAGACAGACCCTAGACAGACCCTAGACAGACCCTAGACAGACCCTAGACAGACCCTAGACAGACCCTAGACAGACCCTAGACAGACCCTAGACAGACCCTAGACAGACCCTAGACAGACCCTAGACAGACCCTAGACAGACCCTAGACAGACCCTACACAGACCCTAGACAGACCCTAGACAGACCCTAGACAGACCCTAGACAGACCCTAGACAGACCCTAGACAGACCCTAGACAGACCCTAGACAGACCCTAGACAGACCCTAGACAGACCCTAGACAGACCCTAGACAGACCCTAGACAGACCCTAGACAGACCCCTACAGACCCTACACAGACCCTAGACAGACCCTAGACAGACCCTAGACAGACCCTAGACAGACCCTAGACAGACCCTAGACAGACCCTAGACAGACCCTACAGACAGACAGACCCTAGACAGACCCTAGACAGACCCTAGACAGACCCTAGACAGACCCTAGACAGACCCTAGACAGACCCTAGACAGACCCTAGACAGACCCTAGACAGACCCTAGACAGACCCTAGACAGACCCTAGACAGACCCTAGACAGACCCTAGACAGACCCTAGACAGACCCTAGACAGACCCTAGACAGACCCTAGACAGACCCTAGACAGACCCTAGACAGACCCTAGACAGACCCTAGACAGACCCTAGACAGACCCTAGACAGACCCTAGACAGACCCTAGACAGACCCTAGACAGACCCTAGACAGACCCTACAGACCCTACAGACCCTAGACAGACCCTAGACAGACCCTAGACAGACCCTAGACAGACCCTAGACAGACCCTAGACAGACCCTACCCTAGACCCTAGACAGACCCTAGACAGACCCTAGACAGACCCTAGACAGACCCTAGACAGACCCTAGACAGACCCTAGACAGACCCTAGACAGACCCTAGACAGACCCTAGACAGACCCTAGACAGACCCTAGACAGACCCTAGACAGACCCTAGACAGACCCTAGACAGACCCTAGACAGACCCTACCCTAGACAGACCCTAGACAGACCCTAGACAGACCCTAGACAGACCCTAGACAGACCCTAGACAGACCCTAGACAGACCCTAGACAGACCCTAGACAGACCCTAGACAGACCCTAGACAGACCCTAGACAGACCCTAGACAGACCCTAGACAGACCCTAGACAGACCCTAGACAGACCCTAGACAGACCCTACCAGACCCTAGACAGACCCTAGACAGACCCTAGACAGACCCTAGACAGACCCTAGACCCTAGACAGACCCTAGACAGACCCTAGACAGACCCTAGACAGACCCTAGACAGACCCTAGACAGACCCTAGACAGACCCTAGACAGACCCTAGACAGACCCTAGAGAGACCCTAGACAGACCCTAGACAGACCCTAGACAGACCCTAGACAGACCCTAGACAGACCCTAGACAGACCCTAGACAGACCCTAGACAGACCCTAGACAGACCCTAGACAGACCCTAGACAGACCCTAGACAGACCCTAGACAGACCCTAGACAGACCCTAGACAGACCCTAGACAGACCCTAGACAGACCCTAGACAGACCCTAGACAGACCCTAGACAGACAGACCCTAGACAGACCCTAGACAGACCCTAGACAGACCCTAGACAGACCCTAGACAGACCCTAGACAGACCCTAGACAGACCCTAGACAGACCCTAGACAGACCCTAGACAGACCCTAGACAGACCCTAGACAGACCCTAGACAGACCCTAGACAGACCCTAGACAGACCCTAGACAGACCCTACAGACCCTAGACAGACCCTAGACAGACCCTAGACAGACCCTAGACAGACCCTAGACAGACCCTAGACAGACCCTAGACAGACCCTAGACAGACCCTAGACAGACCCTAGACAGACCCCCTAGACAGACCCTAGACAGACCCTAGACAGACCCTAGACAGACCCTAGACAGACCCTAGACAGACCCTAGACAGACCCTAGACAGACCCTAGACAGACCCTAGACAGACCCTAGACAGACCCTAGACAGACCCTAGACAGACCCTAGACAGACCCTAGACAGACCCTAGACAGACCCTAGACAGACCCTAGACAGACCCTAGACAGACCCTAGACAGACCCTAGACAGACCCTAGACAGACCCTAGACAGACCCTAGACAGACCCTACACAGACCCTAGACAGACCCTAGACAGACCCTAGACAGACCCTAGACAGACCCTAGACAGACCCTAGACCCTAGACAGACCCTAGACAGACCCTAGACAGACCCTAGACAGACCCTAGACAGACCCTAGACAGACCCTAGACAGACCCTAGACAGACCCTAGACAGACCCTAGACAGACCCTAGACAGACCCTAGACAGACCCTAGACACAGACCCTAGACAGACAGACCCTAGACAGACCCTAGACAGACCCTAGACAGACCCTAGACAGACCCTAGACAGACCCTAGACAGACCCTAGACAGACCCTAGACAGACCCTAGACAGACCCTAGACAGACCCTAGACAGACCCTAGACAGACCCTAGACAGACCCTAGACAGACCCTAGACAGACCCTAGACAGACCCTAGACAGACCCTAGACAGACCCTAGACAGACCCTACACAGACCCTAGACAGACCCTAGACAGACCCTAGACAGACCCTAGACAGACCCTAGACAGACCCTAGACAGACCCTAGACAGACCCTAGACAGACCCTAGACAGACCCTAGACAGACCCTAGACAGACCCTAGACAGACCCTAGACAGACCCTAGACAGACCCTAGACAGACCCTAGACAGACCCTAGACAGACCCTAGACAGACCCTAGACAGACCCTAGACAGACCCTAGACAGACCCTAGACAGACCCTAGACCCAGACCCTAGACAGACCCTACCCTAGACAGACCCCTAGACAGACCCTAGACAGACCCTAGACAGACCCTAGACAGACCCTAGACAGACCCTAGACAGACCCTAGACAGACCCTAGACAGACCCCTAGACAGACCCTAGACAGACCCTAGACAGACCCTAGACCCTAGACAGACCCTAGACAGACCCTAGACAGACCCTAGACAGACCCTAGACAGACCCTAGACCCTAGACAGACCCTAGACAGACCCTAGACAGACCCTAGACAGACCCTAGACAGACCCTAGACAGACCCTAGACAGACCCTAGACAGACCCTAGACAGACCCTAGACAGACCCTAGACAGACCCTAGACAGACCCTAGACAGACCCTAGACAGACCCTAGACAGACCCTAGACAGACCCTAGACAGACCCTAGACAGACCCTAGACAGACCCTAGACAGACCCTAGACAGACCCTAGACAGACCCTAGACAGACCCTAGACAGACCCTAGACAGACCCTAGACAGACCCTAGACAGACCCTAGACAGACCCTAGACAGACCCTACACAGACCCTAGACAGACCCTAGACAGACCCTAGACAGACCCTAGACAGACCCTAGACAGACCCTAGACAGACCCTACACAGACCCTAGACAGTACCCTAGACCCTAGACAGACCCTAGACAGACCCTAGACAGACCCTAGACAGACCCTAGACAGACCCTAGACAGACCCTAGACAGACCCTAGACAGACCCTAGACAGACCCTAGACAGACCCTAGACAGACCCTAGACAGACCCCCCTAGACAGACCCTAGACAGACCCTAGACAGACCCTAGACAGACCCTAGACAGACCCTAGACAGACCCTAGACAGACCCTAGACAGACCCTAGACAGACCCTAGACAGACCCTAGACAGACCCTAGACAGACCCTAGACAGACCCTAGACAGACCCTAGACAGACCCTAGACAGACCCTAGACAGACCCTAGACAGACCCTAGACAGACCCTAGACAGACCCTAGACAGACCCTAGACAGACCCTAGACAGACCCTAGACAGACCCTAGACAGACCCTAGACAGACCCTAGACAGACCCTAGACAGACCCTAGACAGACCCTAGACAGACCCTAGACAGACCCTAGACAGACCCTAGACAGACCCTAGACAGACCCTAGACAGACCCTAGACAGACCCTAGACAGACCCTAGACAGACCCTAGACAGACCCTAGACAGACCCTAGACAGACCCTAGACAGACCCTAGACAGACCCTAGACAGACCCTAGACAGACCCTAGACAGACCCTAGACAGACCCTAGACAGACCCTAGACAGACCCTAGACAGACCCTAGACAGACCCTAGACAGACCCTAGACAGACCCTAGACAGACCCTAGACAGACCCTAGACAGACCCTAGACAGACCCTAGACAGACCCTAGACAGACCCTACACAGACCCTAGACAGACCCTAGACAGACCCTAGACAGACCCTAGACAGACCCTAGACAGACCCTAGACAGACCCTAGACAGACCCTACACAGACAGACCCTAGACAGACCCTAGACAGACCCTAGACAGACCCTAGACAGACCCTAGACAGACCCTAGACAGACCCTAGACAGACCCTAGACAGACCCTACACAGACCCTAGACAGACCCTAGACAGACCCTAGACAGACCCTAGACAGACCCTAGACAGACCCTAGACCCCACAGACCCTAGACAGACCCTAGACAGACCCTAGACAGACCCTAGACAGACCCTAGACAGACCCTAGACAGACCCTAGACAGACCCTAGACAGACCCTAGACAGACCCTAGACAGACCCTAGACAGACCCTAGACCCCCCTAGACAGACCCTAGACAGACCCTAGACAGACCCTAGACAGACCCTAGACAGACCCTAGACAGACCCTAGACAGACCCTAGACAGACCCTAGACAGACCCTAGACAGACCCTAGACAGACCCTAGACAGACCCTAGACAGACCCTAGACAGACCCTAGACAGACAGACCCTAGACAGACCCTAGACAGACCCTAGACAGACCCTAGACAGACCCTAGACAGACCCTAGACAGACCCTAGACAGACCCTAGACAGACCCTAGACAGACCCTAGACAGACCCTAGACAGACCCTAGACAGACCCCTAGACAGACCCTAGACAGACCCTAGACAGACCCTAGACAGACCCTAGACAGACCCTAGACAGACCCTAGACAGACCCTAGACAGACCCTACACAGACCCTAGACAGACAGACCCTAGACAGACCCTAGACAGACCCTAGACAGACCCTAGACAGACCCTAGACAGACCCTAGACAGACCCTAGACAGACCCTAGACAGACCCTAGACAGACAGACCCTAGACAGACCCTAGACAGACCCTAGACAGACCCTAGACAGACCCTAGACAGACCCTAGACAGACCCTAGACAGACCCTAGACAGACCCTAGACAGACCCTAGACAGACCCTAGACAGACCCTAGACAGACCCTAGACAGACCCTAGACAGACCCTAGACAGACCCTAGACAGACCCTAGACAGACCCTAGACAGACCCTAGACAGACCCTAGACCCTAGACAGACCCAGACAGACCCTAGACAGACCCTAGACAGACCCTAGACAGACCCTAGACAGACCCTAGACAGACAGACCCTAGACAGACCCTAGACAGACCCTAGACAGACCCTAGACAGACCCTAGACAGACCCTAGACAGACCCTACCCTACAGACCCTAGACAGACCCTAGACAGACCCTAGACCCAGACCCTAGACAGACCCTAGACAGACCCTAGACAGACCCTAGACAGACCCTAGACAGACCCTAGACAGACCCTAGACAGACCCTAGACAGACCCTAGACAGACCCTACACAGACCCTAGACAGACCCTAGACAGACCCTAGACAGACCCTAGACAGACCCTAGACAGACCCTAGACAGACCCTAGACAGACCCTAGACAGACCCTAGACAGACCCTAGACAGACCCTAGACAGACCCTACAGACAGACCCCTAGACAGACCCTAGACAGACCCTAGACAGACCCTAGACAGACCCTAGACAGACCCTAGACAGACCCTAGACAGACCCTAGACAGACCCTAGACAGACCCTAGACAGACCCTAGACAGACCCTAGACAGACCCTAGACAGACCCTAGACAGACCCTAGACAGACCCTAGACAGACCCTAGACAGACCCTAGACAGACCCTAGACCCCTAGACAGACAGACCCTAGACAGACCCTAGACAGACCCTAGACAGACCCTAGACAGACCCTACACAGACCCTAGACAGACCCTAGACAGACCCTAGACAGACCCTAGACAGACCCTAGACAGACCCTAGACAGACCCTAGACAGACCCTAGACAGACCCTAGACAGACCCTAGACAGACCCTACACAGACCCTAGACAGACCCTAGACAGACCCTAGACAGACCCTACAGACCCTAGACAGACCCTAGACAGACCCTAGACAGACCCTAGACAGACCCTAGACAGACCCTACAGACAGACCCTAGACAGACCCTAGACAGACCCTAGACAGACCCTAGACAGACCCTAGACAGACCCTAGACAGACCCTAGACAGACCCTAGACAGACCCTACACAGACCCTAGACAGACCCTAGACAGACCCCCTAGACAGACCCTAGACAGACCCTAGACAGACCCTAGACAGACCCTAGACAGACCCTAGACAGACCCTAGACAGACCCTAGACAGACCCTAGACAGACCCTAGACAGACCCTAGACAGACCCTAGACAGACCCTAGACAGACCCTAGACAGACCCTAGACAGACCCTACACAGACCCTAGACAGACCCTAGACAGACCCCTAGACAGACCCTAGACAGACCCTAGACAGACCCTAGACAGACCCTAGACAGACCCTAGACAGACCCCAGACCCTAGACAGACCCTACCCCTAGACAGACCCTAGACAGACCCTAGACAGACCCTAGACAGACCCTACAGACAGACCCTAGACAGACCCTAGACAGACCCTAGACAGACCCTAGACAGACCCTAGACAGACCCTAGACAGACCCTAGACAGACCCTAGACAGACCCTAGACAGACCCTAGACAGACCCTAGACAGACCCTAGACAGACCCTAGACAGACCCTAGACAGACCCTAGACAGACCCTAGACAGACCCTAGACAGACCCTAGACAGACCCTAGACAGACCCTAGACAGACCCTAGACAGACCCTAGACAGACCCTAGACAGACCCTAGACAGACCCTAGACAGACCCTAGACAGACCCTAGACAGACCCTAGACAGACCCTAGACAGACCCTAGACAGACCCTAGACAGACCCTAGACAGACCCTAGACAGACCCTAGACAGACCCTAGACAGACCCTAGACAGACCCTAGACAGACCCTAGACAGACCCTAGACAGACCCTAGACAGACCCCAGACAGACCCTAGACAGACCCTAGACAGACCCTAGACAGACCCTAGACAGACCCTAGACAGACCCTAGACAGACCCTAGACAGACCCTAGACAGACCCTAGACAGACCCTAGACAGACCCTAGACAGACCCTAGACAGACCCTAGACAGACCCTAGACAGACCCTAGACAGACCCTAGACAGACCCAGACAGACCCTAGACAGACCCTAGACAGACCCTAGACAGACCCTAGACAGACCCTAGACAGACCCTAGACAGACCCTAGACAGACCCTAGACAGACCCTAGACAGACCCTAGACAGACCCTAGACAGACCCTAGACAGACCCTAGACAGACCCTAGACAGACAGACCCTAGACAGACCCTAGACAGACCCTAGACAGACCCTAGACAGACCCTAGACAGACCCTAGACAGACCCTAGACAGACCCTAGACAGACCCTAGACAGACCCTAGACAGACCCCAGACAGACCCTA
>CM065699.1:43974070-43981884 GCA_017654935.2 Phymorhynchus buccinoides | reverse complement strand
ACAGACCCTACACAGACGCTAGACAGACCCCAGACAGACCATAGACACACCCCACACAGACCCCAGACAGTCCCTACACAGACCCAAGACAGACCCCACAAAGACCCCACACAGACCCCACACAGACACTAGACAGACCCTACACAGATCCCCAGACAGAACCTAGACAGTCCCCAGACAGTCCGCAGACACTACACAGACCCCAGACAGAACCCAGACAAACCATACACAGGCCCAAGACAGACCCTAAGACAGACCCCACACAGACCCAACACAGACCCAAAACAGACCCAACACAGACCCAAGACAGACCCAACACAGAACCAAGACAGACCCAACACAAGACCCTAGACAGACCCCAGACAAAACCTACACCAGAGAGAGAGACAGAGACCCCAGACATACCCTAGACGAGAGGATGACAGGAGAGAGAGACAGAGAACCCAGACAGACCCTACACCGACCCTACACAGACCACAGGACAGACCCTAGGACCGCCCCTACCCAGAACCCAGACAGACCATAAACAGACACCAAACAGACCCTACACCACAGACACAGACTAGACCCTACACAGACCCAAGACAGACACAGACAGACCAGACAGACAGACAGAACCCACACAAACCATAGACAGACCATAGACAGACCCTACACAGACCCCACACAGAACACACACAGACCCTACACAGACCCTAGACAGACCCCAGACAGAACCTACACAGACCCAACACAGACCCAACACAGACCCCACACAGACCCAAGACAGACCCAACACAGACCCAACACAGACCCAACACAGACCCAAGACAGACCCCACACAGACCCAAGACAGACCCTACACATACCCAACATAGATCCCAGACAGACCCTAGACAGACCACACACAGACCATACACAGACCCCAGACAGAACCTACACAGACCATAGACAGACCCTAGGAACAGGGACCCTAAACAGGACCCACACGACAGACCGCAGACACTACACAGACCATAGACAGAACCCACACAAACCCCAGATAGACCCTAGACAGACCCTAGACAGACCCCAGACAGACACTACACAGACCCCAGACAGAACGCAGACAGACCCTAGACAGACCCTACACAGAACCCACACAGACCCCAGACAGAACCTAGACAGACCCCAGACAGAACCTACACAGAGGGAGAGAGGGAGAGAGATTGAGAGAGAGGAGAGAGACAGAGAGAGAGAGAGAGTGTGACCCCAGACAGACCCTACACAGACCACAGACAGACCCTACACAGACCCAAGACAGACCATACACAGACCCCAGATAGAACCCAGACAGACCCTACACAGACCATAGACAGACACTACACAGACCCTACACAAACCCTACACAGACCCTACACAGAACCCAGACAGACCCAACACAGACCCAAAACAGACCCAACACAGACCCAAGACAGACCCAACACAGACCCAAGACAAACCCAACACAGACCCTACACAGAACCTAGACAGACCCTACACAGAACCTAGACAGATCCCAGACAGGAACCCCAAACAGAACCCACACATACCCTACACAGACCCTACACAGACCATAGACAGACCCCAGATAGACCCCAGACAGACCCAGACAGACAGAACCTACACAGACCCCAGACAGACCCAACACAGACTCTAGACAGACCCTACACAGACCTCTAGTACAGACCCCAGACAGACCACTACACAGACCCCAGACAGACTACAGACAGACCCTAAACAGACCCTCACCCAGTAACTAGACAGACCATACACAGACCATAGACAGACCTGTCTAGTACAGACCCTATACAGACCCCAGACAGAACCTAGACAGACTCCTAGACAGATCCCTACACCATGACCCTATCACAGACCCTACACAGACCCTATACAGACCCTAAACAGACCCCAGACAGACCCTAGACAGACCATAGACAGACCCTACACAGACCCTACACAGACCCTAGACAGAACCTAGACAGACCCTACACAGACCCAAGAAAGACCCTAGACAGACCCAACACAGACCCTGTAGACAGACCATTTACACAGACCCCAGACAGACCCAAGACAGACCCAAGACAGACCATAGACAGACCCAAGACAGACCCTAGACAGTCCCTACACAGACCCTAGAACAGACCCTATGTACAGACCCTAGACAGACCCTAGACAGACCCAAGACAGAGCCCTACACAGACCCAACACAGACCCTAGACAGACCCAAGACAGACCCAAGACAGAGGGCAGGACAGACCCTAGACAGACCCAACACAGACCCAGACAGACCATACACAGACCAAACAGACCCTACACAGACCCTATAGACAGACCCTACACAGACCCTAGACAGACCCTGAGACAGAGCCTCTACAACAGACCCTATAGAGACAGACCCTACAAAGAACCTTACACAGACCCAGAGCAACAGATCACCACAGATACACAGATCCAAGACAGAACCTAGACAGACCCTAGGACAGATCCCAGAGCAGACCCTAGAACAGACCCTCAGACAGACCTTAGGCAGACCATACACAGAACCTAGACAGACCCCAGCGAGACCCTAGACAGACCCTAGACAGACCCAACACAGACCCTAGACCAGACCCTACACAGACCCTAGCACAGACCCCAGACAGACCCTACACAGACCCTTAGACAGACCCTACACAGACCCTACACAGACCCCTGACAGACCCTACACAGACCCCACACAGACCCTAAGAACAGACCCTCACACAGACCCTATCACAGACCCCAGACAGACCCTACACAGACCCAAGACAGACCCAACACAGACCCTACACAGACCCCACACAGACCCTAGTACAGACCCAAAACAGACCCAAGACAGACCCTACACAGAACCAACACAGACCCTACACAGACCCACGACAGACCCTAGTACAGACCCAAGACAGAACCTAGAAGGACCCTAGACAGTCACCTCCAGACAGACGCCTACACAGAACCTTGGGAGACACTGATGTGAAACCCTAGACAGACCCTAGACAGACCGCCAGACAGACCCTAGACAGACCCTAGACAGACTAGGAACAGACAGACCATAGACAGACCCCAGATAGACCCCAGACAGACCCTAGACAGACACTACACAGACCCTACGACAGACCCCAGACAGACCCTACACAGACCCTACACAGAACCAAGACAGACCATACACAGACCCTACACAAACCCTAGACCCTACACAGGCCCTAGACAGACCCAAGACAGACACTAGACAGACCCCAGACAGACCCTAGACAGACCCTAACACAGACCCTAGACAGACAACTACACAGACCCTAGACAGACCCTAGACAGACCCTAGACAGACAGGGTCTAGACAGACCCTGTCTAGACCCTAACCATAGACCAGAAAGAGCCTACACAGACCCAAGGCAGATCCCTACCAGACCCTACACAGACCCTAGACAGAGCCCCAGACAGACCCTACACAGACCCTACACAGACCCCACACAGACCGTAGACAGACCCAAGACAGACCCCAGATAGACCCCAGACAGACCCTAGCACAGACCCTACACAGACCCAAGACAGACCCAACACAGACCCAAGACAGACCCAACACAGACCCAAGACAGACCCAACACAGACCCAAGACAGACCCTAGACAGACCCAAGACAGACCCGACACAGACCCAAGACAGACCCAACACAGACCCTAGTACAAGAGAGGAACCCTAGAGACTGAGACCTCTTAACAGAACCCTAGACAGTCCCTAGTACAGACCCTACACAGACCCTAGACAGACACTAACAAGACCCTAGACAGAACCTGCACGATTCGTTAGACAGACCCTAGACAGACCCCAGACAGACCCTAGACAGACCCTACACAGACCCTAGTACAGACCCTAGACAGACCCTAGACAGACCCTACACAGACACCAGACAGACCCTAGACAGACCCTAGACAGACCCCAGACAGACCCTAGACAGACCCTAGACAGACCCTAGACAGACCCTAGACAGACCCCACACAGACCCAAGACAGACCCTAGACAGACCCTAGACAGACCCTAGACAGACCGGGTCTGTGTACAGACTGTCAGACTGTCTAGACAGACAGTACCCTTACCAGACAGACCCTACACAGAACCCAGACAGGACCCTAGACAGACCCCTACACAGCACCCTAGACAGACCCTACACAGACACTAGACAGACAGCTACACAGACCCCAGATAGACCCCATACAGACCCTAGACAGACCGCTACACAGACCCCAAGACAGACCCTACACACACCCTACACAGACCCCAGACAGACCCTACACAGACGCCAAGACAGACCCTACACAGACCCCAGACAGACCCTACACAAACCCTACACAGACCCTAGACAGACCCAAGACAGACCCATAGACAGACCCTAGACAAACCCTAGACAGACCCTACACAGACCCTAGACAGACGCTACACAGACCCTACACAGAACCCAAACATACCCTACAGACCCCAAACAGACCCCACACAGACCCTAGACAGACCACAGACAGACCCTACACAGACCCCAGACAGACCCTAGACAGACCCAACACAGACCCTAGCACAGACCCTAGACAGAACCAAGACAGACCCAAGACAGACCCTACACAAACCCTAGACAAACCCTACACAGAACCTCCACAGACACAAGACAGACCCTACACAGATCCCAGACAGACCCTAGACAGACCCTAGACAGACCCTAGACAGACCTCTACACAGACCCAACACATACCCTAGACAGACCCTACACAGATCCATCTACAGACCCTAGACAGACCCCAGACGCCCCATACAGACCCTACACAGACCCTACTACAGACCCTACCCCAGACAGACCATAGACAGACCCTACACAGACCCACAGACAGAACCTACACAGACCCTAGACAGACCCCCAGACAGACCCTACACAGACCCCAGACAGACCCTAGACAGACCCTACACAGACCCTAGTCAGACAGAAAAACCCTAGACAGACCCCCGACAGACCATAGACAGACCCCATACAGACCCTAGACAGACCCTAGACATACCCTAGACAGACCCGTAGACAGACCCCACACAGACACAAGACAGACCCAAGACAGACCCAACACAGACCCTACACAGAGCCCTAGACAGACCCTAGACAGACCCTACACAGACCCTAGACAGACCCTAGAAAGACCCTAGTACAGAACCTAGACAGACCATGAGACAGACCCTACACAAACCCTAGACAGACCCTAGAACAGAACCTAGACAGACCCTACACAGACCCTACACAGATCCCAGACAGACCCTACACAGACCCTAGACAGACCCTACACAGACCCTACACAGACCCCAGACAGACCCTAGACAGACCCTACACAGACCCTAGACAGACCCTAGACAGACCCTAGACAGACCCTACACAGACCATAGACAGACCCCAGACAGACCCTACACAGACCCTACACAGACCCTAGACAGACCCTACACAGACCCTAGACAGACCCTACTACAGACAGACAGAACCTACACAGACCCTACACAGACCCTAGACAGACCCTAGACAGACCCTAGACAGACCCTAGACAGACCCTAGACAGACCCTAGACAGACCCTAGACAGACCCTAGACAGACCCTACACAGACCCTAGACAGACCCCAGACAGACCCTAGACAGACCCTAGACAGACCCTAGACAGACCCTAGACAGACCCCAGACAGACCCTAGACAGACCCTAGACAGACCCTAGACAGACCCTACACAGACCCTAGACAGACCCTAGACAGACCCCAGACAGACCCTAGACAGACCCTACACAGACCCTAGACAGACCCTAGACAGACCCTAGACAGACCCCAGACAGACCCTACACAGACCCTACACAGACCCTAGACAGACCCTACACAGACCCTAGACAGACCCTAGACAGACCCTACACAGACCCTAGACAGACCCCAGACAGACCCCAGACAGACCCTACACAGACCCCAAACAGACCCTAGACAGACCCTATACAGACCCTAGACAGACCCTACACAGACCCTAGACAGACCCTAGACAGACCCTACACAGACCCTAGACAGACCCTAGACAGACCCTACACAGACCCTAGACAGACCCTACACAGACCATAGACAGACCCTACACAGACCCTAGACAGACCCCAGACAGACCCTAGACAGACCCTACACAGACAGACCCAGACAGACCTAGACAGACCCTAGACAGACCCTACACAGACCATAGACAGACCCTACACAGACCCCAGATAGACCCTAGGAGACCCTAGACAGACCCTAGACAGACCCTACACAGACCCTAGACAGACCCTACACAGACCCCAGACAGACCCTAGACAGACCCTAGACAGACCCCACACAGACCCTAGACAGACCCTAGACAGACCCAAGACAGACCCTAGACAGACCCTAGACAGACCCTAGACAGACCCTAGACAGACCCTACACAGACCCTAGACAGACCCTAGACAGACCCTAGACAGACCCTACACAGACCCCAGACAGACCCTAGACAGACCCTACACAGACCCTACACAGACCCTAGACAGACCCTACACAGACCCTAGACAGACCCTAGACAGACCCTAGACAGACCCTACACAGACCCTAGACAGACCCTAGACAGACCCTAGACAGACCCTAGACAGACCCTAGACAGACCCCAGACAGACCTTAGACAGACCCTACACAGACCCCAGACAGACCCTAGACAGACCCCAGACAGACCCTACACAGACCCTACACACAGACAAACCTAGACAGACCCTAGACAGACCCTAGACAGACCCTAGACAGACCCTAGACAGACCCTAGACAGACCCTAGACAGACCCCAGACAGACCCTAGACAGACCCTACACAGACCCTACACAGACCCTAGACAGACCCTAGACAGACCCTAGACAGACCCTAGACAGACCCTACACAGACCCTAGACAGACCCTAGACAGACCCCAGACAGACCCTACACAGACCCAGACAGACCCTAGACAGACCCTAGACAGACCCTAGACAGACCCTACACAGACCCTAGACAGACCCTAGACAGACCCTAGACAGACCCTAGACAGACCCTAGACAGACCCTAGACAGACCCTAGACAGACCCTAGACAGACCCTAGACAGACCCTACACAGACCCTAGACAGACCCTAGACAGACCCTAGACAGACCCTAGACAGACCCTAGACAGACCCTAGACAGACCCTAGACAGACCCTACACAGACCCTAGACAGACCCTAGACAGACCCTAGACAGACCCTACACAGACCCTAGACAGACCCTACACAGACCCTAGACAGACCCTAGACAGACCCTACACAGACCCTAGACAGACCCTAGACAGACCCTACACAGACCCTACACAGACCCTAGACAGACCCTAGACAGACCCTAGACAGACCCTAGACAGACCCTAGACAGACCCTAGACAGACCCTAGACAGACCCTAGACAGACCCTAGACAGACCCTAGACAGACCCTAGACAGACCCTAGACAGACCCTAGACAGACCCTAGACAGACCCTACACAGACCCTAGACAGACCCTAGACAGACCCTAGACAGACCCTAGACAGACCCTACACAGACCCTAGACAGACCCTAGACAGACCCTAGACAGACCCTAGACAGACCCTAGACAGACCCTAGACAGACCCTAGACAGACCCTACACAGACACAGACCCTAGACAGACCCTACACAGACCCTACACAGACCCTAGACAGACAGACCCTAGACAGACCCTACACAGACCCTAGACAGACCCTAGACAGACCCTAGACAGACCCTAGACAGACCCTA
>CM065699.1:43954070-43956570 GCA_017654935.2 Phymorhynchus buccinoides | reverse complement strand
TTCCCAAGTAAAAGGCAAGTTTCTGAGACTAGAATGTACCAAAATACCAAATCGTAAAATCATGTTGATGAATGGTATAAAGGAAAAACAGACAGGATTTAAGTTCCTTTATATGTTTATCCTTAATGAGCGCTTCTTGCTGCCTCAGTGGTGGGGGTATTAGGCATCAACTTATATTGCTCCCCTTTGTCAAATAAGAGGCAACATATGTTCTTCTTTTTGTGTCACGCCCTGGCACGAGAGCAAGACAGAGAAAGAGAGAGGCGTTGCCAAGAAACGACCTCTAACTAAAACGACACCTGATGTCAAGAGCTAAGGACAGTAATTACACCTAAACAGCCCATTTCACATCTCATCAGTTAAGGTCTCTGTACTCGTGAACATGCTCACTCTTTCCTCATGGCAACACAGTGATATGCAAGTGATCTTATGACTGGCTATCACTGTGTTGCCATGAGGAAAGAGTGAACAATGTTTAAGTGTATTGAGATCTTTAGCAAAGTAGATCTAGCGCAAAACACAACACAAGGTGACGTGACCCTTAACATTTTGTGAATAGTTTATTTCTCTAAACCACGACTGCTTCCGTTATTTCTGCAGCGTGTCTGTCGCGGCAATTAGATTTCCTCTCTCATTTGTCACCGGGGCTTGCAGGCTGGAGTCAGCAATCTCGCCCCCTGCTGTCTTCCTCTTAATCGGTTCAAGCCCCATATGGAGCGATCTGGACATTGTGCAGATCCCCAGAATTATTATTTCTAGTATCGTGTGTCTTTTTCTTCTTATTTCTTTTTCCTGTTCCTCTGGTATCTTTTCGAGCTTTTTTTGTTTAACTGTTTGTTTGCTTCTTGTGTTCATGTTCCCGTTGTGGTCGTTTGTACGCGGTTATATACGCTACAATTTATACAACTGAACCATCCACAAGATGATAGTGATTATTTGCAGAAAGGAGAAGATTATACTGGCACACAAGAAGAAAACAGAAAGAAAATATGCATCATTTATCTGCAACTTGATTAAGGTTTTGTTAAGTTTCAACCACTTAGATTGCAGCTATTGAAGCGATATATATAGGCCTTTGCAAATCTTGCATACAATTACTTAAAACACACAAAAAGTGAACGTGAACTGATTTCGTAATGTAATTGTAATTATCATTTTGCTGTTTGTCTTTAGTTTTATGGGTTTGTACAATAACGTTGCTAAAATATGAAATTTGATAAATTCCTTAGATTTAATAACTCCAGGAACAGGAGGATGTAGTAGAGAAAGCCAGGAAGGTTGTGGAAGACAATCCCTCAGAGGAGAACAACATCGCCTTCAAAGCTGCCACTGCAAAACACAGAAGAACCGTATCGTAGAACCTGGCAGGAACAGACAGAGGAGCTCAACCTGGACAAGGAAGGCAACAAGCTGTGGAACATGGCAGGAACACACAGGAGCTCAACCTGGACAAGGAAGGCAACATGCTGTGGAGCCTGGCAGGAACAGACAGAGGAGCTCAACCTGGACAAGGAAGGCAACAAGCTGTGGAACCTGGCAGGAACAGACAGAGGAGCTCAACCTGGACAAGGAAGGCAACAAGCTGTGGAACCTGGCAGAAACAGACAGAGGAGCTCAACCTGGACAAGGAAGGCAACAAGCTGTGGAACCTGGCAGGAACAGACAGAGGAGCTCAACCTGGACAAGGAAGGCAACAAGCTGTGGAACATGGCAGGAACACAGAGGAGCTCAACCTGGACAAGGAAGGCAACATGCTGTGGAACCTGGCAGGAACAGACAGAGGAGCTCAACCTGGACAAGGAAGGCAACAAGCTGTGGAACCTGGCAGGAACAGACAGAGGAGCTCAACCTGGACAAGGAAGGCAACAAGCTGTGGAACCTGGCAGGAACAGACAGAGGAGCTCAACCTGGACAAGGAAGGCAACAAGCTGTGGAACCTGGCAGGAACAGACAGAGGAGCTCAACCTGGACAAGGAAGGCAACAAGCTGTGGAACCTGGCAGGAACAGACAGAGGAGCTCAACCTGGACAAGGAAGGCAACAAGCTGTGGAACCTGGCAGGAACAGACAGAGGAGCTCAACCTGGACAAGGAAGGCAACAAGCTGTGGAACCTGGCAGGAACAGGCAGAGGAGCTCAACCTGGACAAGGAAGGCAACAAGCTGTGGCAAAGGCCTTGAGTGACGAGAACACCAGACGATGACCGATTGTTCTGGAGCAGGACGGAAAACTCTGCAATGTTATTTTCTTATTGGATCAGTCTCATTCTTTAAGCTCTTACTCATTTTCACCTCCTTCCTTCACCACACAACACCCTTCCCCTCCATCACCATTTCTCCTCCATCCACCCCTTTCCCTCGTCATCTTTACCACTTTACACTACTACCACCCTTCACATATATGCATATGCACACACGCGCGCGTGCACGCACACAGACAGACACGCACCGCACGCACACATGTACACAGGGGTACAGACATACACGCTCTCTCTCTCTCTCT
>CM065699.1:43921570-43949070 GCA_017654935.2 Phymorhynchus buccinoides | reverse complement strand
TTTTGCTATGACATGCATGCTCTAAATAGCATTCTATGCATTTTGTGGAAGGGATTTTGAGTAAATAAATTTGAAAATGTTTGTCCAAACTTCCAGTTGGCTCTTCTGGCTCAGTTTGATATCGGAAGTGTTGCAAAGGTACTCCTTAATAAACAGTAATAATGTGATTGCATTCCGCAAAGCCGTTTTCGAGTTATTCAAGATTGAATATTGGCCGAATGAGGCCATTTTTAACCCATATTTCGGCAAAATTTGGTCAATCGGCATAATATTGGATATTGAGCATGAGAACAGTGTCCGTCAATTGTCCTGTAAATTTAAGCGAAGTCCGTTGAAACATTAAAAAAAATGGTGAAAGTAACTCAACCAAATTTACATATATTTCAATAACTTCCAAACTATTTAACATATCGTCAACAAACTCCTTTCAGACCTGGACCAACATAAGGGCTACAAGATCCAAAGTTAGTTTTGTGACGTCACTTCCGGGTTTGGCTATTCAGTGAACCAAGTAAAAGCTGCCTGACCATAGCTGTGCCACTTCCGGTTCGTACTTCCGGTTGGGTTTTATGCCGTAAGTGTTGCAAATCTATTTCGTAGCCAATTCGGAAAATATGAACGAAATCCGTTCAGCCGTTTTGGAGATATTCAAAATTGAAATTTGCCGACAATTCCGCGAAATCATTCAATATTTCACTTTTCACATACCCATAATTATGTTCCTGCAACTGTTCTGAAAATTAAAGCCGAATCGGACAAAAAAGGGGGAAGAAAAAGAAGAAAAAGAAAAAGAAAAAGGAAAAAGAAGAATTTTGACGAATGCAATAGTATTCTCCTTTAATTAGGGAGAATCCTAACTATAGGGCTTATATTTGCCTTTAAAAACTCCAATTTCTTCCAGGATAACAAGCACAAGGCAGCTGTTTGTTGGCAGAACAACCCCGTAAACGCTCACACACATATACAAACACACACACACAAACCGTGACACATACAACCAAACCAGTTCACTTATACAAAGGTTCACGTGCACACGCATACATACAAACAGATCATGTATAACACTACACAGATACGTACACGCCATTATACAGACAACATTCAATACACACAAGACACCTTGACTTTGGGCGTAAAAACCAGAGGGTAATATTTTTATTCTATCAATTTTTTTCAAATTAAAAACACTTTTTACTAAGAATTCAAACACTCCTCCCTCCCTTACATTCACTACTCTCACTCTAACACTCACATAATACACTATATACACCCTCGGACAAGAAGAAAAAAAATGCATTGCAGCCCTACCGACCCATTGAAGCCAGACACAAATCAGTTTAGCAAATTTCACTAAATACGGTTTCTAAAGTCCATATGTTCTCCATAATTAGTAGATGCATTATTCACAAGGAGGAGTTGGGGAAGGGGGTGGGTAAGCATTGAGACTTGCTCCTCGCTGCGCTGTCGAAGCTCGACTGATTTTCCTGCTACTGTACATTCAAAAAGAAACAGTGTTTATGACTAACGAAATCGTGAAGTGAACTCACTCACCTAAAAAAAAAACCACAGCACGCTTATTCGTGCACACACACAGTAAAACCCTAACTGGCACGTGTAAACCTCAATAAACTAAACTAAAGGAGGCCTGAGTGGTAACCACCACACAGGCGATGCAGAATAAAGTTATATTTTTTAAATTTAATTTATCCTAAATTTCACTTAAGACAAACATGACAGGATTCTCCCTTTTCATCAACCATCTCTCTCTCTCTCTCTCTCTCTCTCTCTCTCTCTCTCTCTCTATCTATCTATATATATATATATATATATATATATATATATATATAATATAGATATATATCTATATATTATATATATATATATATATATTGTTATGTGCAATCTTGCTATGTATTTATATATGGCATTTAAGAGAAGAAGCATTATGGTAAGTTAGCTCAGTTATCAAGAATATTTATATTGTGTTATGCATTACTCATGATTGTTGTAAGTTTAATATATGTATTGTGAATCACCCCTTTGAATGGGGCCTTGGCCTTACCAAATAAATATCGTTATCGTTATCTCTCTCTCTCTCTCTCTCTCTCTCTCTCTCTCTCTCTCTCTCTCTCTCTCTCTCTCTCTCTCTCTCTCTCTCTCTCTCTCGCTCTCTCTCTCTCTCTGTGGCGATATTGTTGTGGCCTACCGCAATTTCATAAGCTACTATACGTCACAGCTTACCCAAGACACCAAAGAAAAAGAAAACAAGTGCAACGCCGAGCGGCTGCAAAGTCCCCTCGCAGCATCGCCGAGCTACTCCGAAATCGGAATGTGTGGTATGTACACATGCATAAAAACGCATCCAAACAGCACGTAACTACATAAAAACGCATCAAAACAGCACGTAACTGAATAGTTTTTTTTTATATATAGCCTTGGGGTTCGGACCCGTGATTTGAGCGCGCGCGATCATGCGCACACACGCGCACAGAAAAATTCATGACAACTGTGTTATAGACCATTCATCACGAAATGTTGTGGAAAAAAACTGCATTAAAATACATGCAAAACTTCGCGAGATATTAGCGATTATGTGTTTCGGGGCTTGAGCCCCGTAACTGGCGCGACCTTGACCTTAATGTAAAACTAAATACATCAGTGGATAGCTTGCCTCTTGGCAAACTAGTATACCAAATTTGATGATGATAGACTGAATAGTTTTTGAGAAAAAACGGACGAATAGCCGGACGGACGGAGGCACGCCGGACGGATACCGGACGGACGGACGGACCAGACAAAAACAATAGCTCCCCGAACTTTCCGCTCGGGGACTAAAAAAGAAGAATTTTGACGAATGCAATAGTATTCTCCTTTAGGGAGAATCCTAAATAAACAAACAAACAACAACAACACCGCACGCACACACACACACGTACGCACGCGCACGCACACACACACACGTACGCACGCACACGCACGCGCACGCGCACGCACGCACATACACACACACACACACACACACACACACACACAACACACAACACACGCGCGCGCGCGCACACACACACACACTCATTGAAAACCATTGTAGTATACGAAGGCTGAAGAGGAAGTGTAGAGGTTTTCACAGCACTTGACCAAAGCCCAACAAAAGGTTCAGCAGACACCTCCACCCGCTCCTAGTACAAACAACGAACAACTGAAAGAGAGAAGAGAGCTGAATCAATATTTATTCGGCCCTTAGGATATTCTGTTCACTATGATCACGGCCAGATGAAAAACATCGCACGGTGGTCATGAATGCGTCTTAAAGCAATTAAAACGGGTAGTATAGTAGCAAGTACATGTGAAGAAACTGCCAAAACGATCTCTAAATCGCCTAGAAAACCAGATTTTAATTAATTTTTTTATTTGAGCCGGCTAAAATAATCCTACTGGGATTGGTAGTATGATGTTTAAGAAGTATTATGGTAAAACAAATCGGCACTTATATCCTGATCAACATGAAGATTATAACCGTTTAAGGACGTAAAATTCTGTCTTTAGACGGTTATATCTTCATGTTGATCAGGATATAAGTGCCGATTTGTTTTACCATAATACTTCTTAAACATCATACTATCATTACCAGTTGGAATTTTTTAGCCGGCTCCAAAAAGTGTTTTAATGAAAAATATCGTTTTTTAGGCGATTTAGAGACGGTTTCCAACTTGTTAGCCTACTACTCGTGTTAACCGTTTAACCCTTCCCATACCCCTTGGGTGCAATTGCACCCATACAGTTACGGTAAAGGTAAAATATGTGCCACCCCCCCCCCCCCCCCCCCCTGCATTTCTCGGTTAATTGTATTTTTCCGTTTTTGCCTTTCTTACCATACATAAAGCTGTATTTTAGGAACATTTTCAGCTAATTCTCTTTTTGGAATACTAACCCTAACCCTAACCCTAGCCCTAAACCCCCCTAAACCCCCCCCCCCCCCCCCCCCCCCCCCCCCCCCCCCCACTATGTACTGCAGTACACCGCGATTTCTCACAGTTGTGGTTCGTTGCGTTTTCCCGTCTTATAGGAGGGTTAGGGCTAGGGTTAGTATTCCAAAAAGGTTATTAGCTAAAAAGCTTCCTAAAATACAGCTTTATGTATGGTAAGAAAGGCAAAAACGGAAAAATACAATTAACCGAGAAATGTAGGGGAGGTGGCACATCTCATGGGCACCCCCCAAAACATCAAGCATTTTTGTTGAAAAAAAACAGAGCGAGTAAATAAACAACTAAGTCGTCGTTTAAGACGCACTCGTGACTACGGTGCTTGATGGAAGAGATTGTGGAAGTTTGGGAGGAGAAAGGTAAGAGGGTGACGAAGGAGGAAAGGGGTTGACCAGGCGGCAAGCGTGTTATTGTACTCCCAGTAACCTCTTCTTTGTTAGGGAATCGTAATAATAAAACACTAAACAAATAAAATTTAAAAAATATCTCCATCGCATAGAGTCACACAGCTATTGCTAAAGACGCCTGCGGTACCTACCAGGGCTGGGATTCATGACGCCCGTTACCCATTGGTGAAGGTACCTATTCATATAGCTCGGTGCAGGAGACATACACAGATATGCACACACTGGAACGTCCTCAAACAACGAACTTCTTCTTCTGCATTCCCAGGCCATAAGGCCATAATGGGTAAGGTACGTATGTGTCCGGTGTTCAGTCTTCACTGGTGTCCCCGCTGTATTCATTTCGACGCATTCTGATTTCAGAGGAGCTCAAAGGGGAATATTACTTGGAAGACTTTTTTGGAGAGAAAAAAGCAGGAAAATGTATACTTACCAGTAAGACAGACAGTAGATGACAGTCTAAAACAAAGGGAAAAGGCAGAGTTAAAGAGAGTGACAGATTAGAGGAACTTACAAGCACAGAACTTCCACAAGGTGTGGGAACTATTTGTATATGAACGACCCCTCACCCCATCCCACCCTTCCCGGTACTGATGGATGGCCACCACGCACTGAGTTAGGGTAAGGGGATGGGGATGGGATGGTGTTGGATTCGGGGACTTGGTTCATTCCAGCAGCAGGACTCTCCCTGCCCTTGTCGACTTTTCACTACCGGCGGTGATTTATGTTACTTGTAACGTAAAGCGCACATGTCAGACTTGCTTTATTGACAATTTATTGAAAAGAAAGAGATAAAGAAACAAAAGAAAACAAAAAACAGCAACAAGAAATGAACTCACAGAAATACACATGTCATGTCAAATAAAAAGAAAAAAGGGCTAAAAGTTTCTTTACACACAGAGACCCTGGCCTCGATTGGCCCTTGGTGGCAAGGTATGTCCGTCTTTTTACACACACACACACACACACACACACAGATATAGGCCCTCGATTGGCCCTTGGTGGCAAGGTATGCCCGTTCCGTCTTTACACACACACGTCATGTCAAATAAAAAGAAAAAACACACACACACACACACCACACACACACACACACACGAACACACACACACACACACACACACACACACACACACACACACAGAGATTTATGCACACATCGAGACCAACACCAGCACACACAGCAATCACACACACACCACCCCACATAGGCCCTCGATTGGCCCTTGGTGGCAAGGTATGTTCGTCTTTACAACACACACACACACACACACACACACACACACACACACACACACACACACACACACACATACAGATATAGGCCCTCGATTGGCCCTTGGTGGCAAGGTACGTCCGTTGTTACACACGCACACATCACCACAAACACACACACACACATACAGATATAGGCCCTCGATTGGCCCTTGGTGGCAAGGTACGACCGTTGTTACACACGCACACACGGCACACACGCACGCACACACGCACGCACGCACAACGCACACACACACGCACGCACACGCACACACACACACACACACACACACACACATATATATATAGACAGAGAAACGCACAGTCCCTCGATTGGCTCCCTCGTCCGTCCTTGCAGACTAGAACAGAGGGCACAAAGACGACGGGGATGGAGGACTGGTTTAACGGGTGGTAGGTGAACAACGGGTATGGTAGCAAGGTGAAGGGTGGACACGATTGGGAGAGATGGGGGGGGATGTGGGCTGTGTGTGGGGGGGATGGGGGGGGGATGGGGGGGGGGATTGGGCAATGGGGGGGTGTGTGGGGGGATGGGGGGGGGGGGGGTAGAAGGGTGACCAAAAACAGCCTGGAGAAACAGACAGTTGAAATCTGTTTCCGAGTCCCAAGCTAACAATCCTGGTAGCCACTTATTAGTCCCCGAGCCGAAGGTTCGGGAACTATTGTTTTTGGTCTGGTCCGTCCGGCGTCCGTCCGGCGTGCCTCCGTCCGGCTATTCGTCCGTTTTTCTCAAAAACTATTCAGTCTATCATCATCAAATTTGGTATACTAGTTTGCCAAGATGCAAGCTATCCACTGATGTATTTAGTTTTACATTAAGGTCAAGGTCGCGCCAGTTACGGGGTTCAAACCCCGAAACACATAATCGCTAATATCTCGCAAAGTTTTGCATGTATTTCAATGCAGTTTTTTTCACAACATTTCTTGATGAATGGTCTATAACACAGTTGTCATGAATTTTTCTGTGCGCTCGTGTGCGCATGATCGCGCGCGCTCAAATCACGGGTCCGAACCCCAAGGCTATATATAAAAAACCTATTCAGTTACGTGCTGTTTTGATGCGTTTTTATGTAGTTACGTGCTGTTTGGATGCGTTTTTATGTATGTGTACAGCCCACACGTTCCGATTTCGGAGTAGCTCGGCGATGCTGCGAGGGGACTTTGCAGCCGCTCGGAGTTGCACTTGTTTTTGTTTTGTTTTCACTTTTGGTGGTCAGAATCGCGCCATATAACTATTAGGCCTAAGTAATCTCTATTCTTGAGGGGTTGAACTTGAGAGAGAGAGAGAGAGAGAGAGAGAGAGAGAGAGAGCAGAGAGAGAGAGAGAGAGAGAGAGAGGGAGAGAAGGGAGAGAGAGAGAGAGAGATAGGAGGGGGGAGACAGACACACTTGTCAAAACGAATGAAGGTGGAACAAGGGAGGGCATTATGCGTGTGTGTGTCTATAATTGTCCGTCACCGAAGGTAACGGACTCTGCGATGGGCTGGTTTGTCTGTTTGGTTTGGGTTTTTTTATGGGGGTTTTTTTTTTTTTTTCTGTCTGTCCCAAGGATATCTCCCGAACTGCTTGACCGAATCGCGTCAAATTTTGTGTGAAGGTGTGCCTCCTTAATAGGAAGAGATCACGCAAACCATTTTGCCGTCGTGACCTTGACCTTGACGTACGACCTTGAAAACCGAAAATCTATTTTTAGCCATATCTCGTTTGTTTGTTGTTTTGTTTTTTTTGTTGTTTTTTCTGTCTGTCCCAAGGATATCTCCGGAACCGCTTGACCGAATCGCGTCAATTTTGTGTGAAGGTGTGCCTCCTTAATAGGAAGAGATCGGCGCAAACGCATTTTGCCGTCGTGATCTTGACCTTGACGTACGACCTTGAAAACCGAAAATCTATTTTTAGCCATATCTCGGGCACCGATCAACATAGGATGTTGAAACTTGGTATGAAGGTGGTTTGGCTTATGCCCTTTCTGATGATGGCATACCGATCAAGGTCAAGGTCAAGGTCAAAAAGATCGCTGGAGCCTGAAAATCGGAGGGTCATTTTTTTCTCCTTCTGTCTGTCCCAAGGATATCTTTCGAACGGGTTGACAGAATCACGTCAAATTGTGTGTGCTGGTGTGTCACCATGAGAGGAAGGCATCCGCGCAAACCATATTGCCGTCGTGACCTTGACCTTGGCGTACGACCTTGAAAACCGAAAATCTTTCAGGGGCCATAACTCCCACACCGTTAGTGTTAGAGTCTTCAAATTTGGCATGAAGGTACTTTGGCTTATGCCCGTTCTGATGGTGACATACCGATCAAGGTCAAGGTCACGGTCCGGGCGATCCATAGGCCTTGAAAGTGGTAGGGGTCTACACATTGGGTTTTAAGCCATATTTTCCACATTGGTACTTGACAGAAGCGCTTCAGATTGTGTGTGGTACTGTATACCCTAGAGAAGAAAACATCCGAGCATAAATTATCACCATGCTGACCTTGACCTTGAAGTGTGACCTTGAAAACCGAATTTTCCTTCTTTGCGCTATATGTTTCTTCTTCAAGCTGTATCTCGTGAACTAGAAGACAGAATCCCTTCCAATTTTGTGTCAGGATGTGACACTCTACGGGGTGTCGCAAGTGCGTGGCATTGCTGGTGACGGACATGTCTGCCGCTCAGCGACGCCCTTGTTTTTAATTGTATTTGTTCGGATTGGGCCGGAGGCCAGTGTTATTATGTGCATGCATTTGTGACTTTTTTGTCCGTCACCATAGGTGATCGGACTTTGCGATGGGCTGGTTTGTATTTTTTGTCCGTCACCATAGGTGATCGGACTTTGTCATGGGCTGGGTTTTTTTTCTTTCTGTCTGTCCAAGGATATCTTCCGAACGGTTTGGCAGAATCACTTCAAATTGTGTGTGGAGGTGTGCCACATTAATAGGAAGAGATCCGCGTAAACCATTTCGCCATCGTGACCTTGACCTTGACGTACGACCTTGAAAACCGAAAATCTATTTTTAGCCATATCTCGAGCACCGATCGACATAGGATGTTGAAACTTGGCATGAAGGTGGTTTGGCTTATGCCCGTTCTGATGATGGCATACCGATCAAGGTCAAGTTCAAGGTCAAAAAGATCGCTGGAGCCTGAAAATCGGAGGGTCATTTTCTTTTCTTCTGTCTGTCCCAAGGATCTCTCCCGAATCGCGTCAAATTGTGTGTGCTGGTGTGTCACTATGAGAGGAAGGCATCCGCAAAAACATTTTTGCTGTCGTGACCTTGACCTTGGCATACGACCTTGAAAACCAAAAATCTTTAAGGGGCCATAACTCCCACACCGTTGGTGTTAGAGTCTTCAAATTTTAAGCCATATTTGTCCGTCACCATAGGTGATCGGACTTTGTGATGGGCTGGGGTTGTGTGTTTTTTTGTTTGTTTGTGTTTTTTTTTTCTGTCTGTCATGTCCCGAACCGCTTGACCGAATCGCGTCAAATTTTGTGTGCTGGTGTGTCACCATGAGAGGAAGGCATCCGCGCAAACAGTTTTGCCGTCGTGACCTTGACCTTGGCGTACGACCTTGAAAACCGAAAATCTTTAAGGGGCCATAACTCCCACACCATTGGTGTTAGAGTCTTCAAATTTGGCATGTAGGTACTTTGGCTTATGCCCGGTCTGATGGTGGCATGCCGATCAAGGTCAAGGTCACGGTCTGGGAGAAAGTGGTAGGGGTCTACAAATTGGGTTTTAAGCCATATTTTCCACATTTGTACTTGACAGAAGCGCTTCAGATTGTGTGTGGTACTGTATACCCTAGAGAAGAACACATCCGAGCATAAATTATCACCATGCTGATCTTAACCTTGAAGTGTGACCTTGAAAACCGAAATTTCCTTCTTTGCGCTATATATTTCTTGTTCAAGCTGTATCTCGTGAACTAGAAGACAAAATCCCTTCCAATTTTGTGTCAGGATGTGACTGCTACCGGGATTGCTTGGTTGCTGGTGATGTACATGTCTGCTGCTCGGCGACGCCCTTGTGTTTTGTTGTTGTTGTGTTTTTTTGTTGTTGTTTTTTTGGGGGGAGGGGGGGGGGGGGTTCTGTCTGTCCCAAGGATATCTTCCGAACGGGTTGGCAGAATCGCTTCATATTTTGTGTGGAGGTGTGCCACCTTAATAGAAAGAGATCCGAACATGAATTACCAAGGTCAAGGTCATGACCTTGGCGTATGACCTTGAAACCGAAAATCTTTAAGGGGCCATAACTTCCACACCGTTTAGTCTTAGAGTCTTCAAATTTGGCATGTAGGTACTTTGGCTTATGCCCGTTCTGATGGTGGCATACCGAGCAAGGTCACGGTCCGGGAGATCGGTAGGCCTTGAAAGTGGTAGGGGTCTACAAAATGGGTTTTAAGTTTTATTTTCCACATTTGTACTTGACAGAAGTGCTTCAGATTGTGTGTGGTACTGTATAGCCTAGTGTAGAAAACATCCGAGCATAAATTATTGCCTATTGCTGACCTTGACCTTGAAGTGTGACCTTGAAAACCGAAATTTCCTTCTTTGCGCTATATATTTCTCTCTTCAAGCTGTATCTCGTGAACTAGAAGACAGAATCCCTTCCAATTTTGTGTCAGGATGTGACACTAAGAGTATAACACACTCGTACATAAATTATCCCTCGGAAATACAATGTCGCCGAGCGGCAGACATGTTAAAATGCCACTGTCTCAGTATTAAGGGTGTGTACCCCACCAATTAAGGGTGTGTCATCCTGGAAAACGATTTGCACCAGTCAAGGGTGTGTAGGTGCATCACCCTACACTTGGCCTACACACAAGAAAATATGCTACGGGTGTGTCGCAAGTGCGTGGTATTGCTGGTGACGGACATGTCTGCCGCTCGGCGACGCCCTTGTTTCGTGACGGTGGTGATATGAGCTTGTTTGGCTTTCGTCATTAAACATTTGAGTCA
Organism: Phymorhynchus buccinoides; assembly: GCA_017654935.2. Lineage (NCBI taxonomy): Eukaryota > Metazoa > Mollusca > Gastropoda > Neogastropoda > Raphitomidae > Phymorhynchus > Phymorhynchus buccinoides. The sequence continues at coordinate 43,938,460 of CM065699.1, read as the reverse complement.
TTGAGTCTCTCTCTGTTTGTGTGAATGTGTGTGTCTGTCTCTGTCACTCTCTGTCTAACTCTCGTCCCTCTGTCTGGCTCAGTCTCTCATCTCTCCCTCTCTCTCGTCTCTCTCTCTCTCTCTCTCTTCTCTCTCTCTCTCTCTCTCTCTCTCTTCTCTCCTCTCTCTCTCTCTCTCTCTCTCTCTCTCTCTCTTCTCTCTCTCTCTCTCTCTATCTCTCTCTCTCTCTCTCCTCTCTCTCTCATAGCCAACCTCTACAACTCTTCATTCCTTAAAGTGGCTTTCTCACTACTAGCACAGACTGTGAAACTATAGGCCTATAATACTATAATGTCTGTGCTACCAGCAAGAAGAGTATAATGGTACTCTTCTTGCTGCTAGTAACATCAAACCCTGCTCGCTAATCCAATTACATTTTGAGTACATGAACCGTATAATCATCACGGAACAATCCACCAGCACCCCACCACCCCACCATACCTAACCTTCAGACCCCACACTATTGGCTTACCCCCCCCCACCCCCACCCCCCACCCCCAACCAAAAGGGATAATTGTCCTAAAGGATTAGCGCATGATTGTTGGCATACTTGTGAGAACGGTGATGTACCGAATCACCTTTTCCCATTTCGCCTGATCGCCGGAAAATGTTCCCCTTTTGAAGCTGTACGGACGTTGTTCACTTTTTCTTTTTTTTGAAAAATCTTGTATTTCTTTTTTTCTTTTTCTGAAATAACTGGTTTTGCCTATTTGGGGAAAACAATTACGAATTAATAATGGACCAGAGTTATTATCGTCAATGTTGGCGAAAACACCAACGAACAACCAAACAACCAAACACAATCTTCCCAAAAAAACCTAATCACGAATAGATAGTCCATTTATGACGAAGAGATGCGAGGGACACTAATTATATTTTGCGATGTGGGTACGTATTCTGGCGACGTCACACACATTACAATGGGGTGACAGTGCTTTGTTATCCCCGTATCGACTAATTCTCAAGCCCTTTCCGTTTCTCTGACGTCATCTCGTTCGCCTGGTCAAATATTATTGTTGCAAATCAATGGTTTTTAATGCGGCTTAGATGAGAACACAGAATTTGTTGGGTGTATTTTGGGAGGGGGGGAGGGGGGGGAGGGGGGGGGCAGGTTTATAGGATTTTACCATTATGTTCTTCTCCTTGGCTGGATTAACAGCACTAAGTACCGCTACATGCAGGGGGGAAAAAAAAAACGAAAAGGGAAAAGGGATTTGATGCCTACCAGAAATATGTACATTAGGGTTTTACTCTTTTTATTTCTGTCTCTACCAGTCGTACCAATCAGTCTATTTTTCTGTATGTATGTCTGTCTGCGCGCGCGCGTGTATTAGTCTTGTACATTGATGATGTATATAGTATTGTGTTATGTTATTTTTGATTATTTACTGTTTTCTTGAATGCTTTGTGTGTAGTAGTATTTGTTACGCAAGCGCTTCATTTTTTTGTATATTTTTTGTTAACCTTTGTATTGCCTCAGGGCTGAGTGTAAAAAAGCAATGTTTGCTTATCTTTAACCCTGAATAAACAAAATTTCGTTCGTTCGTTCGTTCATGCGTTCTAGTTCTCTCTCCTCTCTCTCTCTCTTCTCCCCCCTCTCTCTCTCTCTCTCTTATTTATTCCTTTTCCTGTTCAGTTGTTGTTGGTTTTCCCTTCCTCTTCGTTCGATTTTGCACCCTCCTCAAGTTTCTGAAGGTTTTTTTTCGTTTTTGATTTTTTTAACATTTTCATTTTAAAAATCGATAGTTTCGAAACAGAAACAGGTTAACGAGAAAGCGAAGAAAATTCCAGAGGAACTTCAGAAGGAACGGGGGTCCTCGACCACACCTTTTCCAAAGATGTTTGGGGGAGACCGGAGAGAGAGAGAGAGACGAGAGAGAGAGACGAGAGAGAGATGAGAGAGAGAGAGATGAGCGAGAGAGAGAGAGAGAGAGGAGAGAGAGAGAGAGAGAGATGGAGAGAAGAGAGAGAGAGGAGACAGAGAGAGAGGACAGAGACAGAGAGACAGAGAGGACAGACAGACAGACAGACAAACAAAAAGAGAGAGAGAGAGAGAAAAGCAGAGAAGAGAGAGAGAGAGAGAGAGGGAGAGAGAGAGGAGAGAAGAGACGAGAGAGGAGAGAGAGAGAGAGAGAGAGGGAGAGAAGAGAAAACAACAATGAATAAACTGTTTAATGATCAGGCCATCTGCCCATGGGAAATCTTCACAATTCAAACAGATAAACATAACAAACAGTATCAAGATAATAGCAGAACATATCACAATGTTTCATTGTGGTTGCGAATTCCTAGATTCTAAAGTTGCATCAGGATAAACCAAGGTACAAAAAAGTCCAAAATTGCAAGGTTAAATATACATCTAGAGTCACACATCAGCAAAACTAGCCTAAAAGCAGAAGGATGATTGTAATATTTTTTAGGGATCAACTTTTCTCTAAGTACTAAATATTTAGGGCAAATTAATACAAAATGTATTTCAGTTTCAGACGAACCTTTAGAGAGAGAGAGAGAGAGAGCAGAGAAGAGAGAGAGAGAGAAGAGAAAGCGGAGAGAGAATCAGAGAGCGAGAGAGAGAGGGAGAGAATGGAGACTACGAGACAGAGAGAGAGAGCGAGAGCAGAGATGAGATAGATAGAAAGAGAGAGAGAGAGACGAGAGAGAAGAGAGATGAGATAGAGAGAGATAGAGAAGCGAATTAGAGCTAGAGTAATACTCGGAATGAAAACTCGAATGTTTATTGAGGATAACTAAATAAGCACAAAATATGGCTTTTTTTCATCAGGTCCTCGTACAAAGCAAGCAAGGAAACATAAATTAAACGATAAACAACCACACAAATAAACTACAATCAAAACAGACAAAGAAATCAGAAACATGCATTTTCAAAAGCACAATGTACAAAATGAGACAACATCTTATAGATTAAAAAAAAAAGGGATAAAAAAGAAAATGAAATAAAGTAAAGAGAGATAAAAGATACAAGATGGTCGTATATATGAATGCGGAGAGAGGATAGAGACACCGGGGGCGCGTAGAACATAGGCAGCAGAGACGCGACGACACAGACACACGCACGCGGACACTGACGAAAGAGAGGAGACAGAGAGAGACACACAGACAGACAGACACACAGAGAGAGACAGACACAGAGACGCGCGCAGAGAGAAGACGCGCGCTAGGATAGAGACAGAGAAGAGAGGACGACGCTCGAGGACGCACAGACGGACAGAGACACACACACACACACACGAAAGAGACAGACACTAAACTGACAGACAGAGAGAGACACACGGAGAGTGATCCACATGTTATCTCATGACATGACATTCGTTAGGGTAATAATGAGACAGACCGAGAATAGGGAAAGAGAATATCAGAATTTAAACTGACATAAAGAGAAAAAGAATGAGTCCTCCAGCAGTTTAGATCATAAATTCATTGAGATAGAGAGTGAGTGATATATTGGAGAGGGAGAGGGACCAGGACATTATGCAGAGGAAACTGACATAGGTGATTTAGATACACTGACTAGCTATTTATTATATGAGAGCGAGAAAGACGCCAAGGTTGGATGGAGAGTTTTTGACAGAGATATTTGAGAGATCGACAGACAGATTATGAGACAGAGACAGAGTTGTGCTCCTGACAGATGTTAGGGATGACATAGAAGAGATCTGTTCTTGGACGAGGGATGAGATATTAGACAACGGAGACCGACGGAGACATTACTGAGATTGAGAATTGTTTCACAGAGATAGAGGGAGGCGCCAGGTTATTCATTATCTTAAACATAAGCACGAACCTTATTACAAGACATCTTAAGCTGAAGAGGGAGAATGAAACTGAAATGTTTTATAGAAGAGTGGTTCAAGAGATATGATGATTTAAGGAGTGATAATTTTGATGAGCACGAGAGATAGAGAGTTTCTAGAGACAGAGAGAAACAGTTCTAGAGAGTTTAGAGAAACCACCACAGAGAGAGAGAAGAGGAGAGAGAGAGAGAAGAGAGTGAGAGAGGAGATCGGAGAGAGAAAGGAGAGTTGAGGAGAAAGAGAGAGAGAGAGAGAGAGAGAGCGACAAGACAGAGAAGAGAGAGAGAGAGACACAGAGAGAGAGAGAGAGACTGGAGACCTAGAGACAGAGAGATAGAGATGCACAGACAGAGCAGACAGACAGAGAGAGACAGAGAGCGATGAGAGAGAGAGAGACAGAGAGAGAGTACTGGAGAGAGAGAAAGATAGAGGACTAGAGAGAGTGCTCATCTAGATAGAGAGAGAGAGAAACAGAGAGACAAGAGAGAGAGAGAGACAGGAGAGATAGAGAGAGAGAGAGAGAGAGAGATGACGGAAGAGGAGAGAGAGAGAGAGAGATGAACTGAGAGAGAGAGAGAGAGAGAGCGATCCAAAATGAGAGATACTAAGAGAGAGACACAGAGAGAGAGGGACTCACACACTCACACATAACACTATTGTATGGTATTAGATCGTATTGTATTGTATTGTAATGCCTTGCATTGCATTGTATTGTATCATGTTGTATATCGGTATCTTATCGTATCGTATTGCATCGTACTGTGTTGCATTGTGTTGCATATCAATAGGCCTTATAATTATGGTATCGTATCGTATCGTATTATAATGTATTACATTGTATTATATTGTATTTGGTGTTGTGTTGTTCAACCTTTCCTGGTCTGGAAAACTCGTGTCTGTGACATTCAAGCCGGCTCAGTCTACCTGGAGATACTGGTGTCACTTTGCTGATGCAGTGCCGCCTTTTTATTTTTATTTTTTTGCATGCTGAACTTTCAAGCAGTATATTTGTATGTGGTGACCTCATCGAACAGGGTGTCACGACGCACGTGACTAGTATTTCCTGTGAATTGTTTGTACATAGCTACCCCCATCTTTTTTGTTCTTTTTCTTAAAGACCCCGCACATCACGTGTCAAAATCACGGTTTTCACGTATTTTCCCTCTTATAGCTAGTTAGGAATCTTAAAGACCCCGCACGTCACGTGTCAAAATCAAGTGTTTTTTACGTGTTTTCCCTCTTATAGCTAGTAAGGAATCTTAAATCTTGCTTGTATAAGAGGGACGTGCGGGGTCTTTAAGAAATATTCCTAGTATAAGAGGGAATGTGACACGTGACACTTCTCTTTCTAATTATTTTTATAGAGAGAGTTTCTTTTGTATATAACAAAAACACCCCTTTTTCTGCCCAACCCGTGCATTTCTAATTCTCCTCGTGCTGCACGAAATCTTCGAGAGTTTAATGTCAAATCTGTGTCAGGGGAAAAACGGTGACAATTCATATTTACTTCTTTATTTCAAGCGAGGAGGGGAGAGATAGTTTTCAGTTTTGCTTTGGGTGCTGTCAAAGACGGTTGAGTCTTATGACAGGGGCGGTCACAGCCGCAGGTCGACTACTTTTGACATTCTGGGAGAGTCACGTCCCAGGGACTCGGGAGTTTTGTCCTTAGTTTGCCATCATTTTCATCTTCACCATCATACTCGGACGCCGACAACAAGACTAGGACTTTGTTCCCCATGTCGTCGCATGAAAATAGGTAGCTAGTAAAAATAATTAGCTCGCTACTATGAGAGTCTGTATGTGCGACAACCACAAATGTCACTTTTTCTGTACTTTAACAATTTACCTAACCCTAACCCTATCCCTAAACCTAGAAAAAAAGTTAAATTTGTGGTTCATGCTCAATGTCGCAAATACACACTGTCATAGGTAGCGCGCTACTTATTTTTTAACGAGCTACCTTTTTTCATGCGACACCCCCGTCATTCGTTTTGACAAGGAGAAGAAGAAAGAAGAAATGAACACCGAGCAAGCAACATGGACAGAAGAAACTAGAGACAAGAAAACAAGTAAATTATCAAAAACGAGAACCCAAGAATGCAGAAGAGAAGGGAACGCGGGAGCAAGGGGAGAGAACCAGGATACGCTCGGGGACGACTCGGAAGGCCGCGGGAAGGAGGGGGGGAGCTTGCAGTGAACCGGAGGAGCTGGGGGATCTGCTGTCCTTGTGGCCGGGGTCCTGTCCTGCCTGAGGGCATCTTTCTTGTGTCCTGCACTGCACCAGCGATATGGTAGGTGTACAAGTCCCCGCGGTTCCGCCCATATCGTTTTTTGTGTGTATTTTTTTGTCAGAGAAAGATTTCCGTTTCTGACCGCCGTTCACGAGTGGTTGTGTTTATTAACTGCAGGTCAAGTTTTCTCATGTTTAAATGTATTTTCTAACCGTAAGCTAAGCATTAATATTTGAAGTAAAATTGGGAAGATTCCGAATTTTCCAGGGAAATATCGGAATTCGGAATTTTCCCGGGAAAATTCGGAATTTTCCCCGGATTCCAATATTTCCCGTGATACATACATACAATCTGAGGGCCAACACACCCTAGTATGAACCCTGCCAAAGTGCGATTGGGATAAACTTGGACACATGAAGAAATAGACACACCAATACTGCTACAAACGCGCTAAGAGAGATAAAGGTGGGGGGTGGGGAGAGAGAGATACGAGAGAGAGAGAGAGCGGACAGAGACAGACAGAGACAGAGGCAGACAGAGACGGACAGAGACAGACAGACAGAGGCAGAGACAGGAGACAGAGGCAGAGACGCGGACAGAGAGAGACACAGAAGAGAGACAAGAGCGAGAGAGCCAGAGACAGGAGAGACACACAGAGAGATCAGGGAAAAAGAGAGAGAGGAACAGAGACAGAGAGACAGGGAAAGAGAGAAGAAGACACAGAGAGAGAGACAGAGACACAGACAGAGAGAGATAGAGAGAGAGAGAGAGAGACAGGGAGAGAGACCGGTGGCGAGAGAGACTGGAGAGAGAGAGAGGGAGAGAGAGAGAGGAGAGAAAGAGAGGGAGAGAGAGACACAGGAAGAGAGAGAGAGAGAGGAGAACAGAGAGCGATAGACAAGAGGGAGAGAGATAGGACAGAGGGAGAGAGAGAGAGAGAGAAAGAGAAGAGACAGAGAGAGAGAGACAGAGAGAGAAAGAGAGAAAGAGAGAGACAGAGAGAGACAGAGAGAGACAGAGAGAGAGACAGAGAGAGAGTGAGAGAGAGAGGGAGAGAGAGATAGAGAGAAGAGAGAGAGAAAGAGAGAGAAGAAGAAGAGAGAGTGAGGGAGAGACAGAGAGATAGAGAGACAGAGAGACAGAGAGAGACAGAGAGAGAGACAGAGAGGAGAGAGTGAACAGAGAGAAGAGAGAGATAGAGACGGAGAGAGAGAAGAGAGAGAGAAGAGAGAGAGATCGAGAGGAGAGAGAGAGAGACAGAAAAAAAAAAAGAGAAGAGGGAGAAACAAAGGAGAGACGGAGAGAGGGAAAACGAGAATACAAATTTTTATTCAAGGGGTAACACGAATAAGCTAGAGACAGATGATTATATACACTACTCACAAAAAGTTTAGGATCACTATGAGAAAACAGGTGCGCAATAAACTCCGTTCGCTACTGTTATTGTTTTCTCAGTCAAGCCATATTGTTATGAATTCTTGTTCAGCTGTAAGTGGGCGATGTTGTGTTAGTGGAAACATTGCACGTGATTCTCTATTACTGAGCTTGGCAGCAAAAGAAAAAGCGGAAACTTGCGAAAAAGGACCTTGTTTTGGATCGTTCTGCATGAACACATTGCACAAGCCAGATGAAAAAACCATTATGCACGTGCAAGCACTGCTGTTTATGGGTGTGAGATGCTGTCTCTTGCTTGGCTTTATAAGAAGACATACCACCAGTATTAGGCCTGATTTGACAATGCCTCCACGACGAAAATTGAGCGAGTTGGATAGGGGACGAGCTGTTGCATGGTTCCAAGATGGTGTTCCCAAGCGAGAAGTGGCCAGGCGACTTCAGGTGTCCATCTCGATCATTGTCAGACTGATTCAACGCTTCAAAGCCACTGGGAGGGTCCATGAAAGACGCAGATCTGGTCGACCGAAGAAGACAACTCCACGTGAAGATCGTCTCATTGAACGACAAGCCCTGCAGACAAGAACAGCCTCTTCCAGCATCATTCGAAAGCAGCTGAGGGTGGCAATAACATCAACATCAGCCAGCAGACCAAACGGAACCGCCTTCATGGGTTTAACCACCGTTCTCGTCGCCCAGCTGTACGGCCAAGCTTAACTCCAGCCCATAGGGCAGCACGCCGAGCCTTCTGCAGTACGTCACGTGAGGTGGACACGTCAGCAATGGTCCCAGGTCCTGTTCAGTGATGAATCACGCTTCACCCTGATCCACAACGACGGGTGGGAGGCCGACTGAGGGTCTGGAGGCGCCCAGGGGAACGCTTTATTGACGCCACTGTCCAAGAAAAGGTGGCCTTTGGTGGAGGTTCTGTAATGGTCTGGGGGGGCCTTCAGCCTTCACCACAGAACACCCTTGTATCATGTACAGGGTAACCTGACTGGCCTCCGATACCGGGATGAGATCCTTCGACCGCTGGCTGTATCCTACACTGCAGCAGATGGGACCGCCGGCGGCTGTCTACCAGGATGACAACGCTCGCCCACCCCACAGGGCAAGGGTGGTCAACGACTTCCTGCAGCAGTCTGGAGTCAACAGAATGGAGTGGCCAGCATGCAGTCCCGAGCTCAACCCGATTGAGAACCTCTGGAATGAGCTGGATCGAAAAGTGAGGAGCAACCACCCCCCTCCAAGCTCCAAGGGATGCCCAGCACCTCTACCAGATACTGCAGGCTGAGTGGCTGGCGCTTCCACAGAGGATCTTCACCATCCTGGTCAACTCCATGAGGACTCGCTGCGTCGAGTGCCAGAACAGCCATGGCGGATACACGCATTACTGAACTTTTGGGAGCATCAGAATGCCTTGTCTTGTGATTTCAATGACTTTGGGAAATCAAATTTCGATACGTACCCACTTTGATCAAATGTACAGACAAAACGATTGCTCGAAATTGAAGGCAATTTTGTATCGTTATCACTAAAGCATTGAATAGAAATGTTGGCCAAAATTCAACGCATTGGCCTTCTTATATTGGAAAGTTATGAATTAGTTTGCAAATGATCCTTAACTTTTTGTGGATAGCTTATAGATATATATATATAGTATAGATATATTATATATATATAAAATATATATTATATAATATAGAGATATATATAACCTACCCCAAAGCAAAAAAATGATATTATATATATATATATATTTATATAATATATTATATATCTATATATTCTATATTATATATATATATAGTACTATATATATTTATAGAAGCAGGAGAGAGAGAGGAGAAGCGAGAGAGGGTGCGAGAGATGAACGAGAGACGAGAGAGAGGATAGGGGACAGAAAAACATGAAGAGTGGGAGACTCTCTGGAGCGACTCGTCTAGTCGCTATGCGAGCACGAGAAGAGTAGAGAGAGAGAGAGAGACGAATCGAAGCGAAACGAACAAATGTGTTATTGAGGGTAAACGAATAAGCTTCACAGAGAGAGAGAGAGAGAGCGAGCAGAGGAGATGGAGACGACGCCTCCCCGACTGAAGAGCATTAGGAGGCCGAGAGAGTGAGGAATAGAGAGATTGAGAGAGAGAGAGATTTTGAGAGAGATTGAGAGAGAGAGAGTGAAAGAGAGAGGAGAGGAGAGAGAGATGAGAGAGAGAGAGAGACACACACACAGAGACTGAGAGACAGACAGATGAGATAGACAGAACACACAGACAGGCAGACAGAAAGAAAAACTGAACGATCTGTTTACTTTAAAATCTTTACGAAATCTCTCTCCGTTGGCGTGATTTGCAGGCATCCAAGGGAGACAAATGCTGTGCAGGCATACCCCCCTCTCCTGCACAGGAGGTTAATTAAGCCGCCAGGGTCCCCGATGGCTCACTTGATGGACGACCCGAAAGCAAAATGGACACTAAAGAACCAAAGTAGGTCCGGAGAGACAGCTTCACAAGCGTACGCGCATTCGCACACACACGCGCACACAGTAACACACACACACGCGCACGCACACACACGCACGCACACGCACACGCACACGAACACACGACCTGGACACACACATTGAAATAATTATGTCGGCTGAAATTATTTAATAATAGTGTGTGAAGCTTCACACGCGCACAGCCCGTGCGCGCGCTCGCACACACACACGCGCGCGCACGCAGTGATACGCACGCACGCGCGCGTTTGCACACACACACACACACCACACACGCACACACACCACACACACAAACACACACGCACACGCACACGCACACACACACACACACACACACACACACACACTATTGCTGCGCTCTCGCATTTCCGCCCCACAATCTAGCAAACGTTGACACTGACAGTCCTCGTAAAAATTCAAATCCTTTATTCATCAATCTTTGACTCCATCACGAAAACATGCCGTAAAAACTGGAGACAAAAACAAGAGAAAACACCATCCTTAAGTCTCCAGTATCCAAAACATTTTCCCTAAGACAAATTTCAAACGATTAAATTCACCGTCTAAAACAACATTCTTTCCAAAGCCTTAATATCACATATTTTACACTTTAAACCAATCATTCATTCTCATGTCTTGCTCATTTGGACTACATCATTTAGGCATTACTTCTTTTAGGTTTAAAATATATCTCTTTAACCCTTTCACCGCCAAAGTCGCATTTTAGCACACCACAGTGATTTAACACCTAAGTCACTAAAATTCATCAAATTGGGGTCTATTATCCAAAGACCCCTATTGTCTTAGTTTTGGGAAGTAAGGATATACCTTTATTTTATATATTCGTCACAGAAGAATCCCCAATACTGAAGATGGATTTTGTTCTCTACCCAGGTAAATTTAATGGACATTTTTTGGCTGAAATATGGCTGGCGACGAAAGGGTAAAGCAAATTAGTTAAAACGTCCATCTTTACACACATCGATTAAGTTCACACAAGAACATTTATACATGACTAGGACTACCGGCTTGCCAAAACTGAAAGCCAATTAGTTGTTAAGGGCTCATGCCATGACCCAGACCCAAAAAGACCAGATGCTCAAGACCTTCAGAGAACATGAGCCTAAGTCAAAAAATATAAAATAGAGTTCATTAACAGAACTCCACGAGTAAGGGCCAAGATGTGCCACCCCCCCTACCTATCTCGGCTTAATTCTATTTTTCCGTTATTGCCTTTCTGGACCATACATAAAGCCTGTATTTTAGGAACATTTTTTAGCTAATAATCTTTTTGGAATACTAACCCTAACCCTAACCCTAGCCCTAAACCTAACCCTACCCCCCACCCTAAGACGGGAAAAACGCAACGAACCACAATTGTGACAAATCGCGGTGTACTGCAGTAGAGGGGGGCGGGTAGGGTTAGGTTTAGGGCTAGGGTTTAGTATTCCAAAAAGGTTATTAGCTTCAAAATGTTCCTAAAATACAGCTTTATGTATGGTAAGAAAGGCAAAAACGGAAAAATAGAATTAACCGAGAAATGCAGGGGGGGTGGCACATCTTTACCTTTACCGACGACGCTTTAGAAAGAAGACATTCAAAAATAAACTTCAAAAGCTTGGGGTTAGGGTAGAATTTGAGAGTACAGACAAGACCTTGCAATGTTGCATGCTTTCAGTGCGAGTGGCTCAAGACAACTGCCTCGATACACCCCTTTGCAGAGCTCACACATGTTCGAATCGAGACCCAAAAATCACTGTATCAATGCGCCCCTGAATGCTACTAAATATAATTTCACTTACTCAAATCCACCTCGTATCACCTGATTCAGGTGGCTCTCAAAACCCAAAGGTGAAAGATATTTATGTACACAAAAAAAGGAAATTCTGTACTTATTTAAAAAAACCATCATGGACTTATTGACCAGCGGAATGATACAACCGCATTGCGACAAAGGGAGGTAATGCTCCAAACTGTGACGTCTTTGAGACAAAAATAGTGACCATGCGATATTTCACACCAAAACAAACCAGACTGTCAAAGACATTCTCACAGAATAACCAAGGTAAATGAATCTAGATCACACCTATGGTTTGTCCAACTTAAAATTCGTAACATCGACAAATAGATTAAAACATTGCTCACAAAATCGACAAACGGAGCTTCTCATTAAAAGTTAATCCAACATCTATGACGGCAGTAACACACGCCCATGCACACGCACGAGCACACGCACACCGCACGCGACATACTCACACAACGCACAGACGCACACGGCACACACGCACCACACACACACACCACACACACACAAACATATTGAAATAGGTCGCTGAAATTATTTAATAATAGTGTGTGAAGCTTCACACGCGCACGCCGCGCGCGCACGCAAACACAAACACACACGCGCGCGCACTGCAGTGATGCCGCACGCACGCACGCGCGCGTTTGCACACACACACACACACCACACACAAACACACACACAACACACACACCGCACCACTGCACACACCACACACACGCACACGCACGCAACCCCCCCCCACCCCCACCACACACACACACACACCTCACACACACACGCATTCACACACACACAAACAAACACGATGATTGTCACTGAAAATGGCTTCAATTTAATAGTGTGTATGAAGCTTCCTAGGACACTGTGCCACCAGTTCCTTGATTACAGTTAAAGAACGGTTCTCGCGTCCTCATAATGAAACGCAGTGGGGGGAAAAGCAGAAATGGGTGAAGGGAAAAGAGAAGGTAAAACAATACTCTGATTTTCTGGTTTGCATTATTACATAAAAAAACAACAACAAAGAAATCAACCAAAAGTAACAGAACAGTACTAGGATGTTTATTCCATTGTCTCTGTGTTCCCAGGCCATGTCCATGAAGAAGGACATGTCTAGTCTTCAGTTTCATTGTCTTTTCATCTGCTGTTCTACCAAACACAGTTTCAATTCTAAAAATAGCTCCAAAAAAAAAAAAAAAAAAAAAATCTCAGCAGAGAAACATTAGGCTGTTTCGTGACATCAAATACCGCCAAAACAAAGGGGCAGAAATACTACTATGATGACAGTAAACGAAAGACAGGTTCATAATTAGTATTAGTTATTATTAAGTAGTATTATTATTATTATCATTATTATTATTAGGTATTAGGTACTTTATAAGTCCACAGAGGCGTCCTCTGTGAAATTCGGGCTGCTCCCACCCTGGAGACGAGCGCGTCGCAGCCAGTGGCGCGCCACCCCATTTTTTTTTTTTTTTTTCTTTTCTTTTTGCATGCGATTTTTTGTCACTGATGAGGGGGGGGGGGGGGGGCGGGGGGTAAATTTTGACCAAATGACAACTTTTTCGTGGCCACTGGGTTTAGGATGATGCTAAGTGCATGGGCACACGGGACCTCGGTTTATCGGTCTCATCTGAAAGACTCCACGTTCAGGACCGTATAAGGTCTAGTGCAAAGTGAAAGGGAAAATCCTCTGTACCCAGGTTCGAAATCGGGTTTACTTGACTAACGTGCCACTCTACAGAATTATAGAGGACTTTGCTAGCACAGAGCTTCCAGAAGGCAAGGGAACTGTTTGTATTTGAAGATTATCTAGAATAAAATACAAGAGAAAGGGACAAGGCAAAACTACTAGGTGACAGTAAGAAAGGGAAAGGTAGAGTCAAAGAGAACGTTGCCAGCACAAAGCTAGCAGAAGGCGGGGGAACTATTAAAAATCCATCCCAACTATCCCCATGGACGGTGTGTTGTGATTCTCATATTTTAAAAAAGTTACGAGTGGTCAAAACTGTTCAACGTCTTATTGGCATGTTCTCTATTGTGATGTATTGCACTATAGTTACTACATTTAGATAATCATAGGGCCACATGGCCCTTTCTTGACAATGGCCACAGAGTTGTTGGGGCCCACCCCAGAGTTGTATCAGTGGGTTGTAAAGATTCACCACAGAAAGTTTGGCACTTTTGTCCAGCAACTTCCCAAACCCTCAAATGATGGGATTAGTGTGACCCGCTATTTCAACAAATTAGAGTTTCTGTTGCTTGTCTGCCTTGCAACTGGACTGTACTGTGTCTGGGCCTTCGAATTTGAAAAAAAAAAAATCGGCAGTGGAAAGTGGACTCTCTCTCTCTCTCAATCCATACGTCAATCCCTCCCATCTATCACATCTCACATCTCTCAGGTCATTCCTCTCTCTCATCCATTTCCCTCTCACTAATCTCTCTCTGTTAAGAATAATTCTAGAGTAATCTTTCAAATACTGTCGCAAACCGTTCCCTTTGCTTCTGAAGCTCTGTGGCTAGCTAAAGTCCTCTATAACTCTATTTTGGACTCTTCTCTCTGCTGTCTCTTCCGTCGTCGTCTCTCCGTTCTCTCTCACTCACTCTGCCCGTCTGGTCCCCCCTCCACACCCCACCCCTCCCGCCCTCGCCCACCCCCCCCCCCTCTACTACCCCCCCCCCTCCCTTAAAAAACTAGTAGCCCCAGGTGTGATCCATGCCAGCTCTCCAGTTCGCATCTGTGATAAGACACATAATGATAGTCTCAATGCTTTTCGGCAGGCTCTTCCAACACTAACAGCCAATCACTACTACCATTGCAACGCTTTATACAACTATCGATATATTTGGATACAAAATTGAAATTAAACCAAAACTGGAAAAAAAACCGCAACTAGGAAAAAAACTTGATGAAAGACGAACTGGAGCAAAGACAATGGGGGTGGTGGGGGGTGGCAGGGTGGGGCGGGGTGGGGCCGGGTGGGGCTCAAAACTTAAGAGAGAAGGGAGGGAGAGAAAAGAGAAAGAAACAAAATCGAAAAAAAAAAAAGATGTTGGAACCATATAACTGTACTCGCAGTTCAAGGCAAAAATCTAAACAAAATCAAAAATCAAAAGAAAATTGTCATAATTTATAATGGACACAAAATGAAAAATAAATGGCACACTCCAGGTTGTAGTTTGAATGATCTCCCTTGAATTTCAGCCCCCCATCAATGCATACTGGTGAAATTCAGCGGAGTTTTAATTATGGACTCATCGGATCGGTTGGGGTTTTGTTGTTGTTGTTGCTAAACAATTTTCTGCATCGGTACAGCATTACTTAGAAATTAGATATTCCACAACAAACTATTATTATGTGATACCTTTTCACTCTACCTACCTTGATTTAAAGCCATCCATTATCTTTGGAATAATCACTGACTTTGTAATATTCTTTTTTTTCCCAACACAAAGAATACGTTGATATGGCTTACCAATCTGACATCGCGTGCCCGCAACGGCAATGTCTGAGGAACCATTGTGCCAAGTGTCGTTCGCTATACAGGTTCCTAGGCTTAGAGAACTTAGGTCCGCCATATGAGTGGACTCATACATTTCTTGGTCACCTCTCATAAGATGTACTTAGAGCCTTTACGTAATGCTTAAAGTTGAAAGCTCCTTATATCACTTATTCTATGAATAATATAAATACATAGCACACTGACGACGCCGGGCAGAAAAACGCATACACAGCGAAGACCCTCGTTTCCTCATTCCGATGTACTCCCGTTGTTACGTGATTGACCATAGTGAGTGGGACCAACTAGAGCATGGTATGTGGGACCAGCAGGTGTGTCTCCATTGATTCCACGGATCGCAGAGTACAAAAACTGTTTCTCCTCCTCCTCTGAAGTAGGGAGAGACAACCAGGGAAATTAGAATCGAGCTGGTGGTGGTGGTGGATGGTTGGGAGGGATATGGTGGTGGAAGGATTACTAATCTTGCGAAGATATTTCCTCTTTTCCACTACAACCCCCCCCCCTCCGCTCCCTACCCATCAACCAATTCCCCTTCTTTTTGTACTTCCCTCGCTTCCCCGACCCCATCCTTTGATATAACTGGTTGTTTGCTTAAAGGTTATATAAATTTATGCAGTAGCTGCCTCATCGGCAATATTTATTTTTGGATGCGGAATGATGTGCCTGGTGTGTATTTAACTACATGCCACACTACTACGCGTAGCCTGCATGGAACAACAAGCCATAGAAACGCGTGCATAGTTGTGCTACAAGGCTGATTAATTGAAGTAGGGCCTAATGTAAAACATGCCCTGATTGAACAATCGACAACAGCTCAGATAATGAGATCAGAGAGCAGTTGTCGATCCTTAGGCGTCCCATCTTAAAATCCAATTATTCTCAATCTGATCCATTCAGACTATGTTTTACTCGAGTCTTGCTTGTATTTATAGTATGTATTTCGGCCTGTGCTTGACCTAAGTTATATTATTACCATATGTATATCTCGTAGCGCGAATTTACGTCGTTTCTATTTTGTTATCTCAGTTAGTTGAATTTAGTTATCATAATTTACTTTGTATGTATGTATGTATGTATGTATTATTTATGTATGTATGTGTGTATGTGTGTATTGTATGCCAGTCAGTCGTTTCCGAGTATGACAGCTGTGCTAGAATGTTGTAGTGGAAATTACATATAACAAAACCAAGCAACATAACATTCAATGTCCATACAAATGTATTTTACGACACTTAAAGCGACGTATAAGTTTAGATTGTAAGCATCTTTCTTTCACGACCAGCTCGACGCATCTTGTTCCTCTCTCCACACACCTCCACCACACACCTTCTCATACACACACCACACACACACACTACACACACAACTGAGGCGGATTTCTCTCTTTTTCATGTTATTTTTTGTATTCTAGAGTTCTCCTGATCTTTTCGTCGCTCTTTAACTCTTGACTTCCGTCTACCGTCGCCTTTCCTATCGAAAAGGGGGGGGGGCCGTGAGGGACTTCTGCACATGTGTCTGCGGATAGGATGAGAGGGTGGGGTGGATGCTCGATTGGGTTTAGCCGTGTGTGGCGCTAGAAGAGAGTCGA
>CM065699.1:43910148-43917648 GCA_017654935.2 Phymorhynchus buccinoides | reverse complement strand
CATTTTTTTGTTTTTTTTTTTTTTTTTTTTTTTCATCAAAAATCTCCATTAAAATTCCCTGTGTGGCAGAGATCAAAATCTATCTGCATTATTGGGGATTCTTCTGTAACATATAAAATAAAATAGGGTCTACCCTTACTTCCCAAAACTGAAAAAAAATAGCGTCTTTGGATAACAGATGCCTTTTTTTATGCCTTTTAGTGACATAGATTTTAATTCACTGTGGTGCTTAAATGCGACATTTGGCGGTGCAAGGGTTAATGACAGAGACCATCTGCCCATGTCATGACGGAAGGGGTCTCAATGGGAAATCTTCACAATTCAAACAGATAAACATAACAAACAGTATCAAGATAATAGCAGAAGATATTACATTGTTTCATTGCGAATTCTAAGTGCATCAGACAGGTACATTGCAAGGCTAAATATGTATCTAGAGTCACACATCAGCAAAACTAGCCTAAAAGCAGAAGGATGATTGTAATATTTTTTAGGGATCAACTTCTCTCTAAGTACTAAATATTTAGGGCAAATTAATACAAAATGTATTTCAGTTTCAGACGAGAGAGAGAGAGAGAGAGAGAGAGAGAGAGAGAGAGAGAGAGAGAGAGAGAGAGAGAGAGAGAGAGAGAGAGAGAGAGAGAGAGAGAGACTCACACACTCACACACTCACACATAACACTATTGTATGGTATTAGATCGTATTGTATTGTATTGTAATGCCTTGCATTGCATTGTATTGTATCATGTTGTATATCGGTATCTTATCGTATCGTATTGCATCGTACTGTGTTGCATTGTGTTGCATATCAATAGGCCTTATAATTATGGTATCGTATCGTATCGTATTATAATGTATTACATTGTATTATATTGTATTGTGTTGTGTTGTTCAACCTTTCTGGTCATAAAACTCGTGTCTGTGACATTCAGGCTGCTCAGCTACCTGGAGAGCGTGTCACTGCTGATGCAGTGCCGCCTTTTTATTTTTATTTTTTTGCATGCTGAACTTCAGTATTTTTATGTGTGACGGAACAGGGCGTCACGCGCACGTGACAGTTCCTGTAAGTGTTTGTACATAGTTACCCCATCTTTCTTGTTCTTTTTCTTAAAGACCCCGCACGTCACGTGTCAAAATCACGGTTTTCACGTGTTTTCCCTCTTATAGCTAGTTAGGAATCTTAAGAAATCTTCCTAGTATAAGAGGGAATGTGACACGTGACACTTCTCTTTCTAATTATTTTTATAGAGAGAGTTTTTTTGTAAAAATAGAATTAAAGAAAAATCTCAGTGAATATGCCATGCTCCGTACCCCTACTCTGACGGACTGAAAAGTTATTGCATTTGAAATGCAGAATCGTTAGTGCATTGATGAAACTTTTCTCTGTCCAATGTCTATATTTGTGAAACTCAGAAAAAAAACCAGTTAACGTTAAATTTGAGTAATGTTATCCTTGTTCAATACAAACAACAAACATATTATGGATTTTCGATTTGATGCAGATAGGACACCATTCTCTTGTCGAATGTCTTTTTTTGCTCAGGTTGGCATCCATTGGACAGTCAAATTGCAGGCCTATCATGCAAACTGATGAGATCTCTCTTAGTTCAAAACAGCTGTTTTTGCATAAGGCAATGTCCCTCCCCCATTTTGGAGAAAAAGTAAATTCAGCACAATTTATATTTTTTTTTGTTTTTTTTATTTGAACACGGAACATTACTCAAAGTAACGTTAACTGGTTTTGTTTTGAGGTTCACAAATAAAGACATTGGACACAAAAAGGTTTTATCAAAGCAACTATTCGGGCATTTCAAATGCACTCACTTTTAAGTCTCAGAGTAGGAGATACGGAGCTGGCTATTCACTGAGATTTTTCTTTCATCTCTCTCGCTCTCTCCTCGCTCTATCCTCTCTCTCACAGAAGGAGAGAGAGAGAGAGAGAGAGAGGAGATAGAGAGAGAGAGAAGAGAGAGAGGAGACAGAATACGAATACAAATGTGTATTGAGGGTAAACGAATAAGCTTCACAGAGAGAGAGAGAGAGAGAGAGAGAGAGAGAGAGAGAGAGAGATAGAGAGAGAGAGAGAGAGAGAGAGAGAGACTAAAAGACAAAAAGACAGACAGAGACCGCAGAGACAGAGAGACGGACTCGCAGAGTGACAGACAGACAGACAGAAAGAAAAACTGAACGATCTGTTTACTTTAAAATCTTTACGGAAATCTCTCTCCGTTGGCGTGATTTGCAGGCATCCAAGGGAGACAAATGCTGTGCAGGCATCCCCCCCTCTCCTGCACAGGAGGTTAATTAAGCCGCCAGGGTCCCCGATGGCTCACTTGATGGACGACCCGAAAGCAAAATGGACACTAAAGAACCAAAGTAGGTCCGGAGAGACAGCTTCACAAGCGTACGCGCATTCGCACGCACACGCGCGCACAGTAACACACACACACACACGACACGCACACATTGAAATATGTCGCTGAAATTATTTAATAATAGTGTGTGAAGCTTCACACGCGCACGCGCGCGCTCGCACACACACACGGCGCGCACGCAGTGATACGCACGCACGCGCGCGTTTGCACACACACACACACGCACACACCGCACGCACGCACACGCACGCGCACGCACGCACGCACACGCACACGCACGCACACACACACACACACACACTATTGCTGCGCTCTCGCATTTCCGCCCCACAATCTAGCAAACGTTGACACTGACAGTCCTCGTAAAAATTCAAATCCTTTATTCATCAATCTTTGACTCCATCACGAAAACATGCCGTAAAAACTGGAGACAAAAACAAGAGAAAACACCATCCTTAAGTCTCCAGTATCCAAAACATTTTCTGTAAGACAAATTTCAAACGATTAAATTCACTGTCTAAAACAACATTCTTTCCAAAGCCTTAATATCACATATTTTACACTTTAAACCAATCATTCATTCTCATGTCTTGCTCATTTGGACTACATCATTTAGTCATTACTTCTTAGGTTTAAAATATATCTCTTTAACCCTTTCACCGCCAAAGTCGCATTTTAGCACCACAGTGATTTAACACCTAAGTCACTAAAATGCATCAAATTGGGGTCTATTATCCAAAGACCCTATTGTCTTAGTTTTGGGAAGTAAGGATAGACCTTATTTGATATATTCGTCACAGAAGAATCCCCAATACTGAAGATGGATTTTGTTCTCTACCCAGGTAAATTTAATGGACATTTTTGGCTGAAATATGGTTGGCGGTGAAAGGGTTAAAATTAGTTAAATGTCCATCTTTACACACATCGATTAAGTTCACACAAGAACATTTATACATGACTAGGACTACCGGCTTGCCCAAACTGAAAGCCAATTAGTTGTTAAGGGCTCATGCCATGACCCAGACCCAAAATGACCAGATGCTCAAGACATTCAGAGAACATGAGCCTAAGTCAAAAAATATAAAATAGAGTTCATTAACAGAACTCCATGAGTAAGCACTTTTCACCCCAAAATGTAACCCTTCGTTTTCATGGCACATATTTTCTTGTACATGTACCGTTATAAGAGAAAGACCTGACGCTTTAGAAAGAAGACATTCAAAAATAAAACTTCAAAAGCTCACCTCGTTCGCAACTTGGGGTTAGGGTAGAATGTGAGAGTACAGACAAGACCTTGCAATGTTGCATGCTTTCAGTGCGAGTGGCTCAAGACAACTGCCTCGATACACCCCTTTGCAGAGCTCAAACATGTTCGAATCGAGACCCAAAAATAGTGTATCAATGCGCCCCTGAATGCTACTAAATATAATTTCACTTACTCAAATCCACCTCGTATCACATGATTCAGGTGGCTCTCAAAACCCAAAGGTGAAAGATATTTATGTACAAAAAAAAGGAAATTCTTTACTTATTTAAAAAACATCATGGACTTATTGACCAGCGGAATGATACAACCGCATTGCGACAAAGGGAGGTAATGCTCCAAACTGTGACGTCTTTGAGACAAAATGCGATGTTTCACACCAAAACAAACCAGACTGTCAAGACATTCTCACAGAATAACCAAGGTAAATGAATCTAGATCACACCTATGGTTTGTCCAACTTAAAATTCGTAACATCGACAAATAGATTAAAACATTGCTCACCAAATCGACAAACAAAAGTGAATCCAACATCTATGACGGCAGCGGTAACACACGCACACACGCACACGCACACACGCAACACACACACACACGACACACGCACACACACACACGCACACACACACACACGCACACGCACACACACACGCACACGGCACACGGCACACACGCGCACACACACACACACACACAAACATATTGAAATATGTCGCTGAAATTATTTAATAATAGTGTGTGAAGCTTCACACGCGCACGCTCGCACACACACGCGCGCGCACGCAGTGATACGCACGCACGCACTCGCGCGTTTGCACACACACACACACGCACACACCGCACGCACTCCCGCACACACACACGCACACGCACACACCGCACGCGCGCACACACACACATACACACACACACACACACACACACACACACACACACCACACACACACACACACACACACACACACACACACACACACACATATATACACACACACGATGATATGTCACTGAAATGGCTTAATTTAATAGTGTGTGAAGCTTCCTTGTAAAACTTCTAAAGAGAGATCCTAGGACACTGTGCACCATTCCTTGATTACAGTTAAAGAAGGTTCTCGAGTCCTCATAATGAACTGCAGTGGGGGGAAAAGAGAAGGCAAAACAATACTATGATTTCTGTTTGCATTCTTACATAAAAAACAAAACAACAACAATGTAATCAACCAAAAGTAACAGAACAGCACTAGGATGTTTATTCCATTGTCTCTGTGTTCCCAGGCCATGACCATGCAGGAAGAAATGTCTGGTCTTCCGTTTCATATTCTCCTCACTGCTGTCTACCAACACAGTTCAATTTAAAAAAAGCTAAAAAAAAAAAAAAAAAAAAAAAAGCTCATTAGATGTTCTTGAATCAAAAACCGCCAACAAAGGGGCAAAAAATACTATATGACAGTAAAAGAAAGACAGTCAAATTAGTATTAGGTATTATTATTAGTATTTTTAGTATTAGTATTATGATTAGGTACTTTATAGTCACAGAGGCGTCTCTGTGAAATTCGTGTTGCTCCCACCCGGAGAGCGCGTCGCAGCCAGAGGCGCGCCACCCAATTTTTTTTTTTTTTTTTTTTTTTTTTTTTTTTTTGCATGCGATTTTTGTCACTGATGAGGGGGGGGTGGGGGGGGGGGGGGGGGGGGGGGGGGGGGGGGGGGGGTGGGGGGGGGGGAAAGGGGGGGGGGGGGTTTTTGCCAAATGACAACTTTTTCGTTGCCACTGGGTTTAGCGTATGCTAAGTGCATGGGCACACGGGACCTCGGTTTATCGTCTCATCCGAAAGACTCCACGTTCAGACCGTTAAGGCCTAGTGCAGAATGAGAGGTAAAAATCCCCTGTACCCAGCTTCGAACTCGGGTTTACTTGACACGAAGCGAACGCGCTACCACTGTGCCACTCTACAGAGTTATAGAGGACTTTGCTAGCACAGAGCTTCCAGAAGGCAAGGGAACTGTTTGTATTTGAAGATTATCTAGAATAAAATACAAGAGAAAGGGACAAGGCAAAACTACTAGGTGACCGTAAGAAAGGGAAAGGTAGAGTCAAAGAGAACGTTGCCAGCACAAAGCTAGCAGAAGGCGGGGGAACTATTACAAATCCATCCCAACTATCCCCTTGTGATTCTCATATTTTTAAAAAGTTACGAGTGGTCAAAACTTCAACGTCTTATTAGCATGTTCTCTATTGTGGTGTATTGCACTATAGTTACTACATTTAGATAATCATAGGGCCACATGGCCCTTACAATGGCCACAGAGTTGTTGGGGCCCACCCCAGATTGTATAAATGAACGCAGAAAGTTTGGCACTTTTGTCCAGCAACTTCCCAAACCCTCAAATGATGGGATTAGTGTGACCCGCTATTTCAACAAATTAGAGTTTCTGTTGCTTGTCTGCCTTGCAACTGGACTGTACTGTGTCTGGGCCTTCGAATTTGAAAAAAAAAAAATCGG
The DNA here is from genome assembly GCA_017654935.2 of Phymorhynchus buccinoides. Taxonomy (NCBI): domain Eukaryota; kingdom Metazoa; phylum Mollusca; class Gastropoda; order Neogastropoda; family Raphitomidae; genus Phymorhynchus; species Phymorhynchus buccinoides. The sequence goes on along the minus strand of CM065699.1, from coordinate 43,911,507 downwards.
CAGTGGAAAGTGGACTCTCTCTCTCTCTCTCTCTCTCTCTCTCTCTCTCTCTCTCTCTCTCTCTCTCTCTCTCTGCCTCTGTCTTTCTGTTCTCTCCTTTGTCTCTTGTTTCTGCCTCTCTCTCTCTCTCTCTCTCTCTCTCTCTCTCTCTCTCTCTCTCTCTCTCTCTCTCTCTCTCTCTCCTCTCCTGTGTTAAGATAATTCTAGATAATCTTCAAATACTGTACAAACCGTTCCCTTGCCTTCTGGAAGCTCTGTGCTAGCAAAGTCCTCTATAACTCTATTTGACTCTTCTCTCTCTCTCTCTCTCTCTCTCTCTCTCTCTCTCTCTCTCTCTCTCTCTCTCTCTCTCTCTCTCTCTCTCTCTCCCCCCCTCCCCCCCCCCCCCCTCCCTCTCCCCCCCCCCCCCCCCCCCCCCCCCCCGTAAACAGTAGTCCAGGTGTGATCCAGGCCGCTCTTCCCATCAGAATGTCCTCTTTCGGCAGCTCTTCCAACACTAGCAGCCTCCCACCATTGCAACGCTTTAGCAACTATCGATTATGAATACAAAATTGAAATTAAACAAAAAGAAAAAAAAAACCGCACTAGAAACTTGATGAAAAGACGAACTGAGCAAGACAAGGGGGTGGCAGGGTGGGGCGGGGTGGGGCCGGGTGGGGCTCAAAACTTAAGAGAGAAGGGAGGGAGAGAAAAGAGAAAGAAACAAAACGAAAAAAAAAAAAGATGTTGGAACCATATAACTGTACTCGCAGTTCAAGGCAAAAATCTAAACAAAATCAAAAATCAAAAGAAAATTGTCATAATTTATAATGGACACAAAATGAAAAATAAATGGCACACTCCAGGTTGTAGTTTGAATGATCTCCCTTGAATTTCACCATCATGCATACTGGTGAAATTCAGCGGAGTTAATTATGGACTCTCGGATCTTTGTGGTTTTGTGTGTGCTAAAAATGTCCTGTGTCAGTACAGCATTACTTAGAAATTAGATATTCCACAACAAACTATTATTATGTGATACCTTTTCACTCTACCTACCTTGATTTAAAGCCATCCATTATCTTTGGAATAATCACTTTCTTTGTAATATTTTTTTTTTTTCCAACACAAAGAATACGTTGATATGGCTTACCAATCTGACATCGCGTGCCCGCAACGGCAATGTCTGAGGAACCATTGTGCCAAGTGTCGTTACGATCGGTTCACTAGGCTAGGCGCAATGAAGTGGAACACATTTTGGTCACGCTCAAGACGTACAGAGCTTAGAGCTTAAAGGTGAAGCGCTATATAAATTTTCTTAAATAAATAAATACATACACACATACGGACGGGCAGAGAAACGCACAGCCCTCGTTCCCA
>CM065699.1:43850148-43895148 GCA_017654935.2 Phymorhynchus buccinoides | reverse complement strand
TGTAGATTTTTGTACCTCTTAAAAAATTAAGTTTTAAAGTAAAACAACGGCGTACCTAACAATCACAACAAAGGCCTGTGGGTTTTTTTGTCAGCCCCCTCCCATCTCCCTTTGGGGCCTTTCTGTCTCTCAGACTCTCACAAACACACTAAGCATGTCCATCACCATGGCCTAAACTACTGAAATGATTATACTAGCAGGCCTGGTACACAGTACATCCGGATTTTCCATGCAGAAATAATAAGTAAAGGAAAGAAGGGGGAAAATATACGGATTAGGCCCTAATTTAGGGGAAATATGGACACTTATTTACTGATTGCGCATTGATTTACTGATTGCGCTCGGAACATCTGTGTGCATGTGCATGTGTACATGGCCTTATTGGACAAACCATTTTGAAGCTTAATCTGGCATGGTTATTGTTTAGTAGTAGTAGAGTAGGGACAAAACAGGCCGTGAAGCTTTTAATGCTGTCCCATCATTAACAATATCGGACATGGTTTTTTTCCTTCCAGGTCAAGGTTTATAATATGGTTAAAGTTTCCTAGTTATTGGTCAAAGCTTCTAAAAAATATTTATAAATTTAGTAGACTTATCAAGACTATTTTTAAATGTATTAGGTGCACTTTTTAAGTAAAAAGGCAAGTCATTCCGAATATTAACAACTCTGTTACTAAAACAATATTTCCTAGTGTTAGTATTGAATCTTTTAATAAAAATCTTACCTTCAGAGTTTCTAGTCAAATTGTATTGTGGCGCTTTGAAAAACATATCCCATTGTAAATCAACATAACCATTGAATATTGTGTAAGCTTCGATCAGGTCCCCTCTACTTCTTCTTCCTTTCAGAGAAAACAAATCAAGATATTTAAGTCTATTTTTATAATTCACATTCTGACATTGTTTAACGAGTTTAGTGGCCCTGCGCTGAACCTTTTCAATAGCAACAGATTGATATTTATATTTTGGGGACCATATAATATTACCATGCTCTAAATGTGGTCTTACGAATGCTTTATACAATTTGGTAAATATACAACGGTCAGTGTTAAATAACAGTTCTTTTGATCAAACCAATCAGTTTGGTCAAATAAGTATAGTTCCCTAACCCAAAGTTTCAAATCTTTTCCTTTTTTGTATTATACTTATAGATATTAAGATCAGGAGTGTCTGTCTGTCTAACTTCTGTGTGTATCACTGTATGTGTGTGAATGTAATAATTCATTGATAAACTTAGTCTTTTTTTTCCTTATCTATGAATGGAAGATGTATTTTCCACATAAAACACAGAAAAGAGTGAAGACATAAGTAGTGGTCAACAAAACCATCAGTTGATCAAACGAAACGAGTGTTTTGGCCATGTAGCATAAACTATCGTTCCTTTGAAGAACACGCTACTACCCTGGTAAAGCTACAGCTGAACAGTCTTTATATGTTTATTCACTCTTCTAGTTCCACCGGCGAATACATTTGCCCAAGACACCTCTACACTCCCACCGAATGCAAAGACACTCACTGCCAAGCACTCTGCCAAGTGTTTGTTTTCAGAGCTTTTGTCACTGTTTCTGCTGATAATGTATGCACACTCGCTAGAACTCACTCAGAGTTGTATGCGGTAGGTGATAAGAGTCAATCTTGCAGTTGCAGGCATCAGAATTGTCAGAGGATTAATTATTTCTGACAGAGGATTGGCTTCTCTTGTCAGAGGTTTTGCCTTTTTATTGAGTGCTATCCTTTGTGTTAAATAGCATGTTAAAGTGATTTATCACTATATTAAGCCTTTTTGATGGTGTTGGGAACTCATTTCAGTGTTGTCCCTCTTCAGTCTAGGGCTGTGATGGCCTTTTTTACAGCAGTTTTCAGAGGATTGGACTTCAGACTATTCTGATGCCTGATCTTGGTAAAACTTCCCCTTCACCTTATAATTCATGATGTAGTACTACTATGTCAATTGTCATGACTACATTTAGCATTGTTACTCCAGAAGGATTAAAGTCAATATAATCAGCCTCTCTAATATCATGGTAGAGATTCTTCTGTTTGAACAAGCTCTACAGCTCCTTGCCTTCTACAAAAAGTAAACACTATCTGGGACTTGGTGTTTGTTCATCTGCTTTCCATTCCACTTGAGACTGCCTTTGTTATCCATAAGTAAACAAAGAGACTGGCAAGTCCAGAATAAAGAGAAAAAAGTTATGGATAGCAAAAGCCATTTCTTGGCAAATCTGTATAAGTTGAAGGTTGGTTATGTGGTTTAAATGGCATGTTCCATGGTTTTGGCAAAGTTAATAAATGTATTTCTACAATTCTGGTATTAAAACAGACAATAAAAGTGTTTGATTCAGGTCTGTTGATAAGTACTAGATTGATCAGAAAACCAAAAACAGACCCCCCCCCCCTCCACACACACACCCCACACCCTTAGATTGTAAGGCGTTCAGGGCTGAATCACTTCATTGAGGGGGGCTTCTTCTCTGAAGACCCGCTGTTGTCCCACTCTCCGTAGAGTTTCTTTTGACATCAACCACAAAAGCAATGCAGTGCCAATGATAATCCTGAACTTGTGATTGTTTTTACATTTTTAATTTAATGCGCAGATCAAGTCCATCTGAATTTGAATTTTCATCCTTGACTCAATCCTCAACTTAAGTTTGACTGGTATTTTCTGTCCGCGTAGTTAAGTAGTAAGAAACAAAGTACTAGAAACAGGGAAGAGAAAGTGGATACAATCTGTACCCAGAAAGAACTGTTTATTGAATAGTGACTTTTGAGGATATTGTGATAATCTGAAGCATTGACCAACAATGACCCGAAGACGACGTGCGGCTGCCTCCGCCTCCCCTGCATCGTCCAGGGCACCCAAGGTTCGACGACGTCACCGCTACAGCACCAGACTGTGAGCATTAAACCTTTCAACCTTCTTTTCCCCCGAAGACGGAGTGTGGCTGCCCTTGTGGCGGGGTAATAAAAAACGGTCACACGCGTAATGTTCTCATCCCTAGCTGATGCATTTGTACCATAGTGTTCAATTTCAAGTGCTTTGGCTGTTGGGATGATCCCTGGAGTCTTTTAGCCAGGGTATGCTAACAAACAAATCAGTCTTGCCTAGTTTACAGCCGTGTGTATTCTGTTCAATAAATATTGTATTAAGAAAATGTAGGGCCTAAGTCAAAGTTGTACTTTACCAAGCAGTCAGCATGTTTTGCTGAAGAATATTTTATGAAAATCCAATCCCCCTTCACTTGCAATTGAGCAAAATACCATGGTCAATGTAGACTGCTACAAGTATTGGTGTGTGTGTGTGTGTGTGTGTGTGTGTGTGTGTGTTGTGAGAGAGAAAGAGAGAGAACACTCTGAACAAAGAGAGAGGGGGAGGGAGTAAGAGAGATAGAGGGGAGGTGGGGGCTTGCCGTGAACCTGCTTTTTATGAGAAGCCGGTACAGTGGTACCTCCCTTATAAGACCTCCCTTTATAAGACTGCCTCCCACATAAGACCTACTTCTCTGAGACATTGCCCTATGTAAGTATTAAAATTATCTCCCTTATATTATATAAAGACCTCTCCCTTATAAGACCTAATTTTGGATGATTTTGTAAGGTCTTGTAAGGGAGGTTCCACTGTAGTATATTGTATGTGAAGCAGTCATGCATGGCATACGAAACGCGGACCATGTTAGGGCTAGATGGGTTTTTAAATGTGTTGTGTTCATTCAAACCATAATAATACAGATATAGCTAACGTGCGGCAATATACAGCTAATGTGCGGGTGTTGATGTCAATGTTCTCTCTCTCTCTCTCTCTCTCTCTCTCTCTCTCTCTCCTCTCTCTCTCTCTCACACACTCTCTCTCTCTCTCTCTCTCTCTCTCTCTCTCTCTCTCTCTCTCTCTCTCTCTCTCTCTCTCTCTCTCTCTCTCTCTCTCTCTCTCTCTCTCTCTCTCTCTCTCTCTCTCTCTCTCTCTCTCTCTCTCTCTCTCTCTCTCTCTCTCTCTCTCTCTCTCTCTCTCTCTCTCTCTCTCTCTCTCTCTCTCTCTCTCTCTCTCTCTCTCTCTCTCTCTCTCTCTCTCTCTCTCTCTCTCCTCTCTCTCTCTCTCTCTCTCTCTCTCTCTCTCTCTCTCTCTCTCTCTCTCTCTCTCTCTCTCTCTCTCTCTCTCTCTCTCTCTCTCTCTCTCTCTCTCTCTCTCTCTCTCTCTCACACACTCTCTCTCTCTCTCTCTCTCTCTCTCTCTCTCTCTCTCTCTCTCTCTCTCTCTCTCTCTCTCTCTCCTCCCTCTCTCTCTCTCTCTCTCTCTCTCTCTCTCTCTCTCTCTCTGCGTGTGTGTATGTGTATATGAAATGGAGAAAGGGTTTGGGGATGACTGGGAAATGACATATGGTGAGAGATGTGAAGGGGGAGGGGGGCAGAGATATTGCATGGGTAGCTTGGTAACTGGAGAAAGAAAAGATATGTTATGGGAACACAAATGATAAAATGACACAAAGCATATCTGTGTCACACAGATCGAGCGTTGACCTCCATTTCAGCGTCACTACTAAATCAGTAAATGTATGATTGTATCACGGATGTGACCCACATTACATGGGCTTGGAAGTGGAGTTATCATTAGCCTAAATGTGTATGTGTGTGTCTTGGTGTGTGCAGCATGTTGCTTCGAAACACACATGCTCACACACACACACACACACACACACGCATGCGCCGCACACACGCGTGCGCGCATACACACCGTCTCTGTATATATGCATACACATATTGAATGGTTTATTCAAACCAAAAAGTACACTAGTGCAATCATAAACTTGTGTTTCTATTCTTATCAAACCAAACCTTATATGTGTTTAACGTCCTCTCGGTCCCTTATGACGCATGTGGGACATATCAAGCCATACCTTATTACCAAGGCCACATCCATTAATTCTCTGATAGGCCTAAGTTACAACGACTGTGATGGGAAGTGTTTCAAACATCCTGCTGTTTTCATCATAAAAGCCAGGCGAAACTGGTTCTATATAAGCTGACAGATTAGGGGGTGGGAGGGTATCCAAGGATAAGGAAGCAAGGGGTGTGTGTGTTGTGTGATGTGTGTGTGTGTGTGTGTGTGTGTGAGACACACAGACAGAAAAGTGATTCTTTGGTACAGGTTGGGTCAAGACAGAAAGCTATCTGCAGTATCGACGCCATTTTATAAAAAAAAATTCAATTTATGAACTCACTGCTACTATTCCTTTCTCCAAGTCGGGATAGGGTTAGATAGGGATAGGGTTAGGATAGAACACCCGGGAAAGGGATAGGGTTGGGGTTAGGGTTAGAAATGAAAAAAAGTCAAGACAAAATGGCCGCTTGCCGTTGCCCAATTAAATTGCAAGTAGCTGGTGTCGATACTGCAGATAGATTTCTGTGCGATGAAGAGAGAGAGAGAGAGAGATTTAACGCCTTCTGGACCAAAAGGCCATTCGAAATTATATAGATGCCATTCAAATGTGGGATCAAATGAATGAAAGGTGGTGTTTTACGTCCTCTCGACCCGGGAAGGCAAACTGTGGGATCAAGGGGATGGAAGTTCAGTTTAACGTCGCGTATCGGCTTTCGCCATGTACGGATCAAGGAAGAGCCAAGCAGTTTTATATTCCCTGTGGTCGAAGCTGCTACCACAGAAAAGCCATTTGTGGGGAAAATGTGAAACTGGACAATGTGATAATGGGGCAAGCTGGCAAGTGCCTGTTCCATAAAACCGGTATAACCACCTCTGCCTTTCATGCAGTGTGCTGTTAGGTTTTTGAATACATCTGGGCTTGTAGAACGTGTCATGGCTGTTGTGTCTAACCAGATTATTTATCCGTTAACTGTGTCTCTGGTCTGACCCACCGACGTCAGGACGGTCGCCGCGCGAATAACTGTTACGCCAAAAGGGTCTAAGAAACACGTTAGAAAACGTTTGCTGAAAAATATTACAAGCTCTTGTCTGATTGGTAAAAAAAAAAGTATTATTTTAACCAAACTTTAATGGACCAATCAACAACAAGAAATGTATTAACCCCCTACAAGTTACGTGATTGTTCGGATAGTTCGCCGCGTGCTCGGTGTTTGGGAAGAACAAAATGTTACGCGAGCTATCGGCAAACGAAGGGTGTTTCTTAGACCGTTTTTGTTGATTTGAGCGAACGCTACGTAATGTTAGTCCTTATGAAACGGCCCCCTGGTTGTGATGTCTGTTGAACTATTATAGTTTTGAGGATTAGGGGGCCTATATTATGCTTGACAAAACATGAGTAAGTTTGCGTAATGTTTATATGTTTACCTATTGTATTAACAGTAATAATGCTGTTTATCCATAAAATTGCAGGATCTTCATAATCTTTCATGCTTAAAAACAATTTATGTCGATCGTTTGAATTTGAAATGATCTATACTTAATTTGGCAAATGTTAAGATCAGCTCCCTCCGCTGTTCCAGGGTGAAGTTGGCCAATCAGCTTAACGGAAAAGGTAAGTCGGAGGGAGCTGATTGGCCAACTTCACCCTGGAACATTAGCCCTTAATTTAACACAGGACCCTTAAAAAAACAAATGTAATATTGGAAAGCAGAACTTTTACATGTTTGCTATAAACAAAACGTTTTGACATTAAAGGAATTTATATCTATTAGATTACTGGGCAACCAGGAAATGAAAACAATGCAACATATATTAACACAGCTGCTCATTCATATCATTAGACCGACTCCTAATAGTTTTGTCAGCAGGGATCTTTGAACTTGAAGCGGGGTTTGATAGTCCGACGTTTAAAGTTCCGACGTGGCATTGATCAGATGCACGAACGTATATCTGTGGTCCGACGTGGCAACAGTCCGACACAAGCTGCTGTCAAAAACTATGTATGACGTTGCAATAGTCAGACAGCTCAGAGAGAGAGAGATAGAGAGGGTGTAGAATATGAACTTTGCTATTGTGGGATAGGCCTAGTGGATTTATGTTTACACCACCATCAAAATGTGTCGTACTGTTGCTACGTCGGACCAATGGCACGTCGGAACGTTAAACGACGGACTATCGAGATGACACCATAATGATAATGATGACCCGAGCCGTCATGTAGCCTACTGTAGTGGCTACATGGTAGCGTTATGAGGTCATGGTCACGTCCTAATTTACGCCGTTGTGATTTGGCGCACATTCTTGTTACTGTGGGCCTACATAAATACCCTAATAAATCAGTGGTAGAACTATTTCTAAATAGTATGCTTTTTCCACATAATTTACATAATATATAGAGCCTAGTATTGTAATGCGGCATTAATTTGCCTTAATGAAGCTCCCAGTCGAAGTTTCAAAAGATTACCGCATACCCCCACTACACGTTTTTGTCAGAACTTTTCCGATGACATTGGGAATCTGAGACCTTTGGTTATGTTAATGAGTTATGCCATGAACACCATCGTACGTAACGTGTCTCGGGTAGCGTCAAAGGGCCTAATAGAAAAGTACACCCATCAATAGCACATTATGTTTTTCAATTCTTTAGCTATTAAAAGAGCATTGTAAACAAAATGTACACTCTGGCTCACATAGTAGACAAAAAATAGTGTACACGTCTTTTTGATAGGTGCAGTGAGGACAGGGAGATTTCTGGCATGGTATTGGTTTATTATCGACGTCCTGCTGAAGGCAACAGAGCTAGTCCTCCCTGATCGTAAAGCACCTAACATAATATAAGGTGAGATGGCCAATGTGTGAAGTGGTGTGTAACTGGCAACTTTCCCGCCAAAACTTAATCACCTTCACAGGGCAGCAGTGTGGTGTAACAGGGAAACAAGCGTATAAATCATAGCCAGTGTATATACTAGATACACAGGCTCTGGTATAAATGTAATACCAGTAGCCTCCACTATAGTCTGTAGGCAGAGAAACACACAATCCTTGAGTCATTCTTGTCGCGAGGTACTCATTTTCTCACCCCCAAAATGGGAGAACAGTTAGACTTTTTTTTTAAATCAGAATTGTGAAACACACAAGGCATTCTTGTCGCAAGACAAGAGTTTCTGGCAAAACGTAAACGGAGTAAGAATTCTTTTATCAGAACTGTGAAGGGAAAAGAATTTGTAAGAATGAAGCCGATTTTCACATAGGCTTAATTATGTTGGGTGGGTGAACTAATCACCAAGATATGAATGCTCTGTTGAAGATGTGATTTTACTTTTCCTGCCCATCACCATTGCATTCTGCTATTTATCAACTCTACTAAGGACTAAGGAGGTTATGTTTTTGGTTTTGTGTAGGTGTTCTACGTTACTGAATATATAAATTAATCTGCAGAAGCACTGGGGGTACCACCAAAAAAATCCCTTTCAATGTCGAGGTTCCACTTTTTAAAAAGTTAATGGTTGTTCATATTCAAGACTTTAAGACTTTTAAAAATAATTTTCTTTTCGTTGGTTGTCAGGATTGGCTCCCCCCGTCTCTCTCTCTCTCATTCCCTTTCTGTGTTTCTGTCTCCCTACTTCCCTGTCCGACTGATTGACTATTTGCCTATATGTCTGGCTGTCTGTCTGTCTGTGCTTCCCTCATCCACTCTTTCTCTCCCTCTCTTTTTCCTGCTTCTTCCTTCAGTGTTTGTATGATGGCTTTATCACATTACAATATATCTTTTTTTCATTAAAGTTATTCGCGAGTGACCTAGATTTTTTAGCGTGCCTTTGACTACCCGGCTTTTACCTGTATTTATTTTTGGTGAGTTTTATTCAGATGGAAAAAGAAAATGTAATTTGTACTGGCCACAACTTGTTCAGAATAAAGAGACCCCTGGAAAAAGTCAACAGACAAAACGTCGGGGAAAAAATAATCCAAGCTTGTTCTTTGTCAGCTGTTAGGTGGTAAATAGTAGAAGGATCGTTCAGCCAAAGATTCCGTGTGGACCCGAGGAACCTTGAGTGTGCAGCAGTCAGAGGAAGCACGTAGGGAGTATAGGGTGGATTCGGACCAAGCACAGTCCATGCAGTGTGTGTGCGTGCGTGCGTGCGTGCATGCGTTCGTGTCACTGTGAGAGTGTGTTGTTTTTAATCTCCCAGCCAGGCCATGGGATTATGCAGATTAATTGTCTCCCAAAGCAGGCTTGCACTTCATGACTTGCATAAAAAAAGCTTAGAGAATAAAGCATTTATTAAAATAAATTAATGTATTTCCCCGAATGTTTGCTGGCATTATTGAACGTCCTTTGGGAATCTTGACCAAGTTTCAAGAAACAGTAATCACGAGTGTATCTAGCAGTGTTAAGTTAAACCGTAAACAGTGCAGTGATGTCAGATGAAACCTGGGACTTATTGAGTTAGGTATAATGCCCTGCTACTTGAATTAAAAAGAATAAACAAACCCCAAAATAACAGGAATGGCATTTTTGAAACACACACACACACACACACACACACACACACACACACACGCACGCACGCACGCACGCACGCACGCACACACACACACACACACACAGACAGAGATAGTTATACTGTATGTTCAATGATTCATTGACGCCCGTGCTAGGTTTGAAAACCAGCTTTTTGATTGGTTCAGTTCATTGAAGCGGAGTTTGTGTAAAGGTGGGATCCATTCAATGCAGCGAGGCCTACAACACTTGTGCAACTAACAAGAGGGCAAGCCCATAAATTAACTCTCAGTAGTCTACAAACATAGGCAATCATTAGGCCTACAGATTGTAATCTGTTATTAATTAAAAACAAACGAATTTTGTGTGAATCGAACCCTACAAATAAACGGGTGACAATTCTGACCACTGTCCTGCAGAGGATCTGGAATAATGGTAAATGTATTATAGATGAGTATGATATGATATAGCTCTGTTGATTTATATCATCGTGCGTTGATTACTTTCTCTTTGCAAATGTTATACTTGTGTGGAAGCCTACCTCTACTGCAGGGATGTTCAAGAGAAAATGTAATAATACTCAATAGGCTTCGATCATTACACTTGAATGACGGGACTGCGTGCATGTGTGTGTCGTTTCCGACTATGACTGCCAGATAGTAGAGGGGCAGCTGCTATTCCAGTGAACTGGGCTAAAATTTGTTTATAGTGGAGATGCCTTGGCCAATACACATCCCCACTCTCTCGGATAAGGGGATTTGAGGACAGCTGGCGTTGGGGAAGGTCCCTAAAAGGCCAAGAAAATATTGTCACAGTCAAAGCTATGGAGACTAGAACACATCTTTGTTTACATACAAAATACATACAGATAATAAAATATGTGGGTACTCGGTTTGGGTTGCAAGGTACTACCCCTTTTTTCTTGCAGTTACACGGAATGTGTTGCCGATTCATTTTGTCGATTCAGGTTCAACTAAAGAAACAGCCATGCAGGTTGTTGACTTGCTTTCTTTTTTTTTCAATTTTGTTTTGGAGGGGTGGTGGTGGTGGTGTAAAGAGTCGAGTGTGTGTGGATGGTGGAATGAAAAGAGCAGGAAGGAAGAGGACGGGTAGGCTGAGTGCGCTACGCCAAATAGCCTACTAGTAGCAGGAACCTTTCTAATGCAAAAACCTTAGGAACAGGGAATAAGTACGATGTTTGAAAAAGAATGAACGAAGCAGAAACACAATCATGATGAAAGCGAATGGCTTGAAAGAGAGATGGGGAGGGGGTGTGATTGTGTTCGCTTTCCCGCCAAAACTATGCATCTGGTGGAAAGAAAGAGAGAGTCAAACCATAACTGCATTCTTTTTTTGTACTGAATAAACTACACTTTTCATTTCTTATCAATCTCTACGTCATTAAACTAATACTTATTTCCATGCACGCACCTCTACTTTTGTTCTAGCCCTCGCTAATCCCTGAAACCTCCCACTCTGGACTATAACAAAACACTTTTGATAAGTAGGCAGCTAAAGCAACACAAACTAAGGGGTGTTCTTAGCTATGTTCCAAACTGCTTGCCGCTTGTTCTTTCACTTCTCAATCCCTTTTAAACAGAAAAAAAAAAGAAACTAAATCTAGAAGGCACAAACATGACACAGTGCAAAGATCACACACATTAGGGTTTTTATGATTATTCATTATGTCTGTCTGGGTCAAATGAAAAGTCGCCCACACAACCCACAGCATACTTTTGTCATTTGTAGGCGAGGATGGGTTTACTTTTTATTTAGAAAGCAAAAATATTATTGGACTTGGAGAGGAAGGTCAAGTGGGTGGAGTCACTTCAACACATGGAGAAGTGTGTCACTAAAATTATTTATAAAATGCAGTTCATAACATAATTGCCTCATTGTTTGTTTGACAGCCAGTGAAGCTGGAAATACTTAGGTCTATATTATGTGTGTGTGTGCGCATGTGTGTGTGTGTATGTGCGTGTGTGTGTGTGTTTTGTGTGTACTTTTAAATGGTTGTGAAACATGTTTATGTAAATTGAAAATTTATCTTTTATGTGATCTGATTGTAAAGTTATTTTGTGTTGTATATATATTTTATCTATATTTAGCTAAATAGGTGCGTGTGTGTGAATGTGGGGGTGGGGGTGGGGGGTATGTCTGTGCATGCGTGTAAGGGGTTGTTTTGAATATGAATCATTTTAGTGTATTTGTAAAGCACTTAGAGCTTACAGATTAAGCGCTATAGAAATTGTCTTAATAAATAAATATGTGAGCATAATGCGCATTACCAGGCATGTGGGTGTAAATGTATACACATGTGGCAGTTCCCATACACTTGATCTCTAGGAATGATGTACATTCACGCATGAACACTCACAAGAAGTGAAAACATATGCATGTTTATATACTTACATATCTGTATTGTTCAAAATTCGAGACTTTACTGGTGTTGCACTGCCTCTGGGCATTGCCTCCAGGATCGTTCCCACATCTTTATATCTATTAATGTCCTACATGTGTCTGTTCCAGACCGGAGGATGTTAAACAGATTTTCATTCATACGCATGCATGCGCGCGCACACACACACATGCACACGCAGTGCTCAAGAGGCAGGGACTAGAACAAAATGCTTGTTGTAGACTTTTTTTTCTGAAGGGCAAAAAAGGTGGTATATAATAATCAGTAAATCACTCATACTACAACCAGTGGCCCTACTTAACAAAAACTGAAGCACTGTCGCAAATAACCCACTCTCTCTCTCTCTCTCTCTCTCTCTCTCTCTCTCCAAGAGAGTGGGACCCGGAATGTACCCAGGGCAAGGCATAGATCTCCACTATAATCATATTCAGCTGTCCAGAATAGCAACTGCCCCCTCGGCTATCTGGCAGTCATACTATGACTCATAGTCACACATGCATGCGCCCACTCGAAAACGACAAGAAGGGCGTGCGCAAAAGTGACAGAGTTTTAACAATTTCTATAATGGTGTGCGGTTGACACATTTTTCGCTTGCTGATTGTGACTCCCTGATCTCAAAGACAGAATCAATGCTTGTTAAAAGATATCACTTGGGTTCTAATGTTTTTTCTTCTTCTTCTGCATTCCCAGGCCATAATTATTGCCATAATGGCTAAGGTGTGACTATGTATGTGTCTGGTTTTCAGTTTTCTCTGGTCTCCCATCTGCATTCAGCCGACACAACTGTCATTCCGATTTCAGAGGAGGTTATTAAATGTGCCTTTCGTTCTCATTACTACTACGCTGTGTGTGTTTTCAGTCGTGCACGGCGTGACCGTCTGCTGGGAGGCGGGGACCAGGAGGGGCGTCGGTTGAACATCACCGACGATGACTTCAGGAAAATGGAGAACAACCTCAAAGTCATCGACACGCCCAGTAAGACTGTTAGTTGTTCACAATCTGATTGTACACAAAGTATTGACATGAACGAGAAGGCTTGCAGTGTCATGTAAACACAGTCAGACACGACACGTACAAAGGCATTGACTGTTCAGGAAAACGGTGGACAACCTCAAAGTAATCGACACCCCTAGTAAGCCATTTATTTAGTAATAACACAAACATAGACACACACATCTCAACAATGCTATTCAGGAATGACGACAAACAATATTAAGCACACAGTTCATCTGCTGGTGATGAAGGCTTAGAAAACATCTGGCATTGAACCAAACAAGCACACAAAATTGGAACAATTAATTAGCCAGTTTCGGGAAAGCTGGTTAATGTTTTCAGAGCAGTCTGTTTGTTCCTATCTACTGTATATCTATCTATCTATCTATCTATCTATCTATATATCTCTCTCTATCTATGTATCTATCTTTCTATCTATCTATCTCTCTATCTATCTATCTCTATCTCTCTATCTATCTATCTATCTATCTATGTGATCATGTTACCACAATAACGTTTGAACAGAGGGACCTAGGATGCTCAAATTTTGTATGTGGATAGCTACTAAGGATATCTAGGCCAAATTCAAAAAATAAAGTCAAAGGTCAAGGTCACGAGCCGAAAATGCTGCCAAGCACCTGGCATAACGTTTTAACGGAGGGACCTAGGATGCTCAAATTTTGCTTGCCGATAGGTACTAAGGATATCTAGGCCATGATCGAAAATGAAGGTCATTAGTCCAAAGGTCAAGGTCACTGGAGCCGAAAATGCTGCTGAGCACCTGGCGCGATAACGTTTGAACGGAGGGACATGTGACGCTCAAATTTTGCATGCGGATAAGTATTTAGGATATCTAGGCCAGGTTCGAAAATGAAGGTCATTGGTCATGGTCACTGGAGCCGAAAATGCTGCTGAGCATCTGATATTCTAGAATCCTCTCTCAAGCAAGCAGGCAGGGCGATGTGCATGCACTCCGGTGACTGCTGCCCTAACAAAAATCACGCTTAAGCTGGAATTCCATATGCGCTATTTTCGCTGGCTTAAATCGCCCGCTACTTTTGACAGCAACGAAAAATGTTGCTTGCAATTCCATTGACGCTACAATCGCCGGCGATTTTCGATGGCGCTATTCAATCATTGCGCTAAAAATCCTGATCGCGCCTTCGCAACTGCAAGCAACGTTTTTCACGAGTACCACATGTTTGTCCACGGTTTTGGAAGCCATGCTGGCTGAACAATCGCGTGATGATTTTGCTCCATCCACTTTCAGACTATTTTCAACGGCGACAAAAATATTTTTTCGCTTCACCAAGTGATACGACTGACTGGTCGCGCTTATGGGTGTACAGAATGAGTGATTGTTGGTGGCGATAAATTTTAACTGCGGGCGATTATCGCTGTCCTTTTTCGCCTTTAAAATCGCGCATATGGAATTCTGGCTTTAGAGTGAGACAGAGAGAAACGAAACGCGCTTTACTGGTTGTCTAGCAGGGAAGAAAATAAGCCAGCATGTAATCTGCATGTGTTTGAGGGGTGCAAGTCGTGTGTCGTGCTTTTTTTTGTGTGGCTTTACTCTGTTCTCTCTCTCTCTCTCCCTCTCTCTCTCTCTCTCTCTCTCTCTCTCTCTCTCTCTCTCTCTCTCTCTTTACTCTGTTCTCTCTCTCTCTCTCTCTCTCTCTCTCTCTCTCTCTCTCCCTCCCTCCTAGAGCTTCAGATTGTTTTCAGATTTCATAGGTCATTATCTCATATGACCCCTGGCTGGACAAAGTGAGGAGTCAATTCAGGTCATTGACTCAAGCCTCCTGACAATCTGAGGCTGGGGTGGGGGTGGGTGGAGGGGGGTACGGTGGTGGGGGGGGGGGGTGCAGGGTTTTCAGACCCTTCTCCCAACTTTAAAGAAAGGCAGGGGTGATTCCCCCTGCCAAACTCAATGCTCAGTACATATATTTCTTGTGCCCCCAGGGGTTTTTGGAATAAAGTTGACTTGACTTGACTTGGAATCCAGGAAAATTCAGACTTTTCCAGGGAAATTTGGAATCTTCCTGAGATTGGGAGAATTAGGAATTATCCTGTGAAAATGTTCAATAGTTATTCAAAAGTTGAAAGTTAGGTGTGCACCTCCTCTCATTCTCTGTCTCTGTCTTTCTTTCTGACTGCCTGTCTCTCTCTCCCCTCTCTCTCTTTCTTTGTGTGTCTTCCTTGATATCTCTTTACATCTCTCTCTCTCTTTTTCTCTCTCTCTCTCTATCTCTCTCTCTCTCTCTCTCTCTCTCTCTCTCTCTCTCTCTCTCTCTCTCTCTCTCTCTCTCTCTCTCTCTCTCTCTCTCTCTCTCTCTCTCTCTCTCTCTCTCTTTCTCTCTCTCTCAACCCCTCTCTCTCTAATGAATTGAATAGCATGCAGCCACTTGCTTGGGAAATTTTGGAATCTTCCCTGAAAAAATCCGAGTTCTGAATTTTCCCGGATTCCAAATTTTCCAATGACATAATATTAATATACAGTGAAAATCGCTTAAGTCAAAATTGAAGGGACTGAAATTTTCTTTTGGGATATAGCCACTCTTTTGAGTTAAAAAGACCTTTTAGCATAAAGATGATTAAACTGGGACCAGAAAGTTATTGTGAGTTATCCAGTGTTTTTGAGTTAGCAGAGTTAGCAGGAATCCACTGTAATTCTGTGGTATTTATTCAGCTGTTATTGTTTTCCTTTCAGGCAAAGCCCTGGCTGTAGAAGAGGTGGGCAAGAATGTGAAGACCAACGGAGAGGCCCACAACACTAAAGAGTAGGGAACAAGTTGGTTTTTTGTTTCTTCCTACCATATGTTTCTGACTCTAGGCTCACACCCCAAATTTTACACAAAATTCAGATTTTCTGATTATTTTCTTTCCATGTTATTAGTCATATTAGATGGTGCAGGAGCCTCAGTCTGGAAAAGGCATCGCCTTATAGTCTGAACAATATGGTATTTGTTTTTCAGGTGTAAATAAGTAATCTTCTTGAGTGAAAGCCAGACAATAACTATCACAGAAAGAATAATGAAGAGTGATATCATCTTCTGGCTTTCACCCCAACAATACACTGATTTGTTCATATTTACAACAAATTTATGCAGTTGAATGGTTTTGAATATTGTGTTGACTTTTTTTCTTTTTGTCGATCGCTCATATGAACGCTGACGCATCATGCTGCCGTTTTGTGCCTAACAAAGAAATAGTTAGGCGCAGGATTGCTGTCTTCGGCTGGAGAAAACTCTCTAATGATTTCTAGAGAATGGACCAGTAGGGCAGAAAGATAGTAGATGGCACTAACAGTAATCAAAAGGAAAAGGCAGAGTCAACGAGAGTGATGGATTAGAGGAAGCTTCAAACACAGAACTGCCAGAAGAACTATTTGTGCTGAGAGACCCCCGGGTATCCCCCGGGGAGATACTCGGGGAGGGGGCGGGGTTGTCCAGTTCTCCTTATGGAGGCACGAGGCATCCACCCACTGCCCCATTTTTGTGGACAATGTCATGTGGACATAGCCTCCCATTATTATAAGCCAACCTCATACCTCTACTTGTGAAGGGGGAAGGCTTCGGCTGAACCATGTTTCTTTTGTAGACCAACAAGTCCCTTGGTTTGCTTTAGGATATCAATGGCTTCTCAAGTGGCATGCTCCATCAAAAGCGGACGATCTATGTTTGCTCTTTACAGGAGCTTGAGATCTTGTTCACACGGAAGGACCACACTGTGATGGGGTTGAGGAAGATGATGATATTGACTTTAGTCCATCTGAAGAGCGCTGAAGTGCTTATTGAATTGTGTTGCAAAAACTGAGTAGACAGAGAGGCAAGTAGAGAAAGTATGGCTTAGTTGAATGACACTGGCTGTATTATTTACATGGCATGTTTGATGTTTATGATGTTTCTATGGGGAGTCAAGTGGTCAGCAAGTCCTCTACTTGTATGTATGCGTTACGGTCAAAGAAAATTGTTGATTTTCTGAGGCTCTGTGAATTTTATTTTGTTTGGCAAGATGAGCAACGTCACCAAAGACTTACTTGAGCTTGAATACAAATAATTGAATATAATTAAAAATTAGCCTGTAGAAAGGTCCAATAGTAAGTGCGAGATGTACTGTATTAAGTATATATGATTTTGTACAGAATATATCATGGTACAGCTTAGTCTTTCGTGGAAGACTATGACTCTCTAACTAGGGGACATTTGCATTGGCTCTAGTGCTGTAGCCAATGGGATTGGTTGGCCTTTGGGGACCTTCCCCAACGCCAACTCTCGTTCTCAAATCCCTGTGGCCGAGACTGGGGATGTACCCTGGGCAAGGCTTCTCCGCTATAATCAAATTGTAGCCCAGCCCGCCAGAATAGCAGCTGCCCCCTGTGCTATCTGGCAGTCATGTGGGAAATGACAGGCAACAACAACAATCTGCTCATATCAGCCTTACAGTGGTACAAGTTATTTCCTTGGTGTAGCAGACCTGTTTACTCTACTCTTTTCGAGTAGTATTCTACTCAATTTGGACCTCTACTACTCTTCAAACTTCAAAATAATGCTCTAATTACTCATTTTCAGTGAACATTGTTTGATGGTTTAATGAAGAGGACTACTCATTTCACACCAAAACTACTCATTTCAGCTATCCAGACTACTCAAGACTTGTGTAGGGGGTAAACAGGTCTGGTGTAGTTCTGTAACATGGAATTTCTTGTTAAATATTATCTTGGCAAGGTTTTTTGTTTTTAAGTTTGGTCATTTGTGTGTGTGTGTTTTTTTGTTTTAAAAAAAAAGTTATGATGAGACGGAGGATTTGGTTGTCCGACGAGGCAAGCCCTTTGACCTCAGTGTGACCTTTGACCGTGACATCGACGCTGATGCCGATGTTGTAGTTCTGCAGTTCACTGTCGGTAGGTACACAGTGTTGGTGTGAAAAGATATTTGTGTGTGTGCGTGTGCGTGCTGATGATTTTGTAGTGTGTAAGAATCTCTCTCTCTCTCTCTCTCTCTCTCTCTCTCTCTCTCTCTCTCTCTCTCTCTCTCTTTCTCTCTCTCTCTCTGTTCTCTCTCTCTCCCCTCTCTCTCTCCCTTCTCTCCCATTCTCTCTGTTTTCCCTCTCTTTCTCTACTGTTACCCCCCCCCCCCCCCCCCCCCCCCCCCCCCTTCAGGTCTGCAGCCCCAGGAGAGCAAAGGTAGGCGACTTCGCTATTTGTTTGGCTCTTTCTGTGTATGATTATTGGTCCTTCTCTCTCTCTCTCTCTCTCTCTCTCTCTCTCTCTCTCTCTCTCTCTCTCTCTCTCTCTCTCTCTCTCTCTCTCTCTCTCTCTCTCTCTCTCTCTCTCTCTCTCTCTCTCTCCTCTCTCTCTCTCTCTCTCTCTCTCACTCTCTCTCTCCCCTCTCTCTCTCTCTCTCTCTCTCTCTCTCTCTCTCTCTCTCTCTCTCTCTCTCTCTCTCTCTCTCTCACCCCATACTCCAGTTCCCCCAAGCAGTGGGCAAATGGCCTAACTATTAACCCCTTCCCTGCCCAGTCCTGTGTCTACCACAGGATGTGTGATGTCATTGATGATGTCATAACTTTTGATGTCATAGCCCTGGAATGATGGTTTTGGTTTAGACAAGTCAGGAAAGATATATCTCTAGACCATTTTCTCAGATTGAGTCTAACAGGTCTCTTTTAAATTTTGTATTAAGAAAATCAATAATTTCTCAGTTTTCCTCTGGCAGTGAAAAGGTCAAACCATTTAGTTGGTCTCTCTTTCACTTTCTACTGCCATGCCATGGTTTTTCCAACAGGTCCGCGGCCCCAGGAAAGCAACCCAGGTTGTCTTGGTTAGGTTAGGTACTTTATAGTCACAGAAGCTTCTTTCTCTGTAAAATTCAGGTTGCTCCCACCTGGAGAGCGCCAGAGAGAGCCAGAGGCGCACCACCCAATTTATTTTAAAAAAAGTTTGCATGCGATTTTTGTGACTGATGAGGAAGGAAGGGAGGGGGGTAAATTTTAACCAAATGACTTTTTCGTTGCCACTGGGTTTAACGTGTGCTAAGTGCATGAGCACACGGGACCTCGGTTTATCGTCTCATCCGAAAGACTCCACGTTCAGACCGCAAGGCCTAGTGCAAAGTGAGGAAAAATCCCCTGTACCCAGGTTCGAACTCGGGTTTACTTGACACGAAGCGAATGCGTTACCACTGTGCCACTCTACACTGTTTCTCTCTGCTATATCAATGTAATTATGGTATGTGTTTTTCCAACAGGTCCGTGGCCCCAGGAAAGCAAGGGGACCCAGGTTGTCTGTCACTGTTTCTCTCTGCTATATCAATGTATGGTATGTGTATTTCCAACAGGTCCGCCGCCCAAGGAAAGCAAGGGGACCCAGGTTGTCTGTCACTGTTTCTCTCTGCTATATCAATGTATGGTATGTGTATTTCCAACAGGTCCGCCGCCCAAGGAAAGCAAGGGGACCCAGGTTGTCTGTCACTGTTTCTCTCTGCTATATCAATGTATGGTATGTGTATTTCCAACAGGTCCGCCACCCAAGGAAAGCAAGGGGACCCAGGTTGTCTGTCACTGTTTCTCTCTGCTATATCAATGTATGGTATGTGTATTTCCAACAGGTCCGCCGCCCAAGGAAAGCAAGGGGACCCAGGTTGTCTGTCACTGTTTCTCTCTGCTATATCAATGTATGGTATGTGTATTTCCAACAGGTCCGCCGCCCAAGGAAAGCAAGGGGACCCAGGTTGTCTGTCACTGTTTCTCTCTGCTATATCAATGTATGGTATGTGTATTTCCAACAGGTCCGCCGCCCAAGGAAAGCAAGGGGACCCAGGTTGTCTGTCACTGTTTTCTCTCTGCTATATCAATGTATGGTATGTGTATTTCCAACAGGTCCGCCGCCCAAGGAACGCAAGGGGACCCAGGTTGTCTGTCCCTGTTTCTCTCTGCTATATCAATGTATGGTATGTGTATTTCCAACAGGTCCGCCACCCAAGGAAAGCAAGGGGACCCAGGTTGTCTGTCACTGTTTCTCTCTGCTATATCAATGTATGGTATGTGTATTTCCAACAGGTCCGCCACCCAAGGAAAGCAAGGGGACCCAGGTTGTCTGTCACTGTTTCTCTCTGCTATATCAATGTATGGTATGTGTATTTCCAACAGGTCCGCCGCCCAAGGAAAGCAAGGGGACCCAGGTTGTCTGTCACTGTTTCTCTCTGCTATATCAATGTATGGTATGTGTATTTCCAACAGGTCCGCCGCCCAAGGAAAGCAAGGGGACCCAGGTTGTCTGTCACTGTTTCTCTCTGCTATATCAATGTATGGTATGTGTATTTCCAACAGTTCCGCCGCCCAAGGAACGCAAGGGGACCCAGGTTGTCTGTCACTGTTTCTCTCTGCTATATCAATGTATGGTATGTGTATTTCCAACAGTTCCGCCGCCCAAGGAACGCAAGGGGACCCAGGTTGTCTCCCCTCTGTCACTGTTTCTCTGCTATATCAATGTATGGTATGTGTATTTCCAACAGTTCCGCCGCCCAAGGAACGCAAGGGGACCCAGGTTGTCTCCCCTCTGTCACTGTTTCTCTGCTATATCAATATACCGTGGGTTGTTTTTTTACTATAAGGCTCACCTTTGTGTAAGGCACCCCCAAAAAAATGTTACGTAAATTTTAGATTTTGTTACACTATTTTCTTGCCATTTCATCAGTCACATTATAAGGCGCAGGGGTCTGAGTCTTGGAAATAAGTATCGCCTTATAGTCCGAAAAATACAGCAATTATTGTACGTGTTTTTTTCCAACAGGTCCGCGGCCCCAGGAAAGCAAGGGGACCCAGGTTCGGCTGAAGCTGGACCTCAAGAACCGTTCCAAAGTGACCGCCCCGGTCAGTCGCTGGACTGGCACCGTCAGCAGCGTCAGGTGGGGGTCATCAACCATATCTTATGTACCTCGTATAAAACTAATTATCTGTCTGTCCATGTTTCAATATTTTTTTCCGCACTTAAAATCTGCACATGTACATCGCTGAGTGCCATTTAGCTGATTGAGAACCCTTTCTTCTTCTTCCCGTCTATCGACCTTCACCGGGTTGAAGATTCTCATTGTAAAAAACAACCCTGAACAAGACTTACATCTAGAACATATATATCTCTTTGTTTATATGTAAATTGTTTCCAATATCTTAACTATAAATTCAAAATAGGTTTATTATTCCAAAAACATAATTAGCTGAAAAGGTTAATAAAATACAGCTTTATGTTTGGTAAGAAAGGCAAAAACGGAAAGTTGGAATGAATCGAGAAATGCAGGGGTGGCAGCACATCTTTACCTTTACCAATATTTCATATGATTATTTGCTATGCCTGCAGTGGTAAGGAGCTGAAGGTGTCGATCAACACGCCGGCCCACTCCATCATCGGCAAGTACCAGATGTACGTGGAGACGCGCCTGCAGGACAACGATACCCACAGCGTCAAACGCTACGAGGAGGAGAACTTTGAGCTGGTCCTGCTCTTCAACCCATGGTGCTCAGGTCAGCACAGTTGCAGGTTTTCTAACATTTGCTAGAATGCTGGCTTTGGAAGAAACATTCTTTTTTAAGTACTACTAACTATATGTGGAGACTCGCCTGCAGAGATGCTAGTTGTCTGTCCTTTGTTAGCATTCTGGCTCTGATTTTGTTTATCAACCCAAGGCTGCACAATCAAACAAAGTCATATTCTGTCTGTCCTGGGCTAGAAGTCCAGCTTTGGAAAAAAAAAAAAAAATTCTTTTTGTCTAACCCATGGTACTCAGGTCAGCAAGGCTGTGACGTTCTCTGTCCTAGGCTAGCATTCCAGCTTTGGTTTCTTCCTTTTTGTTCTCAACTTTTTCATCAGCGAGATAAAAGAGAGACGTAAATCCCTGACAGGATTAAAAAATATATATTCTAATCGGATTTACCAACATGATGGATGATGAAGGCATTCAAAGAGACTTGTGTTCTTTGCTTCCAGATGATGTGGTGTACATGTCTAACTCGGACGAGCGTTTTGAGTACGTGCTGAACGACCGTGGCCGAGTGTGGGTGGGCTCTGCCTTCAGCCACTCTGGCCGGCCCTGGAACTTTGGACAGGTCAGTGTGAGGGACAATAGTGCCCGAGTTACCCGAGGAAGGCAGACATGCCTTTACTGTGGCTTGACCATAGAAAACTACACATATTTTGCCAAATTACTCAACTGCACATTGCTTCGGGTGACTATGCATTTTGAAGTGTACTGACTACTCATTTTTGAAACTGAAAAGCAACTGAAAAGTAAACCTGACTAAATTGACTGTCTATGAACCAGCGCATTGAGCTTTAATGTAATGCGCTAAATAAGTTTTCTGAATAATAAACCATTAACTAAGCCATGATCATGATGATGAGTGATGGCTTTGTTCTGACAGAAGAAAAAGCGCCCGTATGGCCTCTGTATTCGTCATAGTATTTCTTGTCACAGAGATAAGTAGACTTATATTTGTGAAATTCAGGCTGCTGTCACCTGGATATATATGTTATGGCGGTTAATGCAATTTACAATATGTCACAACATTGTCACACGTCATTTATGTGCCAAAATGTCGCACAATATTATTATCCCCAAATACACTTTTTGCTTCCAAACTACTCATTTTGAAATTGAAGCTGCTCATTGAGAGTTTAGGAGGTAGGCAGGTCTGGGAAGGAATGCTATCTGTCCTGACTGATAGACAGTTGCAGGGCTCTCAACTTTCTGCAATTTCGTGGATTTCAGCGAAAACTGATCCTATGCTTCAAGGGGAAACTGGTTATTTTTAAGTATTAAAGGGAAAACTGATCTTAAACGTCAAGGGGAAACTGGTTATTTTTAAGTATTAAAGGGAAAACTGGTCTTAAACGTCAAGGGGAAACTGGTTATGTTTAAGTATTAAAGGGAAAACTGATCTTAAACGTCAATGGGAAACTGGTTATGTTTAAGTATTAAAGGGAAAACTGGTCTTAAACGTCAATGGGAAACTGGTTATGTTTAAGTATTAAAGGGAAAACTGATCTTAAACGTCAATGGGAAACTGGTTATTTTTAGGAGTCAAAGGGATAGAAGAAAGATCTAGAATGTTTTTGAATTTTGTTTTGCTGTCCCATCTTTTGGGCCGTACAGTGGCGTTGCTCCCACACCGCTCGTTCCGAATCCCAATTCGCAGCTACACCCCGGTTTGTTCAAGTCGCAGAATCCGAGACCAGCAGTCCAAGGGGAGCGAATCTATGTTAGGCCGTTAGGAGGCAACCAACCGAGGAGACACTGCACTTCTGCTGAGTCACTTCGGTGGAGTTCAGTGGAGCCTGTTCAGGACACCACCTACTAAGCCCCCTACTGATGACACTATTCTTTTAGTCGCGGAGCCAGCGTGAGTGAGGTCCTCCTCCGAGGGCGCCACCACGACCGTCCACCAACAGCTCCCCAGAACACACTGATCCCCATGACTTTGACCCGAACGCACCAAGGCATAGACTGGATTGGAAACCGAAACTGAGGTCACCATGAGAGCAGGGCATGCAAAGCCACAGAATTTGAGACATTTTTTAATTTTTTTTATGATTGATGGAAAATGAGGCCGATGATAACGATGATGATGATGCTATGGAGTTCTGTATCGGTCTGAGACTGCATGGCAGGGCTGTATTCTACACTTCCTTTCATAATGATATCCCGGCGTTAACCAGGCCCGAGAACTACAGTGTTGGTCTTGCAATTAGAGCAACACTCTCAGAATCACATCCGTTAAGCGGATGAAACTCGACTGTGTGGTTTCAGTCTTCCCATTGAGCCCATAGCCACTCACTCTGGGTAGGAGTCGGTCCAGGACCGAAAAAACCCTTGCCTCTGATGGGACTCGAACCCAACACCTCCCAGCCAGTAGTCCGCGATGCTAACCACTACACCACGGCGGCTGGTTAAGATCTAGAATGTTAGTTCAACAATGAGATTTGGGGTGAACTTTGTTGTGTGGACTCTTCTTGTTTCAACTCTAAACTGGCCCTGTATAAGCATGGCCTTAACCTGACAGCTGAAGTCAGTATTTCAAATGGAAAGAAGACCGACTACAGATGCCAAAACACTCTGATTTTCAGGGATTTTTTGGCTTTTCCTCAAAATGTAAAGGATATAATCCAATGAGATGTAAACATTTTCAGACACACTTGATTGCATTGTTGTGATAAATAAATGCCATAAATGCAGTGAAAGGGCAAATTTTCTGGATTTTTATTTTGTTATTGAAATAATTCGATGCTCAAAAATTGAAAAAAATTGTCTGCTAAACAAGACTTTGAACTGAGTCGAAACAGGAAATGACGCCATAGGCCCTGAATGTGAAGGAAGTACAATCGCCTGATGCCCATGTCAATGCGCTGCTGTCGGGCGCATGAACTTCACATGCAAATGTCAAACAATACCTTTCATTGATTTTCGCTGCAAGACCCTGTCTACTTAAAAATGGCTGCAAAAGATGGACTGAACTCCAGCAACCACAAAACTCTGGGAATCCACAAGAAATGACTGTCGTGCGCAAATCAGTATCCGAAGCAGTTTTTTTTAGACACATCATAACACAATATATTTTTTGATGTCAGAGTTTTTGTTTGTGGCTCAAGCCACAAACCTATAACTCACTTTGTCGGTCTGTCTGTCTGTCTGTCGGTCCAAAATTGTCGCACTTCAAATCGAGGCTACACTTCAAATTGAGGCCGCACTTTAAAATGATGTATTTTAAAAGCGTACAAAATAATAAACATACGTAATACAGACACTACAACAGACACGACGAGTATGCGGTGCTTCTTTTGATGAGCATAAGTAGGATACATAGTTTTAAATGTTTTCCAAAAGATATAAAAAGTTACGAAAGGGTGCAGAGATAACATTCTGGTTTACAGATTAAAATTATTGAAAAGCCAGGGGAGGTAACTCATGATTGGAGTGGTAAAAATAGACCGCGTGCCACAAACTATTGCGATTTCGCGCTTGTTTTTACATCAGACTGCTTGTTGCGTCACAAATAAAATAATTCTCAATTTCTTCTCGACTTCCCCTTCGCTGAGCATGGCCACAATCAAACCCTGTGGTTCAAATACAAAAATGATTTCAATTGCAGCTTTTGATGAGTTGGAAGCGAAAAAGATATAGCCAAAGTAGAAAACCCTATTCTTCAAACTACACTAGTCAACGGAAGCATGTTTTTCGCTGAGAGTTGATTTGAAACGATTTTCACCAACAAGAGCCCAGATATCTCCTTTAAGAGATTTGTGCTTTTTGTCATTAGGAGCCCTGGTCCTGACTGACAGGCACTTGTGATTTCATTTCTATTTTGGGTAGATCAGCCTGCTGTAGTCAGTGTAGATTGAAAAGTGTTCAGAGCAAGGTCCAAGACTGAGGCTAAATGGGAGAACAGAAAATATGTGCGTGTGTGTGTGTGTGTGTGTGTGTGCAGTTTGATGACCCGTGCCTGGATGCGGCTTTGGAGCTGTTGGACCTGGCAGAGCTGGCTGACACTGCACGCCGCAGCCCTGTCTCTGTGGTCAGAGCTATCTCCGCCCTGGTCAGTCCTTTCTTTTTATCACTAGTACCGTATTTGGGCTAAGTTGTAGCCACATTTTCATCAAATTTTCACATTGAACATTTTCACTGAAAAACCAATACTCTTCCAGTCTCAGGAAAAGCGTAGGCTTAGGATCAGCCTAGGGTTATTGTCATGAAACTGAAAGAACCAGGCTTTGAGAAAGTGTCGTAACATGAGGGGGGTGTTTAAAGTACAACTTTATCCATCAATGGCTTGGCGTCAAAACGGACTATCTTTAGATAGTCCATTGATATATCATTGAACTTATTACGAAAACTAATAACTTGTATAAAAAAAAGACTGCAGAAATATAAAAAAAGCATAACCCCCTTTTTATATTTCTGCAGTCATTGTATGATACAAGTTATTAGTTTTTGTAATAAATCCAATAATACGTCAATGGACTATCTAAAGATAGTCCCTTTTGACTCCAAGCCATCGCCATATTTGTTGGTCTACAAAGGTGCAGTGTGTAGAGCACACCCCTCAATGTGTATAGAAAAAACAATCATATATAAGGTACCTTCTGCGGATTAGGCACAAATAAAAAGAGAGAAACAGGCAGAAAGGTTGATTAATTGCCACATTGTTTGTAATGGTGTATGACTTGCTCTGTCCAAATGATGAGGGCAGTAGGCAGCCCTGTGTACATGATTATCTACCAAGGCTGTGAACAAAGAAGAAGTGAAATCTCTGTGTATCTGCGCAGGCCAACAGTAATGATGACAACGGTGTGCTGGAGGGGCACTGGAGTTAACTGCAAGATTTATCAACTCTAGTGGCATACATAATTATCTAGCAAGGCTGTGAACAAAGAAGAAGAAGTGAAATCTCTGTGTATCTGCGCAGGCCAACAGTAAAGATGACATTGGTGTGCTGGAGGGGCACTGGAGTTAACTGCAAGATTTATCAACCCTAGTGGCGTACATAATTATCTAGCAAGGCTGTGAACAAAGAAGAAGAAGTCGGACTGTGTGTGCAGGCCAACAGTAACGATGACAACGGTGTGCTGGAGGGGCGCTGGACGTCCAAGTACCCCAAGAACTGCACCGTGCCCTGGGCCTGGACCGGCAGCGTCAAGATCCTGAAGCAGTTCATGGAAACCAAGAAACCCGTCAAATACGGCCAGTGCTGGGTCTTCTCCGCCTTGGTCACCACGCGTGAGTGTCTGTAAATGTTTTTCTGATGTAAATTTAGATCTGATACTTTGAGATGCATTCATCGACAATTTATGTATAGTACATTGAATATTTTTCTATCTGGAACCTGGTTTTTTAAAATTCTGGGTCTTTCTCTCTTTCATCTCCCCCCCCCCCCCCCCCCCCCCCCCCCCCCCCCCCCCCCCCCCCCCCCCCCCCCCCCCCCCTGAAATTTATTCCTTTCTTCTCTTTTCTCTTTCCTGACAGTGTTGCGGGCCCTGGGGATTCCCACGCGCTCTGTGACCAACTTTGAATCTGCGCACGACTGTGACGGAACGATGACCATCGATAACTTTGTGGACGATGATGACGAGTCCCTTGACCACCTCAACGACTCTGTGTGGTATGTGGTTAATGTTATTACCTTTTTCTTTTTTACTGAATGTAAGGCAACACTTTTGTAAGTAATAACACTGTTAAATAAAAAAATTGTTAAAATAAAATTGGGGTCTTCTCTTCTTGCATTGACATGAGCAAGCTCATGATTCTGATGTATTGGAGTTTCCCGTATACAATAAACTATAGTCAATATTGGGTACTGTGGAAAGTAGTAGCCTAAAGTAGGAAGGGAGTAGGGAAGGGGGGGAAGGGGGTGGGGGGTGTAGAGGGGGTCAAGGGGTAGGGGTCATTGGGGAGCTGGAAACAGGGAAGATGGTCAGGGGAGGTGTGGGGGGTGGAGAGGGGAGGATAGGGCTTCAGATCTCGGTTTTGAAGACCTCCTCAGAGGCTGATGAAATTTCCTCATGTGCAAGGCTGTTCCATTCAACCTACTGCTCCGGGAAAGAGGGAGAACTTCCTGTAGTTGGGATGTGCAACTTATCATAATATGTGCCTTCCTTTTGGTGGATGAAATGTGGTACTTGTATAAGAATCATGCAAGAAGATAGTGGTGCGTTGAAAAGAATAGTCTTACTTGTCTGTGAGTTTGACAAAACTTGATGATAAACTGTTTGATGAGTTCGATGAAGAACAATCAGTCTTATTGAAAGCCTTAAAAGCATAGCTACGTGTTTGTTGATGGGATTGGTTGATGATGACTTTGTGTACCTTATGAATGTTGAACGCAATTCACCATCTATCCATTCTCTCAATCCTCAAATGACACATTTCAGTGTTCTCTGACTCTTTCCAATCCTGAAGTGGTGACCGCATTAATAACAATTTGCAATGTGTGTGTCTGTGTGTGTATACAGGATGGGTGGGGATAGTGTTAGAATTGCTTATATATCATCTTGTTTTAATCTGCCATCAATGTTGTCAGAAATGTTTGATTTTATAAGACGACAAGATGGCCAATTGTGAAGACTTTTGTATAATTTTTTGCTATCCTGATTTTAGGAGCTTGCCTGGACTACTTTCAGCCAAGTCTATCTTTCTAACATGCTTGCTACGATATGCAGGAACTTCCACGTGTGGAATGAGTCGTACTTCCGTCGTCTGGACCTCCCCGATGGCTACGACGGCTGGCAGGCCCATGATGCCACACCACAGGAGCTGAGTGAAGGTGAGTCTAAACCTCTGTTCCCTCATGGGGATACTGGGGCTCTTTCATACAAAGAGTTCCCCCACCTTCTGGAAGTTCTGTGCTTGTATCTATCACTCTCTTTGACCCTACCCTTTTCCCTTTGCTTACTGTCATCTACTATCTTTCTGCCTTAGGGTACATACACATACATGCGGAGATTCTGTGCGGAAACCTGTGCGCAATCCATAAATAAGTAAAACCTGTGCGAAGGGAAACATACATGCAGAGATTTGCGCACATGTCCGAATTTCCCTAATTCTGTGCGGAAACCCGTGCGGAGGGTATGTACCCCCCCCCCCCATACATGCCCACCCCCCATCCTACCCACAAAGAGTTTTGATGGTCGTGAAAATATCGGTTGTAGGTTTTGACGTGAGTCACCTAGCCACTCCCCCACCCCCACCCCCTGCTCAACAAAAGTTTTGATAGTGCAGTGAAAATATCGGTTGTAGGTTTTGACGTGAGTCACCTAGCCACTCCCCCACCCCCACCCCCTGCTCAACAAAAGTTTTGATGGTTTGACGTGAGTCACCTAGCCACTTCCCCACCCCCCCCACCCCCACCCCCTGCTTAACAAAAGTTTTGATGGTCATGAAAATATCGGTTGTAGGTTTTGACGTGAGTCACCTAGCCACTCACCCCACCCCCACCCCCTGCTCAACAAAAGTTTTGATGGTCGTGAAAATATCGGTTGTAGGTTTTGACGTGAGTCACCTAGCCACTCCCCCACCCCCACCCCCTGCTCAACAAAAGTTTTGATAGTTGTGAAAATATCGGTTGTAGGTTTTGACGTGAGTCACCTAGCCACTCCCCCACCCCCACCCCCTGCTCAACAAAAGTTTTGATGGTTGTGAAAATTCTGAGTTGGGGGCTTTGACATTCAACAAGTTTTTAGGAAGTTTCAGGTTTTTGGTTTTCACAATGTTTCATTTAAGGTTTTTGGACCTCCTTCCACTAACAGCCCTGGATCTATCTGTCTGTATGATGTCATGTTGTTTACTGTCAGTTAGGTTTTCCATCAGCAGGCAATTCACTACATTGTTAATGTTTCATGTGTGCACAGCTTGCATCGTGTGTTGCTGTGTCCATCGCATTGCTTTACAGGCCTCGCGCGCTGCTTTCTCATGTTTATCCTCATTTTGATCATAAAAACTGTTTCTTTATGTTTACTGTGCATTTTAAGAAAAAGAAAAGAATTTCTTCTAATTCGTAAATTTTTACCCTTCTTTCTTTCACTTTTTTACGGATTGCGCATGGGATTTCCGCATGAACTGTGTACGAGGCCATACTGGTCTTATGTTTGCCTTTTGTCTCACTCTTACAAAGATTTTCTGCAACTGAAGATGAACATGCTGGGTTAGTTAGGCGCATAACAGCAGCATGACGCATCTGCGCTCATAATTGGCAGGAAACTGTCTGAAGAAGAAGAGGAAGAGAGAGAAAAGAAGCATCTCTGCTGATGGTGTGTTCTGGTTTGTGGGAGGTCTTTTTTATGTATTTTTCGGACCATTAGGCGATTGTGTGTAGAAGGCGATTCCGGCGAATGTTAACCCACTTACAGCCAGCCTGCCTGACGCTAACCTTGCAATGAAATCCCATGTCAAGGGAAATAAGTAGAGTTAGGTTTAGGGCTAGGGTTAGGGATAGGGTTAGTATTCCAAAAAGGTTATTAGCTAAACATGTTCCTAAAATACAGCTTTATGTATGGTAAGAAAGGCAAAAACGGAAAAATACAATTAACCGAGAAATGCAGGGGGGGGGGGGGGGGGGGGGGGCACAACTTGACATGAAAAAAGCAACATTATCACACTCACACAACTCGCATTTGAAATACCTACATAAAACATGAATCATTTAATAATAAACAAATCTTTAGTCATACTGTTAGGCGCAAAGGGTCTCAGTCTGGGGGGGGAAATATCATAGTCCATAAAATAGGGCACTGACTTTTTATGACTTTTTACAAGTACAATATTTTTCAGACTATAAGGCGATACTTTTTCCCCAGACTGAGACCCCATGCGCCTTATAATATGACTAATAATATAGTGATAAACTGTTGAACAAAATCTGAATTTTTGTGTAATATTTGGGGTGTGCGCCTTATAAAGAGATGCGCCTTATACAGACAAACCTCTATTTTAAGACTTCCAAAATGTCCGGAAAAATCGGTCGTAAATTGGAGGGGTCGTATGACGGAGGTTTTCACTGGCAGTCGTAGAAAGAAAAAGTTCAGCACAGTTCATACTCTCTTCTTCATGCACACATACAATGACATATTAAAACTGGATTTGGGTCTTTCCAACTCCATAGGATTGTGCAATCGATGTATTACAGTTTCACTTCGCCGACTTCTGTTAATCACCTCCACTCTCGTCCAAAGTCAGTGGTTTTCTTTTTCAAAGTCAGTGGTTTTCGTGCTTTTCCTACGCTTTCCGCCATCTTTTCTACAACAAGGGAAGCGACTCCGCTTTCAGGCCCTTGACCGTGGTTGTTTCCCTTTGCTCGAAGTCTATGCAGACGACAACAACGGTCGTAAAAACCAACAAAATGGCGGTCGTAAGTCGCGTTTTAGAGGAAGTCGTTTAAGAGAGGTCGTTTACATAGTAAAATGCATCCGTGCCAACAAATCCGGTCTCAAATGAGAGGTGGTCGCTTAACAGAGGGTCGTAAAATAGGGGTTTGTCTGTAGCAGACCTGTTTACCATTCCGGTTTAGCCGGAATTATTCCGGAAATTTGCTAAAATTCCGGGTAAAATAGTAAATTCCGGGTGAACGCTGAAAATTCCGGGATTTCGAAAAAACGTCTATTATTTGTTTCCGTTCGTAGGAAAAGACGCAAGGGTTGACCGAAACGTGTACCTAACACGCTACGTCATCAGAAAAGGGGTTGTGCTTGACGTCACATGCATTAAATGCTGCATTTTCATTGGTTAAAGGGGCGAAATAATGTTTTTATTTTGGTCGATCTATTTCGGGACAGCAAATGGCGGCCAGACTTTTACTGTCGATTCGAAGAGCTTTCCAGGCAGTTTTTTTAATGGTAGAGATTGTAATTAGGGCTTGAAATTAGTCAATTTAGATTATATTATCACTGGAAAATACGATGATGTGAGAATTTTGAAGTTTTCAACGGAAAATTAAGTCAAAATTGATCGCGATGGCGCCAAGTTGCAACTTGGCATCCGCCGATCCGCGGCCGAGTGATTTTCTCTGTCCCATCGTGGACATTTCCAGGTATTTTGCTTTTTCCAGCTTGTTTTATACTAAAATTGACTAAGAATTAGTGACTGAATTTACTAATAAAACTTTTCTGGCAAAATTGAGCCAAGAAATCATCACAATATTGAAAATCGACGCCGATGTTCGCGGAAAGGAGAAGAACAAGAAACCGCTTTATCACGAGTCGTGTACAGATCATGTGAATTCCGGTTTTTGTTCTCAAATTCCGGGTTTTTTTGTGGCAAATTCCGGGGTTTTCATTATAAGGGTAAACAGGTTTGCTGTAGTCAGAAAAATAGGGTACATTTGAAAAGAAAGTACCGCAAAAACTAACGGTTATGTGAACAAGAATGTGATTCCTACAATTTGATATTTGTTATCAATCAGGCGTGATGCGGTGTGGGCCGGCTCCACTGAAGGCCATCAAGGAGGGACATGTGTACCTCAACTTCGACGTTCCCTTCATCTTCAGTGAGGTCAACGGAGACCGCGTCTATTGGCAGGTATGCGTGTGTGTTTGTCTGTCTGTTTGTGTGTGTGTGTGTGTGTATCTCAACTACAACATTCCCCTTCATCTTCAGTGAGGTCAACGGACATGGCAGGTACCTCAATGTTTTGTCGACGTTTGTGTGTGTGTGTGAACATGTGTATCTCAACTACAACATTCCCCTTCATCTTCAGTGAGGTCAACGGAGACCGCGTCTATTGGCAGGTATGCGTGTATATGTGTTTGTCTGTCTGTTTGTGTGTGTGTGTGAACATGTGTATCTCAACTACAACATTCCCCTTCATCTTCAGTGAGGTCAACGGAGACCGCATCATTGTATGCGTGTATCTGTCACACTCACTACAACATTCCCCTTCATCTTCAGTGAGGTCAACGGAGACCGCATCTATTGGCAGGTATGCGTGTATATGTGTGTTTGTCTGTCTGTTTGTGTGTGTGTGTGTGTGGACATGTGTATCTCAACTACAACATTCCCCTTCATTTTCAGCGAGGTCAACAGAGACCACATCTATTGACAGGTTGGTTTAACCTTTAGCACACTGCATTCTTTTTGAGGCAGTGAAAAACGCATACATCCACTTGATTGAAAATGATGTAGTTTTCACTATTTGCTGTGTGCAGACTTGATTATTGGAATACTAATAAAGAAATGATTGAGGAAAGTTTTGATACTATGCATTTTGTTGTCCGTTCATATTTTGTTGAAAAAATAATAATAAAAGAACAAAGCGAAAGTGTTGACTTACTGTTTCGCCACTGTCAGAATGAGTGCAGAATGCTTCTGAGTTCGCCCACTGACTCATAAAGTCATGTCGAGGATCACTTTTATGAAAATTACTTGGAAGTATCGAATATTATGAAAGTCAAAATTTCCTCCAAATTCAACCTAGTAGTCGAAATCGGCACCGATTCACAATCGCGGCTCGAATTGATATTAGGATCATTAATATATTTTCATCAAGTCGCAGTGATACTACAATCTTCTATTACTCTCAATACACAAAAGCCAAAGTAATTCCCTGGCAAAAATATATCAATTTATACTACATATAAAAAATATATCAATTTATACTACATATAAAAAATATATCAATTTATACTACATATAAAACATTTATCAATTTATACTACATATAAAAAATATATCAATTTATACTACATATAAAAAATATACCTAGAGGGCAAAAGGCTTCAGTAAGCCTACAGAGCCTGAACTGATATAATAATAGTCATATCTGCAGATTGCCAGAACACACACTCGCGCACCCACATGCAATGATTTTTAGCTGGACCCAAGAATTTGTTTTTATGTATATCCACACTGTGCGGTCAGTAAACTTCACGAATTTGATGCGGCTTTGATGACGTTGGTGACTGTTATTCCAGAAACACGATGATGGAGAGAGTGAGATCCTGTACATCAACTCTCACGCTGTGGGCAGGAACATCAGCACCAAGAAAGTGGGCAGCTCCACCAGGGAAGACCTCACCCGTGCCTATAAATACCCTGAAGGTCAGCTTTTTCGGATTTCTCAACTTTTATATACAGTGGAGTCCAACTATAACGAACTCGCTTTTAACGAAATTTTGCGATTAACGAACTGACTTCAATTTCCCGGCAAATGCCCTTCTATTTGTCACTTGCAAAGCCATGGGTATAACAAACAAAAAATCCTTTTGAAATAACGAACATCCGCTTTTTACGAACACATGTTCTACGCCCCAGGATAATTTTATTTACTTGGAAAAATAGCCTATAACGAACTCAGCCTATGCGATGCGCTGCAAAAACCTAGGCCTTCAAACTCCAAGCTAGAACGTGTTGTCAAGAGGAAGGAAGTTGGAAAATATGAACTGCGCATGCGTGAACTCATTTAGATTCACACTGGGTCGTCTGCTAGGCCTAGGCTTCCTACAGATCATTCGGTTTCTCAAGGTCGCTTTACAATTCGCGCTCAAAATAAAGATCGAAAAGTTCTTGAAAGCCTATAACAAACTAAATTTGTGTGATGTATTGTCACTTAATGGACAAACTTGTTGAAAAGTGTGCCAAAACAGATCAGCGTCAGACAACACTGCTGAACTTCTTCAAGCCTTGTACATCCCGTGATTAAGACAGACGATCCAAACTGGTCAAGTTTATGTTTTTCGTTTTCATTGGTGAGTGTTTTGATTTTTGTTTTCAACATACATTGTACATGTACATGTATAACGAAATCCTGATACAACGAACTGAGTCTGTGTTCCGTTAAAATTCGTTTTACCCGGACTCCACTGTATGGGGGCTCTCCTAGTATTGCAGTACCTCCAGGATGGACCCACGGTCTGTGCAATTCCAACGGTCCCGTGTGTACCTGTGCCAGATGTTAGACATCTGTGTAGATGT
Source organism: Phymorhynchus buccinoides (assembly GCA_017654935.2). Taxonomy (NCBI): domain Eukaryota; kingdom Metazoa; phylum Mollusca; class Gastropoda; order Neogastropoda; family Raphitomidae; genus Phymorhynchus; species Phymorhynchus buccinoides. The sequence continues at coordinate 43,860,916 of CM065699.1, read as the reverse complement.
TAGACATCTTATCTCTGTGGATTTCATTCTGGACAGTGAGAAAATGAGAAACCATAGCACACCACAAAACATAATTGAAATGTTTTGGGTGCAAGTTTTTGGCTTAGCAGACTTTTTTTCAAGCTGTGAATAAGGTACTGGCCAAAAAAACAACACAAACAATTTGTTGTATCGTTTGTGTGTGTGTGTTGTTTTTGTTCTGTTTTGTTTTAATTTTCCTCTTTCCTATCTTAAAAACAATTAAATAAAGACAAACAACCACCAACATTTGCAGAGCGAAATATATTTCTAGGGTCTGGCCCTTTTTGTCAATCCATGGATAGTGACGTCAAAACTGTTGTAATAAAAGTCAAAATAGAAAGCATTGGTTCTAGCGTTCCATGGTGGTTGTTTTGTTACTATAGGGCAATACGTTTTTTCTCAGACTCAGCCCCCTGCACCTTATAATATGACTAACAAAATTATAAGAACATAATATAATAACAAAAATCTGAATTTTGTGTAAACTGGGGTGGGGGTGGGGGGGTTCCTTATAATAAAGTGTGCCTTATAGTAAAAACCAACAACCACCACAGTATCATCTTTCCTATCTTTTAAAAACATTTGTTGTGAAAAGCATTGGTTGTAGTCCGCTGTGTTTTCCGGACTATAAGGCGATACTTTTTTTTCTCAGAGTGAAACCCCTGCGCCTTTTAATATATATGACTGCTAATATAATAAGAAAATATGATAACAAAATCTGAATTTTGTATCAAATTTGGGGGTGCGCCTTATAGTCCGAAAAATAGGGAGCTATAATAGTAAATACGACTTAGTGGGATTATCTCATACACTGACACAAAAACTCACATTGATAAGGAATTGGCAGCACTGTTTTCTACCAATTTGGACATGCATTAAATTGTAAAGTTGAGTGTTAGTTATACACTAACGTCAAAACTAAATCCACGGGCACTAAAGTCAATCAAGCTCTGTACAAAGAAATTACACTATCGAGGGCAAAAGGCTTACAGCCTATAGCCTCTGTGAATCTGTGAATAACTATGGTTTGTTTTGTTGTTATTTTACTCAGGGTCTGCTGAGGAGCGCAGGGTGGTGGAGTTTGCCAACCGCTTCAGCAAGCTGTCCAGCGACAACATCTACGACCGGGAGAAGAAGAGCGACGTCAAGTTCAAGCTGGATGTGCCCCAGGTCATGATCGGCGACGACATCCGCATCACCCTCAAGGTGGCCAATCGCAGCAAGGAGAAGAGGTCACTGAAAGGTCGCATGTCGCTCATCAGCACCTTCTACACCGGGGTCCCTGGGAAGAGGATCATCGGGGAGCCTTATCAGCTGGAGCTGGATGACGGAGAGGGTAAGGCTAATCATGTTGTTGTTTTCTTTCTTGTTTTATTAGCCCTTTTACTGCAGGATAAAATTTGAGAGAATGTCTCATTTAGATAATAAAAATAAAAAACATTACGGACAAGAAACATTTGAGGCTTGGAGAAGATAAGACAAATCAATTAACTTTTTCCTGCCCGAGTGGGCACTGGTGGCTGATGGCCATCTTGCCACTTGTAGTCTGTTTGTTTGCTGGTCTCCGTTGTTACAACTATAGTCAGTTGATGTGGCCATCTTGGCACTTGTAGCCTGTTCGTTTGCTGGTCTCCGTTGTTACATCTATAGTCAGTTGATGTGGCCATCTGGCCACTTGTAGCCTGTTTGTTTGCTGGTCTCTGTTGTTACATCTTTTGTCAGTTGATGTGGCCATCTTGCCACTTGTAGCCTGTTCCTTTGCTGGTCTCCGTTGTTACATCTATAGTCAGTTGATGTGGCCATCTTGCCACTTGTAGCCTGTTCGTTTGCTGGTCTCCGTTGTTACATCTATAGTCAGTTGATGTGGCCATCTTGCCACTTGTAGCCTGTTCGTTTGCTGGTCTCCGTTGTTACAACTATAGTCAGTTGATGTGGCCATCTGGCCACTTGTAGCCTGTTCCTTTGCTGGTCTCCGTTGTTACAACTATAGTCAGTTGCCGCAGCGGTTGAGGAGAACCGTCAGAACTTTAAAGAAAAGAAATCTGTAGTTTTCCCTACTGCGGTGTAAGGAATAAGAGTACTCAAACATCTTTGAAAATGTAAGTACTATAAAGTTTGTGTTCTGCCTTTTTTTAATTTTTATTGATACATGGAAACAGGCTTTTACTTATTAAGCAAACACTGTAAAAAATATAAAGAACAAAAGGTTAAAACAACAAAACTCAACTGCCTGCCAAATGTTTTTCATTATTTTCTAAAAACGTTTTCTAAAGACACACAGTCCGACGTCATAATCAAACTTTTGTCATCATACATACGTCATTATCAGTTTGTTCCACACACACACAGTCCAACATCATAATCAAACTTTCGTCATCATGCATACGTCATTATTAATTTGTTCCACACACAACAAACGGAGAGGGGAAAAAACGTCACAATGGTGGCATAATCACGCTGTCAGCAACTGTTGTAAAGAAAGGCCGGCTCACATGCAGTGCTGACCAAGCTAACCAGCTGCTGTCTAGAAAGAATTAACACAGATAGAGAAGGGTCCATCCCTATAAGACACACAACTACTATCAAGGCATCTATGGAACTATTCACCTAGCTCGGTACAAGAAAGGGGTAGGCCCTGAAACTTCTATGTTTTTTTAGGGTTGGACTTGTGTTGGTAGGGCAGTGTACAGGGTTCCTGATTTGTTCTTCTCTCAAGAGGTACGCTCACCCACTGTTCAGTTTTATGGGATACTTTCACCCTTTCTTTTAATTTTTAATTAACCCCTTCAGGACATCACTGCCTTAGGTAAACATTACTGGCCTGGGGTTGCCTAGAACAAACTATAACAAATAAGAAACGCAACAAAACTTAACACTGTCAATGATTCAGTTTTGACAACATTACTGGTTGATCCAAGTTTATTTTTATCTTTAAAATAGGGGTGACTTGCATTATAATTGGAATCATTAGTCCTTATTACTATCACTGTTAATAAAAAGAATATTGTTTAGGCTTGTGTACAGATGGTTATTTTTTTATCATTTTCAACATAAAAATTGAAGTAGAAGTGCCAAACTTAGGTGAAATAAAATATGAAAGAGTGAAGAGAAGTAGCTTGAAAAACATGGATTGGGTTTAAAAAAAATGGATTTAGACAAGTTTTAGACTCGGAGAATACTCGGAATTAGGTCCTGATCCAGTAGCGTTCTCCTGTTCCGAGCATACTTCATGCGGAATGAGTTAAAGGGTCAAGATGAAAATATGGAAGAAACTCCACTCCACTCATGCGCGTGCACGCGCTCGCACACGCACGTACGCACGCACGTACACACACATTTTCCCCTTTAAGAGCAGTGTTGATCAAAAGAATATGTAGTGATTGAAACGGTTTTATTGGATGCTGAGAGAAGGGTCTGCCAAAAAGCAATGACCTTTCAATGATTAGGGCTTTCTGTGTAATCTTGTAGAATTTAAGATCTAGGCTAGAGACTCCTAACTAAATGAAAACTAATGATGGTTCACGCACAAACCATCATTTTTAATGCGTCATCTCACCCACTACTTGAGATTTTGAAGGGCAAATCCCAAGCATGGTTTGAAATTCTACAGAGTGATTCGAGAAGTCTAGTGCACACTCAATCTCTACGTTTTCAGAAATCCTGGTGCATCTTTTGGTCCCATTAGAACCTTCCGGATGTTTTTGTTTTTTTCCTTTTATCATTGCTGTGTGTCATGGTTTACTGTGTCATTATTTACTGTGTGTCATGGTTTACTGTGTGTTATGGTTTGTTGTGTGTCATGGTTTACTGTATGTTGTGGCTTGTGTCATGGTTTACTGTGTCATGGTTTACTGTGTGTCATGGTTTACTGTATGTCATGGTTTACTGTGTGTCATGGTTTACTGTGAGTCATGGTGTTGTGTCATGGTTTGGTGTCATGGTGTTCCAGAGAAGACTCTGGAGCTGGTGGCCACCTCCAAGGATTACCAGAGCAAGCTGAACCCTGAGGCCAGTGTGCAGCTGTCTGTGGCCTTCACTGTGTCCGCCACCAAGCAGCACTACGTCACCTCCAGGGCATTCAGCCTGGGCAAACCAGGACTGACCATCACTGTGAGTGGTCCACTGTACTGTAGGTAGTGTTACAGATAATGTTATTATAGTTATTGTCTGTGGCCACCAAGCAGCACTACGTCACCTCCAGGGCATTCAGCCTGGGCAAACCAGGACTGACCATCACTGTGAGTGGTCCACTGTACTGTAGGTAGTGTTACGGATAATGTTATTATAGTTATTGTCTGTGGCCACCAAGCAGCACTACGTCACCTCCAGGGCATTCAGCCTGGGCAAACCAGGACTGACCATCACTGTGAGTGGTCCACTGTACTGTAGGTAGTGTTACGGATAATGTTATTATAGTTATTGTCTGTGGCCACCAAGCAGCACTTCGTCACCTCCAGGGCATTGACCCTGGGCAAACCAGGACTGACCATCACTGTGAGTGGTCCACTGTACTGTAGGTAGTGTTACGGATAATGTTATTATAGTTATTGTCTGTGGCCACCAAGCAGCACTTCGTCACCTCCAGGGCATTGACCCTGGGCAAACCAGGACTGACCATCACTGTGAGTGGTCCACTGTACTGTAGGTAGTGTTACGGATAATGTTATTATAGTTATTGTCTGTGGCCACCAAGCAGCACTACATCACCTCCAGGGCATTGACCCTGGGCAAACCAGGACTGACCATCACTGTGAGTGGTCCACTGTACTGTAGGTAGTGTTACGGATAATGTTATTATAGTTATTGTCTGTGGCCACCAAGCAGCACTACGTCACCTCCAGGGCATTGACCCTGGGCAAACCAGGACTGACCATCACTGTGAGTGGTCCACTGTACTGTAGGTAGTGTTACGAATAATGTTATTACTCTATCATTATTGTCTGTGGCCTCTCTCTGTGTTATAAAGCAATGTTATCATTATCTTCTAATGTTGCTTATACAGTGAATAGGTTATGCAGACCCATACTCTCTCTCTCTCTGTTATAAAACAATGTTATCAGTGATCGTGTTTACTGGTAATTATCAGTAACATATTGATTACAAAACCAAAATACTGAAAATAATTTTACCTGTCAGTCCCAGGGACTGATACATTGTTTTAACAGAGGCTTTAAAATTGTGGTTTTCACCGGTTTTTGTTTCCCTGGGTCTGGTTTTGACACTGGTTGTTGGGGGCATTGTCGCTCATGGGACTGGTTTTCAAAATGCCTAGCATAATCACTGGTTATCCTTATCTTCTAATGTTGCTTATACAGTGAAGAGGTTATACAGCCCCATACCCTCTGTGTTATAAAACAATGTTATCAGTATCTTCTAATGTTGCTTATACAGTGAAGAGGTTATACAGCCCCATACTCTCTGTTATAAAACAATGTTATCCTTATCTTCTAATGTTGCTTATACAGTGAATAGGTTATACAGCCCCATACTCTCTGTTATAAAACAATGCTATCCTTATCTTCTAATGTTGCTTATACAGTGAATAGGTTATAGAGCCCCATACTCTCTCTCTCTCTGTGTGTTATACAACAATGTTATCCTTATCTTCTAATGTTGCTTATACAGTGAATAGGTTATAGAGCCCCATACTCTCTCTCTCTCTGTGTGCGTTATACAACAATGTTATCCTTATCTTCTAATGTTGCTTATACAGTGAAGAGGTTATACAACTCCCTGTGTTATACAACAATGTTATCGTTATCCTACAGGTTCCTGATGAGATCAAAACGGCTGAAGACTACGAGGGCACGGTGAAGTTCACCAACCCTCTGAACATCAACCTGACCAACGGATCCATCAACCTAGAGGGCGCTGCTGTGGTGTCTGCCGACAGCCACGAGTTCCAGTGAGTAGCATTGGGTCTATTTTGCATCTTTTCTGAATTGTACGCTTGTTCATAAGATCATAATACAGGACGAAATTAGACAGAATTTTGATATAGAGTTGATATATTTCTGTTTACTTGTGAATTAACATTATGATAATGTTGTGGACAAATTCTATGTGGGTTGAGGGCTACGGTATTACACCCAAAACACATTTAGCTTTGAATGAAATCTCAATGGTGGTTCTAGTTCAGGAATATTATATTCATTTTTATCATGTTGTTTCCTTCTTTTCACAAGATTGTTTTAAAAGTTGTGAATGGATTGTGATGAAATTTTGTGAACATTTTTTAATGTCATGGTAATGGTATTCTGATTAGGTTAAAAATTAATGCAGGTCATAATCTGGATATAGCAGTTAGTTTGTTATAATATAACTCTTCCTTGTCACAAATACAAGACAATACTAGCTTAAAACCTGTTGAATTAACCCCTTCCCTGCCAAGCCTGTTTCCGGTTCTGAGCCAACTATTTGCCAAGCCGTTTTAGGTTGCGAAGTCTATCGCAAAAACTGCTGAATAAAAGTGCATGTAACCTATACTTTTCTGAAAGGGAATTGAATATACTATCATTTGAGAACACTCTCACATGCATTCAAACATACTGCGAAAAGCATATGGATAGAAAATGGGAAACTCTTAGAATTAGGGTACGTACACATACATGCGGAGATTCCGTGCGGAAACCCGTGCACAGTCCGCAAATAAGTAAAAGAAAGAAGGGAAAAGATTTGCGCACGTGTCCGAATTTCCCCTAATCCATACATTTTTACCCTTCTTTCTCTGACATGTTTACGGATTGCGCGTGTGATTTCCGCATGGACTGTGTACGAGGCCTAACCCTATGATGGATATTTCCGTGACGGGGCAGTTTATAGGTTACCGGAAGTTGATGGAAATATCCATGACGGGGCAGTGAAGCGGTTAAGACATCTGGTATTTTCATTTGATACTGGCTTTGAAATGTCACATTTAGTTTGTGGCCATTCTTCCTTGTTTTATTTTAGTGATAACCAATAGAAAGCCTGGTATGAATAACTTGACTCGAAACAAATTGAAAACGGAGTTGTCTGTTTTCAGAGTTATGTCAGTCCTTTCTAGTTTGTTTTTTCTTCTTCAACTTTTGATCCTTTCTAGTTAATCATTATGTAAATGGGTGCATATGTGCTATTTTATGCTGGTTTTTTTTTTCATTATGCTATCTAATTTCATCTCCCGGTGGGAGCAACCTGAATTTCACAGAGATGCCTCTGTGACTATGAAGTACCTAATAGCTAATAATAATCATTTCATTTGTTTCTTTTACCGTTGCAGTAAGCCTATCAAGCCTGGCGAGACAGTGAGCTACACCTTCAAGATCCGCGCCAGGCGGGCGGGAAATCGCGAGATCGAGGCCACGTTCAGCTCAGACCAGCTCTGTGGAGTGGACGGCAGCGTGGAGTTTGACGTCCAGCGTAACGTCAAGCCCATGGACGCTGAGTAAACTGGTGGAGGATGCCAAAGTGACCTCACCTCTCATTGGTCACCATGGTCCAATCAGCTTCTTCCTTTCACTCATTGGAGTCACAGTCAGGTAGTGCGCATCGACCCCAGGAACCGCACGTTTCAGGCCACTTCAAAAATCCAAAAAAATCACTACCAAATAATTAATCAAGATAGAAAGAAATGATGCTTTGCAAAAGAAAGGCATAAGTCTAGTAAATAAAATGCCACACACAGTTAGTGCTCTTACACATCCCTTTTGTGTACAAAAACACACTCATTAAAGTACCCACAATGGAATTTCCGATTTTTTTAGCCGCCATTTTGTTTATGTAGGAACACAGCTGTTGCAAAGTGACTCCGTGAAATTTGCTAAATATAAGGCACAAATGGTTGTGAGATACGGTCTAAGGGAAGCAATCGAAGCGTAAATGAGTGTACTTTGACTTTCAACAGTAAGCTCCCTTGAATAGCGTTATTTGTGGGTACCCTCCCCCAAAAGGAAATTCAGACGGCAGTTGTCTGCCGTTGTGACCTGAACAAAGACTCACAGTGATGGCAGACATCTTCCGTCATGATTTCAATGATTTAAGTGACCTCACCTCTCATTGGTCACCATGGTCCAATCAGCTTCTTTAAGTGACCTCTCTTTTCATTGGTCACCATGGTCCAATCACTTTCCAGAAAACAAGCTGATTTTAGATGTATTTAAGAAATAGTGTTGGAAAACAAAGTATGAAAACGAAGAAATTGAATTGGAATAAAGACTAACCAACACGGTACAGCTGAACACACACATTGTTGATGTTACTGTCCTCATCGGGACAACTTTTAAACAAAGAATTGAATTGGAATAAAGACTAACCAACACGGCACAGCTGAACACACATATTGTTGATGTTACTATCCTCATCGGGACAACTTTTAAACAAAGAATTGAATTGGAATAAAGACTAACCAACACGGTACAGCTGAACACACACATTGTTGATGTTACTGTCCTCATCGGGACAACTTTTAAACAAAGAATTGAAAGAGGGGAAGCAAAAAGGAAAGAAAACTGAATTCTGATAGCATGGTCTTCTTATTATTATTATTCTTCTTCTTATTCTTCTTCTTCTTCAGGTCAATCAGCCAACTTCATCAGGTTTGGTCAGCAAGCTACATGAAAGACTTTTTTGAGTAACAAGATCTTCAGATTAAAAATCAATATTAAATACTTGTAGCAGTGCCATAGCCGATGAGGTTTAACCGAGGCGTGGTCACCGCTACAGCTATCTGTATTAATAAAAAAAAATCGGGACTTTACTGGTTTCGTACTGCCTCCGGGCATTGCCTCCAGTATTGTTCCCACCATATTTGTATTTACAAATGTCCCATATGTGTCTGATTCAGACCAAGAGGACGTAAAACACCATTTTCGTCGTCGTAACAAGATCTTCTTGAAGCTCTATAGTTCACAAGTGCAGCACCGATTTTGTGATGTTTTAGCATTGTAAAATGCCCACATGATGCAAACTTTTACAGAAAGGGACAAAGGATTTGTATAAGCTCTCCTATTTCAGGGATTTCTTTTTTAATGGCAGCCATGTGTGTAGGATGTTGTTTTCATGAGCATTTAGTTTACACACGCACAAAAACGAAGGAATGGTTGCAAAACAAATGCTAAAAATGATAAAGAGAGAATGATTTCTACACAATAGATTGTGACTTGTTTCGTTCGATACAGCTCCAACAAAACAAGTCACAATCTATTGTGCCTAGAAATCACTCTGTTTATCATTTCTAGCATTTATTCTTCTACCATTCCTTCGTTTTGTGCGTATCTAGATGGAGTTTCTTTAGAGAACAGAATATTCACCATACAAGCATGTTGGGTTTTTTTCCCTTCATGTACGTGTTTACACATTTCATGTATATCAGTACATTCATCCTGAGATGGATTTATCCAATGGCTGCATTAAATTATAAATCATACAGTGTAAAGTAGTATGACTGTGTGGTTTTTTTTATATAAGGATATTCACTTATTCACACCTACTGAAGGTTGATTTATGTGTGAAAAATGAAGATACACAAAAAATATTGTCCAGATTTGTTTCGCTTTTAAATTGTTGAATATGTTTGAAATGAAATCTTAATATAACTGTTAATAGTGGGCAATATTTTTCATGGAGAAAAAGAATATGAGTATGTCTGGCTTAAGAGTGGCTAAGAAAAAGAGCAATGATCACACATTCTGATATTTGTATATTGATAATAAGTGCAGAATGTGCTTTTCATCTGGCAACAAACAATGCATAAATACTCAGGCAGCTATGGTTATACTGACATTCATTTGTTTGCAGCTATGGTAAAGGATATAGTTGGTGTGTGAGGTAAAAGTATATTTTAATATTGTTTGTGTGCCCACATTCGTAAACATTCTATCTGGTTTGGATTGGTAATTAACTGCTACAGATTAATAATTTTTGTTTTAAGCAAAGTTTGGATTATTTACAACAAAAATCCTTTGAAAACTTCACCATTTGCTTTGGGAAATTTCATCAATGGCATATCATCAAGCCATCAGTAAACTTTAAAATTTGTTTTGTGTTACAAAAAATTGTATTATTAAACTGATGTGAAAATTTCTGAATTCTTGAAAATCAGTGAGTTTTAAAGCGGAGGGTATATTTCTAAACAAAACGTGTATGATACTGTTAGGTATGAACAAGAGCTTGAATCTGAACAGCAGACGTTATATGACCAATTCATGGTATTACAAATTGGGGTGATATTAAAGGAAGCAATAATTAGGCTTTTTGATATAAGAATTTGCTGAACACCCGCACAATGAAAATCATTCCATTTTCTGATATAGATTTCCAAACTAAAGCAAGGAAACAAACACAATACAGCGTGTAACCTGTTGTATTATTAGGTGTGCGCATTGAATGTAGCATCCTGCACTCTGAGTTGTAAGCAGAACCCAAACAATACCGCGTTTAACCTGTTGTATTATTAGGTGTCTGCATTGAATGCAGCATCCTGCACTCTGAGTTGTAAGCAGAACCCAAACAATACCGCGTTTAACCTGTTGTATTATTAGGTGTCTGCATTGAATGCAGCATCCTGCACTCTGAGTTGTAAGCAGAACCCAAACAATACAGCGTTTAACCTGTTGTATTATTAGGTGTCTGCATTGAATGCAGCATCCTGCACTCTGAGTTGTAAGCAGAACCCAAACAATACCGCGTTTAACCTGTTGTATTATTAGGTGTCTGCATTGAATGCAGCATCCTGCACTCTGAGTTGTAAGCAGAACCCAAACAATACAGC
>CM065699.1:43840148-43845148 GCA_017654935.2 Phymorhynchus buccinoides | reverse complement strand
TTCAATCGTGAAGTGTTACTGGATGGCAGAAGAGAGAACCAACAAAGAACACTTTTAAAATGTATAGCAAATTTCAATCATCTTTAGAATAGAGACTGAAGAAGACAATGAGCAGCGCCAAAACAGAAAGCGAAGTAGCTTTGTTTTCAATTGTCTTAGAAATGACCAGGACTTACCTAGAAAATAGTTTAAATTTCGCCTGTGGGTTCATTCGCCTGTAGAGCGGAGCTAGCAGACAACAAAACCAAGGGGGTTGCAAGCGCCTGTTAAACAAACTCAGGTTCGGGAAAACAATAAGAGGTTAAAATTCATGTGGTTTTTCAAGGAGAACGGTGGCAGAGTGGTTACAGCGCTCGTCTGCCTGTGTGAGTGGATTAATATCCAACGTGAGGCCTGGCCTCGCCCTTTCTCCCCAGTCTGGTCGGAATCCGGACTGAGCGCCTGGATATTATTCCCTGCTTTCCCCCCTCAATGTCCCTTCAAAGAGGTGCAGCCAACACTGTCACAGCAGTAAAGAGCTTTAAAATAAATCACACACACACACACACACACACACACATGCATGTAATCAGCACTTTGTGAACAAGAAATTCTTTTAAAAAACACCCAACAACAACAAAAACACACAGAGAGAAGGAAGTGAAGATGCCAAGAGCAAATCTAGAAATGTCGTCCACGATCTGCCTTGGTCTACGCCCACACCTACGCTGGTCTACGCCCACACACCTATCCTGGTGTACGCCCACACGTACACCTACCCTGGTCTACGCCCACACACCTACCCTGGTCTACGCCCACACACCTACCCTGGTCTATGCCCACACCTACGCTGGTCTACGCCCACACCTACGCTGGTCTACGCCCACACCTACGCTGGTCTACGCCCACACCTACGCCGGTCTACGCCCACACCTACACTGGTCTACGCCCACACCCCTACGCTGGTCTACGCCCACACCTACCCTGGTCTACGCCCACACACCTACACTGGTCTATGACCACACACCTACCCTGGTCTACGCCCACGAACTTGCCTTGGTCTACGCCCACATACCTACCCTGGTCTACGCCCACACACCTACCCTGGTCTACGCCCATACACGTACGCTGGTCTACGCCCACGAACTTGCCTTGGTCTACGCCTACACACCTACCTGGTCTACGCCCACACATACGCTGGTCTACGCCCACTCAGCTACGCTGGTCTACGCCCACGAACTTGCCTTGGTCTATGCCCACACACCTACCCTGGTCTACGCCCACGAACTTGCCTTGGTCTACGCCCACACACCTAACCTGGTCTACGCCCACTCAGCTACGCCCACGAACTTGCCTTGGTCTACGCCCACGAACTTGCCTTGGACTACGCCCACACACCTACCCTGGTCTACGCCCACACACCTACGCTGGTCTACACCCACACACCTACCCTGGTCTACGCCCACACACCTACGCTGGTCTACGCCCACACACCTACGCTGGTCTACGCCCACACACCTACGCTGGTCTACGCCCACACACCTACCCTGGTCTACGCCCACACACCTACGCTGGTCTACGCCCACTCAGCTACGCTACGCCCACACACCTACGCTGGTCTACGCCCACGAACTTGCCTTGGTCTACGCCCACACACCTACCCTGGCCTACGTCCACGAACTTGCCTTGGTCTACGCCCACACACCTACCCTGGTCTACGCCCACGAACTTACCTTGGTCTACGCCCACGAACTTGCCTTGGTCTACGCCCACACGTCTACGCCCACACACCTATCCTGGTCTACGCCCACACACCTACGTTGGTCTACGCCCACAACCTACCCTGGTCTACGCCCACACACCTACCCTGGTCTACGCCCACACACCTACGCTGGTCTACGCCCACGAACTTGCCTTAGTCTACATCCACTCAGCTACGCTGGTCTACGCCCACGAACTTGCCTTGGTCTACGCCCACTCAGCTACGCTGGTCTACGCCCACTCAGCTACGCTGGTCTACGCCCACACACCTATCCTGGTCTACGCCCAAACACCTATCCTGGTCACGCCCACACACCTACCCTGGTCTGCGCCCACTCAGCTATGCTGGTCTACGCCCACACAACTACCCTGGTCTACGCCCACACACCTACCCTGGTCTACGCCCACACACCTACCCTGGTCTACGCCCATGAACTTGCCTTGGTCTACGCCCACACACCTACGCTGGTCTACGCCCACACACCTACGCTGGTCTACGCCCACACAACTACCCTGGTCTACGCCCACACACCTACCCTGGTCTACGCCCACACACCTACGCCCACACACCTACGCTGGTCTACGCCCACACACCTACCCTGGTCTACGCCCACGAACTTGCCTTGGTCTACGCCCACTCAGCTACGCTGGGTTACGTCTACACAGTCATGTACCATGGTTTACGCTCATGCTTTCTTCCCAGGAGTACAGTTCTTTTCCTTCCATCTTACTTCATTTTTACTCCCCTTTCCTTCTCTCTTTTTTCCTTTCTTTCTTTCCTTTTTTTTTTTGGGGGGGGGGGGGGGGGGGGCAAAGAAGTGTGCCGGCCATGGCGTGCTACGTCCGTGTGCCGAGATGATAATTATGGTGAAGCATTGTAAGACAGCCGGTATGTTGTCGGTCTCAACTCCTACTTTACTTGTCCATGGTTTCTGGTTGCTAAGTACCCCTTGATTATCCCCGACACCCTAACCAACTTTCTTGACAAAAGCACACACACAAAAATGAAACGAAATAGAAAACCTCCTTTGGCAGAGGTAAAATAAATGTAACTGTATTTTGTTTTAATGATGGGTTGTTCTCCAAAATGGAGTACCATAAATAGTACACTGCATGGTGAACAAAAATTTGCAAATAGTTTATGGTTTGGGTGTAAGCTTAACAGTTATGTGCAAAAAAGATATTTTGATGTAATATGGATGAAATATAGGGGGTCAACTATAGTTAGTTGGGTGTACATTAGTCGTACAACTGGAAACCAAATGACACCCAAAAATTACCTAAAAACCAAGTTGGAAATGAAAAATACTGATTATTTTGGTTTTCCCCTGTTTGTACATAACCAAGTTAAGAAAAAATAACACTTTGATGCTGTAAAGGGATGAAATAATAATTCCCGAAACGTTGTGGCCAAAACGTCAATAGCGGCACAATACAAAAGGTGGGGTTTGGGGGCAAAATATGCCAGTGACTGACAACATTTTCTCCCACTTAGGTCAGTCAAATGCTGCATACATGAAGCAATCTTATTTTCTTTTCATTGGAAAGCTAAGCCAGGGGTATATAAAAGTTGTGTTGTATTATATTTGCAACCGGAAACCAAAGGAAACTATTTTTTCACTTCCGGTAGCACGACTAATCGAACTAGCCAATTCAGTCTCAAAACAAAGTTTTATCCACAACAAAAGATCCCAAATACACTTTAATGTGTAGAAAATGTGAAATAACAACAAAGATCACTGCCTCAAACTGAGCTTCAAAAGTCAACTTACGTACAGTGTGTTTTGTCATTATAAATGCAACATGAACTTCAATAATGGAAACCAAATGTAATCGTTTTCATTTAACAAAGTTGTTTAAGCATGGTACTGTGTTTTGTTTTCGAAATTTTACGTTGCATTTACAATTGAACAAATCAACTTTTTCTGATAATTTCACAAGCAAATGGGATTATTTTTACTGGCACATGACAACTACATTGGGGGAACTTTGTCCACACTATGACAGGTATCAGCACTTATGATCTTGTTTGTTAAATGAAGACGGTTACATTTCTTATCTCGCTGATCTTCTGAACCTTTACACACCTCTTAGACAGTTACGCTCCTCTTCTGACACTTCTCTCCTCCAGATCCCTCGTTACCGCACCAAGACCCTTGGCGAACGCTCCTTCTCTTTCCAGGCCCCCTCCACTTATCATATCATATCATCAGCCGGTTTAGGCTCTGTAGGCTTTTGAAGCGTTTTGCCGTCGATTCAGTGTTTTTCATATGTAGTATAAATTCATATTTTCTTTTTGCCCGTGAATTACTTTGGCAATTGTGTATTGTTTTTTAAAATCTATTTCTCCAAATTTGTTGAGTACATAATAGTATTAAATTTTGTGTCAATAAGATTTTTGAACACATGCTATTTAGTGATGATGCATTTACAGTTTCATTAGAAAGATTGTTCCATGCAGTTATATTACTCTGTTAGTAAAAACGTTTTGAGCTGAGCGACTGTTATTTAGTTTTTTTGTTAGTTTGAAATTATGCCCTCGTGTTCTTTCCTCATCAATCAATCAATCAATCAATCAATCAATCAATCAAATCAATTTATTGTCTCCATGAGAAGAAATTTGTTGCCCAGCTTGCGCATAAAATACAGAATGAATAATAAAAACATTTCATTAACTGGTCAGTTACACAACATACATTGAAGAAGACAATTTTACACAACAAGGGCACAAGTAGATACCATGGAAACAATTAAACTTAACAGGAGCACCCCCCCCCCCCACACACACACACACTAAGTTAAAACTAATAAAGATATCCCTTTAGTTAAATGCAATATTCCTAAATTAAAGGCAAACAGTAGGATTAACTTGCATAAATACATAAAGGACAATACTTTAGATGCCTTGATCACCACAAGTCAATTTATCATAAAAGGGGAGTAAGTACAAAACCAAATACATGTCATACAGTTAAGCAGTCATAAGTGACAATAATATCACAAATTTAAGTCAACACACACACACACGCACGCACGCACGCACACACACACACACACACACACACACACACACACACACACACACACACACACACACACACTATTTAGATAAAACTACTAGTTAAGTAAACAGGCATAGAAACAGTTTTAGATAAAACCTAGGAACCAAGGTCAATACAGCATTAAAAGAGGGGTGTAAATCAAATATTTATCCTAAAAACATGCATTATAACAAAGACAAAGCAACTGCATGTCATTTA
>CM065699.1:43787648-43837648 GCA_017654935.2 Phymorhynchus buccinoides | reverse complement strand
GCCAGTCGATTTACAAACTAAAACTCAACTGTTGAGTTGAGGCTTCCTATTTCCTTGACTTGAAAAGAGTGCCTCAGGGAAGGTTTATCCATTATCATGGTTTCTGTCACACTTCACCGAATTTGTTTTTTGTACCATTCACCCTGCTGATGATTGTTTCCGTGAAACAGATTCATACCGGTTAGAGTGCTTATTAATGCACTGGACAGTGAATTCAGCTAACCATTCCAATGGATTTCCATGTCCGCATTATTTTGGAGTTCACACCCCTTAGACTTAGACTTAGAGCACGCGTCGATTGTGTGCTTAGGAAGTGCAATTTATTTTGTCTTTGGTAATTTGTAAATAGCAAGGTTTAATAATGGCAGCTAAAGTCTTGTGTTTTAATCCACGCCATTGTGTCACAGTGTGTAGTCTACATCAAACATCAGTAGTAGTACTAGTACTGTAGAGTGTAGTAGTACAGTGTACTAGTAGTAGTGCTTAATAGTAGTGATAACTTGAGATAAGGGCTTGATGGGCCCTTGTAGTTGTATCATTCTTCTTATAATTATATCTTAATTTTTTTTATTGGAATTTTTATTTTTATTCATCAAACGTACTGTGCCCTACATGGCTACAGACAAGCCAGGGCTGTTAATGTTAATTGTTATGTTTAAACAAAAAAAATTGAATCTTTCCATATATCTTTATCAAAATGATATTGTGATAATAATAAAGATAACAAGAACGGACATGCTATATTTAATGCCACACTAGTCTATTTACTAAGCGTGACAACTTTGATCAGTGTGTGTTTGTGGCAGGTCAGATTGGTGTTATCAGCAAAGTGGGCGGGTGTGTGAAACTTGTGTCAAGCAGCTGTCTTTTGTATTACTGCTTGAAAAGAAGGATTATGAGGGACTGGAGTGTTGATTGCAAACATGCTAAAAAACAATTAAAAGTGTGAACAGAGTTAATCTTGTAGTATAAACAGACCTGTTTACCCATAAGATTTCACCATATTTTGTACACATATTTGACAAAAATATGATAAATATGGTACATGGGACAAAAATATGGTGAAATGGTGAAAACTTTTATCATTTATAAACTGTATATCATTTAGAACTGTATATAAATATATTGCCTGATTCAGGAAACGGGTGTGCTCTGTGTGTTTGTGTGTGTGTGTGTGTGTGTGTGTTCTTGTAAATTTAAATGGATCTTACTTTTGACAGTATTTCAACAAGTTATAAAAATGTATGCATGTTTACGCTCCGTTGTGGAAGCTTTCCTGTTGGAGTACTCCTATTTTGTGAAAAATACACTTATTTTGGATTTCGAATACCTGAAGCCCAATTTCAGGGTAAACAGGTCTGTATTATAAAGTGGTTTTTTTCCACAAATCATGCAATGTGCTATGATATTGATAATGTAGCAATGGCATATGATGATATGTGACCCAGCACCACAAAAGCATGGGTGCAACGTGTTGTGGTGGGGTCCACAACAACCTGCATCAACTCCATCGAGAAAGTCCAAAGGCGAGCTGCAAGGTGGACCATGCAGGATTCTCCTGTCAAAACACTTCCACGAGTTTCCTTGCAACTTCCCTGCCCCTTGAAGTTGAACACACTTCTGAAAGAAAAGTACAGTTGTTCAACTACTAAAAAATAGTAAAAGTAAAGCTGAAAGGAAAACTTCCGAAAAGACTCCCCCCCCCCCCCCACTTTAAAAAAAGTGAATTACAGGTTAGTAGAGTAACTTCAACCCCAGGAAGGCAAGCAGTCTTTTTGTGGTAAAGGGAGGATTCCATGTTAATAGATACTTGTTCTCTTATTACTTGTAACATGATACTGCCATTTAACTCATTGCGGACGAATTCCGACTATACTCGGAACAGAAGAATACAAGGCAAGCAGTCTGTCTTTTTGTGGTAAAGGGAGGCTTCCATATCAGGGCTGGCCCAACTTTAAGAATTTCACTCGCCCTCCAGGCAAGTACTTAAACATTTTACTCGCCCGAACACATTTTAACTAGCCCGAAGAAAACAACAAAAGTCCCTGAACACACACATGCGCGCGCACACACACACACACACACACACACACACACACACACACACACACACACACACACACACACACACACACACACACACACACACACACACACACACACACAGCTAGGAGAGATGGAAGGAGAGAGAGGAAGAGAAAGATATAAAAAAAAAGTGGGAAAGAAAGAAAGGAGAGAAGTAAAGAGAAATAAATGATTTGAGGAGAGAGGTGGGGGAGGAGGAGACTGGGGATGCTGCCTTTCCTTTATTTTCAGTATCACTATCAGTGCTGGGGTGTTGTTATCTTAGCAGACAGCTGAGCTTGCTTTGATAGTTGGTTACATGGAAAAAAACAGGACCGTGCAGTACGGAAATTTTCAGTCGCCCATCCGGCTTGTGATTTTTGAAATCTACTCGCCCACAGATTTTTTGACTAGCCAATAGCTACCAGGCTAGTAGTTTGGGCCAGCCCTGCATGTAAATTGGTACTTGTTCTCTTATTACTTGTAACATGATACTCGTAGTAGTACTACCATTTATTTTAACTCATTGCGGACGAATTCAGAGTATTCTCGGAACAGCGATTTCTGAGTCTAAAACGTATCTAAATCCATGTTTTTTTTCTCCATCCAAACCATGTTTAAAAAAAACAATTCTCTTAATTAATCTTCCAGTTTTTGTTTCAGTTATCTTTAGCACTTCTATTTCAATCTTTAATATTAAAAATGTCCCCAAAATCGTCCCTACACAAGCCTCAGAAAATACTCCAATATGATTCTATTAAGTTGATTAACAATAAATTTGAATAACAGTGATATTGATAAGGAAACTAATGATTCTGATTTGAATGCAAGTAACCACAATTTCAAAGCGTAAGTTAAACTTGGATCATTCAACCAGTAATGTTGTCAAAATTGAATCATTGACAGTGCTGAGTTTTGTTGCACTTCTTATTTGTTATAATTTTTTTCTAGGCAGCCCCAGGCCAGTAATGATGTTTGTCTTTAGAAGGCAGTGAGGCCCTGAAGGGGTTAACTCAATGGACTTCTGTTTACTGTGGGTTGTTTCCATGCTTTTTATTCAAGCACAGTGCTAATAGTAGCACACACGCTTTAGCCCTTTCACCGCCAGCGATATTTCATCCAAAAATGTCCATTAAAATTACCTGGGTAGAGAACAAAATCCATCTGCAGTATTGGGGATTCTTCTGTGACATATATAAAATAAGGTCTATCCTTACTTCCTAAAACTAAGACAATAGGGTCTTTGGATAATAGACCCCAATTTGATGCCTTTTAGTGACATAGGTGTTAAATCACTGTGGTGTTAAAATGCGACTTTGGCGGTGAAAGGGTTAAGCCCTTGATGCGTTCGGGTCAAAGTCATGGGGATCAGTATGTTCTGGGGAGCTGTCATTGGACGGACGTGGTGGCGCCCTTGGAGGAGGACCTCACTCAATGTGGCTCCGCGACAAAGACATTATTGTCGTCAATTGGGGGATTAGTGGGTGGGGTCCTGCATACAGGTTCCACTGAACACCACTGAAATGACTCAGCAGCAGTGCAGTGTCTCCTCGGTTGGTTGCCTCCTGATGGCGTAACATAGATTTTCTCCCCTTAGACTGCTGGTTTTTGGATTCTGCCACCTGAACAAGGGACTCGAGCTGTGTGGGAGCAACGTCACTGTACGGCCCAGACGATGGGACAAAGAGAACCAAAATAAACACTCATGCACACACACTTCTGATCACATGTACACATGTATGCACACTTACACACACAGAGAGAGACAGACACGCTCACCTGCACACCTGCACACAAACACACACACACCACACGCACATGCACGCACACACACATACACACACACACACACACACACACACACACACACACACACACATACCTAAAGAAAATAAAAAACAGGAACTATTTTAAGACAAGACTCAAACTGCATCTTTCGAATAGTCAACTGTTAAATATGTAATGGTTATCCTAAATTTGGTTTTAATGTCTCCTAGCCCCATCCCCGCCCATAGATAAAACAATAGTGTGTGAGTGTAAAGCTGTGTATAATATATCTGTGGCCCCTTTTTTTCATTTTGATATGTGGAACACTATGTTGATATTGTATTGCTATTTCATGTGCTTTCTGTTAGTTGCTGTAAATATTTATATGCTCCTTTTCTTTCTGTAAATATTTATGTTTCTTCTTCTTCTCTCTCTCTCTCTCTCTCTCTCTCTCTCTCTCTCTCTCTCTCTCTCTCTCTCTCTCTCTCTCTCTCTCTCTCTCTCTCTCTCTCTCTCTCTCTCTCTCTCTCTCTCTCTCTCTCTCTCTCTCTCTCTCTCTCTCTCTCTCTCTCTCTCTCTCTCTCTTAACCAGTATAATTTATGTTTTGTGTATGTATGTTTGGTTTTTGCTTTTGTTTATAGATGGCTTGATGGAAAAAAGCATGTGTATTTTGCTTATTCAATGTCCTTCTTTAAATAAAATTTTGACTTGACTTGACTTGACTTCACACACACACACACACACACACACACACACACACACACACACACACACACACACACACACACACACACACACACATTTTTGAAAGTGAAGTGCATTGTGATTGATAGCTATTATTCAAGCTACTTAATTAGTGTTTGAGTGTATGTTGTTTCTTGTTCAAAATGTGTGTGTGTGTGTGTGTGTGTGTGTGAGTGTGTGTGTGTGTGTGTGTGTGTGTGTGTGTGTGTGTGTGTGTGTGTGTGTGTGTGTGTGTGTGTGCAGGCATCTCGAACATGAATGCTTGAGTGGATGTTTGAGCACGTGCATAAATCTTCACATACATGCATACGTGTACGTGTGTGTATTTGTGCATGTGTATGTGCACATATGTGTGTGTCACTCTGTGGTGTGTGTGTGTGTCAGTATGTGTGTGGTCTGTGTGTGTGTGTGTGTCACTGCGTGTGTGTTTGTGCATGCAAGTGTGTCTTTGTCTTTGCATGCCATCTTAGTTCTTGTATCTTTGGGTGCACACATGCTGATACATGTACCAGATCGTTACATCAAGTCTTAAACTAAGCGTTTTTAATTTCACCATTTTTTGTCAATGTATCCATTATTGCGTTTGTGTGTTTCAGCAATTTTTCTAGATCAGAACGAAGAGAAAGAAACCACAACAAAGCACATTTCAGTCTCTGCCAATACAGCGACCGGGAATAGTGTCATGCCCACAAAGCTAAAAGACTGTTCGCAGCCAACTCAAAGTGTTGTGGTGTTCCTGCCGATCCCAAGACACCCATGAACAAGTATTCATCGGAACTTAACACCATGATCTCATTCCAAGAAGTGGATGCCAGGGGACGTACTCAGTTAGACTCATCAGCGCAGGGATCAAACAGTGAGTATTACCATATTGTTTGGAATATAAGGCACACCTTATTATATAAGACAACCCCCCAAAATTGTACTAAAAATTCAAATTTTGTTATATTTTTTTGACTATTCTATTAGTCATATCAGTTATTGGGATTTGCGAGTGTGATATTGCTTTTATCCTATCTCAAGTGGCATGCTGTTTATCACACAAGGTCGGAGACCGAGTGTGATAAACAGCAAGCCACGAGAGATAGGATAAAAGCAATATCACACTCGCAAATCCTAATAACGGATATATACCGATATTTTACCTCTTTCAGATGATAATCAAACACGCAACGAAGAAGCGAGACGGCCATGCATGCAGATCTAAAATAATATTAACCACTTCACCGTAGCAAGAAAATCCCACTCATCCACAAATAATATAGTTCTCCAAGTTAGAAAGTCGTGAGCTATTTTGATCTTGCTCATTGATACATTATGAAAAGAAACTGATTATTAATCGAAACATGAACCTACTAGAATTTGCTGTATAAAAAAAATAGCCTTTACAATGACATATTCGTTTTACACTGCAATCACAGGCCATAGTTATTGTCATTTCGCCAATGACGAACTTTCAATGATGACGTAATTTCAGTGATTGCGTAAGTTCACTAAGATGACGTTTTTTGGTGTCCTGCTCAGAAGGCGCTATTTGCAGTGACACTAACTTGAGTTAAGGTTGCTGGCCGCTATTTTTAGCATTTGCAATTTCACTAAAAATTACTATTCACAAAAAAAATTTCAATGTAAAATGTTCATCAGAAACAACCTTTTGCATTTATCGGGTTAAGGCACAGGGTTAGGAGTATGCTTGGGCTTTTTGTTTTACTAAACATCACTTGATGCAAATAAAGAAAATATGGTTTGTGTACTGCAGATAGTCGCGTGCGAGTGTACAAGCCGTGAGATATATAACTGTGATGTCAAGTTTCCAATAGCAACGGTGTATTCTTACACCTTTTCTCACGCGCGTTTACACTGAGCCTATGGGTTAATATATGCAAATGATATCTCTGGATATTGTTTTATATCTCACGGCTGGCAGGCCTCTTTGCACTACTTGTACATCGGTATATTATATATGTCTGGTAAAAACAAGCATCACCTTATAGTCTGAAAAACATGGTAGTACATGTGTATTACTATTAGTATTAGAGAAATTTATCTTCTTTTTTTTAAAAAGTAAAAGGTATTTGAAATTTGATTTGTGAAAACCATGAGGAGAATTGGTTTTAAAGCATACTGTGATTTCATTTTAAATCCTTTTTTAGATAGAATAGTCTCATTAACGCACTGGGGACGAATGAACCGGATAATGAGCACAACTGTTTAGGACATAGATCATAACCTATTTTCAGTGTGCTTTGACCCTGCCTCTCTCGAACTAGTTGAAGTTGAAATCAACCAATCATTGCAGACTTTACTCTCAGCTTTGGCTGTAGAGGGGGGTCAAAGATCGGAATGTGAAATTTTCCTTCTTTCTATGTGTTAGCTGTTTTTGTCAATAGGAGACAAACAACGAAGGTATGGAATCTGATATTTTACGATCGTTTAGTGCATGGTGTTAGTAATCTTATATGAAAATATCAGCCCATAACTTTTTTGTGATGATGTGTTTTCGAACCTAGTCAAATGGCTGGTCCTGAACGGTTGTAAGGGGAAGCAACTGGTCAGTGCCCAGTGAGTTAAGCTACAAGTTATAGCAGTTCTATATAAAAAAAAATAAAAAAACCCCTTTTCACTGCCCTTTGAATGTTTTATATTTTTATTTTCATGAAATAGAACTTGAGGGCTTTTGGAATTTGACTTGTTTTAGTTTTTGATTATTAACCCCTTCAGTACCGTATATTAGTTGCTGCTCCATTTTTGAAAGCAGCAAAATCGCTATTTAGCGCCAACATATATATATATTGGCAGCAAGTAAGTACGGAAGCATTATAGGGGACATATGTATTGTACATCGTCGGCACTGAAGAGGTTAAGGAATTTGCAACGGTTAGTGTTTGTAAATTGCTTGCTATGTTTTAAAACATTATTATTACCAAAGACTCTAAAAGGGTAAGATGGACTACTTAAGAGTTACGGCGAGCCGGGCTGATAGAGTTATCGTTAGTAGGATAGTTATCCAAAGTATAACTGACTCATGAAAAGATAATTCTCAGGTTTGAAAAAAAGAGTTAATGTAACCTAAATGTGTCGCGTTTAAAAGGGACATAACCAGTGTTTCTGTCCTCACTACTCATAATAATTATAGGGAAAAGGGACCGGATGTTAGTCTTTCTTTTCAGTGTCTTTGTTATTACTATTATTATTATTATTATTATCATCAGCATCAGCAGCAGCAGGTCCAGCAGGCGGTGATCTACAAACGACGGAGGCGGAGGGGGACAGTCAGAATGGAGAGCCCAGTGCTGTCTCTCCCTCTGCCTTCCTCTCAGCCCCCCTTTCTGGCAGGCACCGTCCATCTTACTCCATCAACCAATACGGCGCCATGGCAGAATCACCGCCCGACGACAGTGTCTTCTACGTCACCGATGACAATTTTGGAATGTTTGCTGCGGTGAGTTTGTGTGCGATGTTCGTCTTCAAAATCAGGGGGTCAGCTTCTGTAAGGAAAAATCTTGGCTGAGATTTCTTTACACTGGAGAATGTCTTGCAACGAAGCCTTGCCACCCCCACCCCCCCCCACCCACCCCCCAAGGGGTATTTGTCCCTGAAACAGTTACAGGGGGCTTGCCTGTCTACTTTTTTCTCTCCATGTGCCTGGACATTGAGAAAAATCAAAATGGGCACATTGAGCAGTTACTTTTGCATAGAACTATTTATTTTATTAGAAGTGAAATATCAAAACACAGATGTCTGTGATTGTGGTGCATGATGTGGTTATGTGTGTTTGTCCCTGGAAATAAATCTTTTCCTGTTTTTTAAGAAGCCTGTCCCTGAAGGCTGCAATAGGGGCCGTAGGCAGTCCTGAACAAGATGTATTTACACTCTTGATTAAAAGATTTCAAGACTCTCAGCAAAAGCTAAAAAACAATCTGAATGCTTTATCAAACTCAGAGAGCCAATGGAAGCCCTTCTAGGTATTGCTCAGTAATACAATTACACATTTCTATCAACTGGTTCTTGTGTGAAACCGGTCCTAATTTTGATCATGTTCAAAGAATAATAATTCATATGATGTATTAAATCTTGCAGTAACTGAATCCTCCTTTCCCCCTGCATGCACAGAATCAGAGATTTGTTCACATGTTGTGTTATGATTTTGACTGGCACTCACAGGGCAGAGACTATGAGCCGGTGTACGTCACCCACAAGTACACTACGGAAGAGAAGGAAACTCTGGCCAGCTTTGAGAGCCTGGACTACCTCCCCTCCAACAGCCAGGTCTACAAGCACTGGGTCAAGAGACAGATGGTGTCCAGGTACTGGCTTCAACACACGTGTGCGCTTACAGCTACACACAGACAGACACACACACACACACACACACTACAATCTTATTCTAATTTACTGTTTGTGTGTGTGTGAAATATACGCATGCATGCACGTACACACACACACACACACACACACACACACACACACACACACACACACACTAAAATCTTATTCTAATTTACTGATGTGTGTGTGCATGTGTGTATGTCTGTGTGTGTATGTCTGTGTGTGTATGCCATGTGTGTGTGTGTGTATATGTGTGCATGTGCATGCATAAGTATTTTCTCTTCATACATCAAGTGTTTTGTGCAGATCGGGAGTGAGCATTATTGCCTGTTGTGTTCAGTGCATTCGTGTATTGTTCATTGTTTGATTTGTATGTGTGCATAAATTGTAATGTCCAGAGTAGAGTGCACTGGCCACACTTGCTTTTAATCTCCATCCAAAGGACTCGGAGTTCAATTAAAATGTTTTTGTCAAACTGGAAGGAAAGGGCGAAGCTGGGATTCGAACCCCAGTCACTCATGTATTGAACTGGCAGGCGAATGCCTTAGCTATCCTGCCACTGTCAGTGCTTTTCAGTATAAGTAATATTTTTGTCTTAGATTTTTTTTAATGAAAAGCCTTATAGGTTTGTGGGGTGTGTTTAACTTAACCCCTTCACTCAGGATCAGGATCAATACATCGCAGGTGCCAATACTGGCAACAGTCATGACGGAACTAGGAGGGTGCATGTACCTACGGAAAATATAGAAAGGAAAGACCTAAAGCTTGCACTGGGTTAAGACCATTAAGCCCCCAGTTCAGCCGGGAAGGAACAGGCTCCACACTACCAGAAAAAAAAGAACATTTGAAAAATTTAGAAGTCCCTGTTACCCTCAATCTGATAAAATGGTGTAGAGATATATATCTTTCCTGACCATCGGCTATGACGTCAAAAGTTATGATATCACCAATGACATCAGTCATCACACATACTGTGATAGTAGTAGACACGGGGCAGGCAGTGAAGCGATTAGCGTCATTATTTACAATAAGTGCGGACTACAAGGCGTGGATGGGTTGGAGAGATTGGTTGGGTTGGTAGGTTCAGGGATGGGTGAGTGAACTGTATATTTGTATACATAGATTAAATTACTTCTTTTGTTTTAATTGCTTAATAATAATATATATTTATTGGTCACTCTGTGACGTCTTATGAACCCGGTACACATAACATATGGTGCATGTTTATTCGGTTTATGAAGCCTGCCATTGTGCTCCTTAAGTTCCTATGGGATCAATAAAGTTATTTAAATTGAATTGAATTGAATTGGATTGACCTGCTACATTGCTAAATGGTATGAAGTATGGCATGTTTCCAGGCTTCAACTACGTGGCTGATGGGTCTGATCGGTTTCCAGGCATCAGCTGGACAGGTGGCTGATGGGTCTGATCGGTTTCCAGGCATCAGCTGGACAGGTGGCTGATGATGGATCTGATCGGTTTCCAGGCATCAGCTGGACAGGTGGCTGATGATGGGTCTGATTGGTTTCCAGGCATCAGCTGGACAGGTGGCTGATGATGGGTCTGATCGGTTTCCAGGCTTCAGCTGGACAGGTGGCTGATGATGGGTCTGATCGGTTTCCAGGCATCAGCTGGACAGGTGGCTGATGATGGGTCTGATTGGTTTCCAGGCTTCAGCTGGACAGGTGGCTGATGATGGGTCTGATCGGTTTCCAGGCTTCAGCTGGACAGGTGGCTGATGATGGGTCTGATCGGTTTCCAGGCATCAGCTGGACAGGTGGCTGATGATGGG
Source organism: Phymorhynchus buccinoides (assembly GCA_017654935.2). Classification (NCBI taxonomy): domain Eukaryota; kingdom Metazoa; phylum Mollusca; class Gastropoda; order Neogastropoda; family Raphitomidae; genus Phymorhynchus; species Phymorhynchus buccinoides. Next base: position 43,826,951 of record CM065699.1, on the reverse strand, counting down.
TCTGATCGGTTTCCAGGCTTCAGCTGGACAGGTGGCTGATGATGGGTCTGATCGGTTTCCAGGCTTCAGCTAGACAGGTGGCTGATGATGGGTCTGATCGGTTTCCAGGCTTCAGCTGGACAGGTGGCTGATGATGGGTCTGATCGGTTTCCAGGCTTCAGCTGGACAGGTGGCTGATGATGGGTCTGATTGGTTTCCAGGCTTCAGCTGGACAGGTGGCTGATGATGGGTCTGATTGGTTTCCAGGCTTCAGCTAGACAGGTCACGTGGCTTATGATGGGTCTGATCGGTTTCCAGGCATCAGCTGGACAGGTGGCTTATGATGGGTCTGATTTGTTTCCAGGCTTCAGCTGGACAGGTGGCTGATGATGGGTCTGATTGGTTTCCAGGCTTCAGCTAGACAGGTGGCTGATGATGGGTCTGATTTGTTTCCAGGCTTCAGCTAGACAGGTGGCTGATGATGGGTCTGATTTGTTTCCAGGCTTCAGCTAGACAGGTGGCTGATGATGGGTCTGATTTGTTTCCAGGCTTCAGCTGGACAGGTGGCTGATGATGGGTCTGATCGGCTTCGTGGTGGGTCTGATAGGCTTCCTGCTTCACCAGCTGATCGAGGAGATAGCCCGGGTCAAGTGGGACACCACACAGCGCCTCCTGCAGGTAGTTCTCACATTAGGTCAAATCATTTAAGATTGCAAATGTTTATGGTCAATCATGCTGATTGTGAGTTAGAAACTATGGTGTCCAAGTACCGTAGCTGTCTCAGAAAATGCTTTAAAAAAACCTACAGTAACTCTTAGGACACACACATTAGATCCGCAATCCGTAAGTTCCGTGCGGAAGCCGCATACACTTAAATTATTAATTGTGACAAATGGACGAAAATGGGTACTGCGTGCTGGAAATAGCTTTTTTAAGCAAATGAATTGTCCAGTTGATTAATTTTCGGCATAATAATGCACCGAATGTGTTCTTTAGTCGTTTCAAGGTGAGTTTACTGCACTAGCTGTGTAGAATACATTCAGAGCATTGTGTTTCATTGATCGTTGTGAGGACGAAGGCTGTCGCAACTGACAAACAGATTTTCAGACAGATTTTTTTCACACAAAAATGAAAAACAGATGACAGTTTTGTGTCAGAAGACGATTTTTATTATGTCCTTAAATAGTTGAAACAAACAAGCAGTTCAACTCTTCAGATCACAAGTCTTTTAATACACATCAAGAACATACACCCATCAAATGTCACATCTGGAAATGAAAATTCACACATAAAAAATGTAAATATTCCTTGATTATTTCTATATGTGGTTCTTGAAACTTCTTCACATCAACATTTTTATCTTATGTATCTCTCAAAACATCCAGGATTGCTGCAACAACTGATTTATTTCCAAATAATAAGTATTTAATAGAGAATTGGCAAGATAACGGGGCAAGGGTTGTCAGCAACGACCTTTTGAGAATGGCTCATTATATATGTGTCTGCAGCATAAGGCCTGGTACACAGTACATCCGTATTTTCCGCGCAGAAATAATCAATAAGTAAAAGAAAGAAGGAAGCAAATATACGGATTTGGGTAAATACGGACATGTGCGTATATTTTTACCCTTCTTTCTTTTACTTATTTACTGATTGCGCATGGGTTTCCGCGCGGAACATCCGCTTGTATGTGTACATGGCCTAATGCAGCATAAAAATGCATATTTATTTCCTCAGTCAGTGTGTTAAAGACAAAATGAGTTATGGGTCGAGATGCGATATCCAAAGCTACTGCTCTTTGAAATTGTTCTTAGGGAGAAGGAAAGGGATGTGACAACAGGTCTGTGATTCGGCATTTCGTCAGACCCCATTGAAATACTCACCTTAGTTTTACTTTCAACAACAACACGGTTTATGATCCGCATGTTTTGATTTGTGATGCGTGCACAGGACGGCAAGTCTTCTCTGGCCTGGCTGTTCACTGCTGGCTACAGCGTGGCCTTCATTCTCTTCAGCGCTGCCATCATCATCGTGAGTCTGTCTGTGTCATTGTGCCATCATCATCGTGAGTCTGTGTCATTGTGCCATCATCATCGTGAGTCATTGTGCCATCATCATCGTGAGTCTGTCTGTGTCATTGTGCCATCATCATCGTGAGTCTGTCTGTGTCATTGTGAGTCTGTCTGCCATCATCATCGTGAGTCGTGAGTCTGTCTGTGTCATTGTGCCATCATCATCGTGAGTCTGTGAGTCTGTCTGTGTCATTGTGCCATCATCATCGTGAGTCTGTCTGTGTCATTGTGCCATCATCATCGTGAGTCTGTCTGTGTCATTGTGCCATCATCATCGTGAGTCTGTCTGTGTCATTGTGCCATCATCATCGTGAGTCTGTGAGTCTGTCTGTGTCATTGTGCCATCATCATCGTGAGTCTGTCTGTGTCATTGTGCCATCATCATTGTGAGTCTGTCTGTGTCATTGTGCCATCATCATTGTGAGTCTGTCTGTGTCATTGTGCCATCATCATCGTGAGTCTGTCTGTGTCATTGTGCCATCATCATCGTGAGTCTGTCTGTGTCATTGTGCCATCATCATCATCGTGAGTCTGTCTGTGTCATTGTGCCATCATCATCCTGTGAGTCTGTCTGTGTCATTGTGAGTCCATCATCATCGTGAGTCTGTCTGTGTCATTGGGCCATCATCATCGTGAGTCTGTCTGTGTCATCATCATCGTGAGGCCTGTCTGTGTCATTGGGCTACAGCGTGGCCTTCATTCTCTTCATCATCATCATCGTGAGTCTGTCTGTCTGTGTCATTGCTGCCATCATCAACATCAGCCATCATCATCGTGAGTCTGTCTGTCTGTGTCATTGGGCCATCATCATCGTGAGTCTGTGTCTTGTGCCATCATTGTCTGTCTGCCATCATCATCGTGAGTCTGTCTGTGTCATTGCTGCCATCATCATCGTGAGTCTGTCTGTGTCATTGTGCCATCATCATCGTGAGTCTGTCTGTGTCATTGGGCCATCATCATTGTGAGTCTGTCTGTGTCAATGTGTCATTGTGCCATCATCATTGTGAGTCTGTCTGTGTCATTGGGCCATCATCATGATGAGTTGTCCCCGGTGACCGCTACGGTAGCCCATCATCATCATGATTGGTCTTGCCTGGATACTATGAAAGAAAGGCCTATGGCCAATAAAAAGGCTGTCACTACCACAGCAACTTTAATTCTTCAGTGTCAGTACCATCAAGACAAAATTTTTAATTTTCTTGTATCATTACCATCAAGACAGAAAATTGTATAGCCTTAATCAAAGTAATGTAATTAACACCAAGACATTAATTTCAAATCCTATGTGTCATTGCCATCAAGGCATCAATTTTAACTCTCAATGCGCTCTCGAGATCCGTTGTGTATATAGCCTCCATAGGCTCCTACAACGTGCTATATCCAGATCCAGAGTTTATGTCTGTGTCATTGGGCCATCTCCAGTCAGTGTGTTTAGATTTTTCTTTTAAAGTCGTTATCAGTTTATATTTTTAGACATTTATCATACGTCAATATCAGAACCATTGTCAATCGTTGGAAGGTCTTTTTTCAGTCACTTAGTCATCATTGTAAATCGTTTCAGGATAGAATCGATATTGATTTTCAAGACTGATTGATCAAGATTGATTTTCAAGATTGAATCGTTTGCTTTGATTGGGTCAGCAGTCTAAGTGTTTGCCTAATGTCAGTCATTGACAGTCGTTTTTGTAAGCTTTTGACAAAGTGCTTGTCAGTCTGTTTTCTATTTTGATGAACATTGTGTTTTGTAAACTGGAAAGGTGCAGAGAGATCACAACTCCATAAAATAAAGAGAAAGTTGCCTTTGAAAAGTGGAAAAGCACTGTTCTTATATGTGTGACACCTGTGTGATTGTATTTGTGTGTTCATTGTGAGAAAAAGTCTGCCTTTAGCCCCTTCACTGGCAGAGACAAAATGTAAGACTGATCTTTTATTCTTATATTTGTAAAAAATGAAAGAGACTTGTTAGACTGAACTGAGAAAATGGTTTGGAGATACAGTGGAGTCCGGGTAAAACGAATTTTAAGGGAACACAGACTCAGTTCGTTGTATCAGGAATTCGTTATACATGTACATGTACAATGTATGTTGAAAACAAAAACAGTTCAAACACTCACCAATGATAACCGAAAACATAAACTTGACCAGTTTGGATCGTCTGTCTTAATCACGGGATGTACAAGGCTTGAAGAAGTTCAGCAGTGTTGTCTGACGCTGATCTGTTTTGGCACACTTTTCAACAAGTTTGTCCATTAAGTGACAACACATCCCACAAACTTAGTTTGTTATAGGCTTTCACGAACTTTTCGATCTTTATTTTGAGCGCGAATTGTAAAGCGACCTTGAGAAACCGAATGATCTGTAGGAAGCCTAGGCCTAGCAGACGACCCAGTGTGAATCTAAATGAGTTCACGCATGCGCAGTTCATATTTTCCAACTTCCTTCCTCTTGACAACACGTTCTAGCTTGGAGTTTGAAGGCCTAGATTTTTGCAGCGCATCGCACAGGCTGAGTTCGTTATAGGCTATTTTTCCAAGTAAATAAAATTATCCTGGGGCATAGAACATGTGTTCGTAAAAAGCGGGTGTTCGTTATTTCAAAAGGATTTTTTGTTCGTTATACCCATGGCTTTGCAAGTGACAAATAGAAGGGCATTTGCCGGGAAATTGAAGTCAGTTCGTTAATCGCGAAATTTCGTTAAAAGCGAGTTCGTTATAGTTGGACTCCACTGTATATCATTTTGCCTGTAGTAGACACGGGGCTGGGCAGGGAAGGAGTTAATGGTGTCTTTACGACAGGGAGATTCTCCAACCTATCTCTTTCCCTTTCTCCTCACAGGAAGCAGTCCACTGGTGCAACCTTGCAACAGTGTTCTTTCCCTTGATTTTGTGCTGCTGAAAGTCCAATACATCGGTGAGGGCGGTATGTGCTTAAATAGATGATTTTCGGAAAAAAATAGGGGAGAGCACTTCGTGAAAATTAGAGTTGTTTACCTCCATTACTCGGTCAAACACCATAGCAACAATGGCGTTGAAGCTTGAAACCGCAGGATGCGAGTCAGCGCCTTGCAAACATTGTTTTAGAAAAATTAGGGGTGGCCAGTGGCCACAAGCTGATAAAACTTGCAAAATGTGACGTAAAAATATAAATAACATAATTTTTTAGAATGACTCACAGTGTTCTAAGTGCTGCTCAAGCACATGAGTCGATAGGCTACGAGAGCTGATGGCAGAGTGACTTCCCCTCTTTGACCGATTGAATTAGGCAAGATCACTACCACACACCATGAAATTACTCCCCTTAATTATTTGCGACCAATTCCTATGGTCCAGTTCTGGCGTCCCAGTGCAGCGGGGTCTGGCATCCCGGAGGTGACGGGGTTCCTGAACGGCACGCACATCCGCCACATCTTCAGCCTCAAGACCATGGTGGCCAAGTTCCTGTCCTGCGTGGCCGCCATTGGCTGCGGCATGCCTGTGGGGCCGGAGGGACCCATGATCCACCTCGGGTAGGTTCAGTTATGCTCCCCGGGTAGGTTAGCAGGGTTTCTCATTTTCTCCTCTTAGGGGTACGCTCACTCCCCTGTTTATATGGGGTATTTTCACCCACAGTTTCAAACTTTAAAGGATCAAGACGAAAATGTGAGATAAATTCTACCCTAATTCCTGTGTGCGCACACGCGTGCACACGCACACACACGCACACAACACACACACACGCACACTCATCACTGCTTTTTTTTTTTGTTTGCGGAACAACCTGTTCCTTATTTGTTGTTCAAGTTTTCTTGCACACTTGCCAGACTGTAGCCAAGCTTTAGAGAGCCAGGGCTTTCTGCACGATCTTGTAGAGTTTTCAGTAGATCTAGGCTTGTAACTCCAGCTTGTGGCAGTAGCCTAGATAGGCCTAGCAGACCATTGAAATCGGAGCAACGTCACTAGCTTACTGAAAAGTAACGACAGTGTTAAAGCAGCATGAATCGTCGTTTTAACGCACATCTTACCCCCTACTGGAGATTTTAAAGGGTAAATCTCATGCATGGTTTGAGATTCTAGGGGGTGATTTGAGAGGTCTAGTGTATAAATCTCTATGTTTTCAGAAGCCCTGGTTATATACCATGATCCACCTGGCGTACGTCGAACACAACCATCATTTTGCTGGCCACCAAGATTTCTTTAAGCAAAACAAAAAAATGCTGAAATTTTCTGTAAAAGGTGTTAAACTTTTATAATGCAACTTCCACAAATAATTGCCTTTGTAAAAAAAAAACCCCCAGTCTGCTAGTGTTTATTAGTATAGTATAGTATAGTGTGGGACTGGCTCAAGCCTAAGCCTCGCGGCTTATAAACGTCCCTTCATTGATCACTGTTTTGTTTGCTTAAGATTATGATTGTAATTCAATCATCGTATTAAAAAAATAGTTGGCTAAAATTTTCATCCTTGTCAAGGAGATTTTTGAAGGTGTTTAGTGTTGGTGCTCTTTTTAGGTTAGGTGTCGGTAAATTCCAGAGGTTAGCAACTCGATTACTAAAACAATGTTTACGTTTGTTAGTATTACAACGCTGTATATGTAATTTTCCCTCTTGATTTCTAGTGCTGTTATAAATGGACAGTGTAAAAAGAGAATCAATGCTAATGTCATCTAAGCTGTTAAAACATTTGTACATCTGTATAAGGTCTCCCCTAACACATCTTCCTTTTATATAGTTTTAATGAATGAAGGCTTAAGAATTTTAATCTATCTTGATAATTTAAATCTTTTGTCTGAAGTCAATTGAAAATGCGTGGAAAGAAACTGATGGCCCCCCGGGGAAGTTACAGAAACCTGTGATAAACATTTAAAATTAGTTAAGGCATTTGTTTCCTTTTCAGAAAGAAAATCTTTGTTGTCTTATTTAATTTTGATTTGTGTGTTTGCATATGTGCCCTGTCTTTCATGTAGATTTTTGTATTTATAGTGTGTGTGTGTGTGTGTGTGTGTGTGTGTGTGTGTGTGTGTGTGTGTGTGTGTGTGTGTGTGTGTGTGTGTGTGTGTGTGTGTGTGTGTACTTATGCATACACACATATTTGTGCAGAGCTCTGGTTGGGGCAGGACTGAGCCAGGCCAGATCAGAAACCCTGCAGTTGAAGCTGCCTTTCTTTGAGCGATTCAGAAACTCAGAGGACAGGTCGGTTACCTTACTGCAGCAATAACAGCAAGTTATCAAACTTGGAAATTGAATGCATTAATCTAAATTGACAAAAAGACCAAGTTGGAATGTGTGGAAATGATGACTGTTGAATAAAAAGTTATTAAGAAAAAAGTAATATATGAAGCAAACATTGAACAATCGGGTCAATTGTTAAATGAAGACAATGCTTTTTCTTCTCCATCCCCGTTTTGTGCCAGAGGTAGCCCCTCCCCCCCCCCCCCCCACGTTGGTGTTTATATCCATGATTGATTCTGCTGATGTAATGTATTTTTTTGGATCATTAGGCGCTGCTGTGTATAAGGCGAATAGGGCAATTTTCAAGAAAAATCTGAAAAAATTAAAGTAAAAGGCGCCCTCGTTTATAAGGCGATACACACCTTGTCGAAGTTTGAAGCCCGTATACGTCCTGTGAACGCTTACCGACCACCATTACTGCTGTCATAAACGAGAGTTGGCTCCCTTCTCAAATAATCGAACTTCCGTTTTTGCGACTTCTGGTTGTTGTGTTTGGAGTTTTCTTCGCGAAAACTGGTAGAATTATGGCATTTTAAGCTCTACAACGATGCTTTTTACATCCAATGAAGGGTTATGGCATCTGTTGGACGGTATCTCAGATGATAATAGGGATTTTGAAGCATTTTAATGTGAGTATTCATTGTATCGGCGACTCGTTACCACTTTCGATGTTGTGACTCACAGTTCACTAATAGGGCGCCCTCGTTTATTAGGCGCATAGGTCGAAATTGGAGAAAAAAATATATAATAATAATAATAATAATTGTTCATTTATATAGCGCTTTACCTCAGATGAGCCCAAAGCGCTTTACAATCAATGATTCATCAACAGACAACAAAAACAGCATTCAAGAGTGACACCAACCAGCAACAGCGCATATACAAAGCAACTCTCTCTCTCTCTCTCTAATAGGGCACACGCACCCTAAACACACACATTTATCGAAGCCAACTCGTTCATACCCCATTCGGCAAGCCACAGCAACCGAGCCGCATGGACTGACCACATACACCAACACACATTCACAAACACCCTCACACAAAAACGTACGCACGCAGACAGACACACAGACACGCACACAAACACAGACACACACACACACATGCGTGCACACACAACCCACAAAACCAAAACACACACAAGCACACATGTATGCACACATTCATGCTCCAAAAATTACGGTAATACACACAGATCAAGATGAAGAAGATTGTTTCACTAGATAGCACCTTTTTCTCTGTATCCCAGTGTGTGTGTTGCACAAGACTTAACTGTGTGAGGGCCGAGGTGACAGCAGAAAGACACAGTTGAACCATGGGAAGATGATACGTATGAACACTTTTATCCGACATGAAAAAGCAGGTGCAAAGTCCACAGTGAACATTAATATCATACTTTTTTTCTTGTTCATCCGTGTCTTTGTGCACTGATATTTCATTGGTTTGAATAAAGCCATTTCCATCTTCAGTAGTGTCTTACACTGATTTCAGTATTTTAATTTTACCAGAAACTGAACCTCAGTTTTTTTTAATATTCATCAACAACAACAAAAACATTGACCACAAGCGATTTGGGGCATTTTGAACTTGGTTGTTCTGTCTTGGAAGTTTACAAAGGCAATGTAATAATTTTACAAGGCTTATCAAACTCAAACTGTCTGTCTCTCATTTTAACTGTCTGTCTGTCTCGTTATCTCTCTTAACTTGCCCCCCCTGAACCATCCGACGGGGCTCTGCCCCTGTACCCTGCCGGGGGCCATGCGTCCCTGAACCCCTGCCTTTCAGTTTTTTCCATTTTGGGGAGTTGCACCCATGTTAAGTCCGAAAAATACGGTGCTTCTTGTTGGCTTTGCACCAGACGTAACTTTGTGTCTGCGGGTGCGGCTGCGGGCGTGGCGTCAGCGTTCGGGGCCCCTGTGGGCGGCCTGCTGTTCTCCATGGAGGAGGTGTCCTCCTTCTGGACCACCACCCTGTCCTGGCAGATCTTCTTCTGCTGCATGCTGGCCACCTTCACCACAGACCTCTTCAACTCCGCCTTCCAGGGATTCTCCTACACCGGAAACTTTGGGCAGTTCAAGACGGAGAGATACATCATGTTCAACGTGCAACTCCGCCTTCCAGGGATTCTCCTACACCGGAAACTTTGGGCAGTTCAAGATGGAGAGATACATAATGTTCAACGTGAGTAGTGGTGGTAGTAGTAGTAGTAGTAGTAGTAGTAGTAGTAGTAGTAGTAGTAGTAGTAGTAGTAGTGGTAGTAGTAGTAGTAGTAGTAGTAGTAGTAGTAGTAGTAGTGTAGTAGTAGTAGTAGTGGTGGTAGTAGTAGTGGTGGTAGTAGTAGTAGTAGTTGTTCAACTCCGCCTTCCAGGGATTCTCCTACACCGGCAACTTTGGACAGTTCAAGATACATCATGTTCAACGTGAGTAGATGAGAAGACACAAAGAAACCTAACTGGTCTTCGTGAATATGGGAGAGAAAATGAACAACAACAAAAAAACTTTTACGGGCTATAACTATAATAATAATAATAATAATAAACAGATATTTATATAGCGCTTTTTATCGAGCACAAAGCGCTTTTCAATCGGCATTGAAACACTCACAGACAGACACATACGCACACACACACACACACACACCTGCTCAGAAGAGCAGCCGTGGGTGCACGCACACTCGCATTCGTGCACATGCACACAAATTACATACACATACATGCACACAAATTACATACATACAGACATACGTCGCACAATCACACACACACACACACACACACACACACGCGCATACATGCACATACGCACACACACAAACACACGCACACTTCCACACCAAAAGCAAATACACATGTGCAGGCTTTAACATCACACACACATACAATGGTACCCCTCTAATAAGACTTTGAAAGTGCAGTGAAAAAAAAGTCTTATCTGAGGGGTGGTCTTATTAGAGGACCAAGCATCTTTTCCAAGTCGCCATATCGATCACTGACTTGAAGAAGAACAGAGAGTAGCGGGCCCTTCTACAAGTCGCATGAGTACACGGGGCGTAACTCTCCAAGCAAAAGTTAGGGGGCGCGCTTCCAATGGAAATTGGAATGGAAAAGTTGAAAAGCAGCTCCTTTCCGCTATCAGACTGATAAATCGGCGTTAGTGTGTGCACTACAACTCTCGCTGAATGGAAACAACTCACAAAATCCGATAAATGAAAGCAGCTGGCGCATTAGCGTTTGCCGTGATTTTGTATCTGCGGTGTATGCGGCGCCATTTTGTCAGCTGAGTTGTATGCGCGGTAAAAGTTCTGTGTGTGCAAACTGTGACTAAAAATGAACTGCCAGAGCGTTACTTTGTCATGTTTTGTGTTGTGTTGTGTCGTTGTGCATAATCCAGTATTTAGTAGGTCCGTTATGGCAAAGATTAGGTCTGTACTGTTATGTGTAGTTTGTGTGTGAGTGCAACATGGGCCATCGAAGTTGCCATCGGACCCGTTGCCATGACTTTCGATCACGAGTTCGTCTGCTTTTCATCGAGAGATCGATTTGCACGAACTTGACTGCAAAAAGATAAGATTGTGGTCGCATCTCAACCCCTGAAATCGGTTCGTAAGTCGGAACTCAGGAAAAGTCGTATTTGCGGCATAGGATATATAGTGGAATGTGTTCGGGAAAAAAAAAATCAGTCGTATGTGAGGAGAAGTCGCATTTGCGAGCGTCTTATTAGAGGGGTACCACTGTACACAAACACACACACACACATTAAGGCTCACCCCTCAAATTTATTTTTTGTATAATCTGATTTTGTTATTATAGTTTCTTCCTATATAATAAATAGTCATATAATAAATATAACCCTCTTGTGCCTGACGCTCTGTGCTCTCAATCACCTCTGAAATCCTAAACCAAGGGACGTCACTCCATACAAAAGGCGGGGTAGCGTCAGAAAAATAATAAAATAAAATATACCCTACCAGATTTTTTTGTTTTTTTTTGTTTTGAATGTGTTGCCGAGATGTCTGTCTGATTTACAAAATGAATTTCAAGATGTTATGGGGATGCATGGCTCCACAAAAAAAATCAAAATGCCAAAGTGTATTCGCAAACTGCATTCACTAGTCATTCACTGCCTACTTTTGCAGACTGTTGAAGCCTAAGACGACTGAAATGGAAATGTAGATCAAAATCATTCACTTACCCTTTCACTTCACGATCTTATAATTCCTATCTTTCACAAAAAAAGGAATTTTCATCGCTGTCATCACTCAGTGGATGCAATAACGATTCATCATCCATGATGTAAAAGTCGGGAAAATGCCGATGTCAGTAACACGACTTCAAAAATTCGCATCGATCGAGCAAACACAAGCTCGCTGCCGAAATAGGTCAGAATACACTCCTTACTCATCACTTCGCGATCTCATAAGTCCCATCTTTCACAAAAATAGGACTATTCATCGCTTTCCTCAGTCAATGGACGCCATAACTTCGTCATCCATATTGGAAAAATCGCGAAAATGACGAAGTCGGTCACTAATTTTCAAAAATTCATATATTTCGAACCAATCGGCCTAGAAGCCATTGCAAGCAACAGGACGGAAGTGTAATCTATAGCGAAAGCGAGGCTGAAGCGCTCACGTGACTGCCATGTGATAGAAACAAAATGGAAGCGCCCAAACCGGCCACGTGGAATCCGTACGTTCCCGAACGTTCTAGACGTTTCCGATCCAATTTTTTTTTTAAACGTTCACGACCGTTCACCGCACAAGAGAGATAAGATGCAGAACTCTCATTCTGTGGGGAAAAAGTATTGCCTTGCAATTAGCAAAATACGGCAATACAGAAATATAAGGTTTTAAAGTGCCCTTTCACAGAGATGATTTTCTGTATGATTAAGGTATCAATGTAATAAAACACAAATCATGAAACAAACATAAATAATGGTGATAAGGATAGCAAATTATTTGCTTTTTTTTTTTTATCAGATCAACCGAGAGGTGGATGTGAACATTCTGATGGGTCCAACTTTTCCTGCTATACAAGGATTTCCTGTTTTTGAATTTTACCAGAAAAGGAAGTTCCTTTTTTTAAAATTTGTCAAACAAGATCTTTGTGTGTCTACTGTATTTTTCAAACTTTTTAAAATAAGCATTTGTATAAATTGTGGAAAAAGCAAACTAAAATACCTTCATAATCATTTTTTGCTTCAGCTGCAGGGGGACATTGCCCCTGGACCTTGGTCTTTCAGGGTTTTTTCATTTTGTGTAGATGCACCCATGTCTTTTGATGTTTATTCCCGCCATGATCACTGGCGGAACATTTCTTGATAAAATTTAAAAGTAAAGGCTTTATAGTTAATAAATGTAGAAGGAAACTTTCTGAAATTATAAAAACTGAAACAGACTGCAACGTCACTGGAACATACATCAAACAAACAACTACACGACAAGTGTAAAGTGACGTTATTTTATTTATGAAATTATGCTTGGAATAATGAAAGTCGTGTTAAGGCTAGCAAATAATTTGTCGGTTTCCCCCCCCCAGATCAATCGAGGGGTGGATGTGAACATTGTGATGTTCATCCCCACCATGGTGGTGGGCGTGCTTCATCAACCTGAAGATCTCATTATTTTCCAGATCAATCGAGGGGTGGATGTGAACATTGTGATGTTCATCCCCACCATTGTGGTGGGCGTGCTTCATCAACCTGAAGATCTCATTATTTTCCAGATCAATCGAGGGGTGGATGTGAACATTGTGATGTTCATCCCCACCATGGTGGTGGGCGTGCTTCATCAACCTGAAGATCTCATTATTTTCCAGATCAATCGAGGGGTGGATGTGAACATAGTGATGTTCATTCCCACCATGGTGGTGGGCGTGCTGGGTGGGGGGGGGCTGGGCGCCCTCTTCACCATCATCAACCTGAAGATCTCATTATTTTCCAGATCAATCGAGGGGTGGATGTGAACATAGTGATGTTCATTCCCACCATGGTGGTGGGCGTGCTGGGTGGGGGGGGGCTGGGCGCCCTCTTCACCATCATCAACCTGAAGATCTCATTATTTTCCAGATCAATCGAGGGGTGGATGTGAACATTGTGATGTTCATCCCCACCATGGTGGTGGGCGTGCTGGGTGGGGGGCTGGGCGCCCTCTTCACCATCATCAACCTGAAGATAGCACGCCTCCGGCGCCGATTCCTGGCCAGAATAGAAGCCAAGTGGAAGCAGAACATCTTCCGCATGGTGGAGCCTGCAGTCCTGATGGTGGGTGCTTTGTGCGTTTTATTGTTTGTTTTCTGTTATTTTTGCTGTCCCATCTTCTGGGCCGTACAGTGGCGTTGCCCCCACGCCGCTCATTCCGAATCCCAACTTGCAGCCACACCCCGGTTTGTCAGGTCGCGGAATCCAAAATCATCAGTCCGAGGGGAGCGAATCTATGTTAGGTCGTCAGGAGGTAACCACCAGAGAAAACACTGCACTGCTGCTCAGTCACTTTGTTGGAGTTCAATGGAGCCTCTGTCCATGGACAGCATTTTATTGTTCTTATTCCATAACTTTTTTTGGTTTGACTGTCTAGTTTCTTACCTGTTCAGTAATAAAATGTTAGTTAAATCATTTCCCTTTGGTAAGATTTATCAGAATCTGATATATCGGTTTTTTGGTGTTAATTTCTCAGGTGATAGTGTCCTCTCTCAGCCTGTACCTGCCTGCGGCTTTCCCTTGCTCACCCTACACCTGTCTGGAAGGGGATTCCACGAAGATCAGGTGAGGGCACTACACCTTTACATGGGTGAATGTAGTTGAGGCATGCTCCTGAAATCAGGTGAGGGCACTGCACCTTTACATGGGTGAATGTAGTTGAGGCATGCTCCTGAAATCAGGTGAGGGCACTGCACCTTTACATGGGTGAATGTAGTTGAGGCATGCTCCTGAAATCAGGTGAGGGCACTGCACCTTTGCCCTGGGTGAATGTAGTTGAGGCATGCTCCTGAAATCAGGTGAGGGCACTGCACCTTTACATGGGTGAATGTAGTTGAGGCATGCTCCTGAAATCAGGTGAGGGCACTGCACCTTTGCCCTGGGTGAATGTAGTTGAGGCATGCTCCTGAAATCAGGTGAGGGCACTGCACCTTTGCCCTGGGTGAACGTAGTTGAGGCATGCTCCTGAAATCAGGTGAGGGCACTGCACCTTTACATGGGTGAATGTAGTTGAGGCATGCTCCTGAAATCAGGTGAGGGCACTGCACCTTTACCCTGGGTGAATGTAGTTGAGGCATGCTCCTGAAATCAGGTGAGGGCACTGCACCTTTACCCTGGGTGAACGTAGTTGAGGCATGCTCCTGAAATCAGGTGAGGGCACTACACCTTTACCCTGGGTGAACGTAGTTGAGGCATGCTCCTGAAATCAGGTGAGGGCACTACACCTTTGCCCTGGGTGAACGTAGTTGAGGCATGCTCCTGAAATCAGGTGAGGGCACTGCACCTTTGCCCTGGGTGAACGTAGTTGAGGCATGCTCCTGAAATCAGGTGAGGGCACTACACCTTTACATGGGTGAATGTAGTTGAGGCATGCTCCTGAAATCAGGTGAGGGCACTACACCTTTACCCTGGGTGAACGTAGTTGAGGCATGCTCCTGAAATCAGGTGAGGGCACTGCACCTTTGCCCTGGGTGAATGTAGTTGAGGCATGCTCCTGAAATCAGGTGAGGGCACTGCACCTTTACATGGGTGAACGTAGTTGAGGCATGCTCCTGAAATCAGGTGAGGGCACTGCACCTTTACATGGGTGAACGTAGTTGAGGCATGCTCCTGAAATCAGGTGAGGGCACTGCACCTTTGCCCTGGGTGAACGTAGTTGAGGCATGCTCCTGAAATCAGGTGAGGGTACTACACCTTTACATGGGTGAATGTAGTTGAGGCATGCTCCTGAAATCAGGTGAGGGCACTGCACCTTTGCCCTGGGTGAACGTAGTTGAGGCATGCTCCTGAAATCAGGATTCAAAAAGGCCTTTGCCTTATAGCCAAAATAATATGGTAGTTTAATGAAGAATTGTCTCCAATCTTGCTAGCCTAGTCAAAGCCAATGTCTTCCGGTTGGTTACAAACTTGCGCTGTGTCAGTTCCTTCTTTTGTTTTACAGCAAGAATTGTCTGAACGATTCGACCAACATCTACGGTATCAACTACGATCTGACCCGAGGCTACACCTGTACTGAGGGCAGTGTGTGGCAGATGAACACAACATGGTTTACTAACAGCTCCTACAATGAACGTGAGTCATCTGTTTGTCTGTCTGTCTGTCTGTGTATTTGTCCGTCTGTCTATGTTTAAGTCTATACCTGTACTGAGGGCATTGTGTGGCAGGTTTATGCCTGGCTTACCAACAGCTCTTCTACAACGAACCTGAGTTTTTTTGTCTGTCTGTGTCTGTCTGTCCTGTCCCTGGGTGAACGTAGTTGAGGCATGTCCTGAAATCTGTAACTACACCTATATTGATAGAAGTTTGTGGCAGCTGAACACTACCTAGATTACCAACAACGCCTACAATGCGCATGGGGCATCTGTCTGTGCGTCTGTCTGTTTGTGTGTGTGTCAGGCTATCGGTCCATGTTTAAATCGACATTTGTGTGACACTCAAGTGTGCGGCAGCAGAACACTCCATGGTTTACCAGCAGCTGAGGCATGAATGCAAGTCAGGTGTGTGGCACTGCACCTTTGTGCTGGGTGAGTGTAGTTGAGGCATGTATCAGACATCAGGATTCATGTAGGCAAGTTGCATTTTCACCTAAAAATTCACCGGAAAAGAATTGTCTGCAGCTTGCAAAGTTTTGTGTGAGTGTCTTTGGTGATGCCATTGGCTACGCTACTCTTTTTTGTTTTGGCCCTTCTTACATCCCTGAGTACATTACCATGCAATACAGCATCATGTCACTGTTTCAGTGGCCACCCTGCTGTTTGGCACCACAGAGAACGCTGTGAAACAGCTGTTCACCAGGGACACCCACCTGATGTTTGGCTACCCCTCTCTGGTGGTGGGCCTCCTCTTCTACTTCCTATACGTACTGAGGGCATGTGTGCACCTCTGTGGCCTGCGGCCATTCTGGTGCCCATGAACTGTGAGTGTAGACTGTAGTGCAGTAATGTTGTGCGTTGTGTAGACTGTAGTGCAGTAATGTTGTAGTTTGTGTAGCTGACTGTAGTGCAGTAATGTTGTATTGTGTATGGGGCACTGTAGTGCAGTAATGTTGTATTGTGTAGGCTGTAGTGCAGTAATGTTGTATTGTGTACACTGTAGTGCAGTAATGTTGTATTGTGTACCACTGTAGTGCAGTAATGTTGTATTGTGTACACTGTAGTGCAGTAATGTTGTATTGTGTAGACTGTAGTGCAGTAATGTTGTATTGTGTAGACTGTAGTGCAGTAATGTTGTATTGTGTAGCTGTAGTGCAGTAATGTTGTATTGTGTACACTGTGTGCAGTAATGTTGTATTGTGTACGCTACTGCAGTAATGTTGTATTGTGTACACTGTAGTGCAGTAATGTTGTATTGTGTATGTCACTGTAGTGCAGTAATGTTGTATTGTGTACCACTGTAGTGCAGTAATGTTGTTCATTGTGTACCCACTGATGTGCAGTAATGTTGTATTGTGTAGACTGTAGTGCAGTAATGTTGTATTGTGTACACTGTAGTGCAGTAATGTTGTATTGTGTAGACTGTAGTGCAGTAATGTTGTATTGTGTAGACTGTAGTGCAGTAATGTTGTAGTTGTGTAGACTGTAGTGCAGTAATGTTGTATTGTGTAGACTGTAGTGCAGTAATGTTGTATTGTGTAGACTGTAGTGCAGTAATGTTGTATTGTGTAGACTGTAGTGCAGTAATGTTGTAGGATTGTGTAGACTGTAGTGCAGTAATGTTGTATTGTGTAGACTGTAGTGCAGTAATGTTGTATTGTGTAGACTGTAGTGCAGTAATGTTGTATTGTGTAGACTGTAGTGCAGTAATGTTGTGTATTGTGTAGACTGTAGTGCAGTAATGTTGTAGGATTGTGTAGACTGTAGTGCAGTAATGTTGTAGGATTGTGTAGACTGTAGTGCAGTAATGTTGTAGGATTGTGTAGACTGTAGTGCAGTAATGTTGTATTGTGTAGACTGTAGTGCAGTAATGTTGTAGGATTGTGTAGACTGTAGTGCAGTAATGTTGTAGGATTGTGTAGACTGCAGTGCAGTAATGTTGTAGGATTGTGTAGACTGTAGTGCAGTAATGTTGTATTGTGTAGACTGTAGTGCAGTAATGTTGTAGGATTGTGTAGACTGTAGTGCAGTAATGTTGTAGGATTGTGTAGACTGCAGTGCAGTAATGTTGTAGGATTGTGTAGACTGTAGTGCAGTAATGTTGTAGTGTTGTGTAGACTGTTGTAGTGCAGTAATGTTGTAGTATTGTGTAGACTGTAGTGCAGTAATGTTGTATTGTGTAGACTGTAGTGCAGTAATGTTGTAGTAATGATTGTGTAGACTGTAGTGCAGTAATGTTGTAGGATTGTGTAGACTGTAGTGCAGTAATGTTGTAGGATTGTGTAGACTGTAGTGCAGTAATGTTGTAGGATTGTGTAGACTGTAGTGCAGTGTAATGTTGTAGGATTGTGTAGACTGTAGTGCAGTGTAATGTTGTAGGATTGTGTAGACTGTAGTGCAGTAATGTTGTAATGTTGTAATGTTGTATTGTGTAGACTGTAGTGCAGTAATGTTGTAGGATTGTGTAGACTGTAGTGCAGTGTAATGTTGTAGGATTGTGTAGACTGTAGTGCAGTGTAATGTTGTAGAATTGTGTAGACTGTAGTGCAGTGTAATGTTGTAGGATTGTGTAGACTGTAGTGCAGTGTAATGTTGTAGGATTGTGTAGACTGTAGTGCAGTGTAATGTTGTAGGATTGTGTAGACTGTAGTGCAGTGTAATGTTGTAGGATTGTGTAGACTGTAGTGCAGTGTAATGTTGTAGGATTGTGTAGACTGTAGTGCAGTGTAATGTTGTAGGATTGTGTAGACTGTAGTGCAGTGTAATGTTGTAGGATTGTGTAGACTGTATACATTTCTACTTCCTCTTTGTCTGCTGGGCCTGTGGCACCTCTGTGGCCAGCGGCATTCTTGTGCCCATGCTGTGAGATTTGTGTGGTATTGTATTTTATATTGTATGATGTCAGACATGCGTTTCCAACCGGTTGGAAAAGCTAGCCCATACGCAGTGTTTATTCTTTCTTTGAAATCGAGGGGTCAGAGTTAGAGCATACAATGTGCCTCTATGTTGTTAGGTAGTTGCTCGTATGATTTAGGGGGTCACAGTTGATGCCAAAATGCTTTGGCATGACATGATGCTCCAAGCTGTAGTAAGTACTTTGGTGACACACTTGAGTTCACCAGTGCATCAGCCAGGAGTTTTAGCTCTCTCTACACGAGAGTACGCGACAGCGTACATGCCTCACACAACCTTTCAACAAGAGGCAAGTTTGCATTCATTGCATTACAAATTATTTTTAAAAGAATGCTTAATGGTACAGTTCTGAAAATTTGTGGCATTATTTATAATAATGAAAGCTAATGTCTGCTAAAGTTCCAAAGTAAAATTTGTGTTACTGGACGATTAATGACGTTTTGCAAAAAAGCATGACAGAGAAGACAAAGAGAGGGGTAGTGACTCGTTTTCATTCATTGCCGTCCTTAAAATAGACTAGAAGTCATTTCATTGGTTGAAATATATTAAGGGACTGTAGAGGAATTCTTTTATACCAGTTTGGTTTGCATGGGTTCGCCGAGTTGTGCAGTGTGAATGTTTAAACATGATGTACTTATCGCGTACTCTCGTGTTGAGCGGTTGTGAAAGGAAGCAATGGGCCAGTGTTGAATGAGTTAAGCGTCGGAGACACACATCAGTGTGTAAGATTCAATAGTGATATGCAGCCAAACTAGGAGAGCATTTCTGTACTTACTAACAAATCCGGACCCTCATTCAGCCTTGCTTGCTCCTCCTCCCTGCTTGCTACTATCCACATTGAAGCGTCGGAGGCTTCTCTGGTTCGATCATGTCGCCCGTCATGATTCCCTGTCCTCCAAGACACTGTGGAGGGGGGCTGCCGTCGTGGTCGACAGAAGAAGAGTCGGGCTGACAACATCAGAGTGGTCAAACATGGACGTGAACGACCTGACCCCTCTTGCACAGCACAGAGAAATGGAGGACCGTTGGCTGCTACTGCCCATCAGTCCCCCCAATGACCACGGAGGTCAAGGGACTGGAAGAAGAAGAAGCTCCTCTGAGAGTCTTTGGTCACCTAAATTGTGCTCAGACTTCTGTTTGAATTGATCCGTTTTTAAACATTGTTTAATGTTCTTGTTATTAGTGGTATTTTTGACAAAGTTGAGTGTTGATTGTTACTGATTGATATAACAATTACATCTATAACTGTTGAAAGAGTAAAAAGAAGATTAAAAGAAAGGCATTGAAAGGTGTGTTTGGATATACCATATTAGTTGTTATTGTTGTTGATAAAACAGAAGTAAACTGTGTATGTGCAGGTTGATTGGCAGTCTGTACGGGCGGATCGTTGGTCTGGGCCTGGTGTCGCTGTTCGGCATCCACATTGGGGAGGACTCCTACTGGAAGTGGATGGACCCCGGGGCCTTCGCTCTGATTGGTGCAGCGTCTTTTATGGGCGGAGTCACGCGGCTCACTTTGACTGTCACTGTTATAATGGTGAGTGTAGTAGTAGTATGTGTGTGTGTGTGTGTGTGTGTGTGTTTTTCCTGATTTCAGGTTGTGGGAATGCCCCTAAATTTGGATTCTGGTTTTTGGATTGCCCCAAAATATGGCCTTTGGTTTTTCTAATGCTCCAAGGTGTATCTTCCGGTGTGGGGACAAAATCTAGGATTAGACACTTTGGGTAAAGCATCATTGCAGAACTTGCAAGTTGTGGAAGCAATGCTGCAATGTTGTTGCAAAGTCAGGCATGTTGCGACATATTTGGATGGGCAATTTCTTCACTCACTTTATCTTCCATGCACACACCTACAGATGAGAGTATCTCGTCTCATCATTACAATAGAATAATAATATGATGAAAACAGTAATATTTATACATGTGCAGATTAAATAATAATAATAAATGTATATTTATATGGTGCTTTTATCAAGCACAAAGCACTTTCCAATCAGCATTTAAACACACACACACACGTACACGCACGCTGACACACACACATATGAGTGAGCGTGTGCTTGCACACAGATATGCACGCACAGACCCACATACATTTCATCAAACGCACAGAAAGACATTCTCACTGACACGCACACACACTTACACAAGCATACACTTGTAAAAGCATTCGCGCATGTGCACACACACACACACACACACACCCTCTCTCTCTCTAACTGAACACAATATCTCCTGCGCAGACATATTACTTATACAGTGGAACCTCCCTTGTAAGTCCTTCAAAAATCATGCAAAATGAGGTCTTAAATGGGAGGGAGTTGTATAAGAGAGGTAATTTTAATACTTACAAAGAAAGGCAGACCTGCCACTTGCTCTGATTTCAGAGGAGCAGCTCAGATATGTTGAGCATTGCTCCTAGCTCCTCTTGCAACCTCCCCAGCTCCTATATTTTAAAATCTGTCTTGTATACATTTTCCACTCAATTTTACAACAATGAGCATGCATTCAAAGCACCAGCTAATGGACATCTAAGGGTCAGCATGAGACAGTGAGGGGCTACACGAAGCATAGGCCTATCTCAGGCTAAATGACCAACAAATATTGTAGATTGGTCAATATTTCTTTCTCTAAAATGGATCTCAAATTGACAATGGTCAATATTTCTTACTCTAAAATGGATCTCAAACTGACAAAAACGACTGCATGTTTGAAGAACAAAAGAGAAGGCCGCACATTTCGAAGTGGCAATGGATTTTACTGGGGGGCCAGTGCCAGCCCCTAGATTCTCGCTCCTCTTTTTTATTCTCAGAATGTGGCAGGTCTGGAAAGGCAATGTCTCAGAGAATTAGGTCTTAAAAGGGAGGGAGTCTTATTATGGGGGGTCTTATAAGGGAGGTGCCACTGTACACATACATGCACACATGCCCGCACAGCACACACACTCAGACACACTCACAGATGGAGTTGACCAACGATGTACAGGTCTTACTCCCAGTCAAGGTGTCTGTCATGGTGTTCAAGTGGGTTTGCAGTTTCTTCACACACCCCATCTTCCATGCTCACCTGTATATTGATATCAACTATCAATAATGATACTAACAATGATGTGTGCAGATGGAGTTGACCAATGACGTACAGGTGTTGCTCCCTGTCATGGTGTCAGTGATGGTGTCGAAATGGGTGGGCGATTTCTTCACACACCCCATCTTGCAAGCTCACCTGTATATTGATATCAACTATCAATAATGATACTAACAATGATGTGTGCAGATGGAGTTGACCAATGACGTACAGGTGTTGCTCCCTGTCATGGTGTCAGTGATGGTGTCGAAATGGGTGGGCGATTTCTTCACACACCCCATCTTCCATGCTCACCTGGAGATGAAGTGCATCCCCTTTCTGGAGTCCGACCCCCGCGTCACCATCATGGGCAAAAGGTCGGCCATTCTCATTGGTCAGGGGCTCGGGTTGGTCGGGAATCCTCATTGGTCAGAAATCTTACTCATCAAATACTCTCATTGGTCACGAGTTCTGATTGGTTAGGAATTGTCATTGTTCAGTGACCTTACCGATCCAGAGATGCCTACCGTCATGTAGTGTCCTTACTGGTCCCGCAAAATTAGAAAATCGGTCGCCATGTTCCGAAAACACGATTTTCAGCCACCTGTTCTGTTCATCGGTTCTCTAAAATCACTATTTGTGAGAAAAGACATCAAATTAAATATTCATTCCGATCATCGAAAGTTACCCGATAAATTTTAATCTGCCGAATTGTGGATGAAGCCATTTTAAGCCAACGTCTTCTTGGCAGTGTGTGGCCACAATCAACTTGCCCATTGTTATGCATCACTTCCTTGCTTGAAGGCAGTGCGCTACAGGCCCCACAGTGTGAAGCCAGAGGCCATTTTCACTGTTTAAAGAGGGGAACAAAAAGAAAGAAAGAAAAGACTGTAAAGGGGAAGTATTGTTTTTTGATTTTGTTGATTTTGTGCTCCTTTTGTTGCCTGCTTTTGCTCCTTTTGTTGCCTGCTTTTGCTCCTTTTGTGGCCTGCTTTTTGCTCCTTTTGTGGCCTGCCTTTTGCTCATTTTGTTGCCTGCTTTTTGCTCCTTTTGTGGCCTGCTTTTTGCTCCTTTTGTTGCCTGCCTTTTGCTCCTTTTGTTGCCTGCTTTTTGCTCCTTTTGTTGCCTGCTTTTTGCTCCTTTTGTTGCCTGCTTTTTGCTCCTTTTGTTGCCTGCTTTTCTCTCTTTTTGTTGCCTGCTTTTTTTCTCTTTTTGTTGCCTGCTTTTTGCTCCTTTTGTTGCCTGCTTTTGCTCCTTTTGTTGCCTGCTTTTTGCTCCTTTTGTGGCCTGCTTTTTGCTCCTTTTGTGGCCTGCCTTTTGCTCATTTTGTTGCCTGCTTTTTGCTCCTTTTGTTGCCTGCTTTTTGCTCCTTTTGTTGCCTGCCTTTTGCTCATTTTGTTGCCTGCTTTTTGCTCCTTTTGTTGCCTGCTTTTTGCTCATTTTGTTGCCTGCTTTTTGCTCCTTTTGTTGCCTGCTTTTTTCTCTTTTTGTTGCCTGCTTTTTTCTCTTTTTGTTGCCTGCTTTTTGCTCCTTTTGTTGCCTACTTTTTGCTCCTTTTGTTGCCTGCTTTTTGCTCCTTTTGTTGCCTGCCTTTTGCTCCTTTTGTTGCCTGCCTTTTGCTCCTTTTGTTGCCTGCCTTTTGCTCCTTTTGTTGCCTGCCTTTTGCTCCTTTTGTTGCCTGCTTTTTGCTCCTTTTGTTGCCTGCCTTTTGCTCCTTTTGTTGCCTGCCTTTTGCTCATTTTGTTGCCTGCCTTTTGCTCCTTTTGTTGCCTGCCTTTTGCTCCTTTTGTTGCCTGCCTTTTGCTCCTTTTGTTGCCTGCTTTTTGCTCCTTTTGTTGCCTGCTTTTTGCTCCTTTTGTTGCCTGCTTTTTGCTCCTTTTGCTATATTTGCTGTTTGCTGTTTTCTTGTTTGTCTGTGTCGATAAAGGTGCATTCGCCGAAATATCCAGTAGTTTTGTTTTGTCTTGTGAATAAAATAATGTCACTTTACACTTGTCGTGTTGTTTGTTTGTTGTATGATTCAGATTCAGATATTTATTGTCTTTGAAAACCGTAACAGGTTTTATATGACACTAAAATAAAATAATAATAATAAACAAACAACAAAACACTAAATGTAGGAAACAAAGCATTTGTAAAATGAACTTTTTCATCAAACATTCTGTTCTTGTTTGTACTTTTTCCCCGTTCTACTTTAGTAACTGCTGACACTCATATACATATTTCGCCACCTCGCTGAGATAACATTGTCATCAGTTTATGTTTAACGAGGATTTTTTTTCTGCCCAGAAGAAGAAAATAAGTCCAGTCATAAGTTTCTTTATTGTCCATTGGCATTGTACAACGCACATGGAAACTTGTCTTCCACCGTGTCGAGTCTTCCACCGTGTCAAATAAAAATATTAAATAAAAGTATGAAACATAAATTTACATTAACAAATATGTAACTCTCACACCACATCCAATCATTCATCCGCTCTCCGCCATCTTGCTCACTCATCATGCAACCCAATCATTCATCCGCTCTCCGCTATCTTGCTCACTCATCATGCAACCCACCACCACTTCCGCCTTCATCTTTCATAACTGTCAAATAACTGTCAAATGATCCTAAACACACCAAAGGGCCGTTCATCATGCTAGGGAAGAGTGCAATAGATCCACTTTCTCACAGTTTGTCAACTTTGCTCTTGTGAATTGGCATAACAGGAGAACCCACAATGCAATGGCAACAATTAAGCAAGTAAGCCACATGTTCTGGTCATGTTTCGGAACATGGTGGTACATTCCGGGTTTGGGGGATTTTGATCCTGAAAATAGAAAATTGGGGTAGACATCTCTGCCAATCAGGTATTTTCATTTGTCAGAGATTCTCAAGATTCAAGATTCTTTAATCAGCCAATGCATCGTAATACAAAGGAAATCATTTTGGTTTTGCACAAGACACAATCCAACAGCAACGAAAGCATGCACATGGAGGGACAACCAATATAAGAGGGGGGAAAAAATCAAAAAAAATCAGTCTCTCTCTCTCAGGTTCTTTCTTTCTCTCAGACGCACACCTACACATACACCAACACACACGCATACACGTGCATATACATTTATACCAACTTATGTCCCACCTCCTCACACACGCACTCACACACACTCACACACAAGACCGTGAGCATGCAGGCACACCGACTAACACAAGTCTGAGCAAAATAGGATAAAAAAAATACCCCTAGGGAGGTGAGCTTACTGAGTATTAATGGCTCTGACAGCAGAGGGGTAAAAGGTTAGGTATTCTTATTGGTTGTGAATTTCTGTTGGCTGAGAATTCTCATTGGAGAGGAATTATGATTGGTTAGGAATCCCGTCAATCAAGGGTTTTCATTGGACAGGAATTCTCACTGGTTAGTGATTCTTATTCCAGCTGCTATCTTTCCAATCTAAAGTATTGGTTCTCCGTGTGTAGCATAGCAGTGTGCCTTGTTTGTGTTGCTGCTTCAGTGTGATGTTGCATTGGTTCTCCATGTGTAGCATAGCAGTGTGCCTTGTTTGTGTTGCTGCTTCAGTGTGACGTTGCATTGGTTCTCCATGTGTAGCACTATAACAGTGTGCCTTGTTTGTGTTGCTGCTTCAGTGTGATGTTGCACTGGTTCTCCATGTGTAGCATAGCAGTGTGCCTTGTTTGTGTTGCTGCTTCAGTGTGATGTTGCACTGGTTCTCCATGTGTAGCATAGCAGTGTGCCTTGTTTGTGTTGCTGCTTCAGTGTGACGTTGCATTGGTTCTCCATGTGTAGCATAGCAGTGTGCCTTGTTTGTGTTGCTGCTTCAGTGTGATGTTGCACTGGTTCTCCATGTGTAGCATAGCAGTGTGCCTTGTTTGTGTTGCTGCTTCAGTGTGACGTTGCATTGGTTCTCCATGTGTAGCATAGCAGTGTGCCTTGTTTGTGTTGCTGCTTCAGTGTGACGTTGCACTGGTTCTCCATGTGTAGCACTATAACAGTGTGCCTTGTTTGTGTTGCTGCTTCAGTGTGACGTTGCACTGGTTCTCCATGTGTAGCACTATAACAGTGTGCCTTGTTTGTGTTGCTGCTTCAGTGTGACGTTGCACTGGTTCTCCATGTGTAGCATAGCAGTGTGCCTTGTTTGTGTTGCTGCTTCAGTGTGATGTTGCACTGGTTCTCCATGTGTAGCATAGCAGTGTGCCTTGTTTGTGTTGCTGCTTCAGTGTGACGTTGCATTGGTTCTCCATGTGTAGCATAGCAGTGTGCCTTGTTTGTGTTGCTGCTTCAGTGTGACGTTGCACTGGTTCTCCATGTGTAGCACTATAACAGTGTGCCTTGTTTGTGTTGCTGCTTCAGTGTGACGTTGCACTGGTTCTCCATGTGTAGCATAGCAGTGTGCCTTGTTTGTGTTGCTGCTTCAGTGTGATGTTGCACTGGTTCTCCATGTGTAGCATAGCAGTGTGCCTTGTTTGTGTTGCTGCTTCAGTGTGATGTTGCACTGGTTCTCCATGTGTAGCATAGCAGTGTGCCTTGTTTGTGTTGCTGCTTCAGTGTGACGTTGCATTGGTTCTCCATGTGTAGCATAGCAGTGTGCCTTGTTTGTGTTGCTGCTTCAGTGTGATGTTGCACTGGTTCTCCATGTGTAGCACTATAACAGTGTGCCTTGTTTGTGTTGCTGCTTCAGTGTGACGTTGCACTGGTTCTCCATGTGTAGCACTATAACAGTGTGCCTTGTTTGTGTTGCTGCTTCAGTGTGACGTTGCACTGGTTCTCCATGTGTAGCACTATAACAGTGTGCCTTGTTTGTGTTGCTGCTTCAGTGTGACGTTGCACTGGTTCTCCATGTGTAGCACTATAACAGTGTGCCTTGTTTGTGTTGCTGCTTCAGTGTGACGTTGCACTGGTTCTCCATGTGTAGCACTATAACAGTGTGCCTTGTTTGTGTTGCTGCTTCAGTGTGACGTTGCACTGGTTCTCCATGTGTAGCACTATAACAGTGTGCCTTGTTTGTGTTGCTGCTTCAGTGTGACGTTGCACTGGTTCTCCATGTGTAGCACTATAACAGTGTGCCTTGTTTGTGTTGCTGCTTCAGTGTGACGTTGCACTGGTTCTCCATGTGTAGCATAGCAGTGTGCCTTGTTTGTGTTGCTGCTTCAGTGTGATGTTGCACTGGTTCTCCATGTGTAGCATAGCAGTGTGCCTTGTTTGTGTTGCTGCTTCAGTGTGACGTTGCATTGGTTCTCCATGTGTAGCATAGCAGTGTGCCTTGTTTGTGTTGCTGCTTCAGTGTGACGTTGCACTGGTTCTCCATGTGTAGCACTATAACAGTGTGCCTTGTTTGTGTTGCTGCTTCAGTGTGACGTTGCACTGGTTCTCCATGTGTAGCATAGCAGTGTGCCTTGTTTGTGTTGCTGCTTCAGTGTGATGTTGCACTGGTTCTCCATGTGTAGCATAGCAGTGTGCCTTGTTTGTGTTGCTGCTTCAGTGTGACGTTGCATTGGTTCTCCATGTGTAGCATAGCAGTGTGCCTTGTTTGTGTTGCTGCTTCAGTGTGACGTTGCACTGGTTCTCCATGTGTAGCACTATAACAGTGTGCCTTGTTTGTGTTGCTGCTTCAGTGTGACGTTGCATTGGTTCACCGTGTGTAGCATAGCAGTGTGCCTTGTTTGTGTTGCTGCTTCAGTGTGACGTTGCACTGGTTCTCCATGTGTAGCATAGCAGTGTGCCTTGTTTGTGTTGCTGCTTCAGTGTGACGTTGCATTGGTTTTGCAGCATCAAGCTGGAGCTGTACACAGTGACTGACGTCATGTCGTCGCCGGTGGACACTGTCTGCCTTGTTTGTGTTGCTGCTACAGTGTGACGTTGCATTGGTTTTGCAGCATCAAGCTGGAGCTGTACACAGTGACTGACGTCATGTCGTCGCCGGTGGACACTGTCTGCCTTGTTTGTGTTGCTGCTTCAGTGTGACGTTGCATTGGTTTTGCAGCATCAAGCTGGAGCTGTACACAGTGACTGACGTCATGTCGTCGCCGGTGGACACTGTCTGCCTTGTTTGTGTTGCTGCTTCAGTGTGACGTTGCATTGGTTTTGCAGCATCAAGCTGGAGCTGTACACAGTGACTGACATCATGTCATCGCCGGTGGACACTGTCAGGGAGATAGAGAGCGTGTGTCACCTGTCGCAGTTACTGCTGTACACGACACACAGCGGGTTTCCCGTGGTCAGGAAGACGTCATCAGGACACAGAGTGTTCGTCGGCTCCATTACCAGGTACAGACATGGGTATACGTCTTTCAGTGATGCCTGAAATTTCAGCGCAATTAATTTTTAGCACAATTGTAGCACAATTTTCTACTCAAACGTGGACAGTTCGGCCTTGTACACAGTTCATGCGGAAATCCCACGCGCAATCCGTAGATAAGTAAAAGAAAGAAGGGTAAAAATGTATGGATTAGGGGGAAATATGGACACGTGCGCAAATCTTTTCCCGTCTTTCTTTTACTTATTTACGGATTGAGCACGGGTTTCTGCACGGAATCTCTGCATGTATGTGTACATTCCCTAACTGTCAAAGACCCCCAAAAGGCTGTTCATCATAAGAAGGCAGAAAACATAAAATCAACGTTGTTTTTTTCATTTTGTGAACTTGGCTCTTGTGACTTGGCTTAGCAAGAGGAACACGTTGGTGATAGTATTAGTAAGCTGTATTTTCTTGCCATGGTCTTGAAAATCATTGTTCTAACTCGCACAATAGACAGCTCTGAACCAGATACAGCTGAAATTGTTATCAGCGCACTGATTATTAGTTTTGTTTCCATGCATCATTCATGGCTGTTTAGTCCTACTGCTGTCCTTGTTTTCCTTCATGCATATTCATCTGTAGCTCTCGGCTGTCATTCAAATGATATTTGAATATGACAGATCTTTGTCACGAAATGCTTGTGTGGCAGAATGGCTGACAATAATCTTTCTTTTTTTCTTTTCTTTTTTCTTGCTGTCCCATCTTGTGGGCCGTACAGTGGCGTTGCTCCCACGCCGCTTGTTCCAAATCCCAATTCACAGCTACACCCCGGTTTGTTAAAGTTGCAGAATCCGAGACCAGCAGTCCAAGGGGAGCGAATCTATGTTAGGCGGTCAGGAGACAACCAACCGAGGAGACACTGCATTGCTGCTGAGTCACCTCAGTGGAATTCAGTGGAGCCTGTTCAGGACATCACCTACTAAGCCCCCTACTGACGACACTATTATCTTAGTCGCGGAGTCAGCGTGAGTGAGGACCTCCTCCGAGGGCGCCACCATGACCGTCCACCGACAGCTCCCCAGAACACACTGATCCTCATGACTTTGACCCGAACGCACCAAGCCAGGGCTCCCCATTTTGTTTGACCATAGAGGGTATTTTCACCCCCAGGAAGCAGCTATAGAGGGTCTCTTCACCCCCAGGGTGAACTTATAGAGGGTGAAAAATCAAAACAAAATAAGCATAAAATTCCTCAGATCCCTAATTTGTAAAGTGACAAAATAGTCAACGCAGTCACCCAAAGGAAGGAAGGAAGAAAGAAAGGAAGGAAGTTGAGGGCTCCATTGGACTTAGCGAGTAGAGGGGTGGAAGAGGAAGGGTCTTTATCTTCTAACCTAAACAGACAGCAGTGGTACCAGACTCGTAAACTTTGGGCTGACATGCCTAATTGGTCTCATGGGTCTGCAGTAGACAGGCTTTTTGCACTGGGTGAAATGGGAGACGGGCTCACACACTCGGCAGATTTATGGTGCGGCTCATAACCCTCGAGTAGTAATTATAGTGCGTCGTTTCACCCCCAGTACGAAGTTTTAATGTGTCTGTCACGCACATTTGATGCACAGACGCACAGAATGGGGAGCCCTGGCCAAGGCATAGACTGGATTGGAAGCCGAAACTGAGATCACCATGAGAGCAGGGCATGCAAAGCCACAGAATTTGACAAATTTTTAAAATTTGTTATGATTGATGGAAAATGAGGCCGATGATAACAATGATGATGATGCTATGGAGTTCCGTATCGGTCTGAGACTGCATGGCAGGGCTGTATTCTACGCTTCCTTTCATAATGATATCCCGGCGTTAGCCAGGCCCGAGAACTAAAGAAACCTGCAGTGTTGGTCTTGCAATTAGAGCAACACTATCAGAATCGCATCCGTTAAGCGGATGAAGCTCGACTGTGTGGTTTCAGTCTTCCCATTGAGCCCATAGCCACTCACTCTGGGTAGGAGTCAGTCCAGGACCGAAAAAAACATCGCCTCTGATGGGATTCGAACCCAAGACCTCCCAGCCAGTAGTCCGCGACGCTAACCACTACACCATGGCGGCTGGTGGCTGACAATAATCTACTTCTAGGAAAGATCTTTCTCTTATGAAAGATTTTGGAAGGGATCTGTGCTGAAGGTGGTATGCCATGTTTTCATCAGAGAAGAGATTTTGTTAACTCAAGGTAGCATGTTGACATGATGCTTTAAAAAAAAAGTATTTTGTCACCTAAGCTTCTTTTGATATTGATAAGTCAGTTAAACATATGCTCTGTGTGTGTGTGTCTGTCTGTCTGTGTGTGTGTGTGTCTGTCTGTGTGTCTGTCTGTCTGTGTGTGTATGTTTCCAGGTTGGAGTTGTTGGTGCTACTGATGAAGGAGGAGCTGTTCACAGAGGGAGAACACAGGGTGAGGATGACTGACCAGCAACGAGAAATCAACTGGGTGGGATATGAAGAGGTATGTCCATAGTCCACATTATAACACGGTTCAATACGACTCAAAAGACAACTTTATACAGCAATCCAACCCCCCCACCTCCACCCCAGTCAACCCACTTGTGCCCATTTTACTTTACACCACACCATACCATCTTTATGTTTGATCATCACTCTTCAAGATAATCATCTAATGAGCGCTTCTGGTGATCCCAAGGGGGTCAGTCTATTGACTATATTGATTCCCTTTGTCCAAAAGGAGGCATCTATTTTTGTGTTGCTAAGAAATGGCCTCTAAAGGAAACGAAGCCTTGTATCAAGGGCTGAGGACAATGGCTTCACCTAAACAGCCTAATGTTGGCTATGTAAACATAGGTGGCTGATCTCACCCACAGACTGATTCCTTTGATAGGTTGGGGTTTTTTCCTGTCATTTTTGTATAAAAAGCATACTGAGCTTCTGGTGAGGAAGTGTCTTGTTTAAACGCACCCTGCGTTGTTTGGTTGCAGTTGCTGTTTGACAAAGTGGCCAACCCTGTGCAGAAGACAGACCAGCTGGAGCGTTACTTGGCCCAGGAGGCCTATGAGAACAAGTACCTGGATTTGGTGAGGGTCTGTTTGATTGTCTGCTTGTCTGTCTGTCTCAATAGCTGCTTGTAACGCATGTACTGTTCCTGCTTGCCCAGACATACTACATGAACCAATCAGCCCTGGCCATCCCCAAACGTTAGTAGTATTCCCGTTGAAATGTAATGCCATGATAATGCATCCTCAGTCAATCTTAACTGTTAATGTCCTTATAACAACACCTTTATCTTGCTTCCCCCAGACATGAATGAATCAGCCCTGGCCATCCCAGAGCGATTCTCCTTTTTTTTGTGTGTTACTGTCCCATCTTCTGGGTCGTACAGTGGCGTTGCTCCCACGGCGCTCATTCCGAATCCCAATTCGCAGCTACACCCCGTCTTGTTCAGGTCGCAGAATCCGAGACCAGCAGTCCAAGGGGAGTGAATCTATGTTAGGCCGTCAGGAGGCAACCAACCGAGGAGACACTGCACTGCTGCTGAGTCCCTTTAGGTGGAGTTCAGTGGAGCCTGTTCAGGACACCACCTACTATAAGCCCCCTACTGACGTGAGGTCCTCCTCCGAGGGCGTCACCACGACTGTCCACCGACAGCTCCCCAGAACACACTGATCCCCATGACTTTGACCCGAGTACACCAAGGCATAGACTGGATTGGAAGCCGAAACTGAGGTCACCATGAGAGCAGGAAATGCAAAGCCACAGAATTTGACAAATTTTTTCTCTTTTTAATGATTGATGGAAATGAGGCGGATACACTGTTGATGATGATGCTATGGAGTTCCGTATCGGTCTGAGACTGCATGGCAGGGCTGTATTCTACGCTTCCTTTCATAATGATATCCCGGCGTTAACCAGGCCCGAGAACTACAGACACCTGCAGTGTTGGTCTTGAAATTGAGCAACCCTCTCAGAATCGCATCCGTTAAGCGGATGATACTTGACTGTGTGGTTTCAGTCTTCCCATTGAGCCCATAGCCACTCACTCTGGTTAGGAGTCGGTCCAGGACCGAAAAACCCTTGCCTCTGATGGGATTCGAACCCAAGACCTCTGAGCCAGTAGTCCACGATGCTAACCACTACACCACGGCAGCTGATCCCAAAGTGATTCTCACTACAGAGGACTTACATGATTTTCTGCAATGTCATTTACACACCAATTGTTCTTGCTACCTACATGGTTTTGTCAATGTCATTTACACACAAATAACTACTTGTAACACATGCAACAAACAAACAACTACACGACAAGTGTAAAGTGACGTTATTTTATTCACAAGAGACATAACAAAACTACTGGATATTTCGGCAAATGCGCCTTTATCAACACAGACAAACAAGAAAACAGCAAACAGCAAAAGGAGCAAAAAGCAGGCAAGAAAAGGAGCAAAAAAACAAGAAGATCAAAATTTTAAAAACCAGTACTTCCCCTCTACAGTCCAATGCGTAAATGTAACACACACACTGTTGTTGTCTTTCCCCAGACGTACTACATGAACGAATCAGCGCTGGCCATCCCGGAGCGCTTCTCTCTGCAGAGGACCTACGTGATTTTCCGCACACTGGGCCTGCGTCACCTAACGGTGGTGAGCAGCCACGGGGAGGTGGTGGGCGTGGTCACCCGCAAGGACCTCATGGGCTACAGCATGGTGGAGAAGATCTCCAGGCGCCTCAGCGCGGAGCTGGGGGAAACGCACCACGAGATGGGGTCGCCCGTGAGGGACAGGGGCCACTCTGCTGGTGCTAACGTTGTTTAACTGAACACGGCTCTGCACAGCATGTGCCTGGCATCTTTGCTCAGGAGGGGTGAGCGCATCAGGCGCCAGTGCATGTATTGCCGGAGGACGGCTGCCACATGATGGGCTGCCCTGTGGGGGGACAGGACCCGTGTTAACTTTTAAGACGCCCTCATGGTTACGGTGCCAGGAAACAGGCTGCCCTGTGGGGGGACAGGACCCGTGTTAACTTTTAAGGCACCCTCATGGTTACGGTGCCGGGAGACAGGCTGCCCTGCAGGTGATGGGACACAACAGAGTGCCAGCGTTATTTAGCTGAACCCAGGAGTGCACCATAGTTTCCACATTATAAGGCCATGCATTTCTCCCTGACTGAGACCCTTGGTGCCTTATAATATGACCAATGAAATAGTAACAAAGTATAATAACAAAATCCAAATTTTCTGTAAAATGTCAGTGTGCGCCTTATAGTCAGGTGTGCCTTACAGTGCGTAAACTATGGTAAGTGTGAAGCATTGTTACTGAAGGAGTGTGAAGCATTGTTACTGAAGGAGTGTGAAGCATTGTTACTGAAGGAGTGTGAAGACAGTGTGCACCGCTGCACGTTCTGCCGGAGGACAGAACCAGGAGATGGTTTCCCCTGTGGGAGAGAGGACCCAGTCAGCCAGTGCCAACATTATCATCCTCCTCTTCTTCCAGTATTGTCCACCTGCCGTTTATCGGTAATTAATGACATTCAGACCTGTTTACCCATATGATTTTGCCGTATTTTGTACTTGTAATTGAGAGAAATACGGTACATGGGGGAACATGCGGCGGAAAAAAATCCAGCTATCATTTCTGTATATTGCCTATTTGAGGAACGGGTGTGCTTGTCTGCTTTGTATATAGTCTGCTTCTGCTCTAGCGAAGCTTTTGATTGGCTGAGAGCGCCAATTTGTAGTTCTCATTTTTGAGATTTATCGTGGTTTTGTGGCGGCCATTTTTTAAATTCTGGCGACTCGTGTTCAATAGGCCACTGCGATACGAAAGTTCACACAACAAGAGTGGGGTAGGTAAAGCGGCTGCATCAAGCCACAGGATTGAGGGGTTCAGGCCACTGCGATATGAAAGTTCACACAACAAGAGTGGGGTAGGTAAAGCGGCTGCATCAAGCCACAGGATTGAGGAGTTCAGGCCACTGCGATATGAAAGTTCACACAACAAGAGTGGGGTAGGTAAAGCGGCTGCATCAAGCCACAGGATTGAGGAGTTCAGGCCACTGCGATACGAAAGTTCACACAACAAGAGTGGGGTAGGTAAAGCGGCTGCATCAAGCCACAGGATTGAGGGGTTCAGGCCACTGCGATATGAAAGTTTACACAACAAGAGTGGGGATAGGTAAAGCGGCTGCATCTAACCACAGGATTGAGGGGTTCAGGCCACTGCGATATGAAAGTTCACACAACAAGAGTGGGGATAGGTAAAGCGGCTGCATCTAACCACAGGATTGAGGAGGTCAGGCCTTCTTAGAGTATGAAGCCAAATGAGCAGGCCGTCAATCGTGACACAGACGGCGTCGTACATGAAAGTGACTGCAGGGGAAATGTGCCTGGCGGGTCTGTTCTATGTTAGTACTGATCAGTACAGTAACTCACTGTACATATAGTTGCCTTTCATTGTGAGGTGCTCTCTGCTGAAGTCATTCACTGTACATGTAGTTGCCTTTCATTGTGAGGTGCTCTCTGCTGAAGTCATTCACTGTACATGTAGTTGCCTTTCATTGTGAGGTGCTCTCTGCTGAAGTCATTCATTGTACATGTAGTTGCCTTTCATTGTGAGGTGCTCTCTGCTGAAGTCATTCATTGTGCATGTAGTTGCCTTTCATTGTGAGGTGCTCTCTGCTGAAGTCATTCATTGTGCATGTAGTAGCCTTTCATTGTGAGGTGCTCTCTGCTGAAGTCATTCATTGTGCATGTAGTTGCCTTTCATTGTGAGGTGCTCTCTGCTGAAGTCATTCACTGTGCATGTAGTTGCCTTTCATTGTGAGGTGCTCTCTGCTGAAGTCATTCATTGTACATGTAGTTGCCTTTCATTGTGAGGTGCTCTCTGCTGAAGTCATTCACTGTACATGTAGTTGCCTTTCATTGTGATGTGCTCTCTGCTGAAGTCATTCACTGTACATGTAGTTGCCTTTCATTGTGATGTGCTCTCTGCTGAAGTCATTCATTGTGCATGTAGTAGCCTTTCATTGTATAAAACAAATAAATCTTACCTGGTAAGATGACGTTTGTTGTAGATTGTAAGGAATCTGTAGTGTAGTCTGGCGCGGTGCAATATGCTATATCACCTTACCATCCGCTTCCAGTCTTGAGAGTGCAAAGAGTAAACACTTATCACAATTTATTTATTTATTTACTTATTTATTTACTTTACATTCCTTTTCAAGGGGTGGGTAAACATTTTTGGAAAGGGCATATTGCACCGTGCCAGAATACACTACAGATTCCGTAGAATCTACAACAAACTGCATCTTATCAGGTAAGATACAATTCCACGTCATCTGGTTTCGTCTGGCACATATGGTGCCTATGCTAATCTAGAGAAACAGTGTTTACTATTTGACTGTAGCTTTTTGTTGTTATTTTGATTAACCCTTTCACCGCCAATGTCGCATTTTTGCACCACAATGGTTTAACACCCATGTTACTAAATAGCATCATTAATCAGGGCCTGTTATCTGAAGACCCTATTGTCTTAATTTGGGGAAGTAAGGATAGGTCTAATGTTATACATGTCACAGAGGCATTCACAATATTGCATTTTTTGTTCTTCTCGGCCCAGGTAAGTTTAATGGTATTGTTTGGCTGAAATATGGCTGGCGGCGAAAGGGTTAACACAATAAGTTTCTGTCCAAAGTTTGTGTTGCTTGTCAGGCATGCTTATGTCGTTCTTGTAGAACTTGATAAACATAGACGTGTTCGTCCTACCTGCTGCCATCATTAGGACATCTGTGGGCATGTGTGGCTTTGCTGCTGGTGCACTGACATCTCTGATGCTATGTGGTTTGAAACATATTTATGTATTGTGTGTCCATGCCTGTCTTAGTAAAGGTCTTTCATATTTAGCACCCTTGTGTCTCAAAGAAGATAATTATTGTCATGTCTCATAATCATAGCACTACATTGTACATGTATGCACAAATATTTGTATTTATTTCAAAAGTTCTTATGATTGTTTTTCATTTGTGAGAAAATGTGTTTGACGTCCTCTGACCTTGTACAGGTAATATGATTATGGGATATTTTTATTTATGCAGATAGTGGGTCGATCCTGGAGGTACTACGTTGCTGGTAATGTACAAATAGATTAACACATCAGGTTTTTGTTTGTTTTTTCTTTGGTATTCTCAGACCTGTTTACCCTTCCGGTTTTGCCGGAATTATCCCGTGAATTTGCAAAAATTCTGGGTAAAATAATAAATTCCAGGTGAATGCTGAAAATCCCGGGATTTCGAAAAACCGTCTCTTATTTTGTTTCCGTTTGTATGAAAAGATGCAAGGGGTGACCGAAACCTTGGAGACGCGAGCTTTCATCATACTCTTAAGCAGCCAATCGTTGAATACTTGTGTACCTAACACACTACGTCATCAGAAAAGGGGTTGTGCTTGACGTCACATGCATTAAAGGCTGCATTTTCATAGGTTAAAGGGGTGAAATAATGTTTTTGTTTTGGTCGATCTATTTCGGGGACTGAGCTTCATGCAAATGGCGGCCAGGCTTTTACTGTCGATTCGAAGAGCTTTCCAGGCAGTTTTTTAATGGTGGAGATTGTAATTAGGGCTTGAAATGAGTCAATTTAGATTATATTATCACTGGAAAATACGATGATGTGAGAATTTTGAACATTTCAACAGAAAATGAAGTGAAAATTGATCGCGATGGCGCCGAGTTGCAACTTGGCAGCCGCCCGATCCGCGGCCGAGTGATTTTCTCTGTCCGATCGTGGACATTTCCAGGTATTTTGCTTTTTTTCAGCTTGTTTTATGCTAAAATTGACTAAGAATTAATGACTGAAGGTACTAATAAAGCTTTCCTGGCAAAATTGAGCCAAAAAATCATCACGATATTGAAAATCGACGCCGATGTTCACGGAAACCGATCTTGCTACCGATCAAAGACTTGACTCGATTACCTTTATTGTAAACAAATTACCCCAATAATTCCAAAGGTGCCGGTGTCTAATTGCCTTTGGATGATTATTCTTTTATTATTTGCACACCATTCATCCATCCATCCAACACACCTGTGAGTGAGTGCACACAGTGCGCTCGCAAGATACCTTAAATCAGTGTTTTATCGCGAGTCGTGTACCGATGTGAATTCTGGTTTTTGTTCTCAAATTCCATGTTTTTCATTATAAGGGTAAACAGGTCTGTTGTCTGTTCCCATGTTTTACATCCTGGATGAAATGGGTGGGTTTTTAATACTTATAAAGAAAAGTGTATCATTCGGGTACGTGCATTGTGTAAATGGAATTGAAAATTAGCATGCATTTGTTGGAAGAAATTGTAAGATTTATAAAATGTAATAAGCAAATGAATTTTTTTGTCTTTCAATAGGGGAGAGAATGTGGGTTTGTTTAGGAAAAATTATATCATTTAGGCAACGCTTATTGGTCATCCTGCTGACGAAGAAGTTATTTATTTCTATCACAGTGTTTGGAACTGAAGTGAAGGTAGCTAACTCACATTCCATAATTTATCACTTGTGTAATTTGTTGTTGTTGTTAAATGTTTTTACCTTCAGCATTATTTGTTTTCATTTTATGTATTGTGCATTTTAGTATATTTTATTATACAGTTATTTACTTTTTGTTTTGTTTTGGCTGAATCAAAATCTGTTGGTATAAAATGTATGCTATGTACTCATTGTATTTACTTATACTCATAGTGCACACATTGTGTTCATTGATTTAATTTTTTTTAATAATTACAATTAACATTCTGCTGTATATTTGTTTGTTAAGCGTGTGTATGTGCACATTAGCAATTATGTGGTGTGTGTCTTGATAACAGAGAGAGAAATTTGGCCTTGCATTTGTTTGTTGTTGTTTTTTTGCGTAGTCTTTACAAGATGAGTATTGGCATAGTGCCATGTGGGGTTATTTATGTTTTAGGTTGTCCGCTGCATCTCAACCGACAGGGGAGTAACTATTTTTTTCGACTGCGCATGCATTGTTTTAACAGAAGCATTAACATAAACTCTAAAGACAGACAAACACGTGGCAGGGTGCTTGGCAGTGAATGTCTTTGCATTTGGTGGGAGTGTAGAGTGATGTCTTTGGTCCATGGTTCTAGAAGAGTTACAATCCCTGACTTTCCCCCTTTCATTTTGTCCTATCGTTGCTGTCCCCTAATTCTGCTAGAACTGAACTATTTCACATGAAAACGAGAGACTGTGCATGTTTGTAAATGTGCAGGGAATTTTTCATAGACAAAGACAGACAGTTACTTACCTCACGCAAAGATTGATCACTGCCTCTCCGCTTACTCTGCTTTACGATAGTGGTATGAGTGAAGCCACATGGTGACATGCCACTCCCCTCTGGACCTAGACATGCTAAATGGGTGAGTGGTAGCCGTTTGATTGCCCTGCTGAATCTGCCACTCCCCTATGGACCTAGACATGCTAAATGGGTGAGTGGTAGCCGTTTGATTGCCCTGCTGAATCTGCCACTCCCCTCTGGACCTATGAATACTAAAGGATGAGTGGTAGCCATTTGATTGCCCTGCTGAATCTGCCACTCCCCTCTGGACCTAGACATGCTAAATGGGCAAGTGGTAGCCGTTTGATTGCCCTGCTGAATCTGCCACTCCCCTCTGGACCTATGAATACTAAAGGGTGAGTGGTAGCCATTTGATTGCCCTGCTGAATCTGCCACTCCCCTCTGGACCTATGAATACTAAAGGATGAATTGTAGCCATTTGATTGCCCTGCTGAATCTGCCACTCCCCTCTGGACCTAGACATGCTAAAGGGGCAAGTGGTAGCCGTTTGATTGCCCTGCTGAATCTGCCACTCCCCTCTGGACCTATGAATACTAAAGGATGAGTGGTAGCCATTTGATTGCCCTGCTGAATCTGCCACTCCCCTCTGGACCTAGACATGCTAAATGGGCAAGTGATAGCCGTTTGATTGCCCTGCTGAATCTGCCACTCCCCTCTGGACCTATGAATACTAAAGGGTGAGCGGTAGCCATTTGATTGCCCTGCTGAATCTGCCACTCCCCTCTGGACCTAGACATGCTAAATGGGCAAGTGGTAGCCGTTTGATTGCCCTGCTGAATCTGCCACTCCCCTCTGGACCTATGAATACTAAAGGGTGAGCGGTAGCCATTTGATTGCCCTGCTGAATCTGCCACTCCCCTCTGGACCTAGGCATGCTAAAGGTGAGTGGTAGCTGTTTGATTGCCCTGCTGAACTTGCCACTCCCCACTGGACCTAGGCATGCTAAAGGGTGAGTGGTAGCCGTTTGATTGCCCTGCTGAACCTGCCACTCCCCTCTGGACCTAGGTATGCTAAAGGGTGAATGGTAGCTGTTTTTATTGCCCTGCTGATCTTGCCACTCCCCACTGGACCTAGGCATGTTAAAGGGTGAATGGTATCTGTTCTGATTGCCCTGCTGAACCTGCCACTCCCCTCTGGACCTAGGCATGCTAAAGGGTGAATGGTATCTTTTGATTGCCCTGCTGAACCTGCCACTCCCCTCTGGA
>CM065699.1:43777648-43782648 GCA_017654935.2 Phymorhynchus buccinoides | reverse complement strand
GATCATCAACGTATCGTCATGAGGATTTGTGTCTGCGTTTTGGGGACATTGTTTGTGTCTGCTGAGGCGCTCACTGCAGGTAGGAAATGAAAGCCGTTAAACTCTTATGTCTGTCTGTCTGTCTGTCCTGGCCTGCCTGCCTGCCTGCCTGCCTTGTCTGTCTGTCTTTCTCTTTCGTCTATCTCTTCATTCCCCTTCTCTCTGTCTTGTATTTATTTTCAGACGTTTCATCCTTCTCGGATTGCATGCGCAGACTTCAATCTGTCTATCTGTCTGTCTGTCTCTGTCTCTCTCTCTCCCTCTCTCGTGTCTCCCATTTTCTTTATCTGCACACACACGCACACATGCGCGCCCGCCCACACAGACACGCGCGTGCGCGCATACTACCCCCCCCCCCCCCCCACACACACCCCCCCCCCCAAACACACACACACAGAGAGTTTGAGTGTAATTAAAGGAAGGAACAGTTAAAAAAAAAGAGAAAGTACAATGGTATTCATAATCATTATGACTACTATAATCCTCAATTTTGTGTGTCCACCTGTGTGTGTGCGCGTGTGTGTGTGTGTGTGTGTGTGTGTGTGTGTGTGTGTGTGTGTGCGTGTGTGTGTGTGTGTGTGTGTGTGTGTGTGTGTGTGTGTGTGTGTGTGTGTGCGCGCGCGTGTGTATGTCTGTGTCTGTCTGTTCAGGCGTGTCAGATTGTGTCCAAACCGTTGGCCATAGACCCATATAACCATATATTAGCATTGTTCAACCTATTCAGATCCTGAATTTAGAACCTCTCGTGCAAACCTCCGCCAAGGAAGACCCCCCTCCCCCGAACCGAAATTGTCTTCTTTGTGCTATATATTTCATGTCTGTGCTCTATCTCATGAACCAGTGGACAGAATGGCTCCCAATTTCGTGTGGTGGCAGGGATGGCCCCATGGAAAAATATAACACGTTGACCTTGACCTTGAAGTTTGACCTTGAAAACCGAAATTTCTTCTTTCACATCGTTGGATTTGTAATGTTCAAACTTATCACGGGGTTGCATTGCCTAATGGTAATTTTGAATATTGAGTACCAATCAAGGTCAAGATGAAGGACCTTGGAGGTGTCAAATTTGTATTTTGGCCATATATTTCCCATTATTTCAGTTACAGGCTTCAAAGTTGGCAGGTTGGTAGACTGGCTTAAGGTCAAGTGTGGTGCAAAGTATCCATTATGTTAATGACCTTGACCATGTCTTTTTAATTTTTCAGGTTTTTTAACAGTGGCTATAGTTTGGACACCATTGGGTTTACACCCACATAACCATATATATTCTTGGTCATCATGACCTACGGAATGCAGTGGGAGATATGTGAAGCCATTTGACCTTGACCTTGATATTTGACCTTGAGGCTGTTATATGAAAAGGGGCTGTAAACCGAAAACAAATACAATAGTTGTTGTTCGAAAACAGTTGGATGTAGACCACTGAAAATAATATATTCGCGATCAGCATCACTGGGGGGAGACCTTTTGATGTGCTATTTTGCTGACCGCTATTCTGAAGACCTGGGCCATTCGCATAAAACAACTGTAGTTTGAAAACCATTGGCTGTAGACCCCTTTAGCCACACTGACTAATATATGCAATCAGTGTCACTGGGGGGATGCAATCGGAGACATTTTGAAGTGCTATTCTGGCCAATGCTATTCTGAAGACTTCGGTCCGTTTGCATAAAACAAACAACTGTAGTTTGAAAACCGTTGGTTGGGGATCCTTATAGCCATGCATGTTCCTGGTCAGCATCACTGGGGGAATGCAGTGGTTCATATTTCGAAGTGCTATTCTGGTAACAGCTATTCTGGCAACAGCTATTCTAAAGACCTGCTGTGCCACAAAGCGAAGCGAGTGGAGCGTGCCTGCTAGTGAATCCATAAAAAGAAAACAAGAACAAACATAAACATAATGAGCAATACACCTATGTTGAGGATGAAGTTGTGATGCATAAATGTTTGGGTGTTTAGGCCTATCTCATAGCGTTGCACTGTACATGCTTACGTCATGCGGTGATGAGCTAGCTGTCAAAGGTTGAGTACCATTTTATGTCATTACAGTATACGTGCCTACGTCATGCGGCGTGGATACGTCATTGTGGTCTAGCGCTCAGCTAGGGAGTGGCACTGGTCTGACGTAATAATTGGACTATATTTTATCATGTCGTCACAGTGTACATGCCTACATCATGCGGCATGGATACGTCAGTGTGGCCTAGCGCTCAGCTACGGAGTCATACTGGTCTGATGTCATAATTTGTCTATTTATGTCGTCACAGTGTACATGCCTACGTCATGCGGCGTGGATACGTCAGTGTGGCCTAGCGCTCAGCTACGGAGTGATACTGGTCTGACGTCATAATTTGTCTATTTATGTCGTCACAGTGTACATGCCTACGTCATGCGGCGTGGATACGTCAGTGTGGCCTAGCGCTCAGCTACGGAGTGATACTGGTCTGACGTCATAATTTGTCTATTTATGTCGTCACAGTGTACATGCCTACGTCATGCGGCGTGGATACGTCAGTGTGGCCTAGCGCTCAGCTAGAAAGTGGCACTGGTCTGACGTACGCCAACAACATGGACTGCAACATCACCTTTACCGTCAGCTCCCCTTACATCCTGCTGGCTAATATCAGGGTAAGTTATAAACACTGACTGTCTCTATGTACTATCCCTCTGTCTCTGTCTCTGTCTGTCTCTATCTCTCTCTGTCTGACATAATGCTATCAACACGGACTGTGGCATCACTTTTTCTGTCAGCTCCCCTTACATTTTGCTGGCTAACATCAGGGTAAGTTTTAAACACTCTGTCTCTCCCTCTCTCTCTCTCTCTCTCTATCTCTCTCTCTCTCTCTCTCACGGACTCTGGCATCACTTTTTCTCTCTCTCTCCTCTTTTGCTCTCTCACTCTCTCTCTCTCTGTCTCTCTGCCTGTCTCTCTCTCTCTCTCTCTCTCTCTCTCTCTCTCTCTCTCTCTCTCTCTCTCTCTCTCTCTCTCTCACACACACACACACACACACACACACACACACACACACACACACACACACACACACACACACACACGCACACACACACAGGGTCCCCTTATATCCATCCTACTGGATAATATCAGGGCAGGGCAGAAACACATACAATACTCTCTCTCTCTCTCTCTCTCTCTCTCTCTCTCTCTCTCTCTCTCTCTCTCTCTCTCTCTCTCTCTCTCTCTCTCTCTCTCTCTCTCTCTCTCTCTCTCTCTCTCTCTCTCTCTCTCTCTCTCGGTCTATTTCTGTCTTTATGATTTATCTCTGTGATTGTCCCTTAATTGGTTGCTCTGTCAGCCTCTGTTTCTCTTTCTCCTTAAATGTTTGTCAGGTGCGCGCACATTCACACACACACGCGCGCGCGCGCGCGAACACACACACACATACACACACGTGTCCGCGCGCATACGCTCGCTCTTATGCCCCACAAACACAGGCATGTATTCACAAAGCAAGCAGATGGAGGGAGAGAGTAAACAAGAGAGAGAGAGAGAGAGAGAGAGAGAGAGAGAGAGAGAGAGAGAGAGAGAGAGAGGAGAGAGAGAGAGAGAGAGAGAGAGAGAGAGAGAGAGAGAGAGAGAGAGAGAGAAAGAGAGAGAGACAGACAGACAGACAGATACAGATTGACTGACAGACAGGAAGACAGAGGCCAAATGAAGACAACTATTTAAGATACAGCCAGACATCCACCGACTGAAAAAGAAAGACAGAACGTAATAAAACTATTGTCTGTGTGGGTGTTTTTTCCCCTCAGAGATTTGAACTGGAGCCCCAATACTCGGGCACGTGCAACGATTACGTCAATCTTCATGACGGCTCTGACGTCACGAGCACCACGCTCAACAGTGACGTGTTGTGCGGAAGCTCGCTGACGACCACCACCTACGTCACTTCCGGCCAACAGCTGACTGTGCATTTCGTCTCGGATTCCGCGGCAGTGTATCTGGGATTCAACATCGTGCTGACTGCTGTAGTTGCTGGTGAGAGTAACGCGGAGTTGTATGTATTCCAGTCAGTCGTTTCCGACCATGACTGCCAGATAGCAGAGGGGGCAGATGCTATTCCGGTGGGCTGGGCTAAAATTTGTTTATAGTGGAGATGCCTTGCCCAGGGTACACCCCCACTCTCTGGGCCAAAGGGATTTCAGGATGAGAGTTGGCGTTGGGGAAGGTCCCCAAAGGCCAACCAATCCCATTGGCTGCAGCACAAGAGCCGGTGGAAAGGCCCCCTAGTTAGAGAGTCATAGTCTTCCACTCACTGATACGCACGCAGTCACACAAAAGCATTCTCACCCATTCATCCAACCAGGCACTACAAGTTCAAGAATTAACTTACAACCCGAATGAGCTTTGACAGAAGTGGGTCTTTAGCTTAACCTTGAAACCGGAGAGAGTTGGTTCATGACGGAGATCGACTGGGAAAGAATTCCAAACAGCAGGGGCACTGAAACTGAAACTGCGGTCACCAAATGACTTAAGATTTGTTTTATGAATTTTAAGAAGTTTTGAGTAATATATTTGAGGCATGTTGCTGTGTGCAGGACCTTGCGGTTCCAACCAGTTCCAGTGCAACAGCAGCAGCTACTGCATCGACAGCAGCCTGCAGTGTGACAGCTACCAACAGTGTGCAGATGCTTCGGATGAACTCAACTGTTCCAGTAAGTATACTGACTTCCAGAAGAAGCGCAACAATTTTAGACGCCGTTTTCGGTGCTTATACTACCATTTATAAAGTTAGCGATAAAGTACTGTGATTTATAACCCAAGGTCCAAACTTTTATGTAAAATGTAAAAAATATTAATCAAAGCCTTGAAAATGTGTCGGATGACAGACTGTTTGAGACAGTATGTGAAATGTTCACATTGGTGCACATGCACGCTGTGCAATGTAATGGGATAGAGGTTTTCAGACATGATTATACAAACTGCGCCCTCCATTTTCCAC
>CM065699.1:43765148-43772648 GCA_017654935.2 Phymorhynchus buccinoides | reverse complement strand
CTTGCTACAATGTGATATGACGTTTCCATGGCTCATAATTATAGGTTTCCTTTCCTTTGATGTATAGGCCTCTTTGTTGTTATATTTTTACATGTCTTTGGACTTGGGTACTACATCA
Source organism: Phymorhynchus buccinoides (assembly GCA_017654935.2). Classification (NCBI taxonomy): domain Eukaryota; kingdom Metazoa; phylum Mollusca; class Gastropoda; order Neogastropoda; family Raphitomidae; genus Phymorhynchus; species Phymorhynchus buccinoides. The sequence continues at coordinate 43,772,530 of CM065699.1, read as the reverse complement.
AACATAGACTTGAGAGGGGTCACACAATGGGCCACAAATGATATGATGGGCGTTTGTGTTTTTTGTTCAGTCTTGAAGAAAAGAAAAAGAGGGAGAAATGTAGTCCCATGCTATAGTTGTAGCTTATTCTCTCACGAGAGGCCTTGATTGCATCTTATACATTAAAATTATCATCAGCATCTGGGAGGCAAGTCCCTCCAGACCCCTCACCCCACCCTAACTGACCACAAACGCGCGCGCGCACGCACACGCACACGCACACACACACACACACACACGCACGCACGCGCACATATGGGGAAGACGGGGTAAAAAGCGCATGGGCGGGTAAGAAGCCCACCCCAATTATCTCATGAAATAAAGAAAATTTTAGTCAAATTTGCCCATGAGACGAATGCTAAACATTAACGCTCGTCTCATGGGCAAAATGAGACTGACATTTGCTTCACACACACACACACACTGTCATCTTCAGATTCATAATTGGGCACTGCCAACTCCTCTCCCATGGCATGTGTCTACCGTCTAAAACTCGTCTACACTGACGAGTGCCCGTGTGGTAGACAAACCCCAGCCATAGACTGTCTTTGCCCCAGGCCACATACTGCAGGACTGCCCTCTCTTCACCATACTGAGATGGGGAAATCCGTCCCAGGCCTGTGATGCTCCATGACAAGCTGTGGGGTCCTGCAGCAGCGCTGCAGTAAACTGCAAGTAACCTTTATCCACCGGACCGGACTAAACATTTTAGCATGGCGGGAACAAGATGGGTGATAGGCCTACACATGCACGAGCACGTTATTTGTGGTTGCACACACCTAGGTGACGCGGACCACTTTTTTTCTTAGGCTAACTAACTTGGTCTTTCATTTTAGCTTTTTTTTTCATTTATGTTGTACTTGTAGGCCTAGACTATGTTGGGGGAAAAAAGAGCGTAGGATAAGGGCGGGGACAGATCTGACGCGGAAATCTCATGCGCAATCCGTAAATGAGTAAAAGAAAGAAGGAAAAAAATAAGCGCTCGTGTCCGTATTTCCCCTGATCCGTATATTTCTTTCCTTCTTTCTTTTACTTACTTATGGGTTTCCGTGCGTAAATTCCGCTTCAGATGTGTCCCCGCCCTAATCCCGGAACATAGTGTGACGCGTACACAGAAATAAGCGAATGGCGAATGACGTAAGCGTGTTTGTTTGCGTCATAAGCTTAACTCAGGTCTGAGCCGTTCACGAAAGACCTAATGATGAAAAGTAGAACAAATCATGGAAAATGTTATCCCATAATCTGAGAGACATAAACCAGGAATATGTTAGAAATGATAACGTAACTGTTTTTGAAAGAAATCGATTTTTTCGAAGGTGAATGAAGGTAAGAAAAGTTATATCGATTTGTTCAGAAAAAGATTTTTGAAAAATTGGACTTGTCTAGACTAGACTCTAGTCTAGACTTAGACTAGACTCTATCTCGTCGTCTAAGTCTAGCCGTCAGATTTTATATATAATAATAATTCCTGTTTATGCAGGAAATGTAATTATTATTGAATAAATTAATATCAATGTTTATTGCTACTAAATAACTAATCATGTACACACACAAACACACACGCACACACACATGCACACAAACTCACACACTTTCACACACACACACACACACACACATAAACTCACACTAGCGATGACCGTATTTGTGCCAGTCTGACACAGAGTTACGTCCCTTTGTTTAAATCTAAGCGAATAAGAAAACCCCGAAACTTTTCGAGTTTGCAAACTGGCCACTACAGAAAAAGAATATTTGCTTCTTGTCGCTGCATTATTTTTACCTTAAAATAAGTCGTGACGGGTGTACAGAGGATTTAACTTCCTCGCTTTCAAGGTGAAATGTGCATCTTTCAGACAGGTCACTGATCGGCGGTGCGGAGATTTACCGAGTTGAAAAGCGTTGACAGAATCAGTTGTCCGCTCGCTATTTAAGCCCACCCCGCGCTAATGAACAGTGCCAAATGTGTGTTCCCTTTGTATTGCATTTTTGTAAGAATGCGTTATGAGTAACATGTGTGCGCACTTTGATTTCATTTATATCAAGATCCAGCGCCGTATAAATACTGCATGTTGTTTGTGTGTGTGTGTGTGTGTGTGTCATGGGTGAGAGGCGTGTTTGAGGGTGGAGATTTTGAATATGACTGGTGCTAAATGCTTTAAAAATACTTTTTAAAGCATACACTATGATGTAGACCTTTGGATTTAGATGTAGACACTAAAAATTTGTTAGTTGAGTTTTGGTAATTTCATCTTTTATATTGAAATATTGAAATGTTCTCATCCCTACCTGGTGAATTTATATTGTTCAAATACTTCGGCTTTTGGTGTGTTCCCTACTGTGATTATATGATTTATTGAAGTGCTTGTGATTTTGTTGGATTTTTTTTTGGTATGTGTGTAAATGAGAATTTTCAAAAATCAAATTGGTGCCAAGTTTATGGTTAATGATTTCCTTTTTTTTAAAATTTTTTGCCAGAAAATGAAATACATGTTTTTAAAACTTGTGAAACAATATCTGTATGTCTACTGAACAAAATTTAGAGTTTTACGTCCTCTCGACCAGGGAAGGCACATATTGGACATAAATCTGTATGTCTACTGTATTTTTCAAACACTGAAAATCAGTGAAATAATTGATGTCGTTGTATGAATTGTGGAAAAAGACAACTAAAATACCTTCATAATTCTGTTTTCTTCATCTGTAGGGATGGGGCCATTACCCCATGAGAGCTCCCAGGGACCCCCATTTGGGGGTCTATTATTACTAAAATTCTAAAAGGACACTCAAAAAGAATGTGCAGGGGGTCCCATGTATGCACTAGAAAATTTATTTTAAGCATTTTGAATGCCACTGGGACCCTCTATACTGTAAGTGAAGGAGTCCCTGGGACTCGTCCTTTGCATGACGATTTGGAGCCCTGCCCATGAACCCGGCCTTTCATGGGTTTTTTGTGTTGTTGCACCTGTGTGTGTGTGTGCGCGCGCATGTGTGTGTTAATGTTAGTGTAAGGATGTTTATCATAATGTATTCATTATTATTGCTTATGCTATTATTGTGGTTCATGTTTTCCATATTTCCAGAAATGGTGTTTACTTTGTTATATGATTTTTGTCATGTTATATGCAATCTGTTGTAATGTTATGCAATGCAATTTGGTGTGAACTGTGATAGATATTTTGTTAATATATTAATATTCAATTGTTTTGGTAAATAAATTAAATCAATGGATTAGACTGGAGTCATTAACATATTAATTAACTTATTATGAAAACTAATAACTTGTATAAAAAAGACTGCTGAAATATAAAGAAGCAAATACACAATTTTTTATTACTGCAGTCATTGTTTGATGCAAGATTTTAGTAATAAATCCAGTCCAATAATAAGTCATTGTACTAAAAAATGTTTTGACTCCAAACCATGTGTCACGATATTTGCAATTAAGCATTTCCGTAATGTGATATGTGTATTGTTGTGTAAGGATTTTTTGTAATGTTAGATGGAAAATTGATGTTTAATTTATTATTGTTAAGATGTTTTTGAATGAGCACGCAAATTCATTCTCTGCTCAAGTTTTTAATGTTATTGTTACATTATCTTATTTTTTGGCAATTTAACACATTTATTGCAATGTTTTTTTATGTTACAATGAATTAAACATTGCAGTCAACACAGTATACTTTTGTTATTGCTGCAGTGTCTTTCGTACATGTATGCCTTGAACATATATGCTTTCATTGTGTTCTGTCTTGTCTTTCCTGCATTGATTTTGATGTGGCTCATCATAAGTTAAACAACTCACAATTTGTTTCCAAATAAGCATTTAATCAATTTTTTGGCTTTTTCTGTAGCATCTAAATATTATCCACTGCTAATCTGATTATTTTATTCAATTTCAAAGAAAATGGGGGGAAAATGTGACCATTAATGTTCTTCTCAATAGGCTGAGCAATGAAGGACATGGTCCAGTTAACAGTCATCAAACTAACTTTAGACCCATATAACATGTTTCTTCTAAGTGGAAACATTTTAAATTTCTTCTGCTAGATTCCAGCTTTCCATTGAAGTGCAATATTTGCATGTTATTGTCACATTTAATGAAAAAAATCCTCCAAATGTTAAGAAACAGAAGAATTTGATCACAGATTTCCTACAGTCATATGCTAATTTTTTTTTAAAAAAATCATATTTTTTCTCTCGGTGGCCTGAAACATTTAAATCTTACTATAGATCTTAATAGTTAGTTGCTCTTTCTTGTAGTGCCAACTATTTCATTATACAAAAAAAATAAATGTTCACGTCACTACATACAGTACACACAAACACACACTTTCACACACACACACACACACACACACACACACACACACACACACACACACACACACACACACACCCCCCACCCCCCCCCCCCCCCCCCCCACTTTCACACACACACACACACACACACACACACACACACACACACACACACACACACACAGAATTCAATATAAAATATTTTACCATCTAACTTTTGTACTTCATAGGCTAGTGAGACTGATGTTTTTGTGAGCAAAAATCACTTGTTTTCTTTTCTGTTAAACTAACTAGTTGTCAGTGCTTGTCTGTGCATTCAGTTTTGGATATTGTCGTGGAGCAAAAATCATGCTTTTTTCTTTCTTTCTCGTTTTGCTTCTTCTTCTAATTTAAAGTAACTATAGTGTTCAGTGTTGAAATAAATCGAATGCAGTTTTGGGCATTGTCATTGTTAGCATTCATTGGCATTAATGTTTCCCCAGAGGAAGTGTGCAGGTGTGTGTGTGTGTGTGTGTGTGTGTCAATCAGAATGGTTTTGTGTTTAGGCACATGATGTCCTAAAGATGGAGAGTTCACAAAATAAACGAAATCCGAAAGTAAGCCTCGATTAAAAGTAAAATGAAGCAAACGAGACATTTTGTTTCTCTGTGGCCGGCGCCAGTCGGTCGTTCTTGAGGGCACCCTGTCAGACTATGCGAGTGTCCAGTCGGGAGTACCGCAAGGATCAGTGCTCGGCCCCTGCTTCTGGTCTATATTAATGACTTACCAGAAAGGCTTTCATCGAACGACACCGCAGTTTACAGACTCATTTTCTCGGGAGAGGACCATGCCCATTTAAAAGAAGACCTCCAGCGCCTTGAGGAATGGGAGAAGAAATGGGACATGAAATTTCACCCGAGGAAGTGTCAAACGTTGCCTGTCACACGAAGCAGGAAGCCCTCGCACTACCCCTACCAACTTCATGGTCACACCCTGGACACTGTGCAGTCGGTGAAGTACCTGGGTGCCACTCTACAGGCAAACGGGAGCTGGGACGCCCATCTGAGTGCCATCACAGCAAAGGCCAGTCACACACTCGGATTTCTCAGGCGAAACCTCAAGATAGCCTCTACTGAGCTGAGAGCAAAAGCCTATATGGCCTTTGTAAGGCCGCTTCTTGACTACGCCTGCTCAGTGTGGGATCCCTCCACTCAGAAAAACATTGACAGAGTGGAACTGATTCAACGAAGAGCTGCGAGGTTCGTCTCGAATCAATATCGGAGGACAGCCAGCGTCACCGATATAGTACAGAGGCTTGGCTGGAGTCCCCTGCAGCAATGCCGGAGGTTGCAACCTGGCTCACCATGATGCATAAAATACAGAATGACATGGTGAGCATCAACAAAACCAAGCTTGAACCACAGTCAGAGCGACAAAGAAGAGGACACTCACAACAATTCCTTGTTCCCCAGTGTCGCACAGAGTACAGACAAAGTTCCTTTTCCCCACGTACCATCAAGGAGTGGAATGTCCTGCCACCACCAGCAGTAGTTGAGGCCAGAACCCCAGAGGGTTTCGTGACCAGAATCTGGCAACACCTCAGCAGACAACCTCTTGCTGCAGACGCCACGTCTGATGGTCCCACTCTGGGGTCATCGGACTAACAAGCTACAATAATAATCAAAGTGTTGATTGTGGCCACGCATAGCTAAGAAGAAAAATAAGAAAAATCTTAGGCCCTAGCATAAACGTTGCAAAGCAGGAGAGAGAGACAAGAGACTGAGTCAGAGACAGAGACACACAGAGACATACAGACATGCATACATACAGACAGAGACAGCGAGACACAGAGCCTACATTTTGTTAATCGTTCATGTTTTGATGACGTAATAATGATGATGATGATGATGATGATGATGATGACGACGACGACGTTTTGTAGATGACCTCTATCCCGTCGGTTACCAGCTCGCCATGAATTACCTGGGGAGACGGGGGATGATGCTGGATCACGTGGTGCCCGCTACGTCACAGCTGCATGACGTCAGAGGGAGGCGTCCTTTGCCGGAGATGAGCGACACGTTACGCACGAGCTACCTGATGACCTTGCCCTTCTTCAACATGGTGGCAGTGGCCACCAACTGCCTCATCTTCTGCATCTTCTCCTCGGCACAGTTCAAGGTAGGCTAGGCCTACACCGGCAAGACGCGGCGTCGTCGTGACCAGAGACCTTTAAGGCCTAACATTGGAATTGATCGCACTAATTAGTCCGTCACCAATACGTGTGTGGTACTGTATTGCGATGGGCTGGTTTGTATTTTTTTTTTTTTTTGCCGTCGTGACCTTGACCTTGACGTACGACCTTGAAAACCGAACATCTATTTTTAGCCATATCTCGGGCACCGATCGACATAGGATGTTGAAACTTGGTATGAAGGTGGTTTGGCTTATGCCCGTTCTGATGATGGCATACCGATCAAGGTCAAGGTCAAAAAGATCGCTGGAGCCTGAAAATCGGAGGGTCATTTTTTTCTTCTTCTGTCTGTCCCAAGGATATCTTTCGAACGGGTTGACAGAATCACGTCAAATTGTGTGTGCTGGTGTGTCACCATGAGAGGAAGGCATCCGCGCAAACCATATTGCCGTCGTGACCTTGACCTTGGCGTACGACCTTGAAAACCGAAAATCTTTCAGGGGCCATAACTCCCACACCGTTAGTGTTAGAGTCTTCAAATGTGGCATGAAGGTACTTTGGCTTATGCCCGTTCTGATGGTGGCATACCGATCAAGGTCAAGGTCACGGTCCGGGCGATCAGTAGGCCTTGAAAGTGGTAGGGGTCTACACATTGGGTTTTAAGCCATATTTTCCACATTGGTACTTGACAGAAGCGCTTCAGATTGTGTGTGGTACTGTATACCCTAGAGAAGAAAACATCCGAGCATAAATTATCACCATGCTGACCTTGACCTTGAAGTGTGACCTTGAAAACCGAAATTTCCTTCTTTGCGCTATATGTTTCTTCTTCAAGCTGTATCTCGTGAACTAGAAGACAGAATCCCTTCCA
>CM065699.1:43747648-43752648 GCA_017654935.2 Phymorhynchus buccinoides | reverse complement strand
AAACACTATGAATTTGGTTAACATTAACGGCTGTTATGCTTAATTAACTACTTGAAATTATTTTCTTTGCTTGTACTTGCCCATCGAAATGGGCCTGTGGCCTAATCGATTAAAAAATTCAGACTCAGACTCAGACAGACTCAGACTCTCTCTCTCTCTCTCTCTCTCTCTCTCTCTCTCTCTCTCTCTCTCTCTCTCTCTCTCTCTTTCTCTCTCTCTCTCTCTCTCTCTCTCTCTTTGTCTCTGTCTGTCTGTCTGTATCTCTCTGTCTCTCTCTCTCTCTCTCTGTCTCTCTGTATCTCTCTGTCTCTCTCTCTCTCTCTCTCTCTCTCTTCTGTCTCTCTCTCTCTCTTCTCTCTCTCTCTCTCTCTCTCTCTCTCTCTCTCTCTCTCTCTCTCTCTCTCTCTCTCTCTCTGTCCCTCTCTCATATTCCCATGTTATCATATAATGGTGTTTTTTTGTTCTTCCTTAAAATTGGGTTTATTCTGAAAAATTGTCATTGTCTCAAAATGGTTTCCCTTTTTTCGTACTCAATTTAAACTACCAATTCAAGTTCACCATTGTTAAGTATTATCCATGTTTGCTTTAAATCCCATTTTTGATTTATTTTTCAATTATTTCATGTGCCAATTTTTGTTCCATTTTCTTGACTTGATTGTTTTATGTCAAATTTTCTTTGCTTGATGGATGGTATGAATGTGTGAGTGAGAGGGCAAGGTGTAAAGAAGCTATTGTAGCTTATCCTTTTTACCCTCAATAAAACATTCGTATTTCGTATTTCGTATTTCTCTCTCTCTCTCTCTGTTTTATTTCCTTGTCCCTGTCCTACTTTCTTTTTGTGTCTCTGTCCCTGAACCGGGGGGTTTAATGGTCTGAACTCAGCGCAAGCATTAGGTCTTTCTCATTTTGTTATTAGGTACTTGCGCCCTCCTAGTTCCGTCACGATTATCGTCAGAGGTGACATCTGCGACGTACGGATTCAGATTCGGATTCACAATGATTCTGGAGATCAAATTTCACCCTATTTAATGCGCTCGCCGACTTTGTTTTTTCTTTCTTATTTTCTCAGGTCACCTCTTCAACTTCAGACGACTGCGAAGAGGAGGAGGAGGAACTCCTCCAAGCCATCCTCCTCCTCCTCCTCCACCTCATCGTTGTCGAGGTCCCCCTCCTCCTCGTCTTCACCGTCCTCCTCTTCCTCCTAGAGCCGCCGCCACAACCACCACCGCAGCAGGTACAGCTGCTGGCGTCGCCCAAGGACCCTCATCCGCTGGTAGGGTCCCCTTCGGCTTCCCCCCTATCCGAGAAACAGCAGCGGGAGACTGCGGAGGGGCAGGAGGAGCCCACGGGATGATGACCAGGCCTGTGATCAGCGTGCTGGGGCAGGCTATTGGGCCTACTGCTGCCGCTACTTCCACTCCTGGCGCTCCTACTCCTTCTCCTACTCCGCGACAAGCCTGGGCGGTGCCGCAGCCTGGGGCCCCCAGGGGGCTGGGTTCCGTGGTGGGATGCTGCCGCGCTCCTGATAGTGCTGTTGTTGTAGGGGGTAGGGGTGCTGGAGGGGGGTAGGGGTCAGGGGGGTGGGAGAAGAGGTCGTGCCCCGGATGTCCATCATGACCCCCTCTTAAGAGTTAAGGAGTCCAGGGGTGGTCAGTGGGGGGGGGGGGGGGGGGGGGGGGGGGGGGGGCGGGGGGGGCGACAGTTTGGAGAGCCTGTTTTTGCGTGTGTTTTGTCTTGTTTGTTTGTTTCTTTCTTTCTTTCTTTTATTTTTCTATGCCCGAAATGTCTGTCTGTCTGTCATGACGCCGTCTTAAGGGACACACACTGCATACGATGCGATCTGATTGTGACGATGTGTGTGAGTCATGGTTCACGTGAAATACTTCCGTCTGAACACAATTCTACTGTTTCCATTCACTGTACTCTTGTAGACCCCAATACACGAATGACATTTTTAACAAAATAGTCATACAAACTAAAAATACAGCTATTTCATCAGATTCGTGTACGCGGGGACTACAAATATAGTGATTTCATCAGATTCATGTAGCTAGTAGAATTTCACGAGAGTCATGCCTCACGAATGTCACAGTCCGAGTCGGGTCGCATGGTATGCAGCGTGTCTTCCCCTATAGAGTGGTGGGTGGTGGTTGAAGGAGAGTTGGATTTTTTTTTTTTTTTCTGTTTGTATTCTTGTTTGTTTGTTTGCCTGTTTGCATTCTCTAATATGTATTCATTTTGATAGAGATGTAGGGGAAGACGGCGTAAAAAGCGCATGGGCGGGTAAGAAGCCCACCCCAATTATCTCATGAAATAAAAGAAAATTTCAGTCAAATTTGCCCATGAGACGAATGCTAGACATTAACGCTCGTCTCATGGGCAAAATGAGACTGAAATTTGCTTCATTTCATGAGATAATTGGGGTGGGCTTCTTACCCGCCCATGCGCTTTTTACCCCGTTTTCCCCTATGGTGAGGATGCGTGGGCCAGTTTGTTAGAAATGTCTGCACGAATGGCGAGTGAAAAGCGCATCGAGTTGCTTTGCAAGATTATGCGCTATATAAGCATTATTAATTATTTATTATTATTTATTTGTTTCTGTCTTTCTGTCTTCTTTTTCTTCCATGCCCACAGTGTCTGTCATGACCCCCTTCCTAGAGTCAGATAGTGGCGGCTGGTTGTTTTAACTTCGGAGGGTTGGATTGGGAGAGCCTGACTGTTGTTGGTTGATTCGTTTGCCTTTTTCTTTGTTTCCTTGTTTCTGTCTTTCTTTATTGACTTGTCTAGGCCCTAAATGTCTATCGTTACCCCTGTCTTAGAGATAGAGTGGTGGTGGTGGTGGTGGTGGTGGTGGGGGGGGGGGGGTAGTGTTTGAGGTGGTTAAATAAGGGGAGTTGGGGAGCTTACTTGTTTTTGTTTGTTTGTTTGTTCGATTCATATTTTCTTCTTGGGTTCGACTGGGCTCTCCTTGGTCTGTCTGTCTGTCTGTCTGTCTGTTTGTCTGCCCCCCCCCCCCTCTCTCTCTCTCTCTCTCTCTCTCTCTCTCTCTCTCTCTCTCTCCTTTCACTGTCTTTCTCTTCTCTCTCCCCCTCTCTCTCTCTCCCTCTCTCTCTCTCTCTCTCTCTCTCTCTCTCTCTCTCTCTCTCTCTCTCTCTCTCTCTCTCTCTCTCTCTCTCTCTCTCTCTCTCTCTCTCTCTGTCTCTCACGCTCACACATGCAGGCAGGCACGCACGCACATACACTCACACACTTTAACGTTATAACACACAGACACACTCACACAGACACGCACACATTCACACACAGAGACGAGCGCACACACAGACACATACACACGCACACGCACGCACACACACACATACACACACACACACGCACGCACACACGCACACACACATACACACACACATTTCTATTTATAATGTTCTTAATTAGTATAAACAAAAACTATCCGGAAATAAAAAGACGTTCAAAAATGTTAACTCACAAGTATCATACTTTAGGCAGAAGATGCTTATAATTGCTACTAACAGTGCACACAAACTGAACAAATAATAGGCTCCAGTCTGTCTGTCTATCTTTGTCTGTCCGTCCGTCTTTCTTAAAACGTATTTCGTGAAGTTACGGTCTCGCCTAGAATTGATTCTTTTTGTGTGCAATAGCAAAAGCGATTTTGTTTTTACGAATTCAGTATTATACTACAAATGCTTGAAAGCAAATTCAGTATTAGTATATGGTTGAAAGATGTTTTGCAAAATACTACCTCGAAATTCTGAACCAGAATAAAGCAATTTCGTGCATTGAACAATCGACATTTTTGATACGTTACAAGCGTGAATGCCTTTGTCATTCTGTCTATCTGCCTAAACTATTGTCTGTCTGTCTGCTGTTATGTGCTGCACGTCATTGAATGTTAAGGTCAAAACACAAGTTGTTATTTTTCACTCTTTCCCAACACAGTATTACACTAGCAATGATAAAAATGGAGCCAAAATGTTAAGCAACCCCTCTTCGAAATCCGCAACAGAAAGTTTGATAACTCATAAAATTATAACGAGCTCAATAAACTTTTCATTTTTGCTCATTTACACTAAGACGAGTCTCTGTGGTGTACTGAATATAGAAATGACCCAACATGTCAAACAAAAGAAACCAATTTCGTTCTGCAAAGATGGTGACTGATTTTCACCATTTTATTTATTCTGAAAAAGTTTGACTTTGAAAGCCCACAGAGAACACAAATAGATGTAACCAATTGTTTTCCCCCCACTGAGAATAAGTAAAACAATCTCTTCTTTTTCGGTTTCAATTGCATACATTGTGTCACTGAAGTTGCGTAACTTTCAAACCTAAATCACTTTTTGGCGTGCATTGTCAGTAATGTGAGCTAAACCACCTTGTAACTTCCCACAACACCTAAATCACCTTTTGGCGCCATTTTACATGCATGAAACAGGCTTTTATTGTTCCACCCTTCGTGTGTAGCACTTGTGAGTTAAACCACCTTGGTTGGAGTGGTAATTTGTCCAGGATGGCTCTCTACAACATGTCCCTTAAGTGTTCAGTCACCTGGAGACCCGTAGATCGAGCTGGCTAGGCTGTATAGACTTGTAATGCTGACGTTGTTGATTGCCAGCTCTGTACTTGCAAGTGCAATGGACTGTTGAGCACTTGGAGGAAGAACCCCTTCTCACGCAGTATCACTGACTGACTTTCTTGCTTCGTCGTTCCAAAAGAAGCAGCGATTGAACACTCGCTCTCTGCCACCTCTGTATCACTTTGTCCTTGCCTTAGGCCGGGTTCACATCAGACACGTAAGTTCCGTACGGAAAACCCTGAATAAGCGGAAGAAAGAAGGATAAAAGTTGACGCATGTAGGGGAAATTCGGACACGTGCGCAAATCTTTTCCCTTCTTTGTTTCACTTATTTATGGATTGCGCACGGGTTTCTGCATGGAATATCCGCTTATGTGTGTACACGGCCATAGCGTGTCTGATGT
>CM065699.1:43730148-43742648 GCA_017654935.2 Phymorhynchus buccinoides | reverse complement strand
GAGAATGGTCTATAGCTAAAGCCAAGTCACGAGCGTCCTACCGTTGAATTAGTGCTATAAACCCCCTGGTACGATATCAGTAACTTGGTGGTACGAATTCCGTAACAGGTCTTGTAATTCGTACCTTTTGAAGAAAAAAGTATTTTTACGTTTAAGCCAAAAGTACAAACATTATCTTTATAATTATAGTATATAGTTATAGCCCTCTACCAGTAGTATCCACATTGAAAGTTTCATAGCTTTTGGATTATCTGCCCTTGAGATAGAGATCTCTATCCTTAGGGGGTACCGATTCAATAAGTGTCCCCTACTTGGGAAATATTTCCCAAGTATGATTTCCCAAGTATGTTTTTTCTTTTCCTTTTAGTTTTTGATTGACTCTGACAAGGAACTACGCTTATCATGCTTGCACGTATCGTACCGAGTCCTCAGCAAAATCTCTCGAGCATCAGTTCGCGCGCATGTGTGTGTGTGCGTGTGTGTGTGCGTGCGTGTGCGTGTGCGTGTGCGTGCGTGTGCGTGTGCGTGTGCGTGCGTGTGCATCATCGTCATCCTTTCCTCATCTTCATCACCATTACCGGCATCATCGTTCTCTTCCGTCCATCCCCCCCCCCCCCCCCCCCCCCTCAACCTCTTAATCATCCTCATTATCACTATCATCGTCAGAAGAAGATCAGACGATGACGACGATGATGATCATGCACGCACCATGACAATCACGACGATGTTCATGATGACGACGACGATGATGATGATTATGATCGTGACGACAATAACAATGACGATGCTGCTGCTGCTGCTGATGATGATGATGATGATAAGGACTGCTTTTCGTGAGGACCCTCTTTGGTTGTACTAATCCATCTGCATACCTCCCTGTCTGCTGTGTTGGCAAGATTGTCAATCACATTCTTCTTATTCTACTTCTTCGATCACTCAGACAGTTGCCTGTCAATTATGAGCGCAGATGCGTCACGCTGCCGTTAAGCGTCTAAGTAAGAAATAATTAGAACTTCGCATGTCCGACTTCGGCTGGAGGAAATCTTTTTGACAGTGGTTCTTGAAAAAACAAAAAGGCAGGAGAATGGGCCGGAAAGGCAGAAAGATAGTAGATGACAGAAAACAAGGGGAAAAGGCAGAGTCAAAGAGAGTGACAGATTAGAGGAAGTTTCAAGCACAGAACTTCCAGAAGGTGGGGGGGGGGGTATTTATGCAAAAGACCCCCCGGTATCCCCACGGGGGCACATTCTTCTAAACCACTACGGCTGTTTTACCCAAATAGCGTGACCTCAGTGCTGTTTCCTCCGGTGTGTCTGAATGTGTGTTTGGCCAGTCTCACTGTCTTTGTATACGGATGTAGCCGACGCGCGCGCGCGTCTCTCTCTCTCTCTGTGTGTGTGTGTGTGTGTGTGTGCGCGCGTGCGCGCGCGTGTACAAGCGTGCGCGCGCATGTATCTGTGTGTGTGCGCGCGCGCGCGTGTGTATACTAACCTGGGTCAATGATGACAGAGACAGCGCCAGTTGTAATTAATTGCAAATGGTCTCAATACATGTTAACATTTTTCACTATTCTCTCATGCCAACACAATGATAGCCACTTGCGTATCACTGTGTTGCCATGGGGAAAGAGTGGAAAATGTTCAGATTCACAGAGACCTTACCCGATGGACCGTGTCGACGGTCATGTCCTCGAAATGAAGTGACTGTCTCGCCACACGTCGTTTGTTCCACTGTCGCTTCCATTACCAATGACCGTGCACCCACAAACGGGTCGAACATCGCGATAATAAATCAAAAACAAAACATGTTTTTTTTTGGGACTGTGAAGAGGGGAAGTATTGTGTTGTCTATGTTGTTTGGAAAAGACATTTCTGTTCACATTGTTCTGTTTTGTTTCGTCAATAAACTAACGTCACTCTGCACAGTTTGTGTGTTTGTTTGTGTGGTCAATAAAAGACAAACTGAATAGCGCGAAAGTAATTTCTATTCCGTGTCTTTCCTGGTATTGCAGTACCTCCAGGATCGACCTCTATCTGTTCTTATATAAATGTCCCATACGTACCTTTACCAGGTCGGAGTTAAACACGGGGTTTTTTCTCTGTGTAAGCAATTCCCTCTAGTTTTGTTGATAAGAATCTTCCAGAAAGCGGTTGTGGTTATTCTTATTTGACAATGACCACCAGATGATAATAAAAGGCAAATGCTATTTCTGAAGAAAAAAAAGTAGACATTTTAAAAATTAGGTTATTAGTCTAAAGTTCATTGTCCCAACGTATTATTCTGTTCTCCTGACTAAAGAAAGCTTCAGGACAGACATGCTGGTTTGTTTTAAAGGGGCACCCTGACGGGTGAGTTTTTGCAAGAAACACGTCGAGATCACCAGGAAAACACCCTTTACAGAGATCGCAACACTCACTTTGCTCTGGTTTCCTAAAATCAAATCATCAAATCGGCGATTCCTCCTTGGCGGGGAAGTCAAATTCTTTCAGTGAAAGTTCTAATGGCCGCCTGAGTAGCTTAGACCAAATCACGAAATTTCCACAATGCAAGCCTTTTTATTTACAGTTTACCAAAAGGAGCTTCACTCACAAGAAAGGAAATAGCTCCAATGTTTGTATTTTACTGCACTACAAAGAAGAAAAAGCTTCAACCAATCTGAGTGTCCTCCACCCACCCCTTCCAAAATGGCTTCTCTCTCCGGCATCTCCGCCAAGGAGGAATCGCCGTTTTGACGGTTTGATTTATAGGAAACCAGAGCAAAGTGAGTGTTCCGATCCTTGAAAAGGCTGTCTTTCTGGTGATCTCGACGTATTTCTTGTAAACACACATCCGCCAGAAGACTAAAATAATATCGTAAGGGATGCAGTATACCTATGTATATGTACCAGTCAGTCGTTTCCGAGCATGACTGCCATATAGCAGAGAGGGCAGACACTATTCTGGCGGGCTGGGCGAGAATTTGTTTATAGTGGAGATGCCTTGCCCAGGGTACATCCCCACTCTCTCAGCCAAAGGGATTTGAGGATAGCTGACGTTGGGGGTAGGTCCCCAAAGGTCAACCAATCCCTTCGGCTGCAGCACTAGAGCCAGTGCAAAGCACCACCCTCTCCCTCGTTTGAGAGTCATAGTACGTCTTCCACAAGAGACTAAACTGTACCGTGATTTTCCATTACTGTAGAAAACCATCTATTGTACAGCTCTCATGTTACTGTTGGCCCCTGCTAGAGGCTATAGTGTCAAAGTCAAAGTCAAAGTCAAAGTAAGTTTATTTCCAAACCCCCAAGAGGGTACATGAAATTGTTACATAATACATGTAACTACTTCCAAATGAAACATTACACACATAACCAGCAGATAACCAATGATAAAAGCCATTTAAGCGAAAAGGGCACAGTATTTACAGTATTTCACAAAATGCCAAGCTTTCCAATCATTTTCCATTTATAATGGTGAATTAATCGGCCAGACATCTTTGAAGTTTCTCTTTATTATTGCTTCATTATGCGTACGTGAATGAATAACAACAACAAAACATCTTAAAGTGAGGCCAACAAACTTGGGGGTTAGGAAGCAATGGGCCTGTACTGGTTGTACACAAATCAAATCAAACGAAATCGAATGGACTTTACTGGTAATTGGGTGTGTTTTGTGTCCATCCATACATAGGCCTAAACGTTTGCAGCTTATTAAGACTACAAGAACAGTATTACTGCATTCACATTAGTAGACAACCAACATCGTGTTTATCTATAAATTCTCATTCCTCAACAAAATAATAATCACCCACTGACTGTGTAAGTCATTCCGTTCACCCCCCCCCCCCCCCACTCCGCCTTCTTCACGCGCCCCATACACATGCATGCTCATAATTAGCTTGAAAGATTATAATCATAATCAAACTTTCATTGAAAATGAGATAGGTGATTAATGAAACTAAAGCGCGGAGAAAGTGAGAAGAAATAGGGCTATAATTATGATACAAGACTAAGCAAAAAACACAAACGTCCATCATATCGTTTGTGGCACATTGTCCAGTGAATTGCTCACTTTTGGTCAGGCCATAATATGGTTGTGACACAAAAATGAATTAAAGTATAGGACTATAATATATTGTAATTGAGTTGTTTCATTTTGTGATGGCGAGTCTTCAATCCTTCCTGTTTTATGTCCTTAACTCTCTAACCATTAAACCCCCACCATCTCCCCCTCCCCCTCCCCCCACCCATCAACAGACACCATCCACACCCACCACTTCAGTCTAGATCGCTCTGGGCTATGGACAAGGTGAATCGCTATCGTGAAAACGTGTCTGAGTCACCGCGAGTCCGCCAGAGGTCGCTGACTATTCCCTTGGCCTTCGGTGATCCATAACAGCACGAAACTGGTGCAGGATCTGTACGAAGATTGCGGGCATGATGTGTTTAGTTTCCTTTAATTTCTTCCCTCGCTTGCTGGATTCTGTATATGTGTATGTGTATGTGGCTGAGTTTTCAGTTTAAGCCGATTGTAAATCCCGAAAGAATGGCCTATTTTAACATAATTATCAGCCATCAAAAGGACGTATTAATGAAGCCTTCCAACAATTTTTATCTGACGTGTGTGTGTGAATCTTCTTTGACTTCAAGAAATGGATCAATGGACTAGATCCCCAAATTATTGTGGCTCCGACTGATATCAGTTCTGAATCTTTGGTTTTGGTTTGTTGTGAGGTCCGAACTAATGATCTATACTGGTCACATTCACACCTTAATATATCCTATTGAGAGCTAGATCGATTAATATTGGCTGGGTGACTGATTATTTCACTGGTTGATTATTTTTATGATTGCCTACACTGGTGTAACTGACTTTGTATTGGTAGCCTACGACGAGACTGGTGTTGGGTGGTGTACCGTTTAAACTCTTCGGTGTAGCCTATAATTATAGAGGAATGTGGAAACAATTTTTTTAAACTGGTTATGAATGCTTTCTTCTAATAACAAGTGTTGATCCGAAGGCCCAACATAGGCCATACATAATATTGCTTTGGCTTATAGTTTCTAAAATATTTTGCTTTTAGTTATTTATTTTGGTATGTGAAGTCTACTACAGGTACGCGAAATGAACATCAACATCATTAAGATGCTACCGCAGGGCCGGATAGGTGGGGGTGGGGTGGGGATGGGGTCCTGGTTTCTGGGAATCTCCCTCAGCCCCAAGCATTTCACAAGGGTGAAAAGTAAGAAAATGACTCGATTTTGGCCTTAATAATAACTACATTGCAACATGTTTAAGCCTCCTGGGCCCCCAAAAGAACTCTACCCCATAACCCAGAACCTATGCAGCTGCCTTGTACTCCCCGGCGGAAACCCCCCTTTACGAATCACTTGGTCCGGCCCTGTATCGGTAAAACTCTGCGAAGCAAAATGCATTTTTTTGGTATTCACGTTAGATCAGTTAGGCCTGTTTTTGCTGGTTTCTTGGGTTTTTTTCTCCCGTTTTGTTTGTTGTCGTTGTTGTGTGTTTGTTGTCGTTGTTGTTGTGTGTTTGTTGTCGTTGTTGTGTGTTTGTTGTCGTTGTTGTTGTGTGTTTGTTGTCGTTGTTGTTGTGTGTTTGTTGTCGTTGTTGTTGTGTGTTTGTTGTCGTTGTTGTTGTGTGTTTGTTGTCGTTGTTGTTTGTGTGTTTTTGTTGTCGTTGTTGTTGTGTGTTGTTGTCGTTGTTGTTGTGTGTTTGTTGTCGTTGTTGTTGTGTGTTTGTTGTCGTTGTTGTGTGTGTTTGTTGTCGTTGTTGTTGTGTTTGTTGTCGTTGTTGTGTGTTTGTTGTCGTTGTTGTGTTGTGTGTTTGTTGTTGTTGTTGTTGTGTGTTTGTCGTCGTTGTTGTGTGTTTGTTGTCGTTGTTGTGTGTTTGTTGTCGTTGTTGTTGTTGTTGTTTGTTGTCGTTGTTGTTGTGTGTTTGTTGTCGTTGTTGTTGTGTGTTTGTTGTCGTTGTTGTTGTGTGTTTGTTGTCGTTGTTGTTGTGTTTGTTTATTATTTTGGTTTGTCATGAAAACAAAAATCGCACAAGGAAGTTCAGAGAAACGTAATCGATAAAAGAATGTGAGAGTTTAGACATTCTCAGACATTCTCAGAAATGAAAATTTCAGTCAAATTTGCCCATGAGACGAATGCTAGACATCTTTCTTCATTTCATGAAAATAATTGGATAGGCTCAGAAAAAAACCGTCTTCTGTTTATGAAGATTTTTGAAGATTGCTTATAAATATTTTTGGTGCCAGGCTCGTGACAATCACTCATCAATTTTGCGCCACTGTGCAAACTGCTCAACGGAGTGAACAAGCTATTATATACCGCATAGAGGCGTTCACGTGTGTAGTTAGTCCATATACTGTAATAGTCATCAGTGAATGTTAAGGACCACTTGCATTCTTGCATTGCGTTATTAATTTAAAGCGAAAACGTTACAAAGATCGACAATATGGCTAAATGTTGGTGACTTACAGCAGGCGTATTAAGGACTGAAAATGAATCCACAGAAATATTCGAAGAGGTAAAAACTACGAAATAAAAACAAACAAATCAAGGAGTAGCCTACAGTCTTTTTTTTTAACGATACTAATTGTCAAAACCCGCCAGCATCATGAGTGTCAAGTGTGCTCCTTTTCTCAATAAAAGCCACAACTTCGGCATTTTCCTCAAGAAGAGCAAGCGAGGCATACTACAGGTGAGTCCCTACTGCCCGTGATTTTCACTCACCCTGTATCTACTACCTCAACTAATCACTTCCCTCCCTATCGTGAGCTCTATTCACTCAGTGTCTTTGTTTCGTTTCCAATCCCTCTTTTAGGCCACGTCTCTGGTCCCACTAAAGGGCCGGGCATACGATTCGATTCACTACGATCCGATTTTCACATTTGTGATAGGCACGATTAACGTGAAATTCTACTGTCTTATTAAATCTGATGAAATTTTACTAGTTATGTTCACTATTTTGGTAGTCTCCCGTACACGAATCTGATAAAATATTTTTTTTTTTTGTATCGGGACATTTGCTTTGCTTTGTGTATTGCGGACTTCCTAAGCGTAGTGAACGGAAACAGTAGCATTATGTTTTAGACGGGAGTGTTTCACGTGAATCTCGACTCACTGACATCGTCACAATCGGATCGTATTGAGGTCAAATCGTATGTAGTGTGGGTAGGCCATAAAGACCCACTGACCCACCAACCCACCACGCTTAAGTCCCTTGTTTTTTTCTGGGTAGCTGTGACCCACATACAAATGTCCCCAACTTCAAGCTGAGGCTGCTCTTTAAAATGATGTTTCGTTTTCAATTTGGATGCATTTGTATGGGAGTCAAACCTGGTCAAAACAAGATTTCTTACTAGCTCTCTGAGTTGCAAGCTCGCCCCCCCCCCACCCCCCCCCCCCCGCTCTTCCGCACACCAATACCGATAAGGCTTCACCAATAATTTTCTTCTGTTGATTTTGTAAAATGGTTCACTTTGGATGCATTGTGTTTCTTCTGTTGATGTTGTATGTGTAAATGTGTGCTGTGTGTGTGTGTGTGTGTGTGTGTCTGTTGTGTATCTGTGTTTGTTGTGTGTGTGTGTGTGTGTGTGTGTGTGTGTGTGTGCGTGTGTGTGTGTGTGTGTGTGTGTGTGTGTGTGTGTGTGTGTGTGTGTGTGTGTCCAACGAAATAAATGAAAATACAAGATGCCTGAAGCAGCCAACAAGCAGAGTTTGTGGTGTGATTGTGTATGTGTCTGTCTGTCTGTCTGTATGTGTCAGTGTGTGTGTGTGTGTGTGTGTGTGTGTGTGTGTGTGTGCGTGCGTGTGTGTGTGTGTGTGTGTGTGTGTGTGTGTGTGTGTGTGTGTGGTGTGTGTGTGTGTGTGTGTGTGTGTGTGTGTGTGTGTGGTGTGTGTGTGTGTGTGTGTGTCAAACTATCTCTATCTCTCTCTCTCTCTCTCTCTCTCTCTCTCTCTCTCTCTCTCTCTCTCTCTCTCTCTCTCTCTCTCTCTCTCTCTCTCTCTCTCTCTCTCTCTCTCTCTGTGTGTGTGTGTGTGTGTGTGTGTGTGTGTGTGTGTGTGTTCAGGGAAACAAGGTGGTGTTTATCATGTTCATATTGTTTCCCTGAATTAATATGTTGAGATGTGTGTGCGTGTGTGTGTGTGTGTGTGTGTGTGTGTGTGTGTGTGTGTGTGTGTGTGTGTGTGTGTGTGTGTGTGTGTGTGTGTCTGTGTCTGTGTGTCCGTGTGTGTATGTGTGTGTGTGTGTGTGTGTGTGTGTGTGTGTGTGTGTGTGTTCAGGGAAACAAGGTGGTGTTTACCATGTTCATCTTGTTTCCCTGAATTGATATGTTGAGATGTGTGTGTGTGTGCGTGTGTGCGTGTGTGCGTGTGTGTGTGTGTGTGTGTGTGTGTGTGTGTGTGTGTGTGTGTGTGTGTGTGTGTGTGTGTGTGTGCGTGTGCGTGCGTGTGCGTGCGTGTGTGTGCGTGCGTGTGCGTGCGTGTGCGTGTGTGCGCGTGTGCGTGCGTGTGCGGCAACGCGCGTGTACGCATGCGTGCTCGTGCTCAATCTGTATATCTGTGCATGTGTATTTAGTTTATGTGCGTTGTTCCCCAGCCATCGAGATGATACGGATGATCCCAAGAGGGCTCATCAAAAATATCTGAATGTGCGTGTGTGCATGCGTGCGTGTGCGTGCGTGCACGTACATGTATGTATGTGCATGTACATTCATGTGTGTTATCAGGTGGATGTTTCCAGTCAGATGATACACTAATGGCATGTATACACATGCCTGTGTATACGTATGGCGTGCGTATGCGTGTATGGACGCGCGCGCGTGGGCGCATTACATATATGTGTATATGGTTATGTGTGTGTGCATGTATGCGTGTCATCAAGTGGATGTTTCCAGTAAGATGATACGCTAATGATCCAAAGAGGATGCACACACAAAATGCCTGTGTGTACGTATGGCGTGCGTATGCGTGTGTGGATGCGTGCTTGCATTGCATATATATGTATATGGTTATGTGTATGTGCACGCATGTGTGTGTGTATATATGTGTATACAGTTATGTGTAATGTGCATGTATGTGTGTGGCAAGGTGGATTTTCCCAGCCAGATGATGCTGATGATCCAGAGAGGACGCATCAAGGAGACACAGCCCTTCCATTCCCTGCTTTACTTCGAATCGGGGGCAAGTTCTATCGATCAATCCATCAATCCATCAATCAATCAATCAATCAATCAATCCACCCATCCATCCGTCCATCCATCGATCAGAGAGAGAGAGAGAGAGAGAGAGAGAGAGAGAGAGAGAGAGAGAGAGAGAGAGAGAGAGAGAGAGAGAGAGAGAGAGAGAGAGAGAGAGAGAGAGAGAGAGAGAGAGAGAGAGAGAGAGAGAGAGAGATTCGGATTCGGATTCGGATTCGGAAAGTTTATTCACATAGGCCAGAGAGAGAGAGAGAAAGAGAGTTAGTTCCATAGCAACCTATTCTAATTAAAAAAACAACCTCCATTTATGTAAGAAATAAAAATAATAATTAAAACAAATATCGGACAAAATGTCAGTTGTCTGCGAACTGTGTGTTTCCATAGAATTAGCATGTGTTCTTAGTATTGAACTTCAGTGTACAGCATACCATTTAAAACAATAATATGAATGATAATTGTATTCACACACACAAAACCATTGATATTTCGAAATGTTTTATTTCCGTTTTTAAAGATGGACCCTGACGGATGCGTTTGTGCAAGAAACACGTCCAGATCACCAGAACTGCTTTGTCAAGGATCGGAACACTCACTTTGCTCTGGTTTCCTATAAATCAAGCCATCATAACGGCGATTCCTCCTTGACGGAGATGCCAGAGAGAGAAGCCATTTTGGATGGGGTGGGTGGAGGCCACTCATTGTGGTTGAAGCTTTTTCTTCTTTGTAGTGCAGTAAAAAAACAAACCACAACAACATTGAAGCTATTTCCTTTGTTATGAGCGAAACTCCTTTTGGCAAACTGTAATTTAAGAAATAAAAAATAAATAAAAAGGCTTGTATTGTGGACATTTCGTGCACGCGATTTGATCTAACTCAGGTGGCCATTAGAAAAGAGAAGACACGTGCCTTCTCTTTCACTGAAAACATTTGATTTCCAGCATCTCCGCCAAGGATGGATCGCCGATTTGACGGTTTGATTTATAGGAAACCAGAGCAAAGTGAGTGTTGCGATCTCCGTAAAGAGTGTTTACCTGGTGATCTCGACGTGTTTCTTGCAAAAACTCATCCGTCAAGGCGCCCCTTTAAAGGAAGGCTTTGCTTCATACAATATATAAGTAAAAGACAAGAAGGGTAAAAATGTACGGATTAGGGGACATTCGGACACGTGCGCAAATCTTTTCCCTTCTTTCTTTTACTTATTTACGGATTGCGCACGGGTTTCCGCACGGAATCTCCGCATGTATGTGTACGTACCCTACGCCTTCTTCTCACACTTCTTGAAATGATGAAGGAAACTGACGGAATGTTCATGTGAAACGAATTTCGGGGGTGGAGGGTGGGGGGTTGTGAGGGGGTCACACTGTACGTAATCTATGTGTCTGCTTCGTCTACCAGGAAGATCCGTGGAGGGGGTGGGGGGTTGTGAGGGGGTCACACTGTACGTAATCTATGTGTCTGCTTTGTCTACCAGGAAGATCCGTGGAGGGGGGGGGGGGGGGTGAGGGGGGGGGGTCACACTGCACGTAATCTATGTGTCTGCTTCGTCTACCAGGAAGATCCGTGGAGGGGTGGGGGGGGGGGGGGGGGGTACCTTGCACATAGCTATGTGTGTCTGTCTGTCTGTCCTAATCAGGAGGACCTGCACATCTCTGTGCGCTTTCTGGATGGAGACCTGGAGTTTGACGCGGACACAGCCGAAGAGAAGTACACCATCTGTCGGCTGATGGATATCGTCCTAGAGACCCAAAACTCGGGTAAGGGGTCGGTCGTCTCCAAGGGCCTTTTGTCCGTCAGTTATTTCACAATAAAACGGAGGGGGGGGGGGGGGGGGGGTGCTGCTCTGCCCTGTATCACTTTGTTTGGCTACCCATGCAACCAGCAGAGGAGGCAATTGGGGACCTCTGTAAAAGGGGCAGTGTGTGGGGACTCAATAGCCACAGCGAAGTGAAGAAGGTATCCCCTGCCCCCCCCCCCCCTCCCTCCCTGTATTCTCTAGATAGTTACAAGCCTACTTCTGGTGCAATATCTAGTTTTTATTATCATTTTATGCCTTGGCATGAGGCTGTGTCAGACCAGTTGACATAAGCTAGAACACCAAGGCTACATCAAAATGTTGTTATGCTCTGAATGGTTGTGCGGGGGTTGTCTTAAGCCATGACAAGCTCCCAGCATAACATCATCAGTCTAAAATCCCTGGAAGACGGAGTGTGGCTGCCCACATGGCGGGGTAATCAAAAACGGTCACACACGTAATGTTCTCATCCCTAGCTGATGCATTTGTGCCTTAGTGTTCAAGTGCTTCTCGCTGTTGGGATGATCCCTGGAGTCTTTTAGCCAGGGTAAGCCAACCAACCAACCATTATCCTTTTCATTTTTTAGTTGTGATGTAATGTCGGCTTATGCTACATGTGTCCATTTTTGCTAGAGAGAGTACCCTTTATTTGTTCTCTTTACCCAACAATCTAGAGTGGGTTTTGTTGTTTTTTGTTTTAACCCCCCCCCCCCCCTCCCTTTCCCCATCCCCTACTCCACACCCAACTAATTTTTGTTGTTTTTAACTTTTGCCATTGATGATTACATACTCACTGTCTCCAACCCCCCACCTTCCCACAATTCTCTCAATTTGTTTTCTTTTCTCCTGAATTGTGTTCACACACACATGCCTTAAACTCTTTAGTTTCAAGTTAACTGTATCATTCACAGATTGGATTGTAGAGGGGAAGCATTGTTTTTTGCTCCTTTTGTTGTCTTTGCTGTTTCCTGTTTTCTTGTGTTGTCTATGTTGATAAAGGCGCGTTCGCAGAAATATTCAGTCGTTTTGTTGTTGTGTCTCTTGTGAATAAGCACGTCACTTCACACTTGTTGTAGTGTGCTTGTCTGTTTGTTGTATGCTCCAGTGACGTTGCAGTCTGCTTCAGTTGTTTTGTTGTAGTGTGATTGTCTGTTTGTTGTATGCTCCAGTGACGTTGCAGTCTGCTTCAGTTGTTTTTAATTGCTAGATTGGAAAGATGTTGGGCTGGAATTTGATGATGCAATGTACATGATCATTATTATTGCGAGAGGACTTGCCCAGGATTACTCCCCACTCTCTCAGTTATGACGACGTAAAAACAAAACCAGGCCCGTTTGATCATCAAAATATTTTAATCACGACAAAAAGGACAATTATAAAAAAATCCGTCATTTCCTAAATTCTTTGCTGATCATGGTCCAATGTCCTTAACTTTCTTCCTGGGGGAGATTTGCAGTAATATTACATATGGCTAAGAGTTCTCTACATTATTGTGTGTTACTCGTA
>CM065699.1:43722648-43725148 GCA_017654935.2 Phymorhynchus buccinoides | reverse complement strand
ATCATTGTGGTGCAAAAATTCGACATTGGCGGTGAAAGGGTTAACGAATCTTGGATCTTGAATCTTGAGTTTCATTGTCGTTTTCAGTTGGCTCTGAACGTGGTTCATCTTCGTAAGGACCGTTGTACCATCCAGAGGGTGGGACAGAACTCCCTGCAACTCTTCTTCTTGAAACAACGCCAATACTGGTACTCTGTCTGTCTCTGTGTCCGTCTGTTTACCTCCCCCCCCCCCCACCCCACCCCCACCCCGTAGGGATACATGGAGTCTTTCGTACAAATAGTTTCCCCACCTTCTGGACGTTTTGTACTTGTAACTTCCTCAAATCTGTCGCTCTCTTTGACTCTGCCTTTTCCCTTTGCTTACTGTCATCTAGGCCTACTATCTTTCTGGCTTATTGGTCTATTCCCCTGGCGTTAAAAACACCCTCTTACAAAGGTTTTCCTCAGCCGAAGACGGACATGCGTAACGCAGCATGACGCATCTGCACCCATATGACAGGGAACTGTCTGAGCAATCAAAGAAGAAGAAGAAGAAGTCTGTTTTGTTTGTCTCTCTGTCTCTAATTCTATCTGTCTGTCTGTCTGTCTGTCCGTCTCTCTCTCTCTCTCTCTCTCTCTCTCTCTCTCTCTCTCTCTCTCTCTCTCTCCTCTCTCTCTCTCTCTCTCTCTCTCTCTCTCTCTCTCTCTCTCTCTCTCTCTCTCTCTCTCTCTCTCTCTCTCTCTCTCTCTCTCTCTCTCTCTCTCTCTGTATGTGTGTGCTGTGCGTGTGTGTGTAGAAACTGAAGACAAAACCTCCATGATGGTGATGAGAAGAAAGCACCGACATGTTACAACCCTTGGCCCGGGAGGTTGATTTGAATATTCTATTGCTGCAAGGGTACCATTTTGTCCACTCCCATGAGAGTTATTTACGTTGAACAGGTGTTTTATTTTACATTGTTAGTCTCGCTTTTGTGAAGAACAAAGGTCTAGGTCTACCTTTAAGAGAATCGTGTATTCATAAAATTAATATTCATTACAAAAGATATAATCCGCCCGAATTTGTTTTTTTACAGTAGGGCCTAATATAGAAAGAATAGACAAATAAAAACTGAATGAAAATGTTTCCCGCATCCCAAAGGCAATGAGACGAAATTCAATTAAAATGTAGGCCTTATTGGATGGTCTTTGGTTAATGTTCTGAATAACCAAAGAATTATAGGGCCTATTACAAACTTCTATAATCTTTTGTTGTGCACATGAGGCATATAAGTCCGTAAGGCGAGAGCCTGTGGCTTTGTCAGGGATGCACTGGCCACGCCTGTCCTTTTTGGGGGCTGTTGGATGCGTTCTGGTGTCTGAGTGGGTGTCTTTTGCCGATGGGCTCTGCAGTCATGAAAAACGGACTGGTACACCCATGGGAACATTTCGCAAGGACTCCATTGTATCGTGTCCGATGGTCACCAAGCCGGGAGTAGCTATGTGCCTTGTATACTTAATGGAATGTCCCGTGTGTGCCTGCTCCCCAGTAACACAACACGGACTTCCAAGGCTGGGGCAGGGCTGCTCTCGCGTTGATGGGACGGGCGTGGCTGGTGCATCTCTGGGTCCCATCAGCACCTTCGGGTGTTTCTATTTCAAACTTCTATAATCTTGTTTTGTGCACATGTAGAATATGTGCACACAAACAGACACACTGACGCCAAGGGATACAGACTAGCCAACAAAGAGGGAAATATAAACTTCTTGGCGGCGATACTGACGGATGGATGCATGTGGTCAGTTTCAGAGTGCCCAATGACCGGGGCTGTGGCCTGAGTGTGGAGACACTCCGAGATGACTGGATCAAAGTATGTTTCTTTAGAATACAAATCAATCAAACAATCAATCAATCAATCAATCAATCAATCAGATAATCAATATTTTATCGTCGATTGTACAGGAAATTCTGTTCGCAGCGATAAAGCAAATCAGCAAGTCATGTCCCACGACATGTGCCATAGAAAGTTGATACGTGTATGTGTCTATCTCCCCGTCTCCTATCTATCTTGTGCTCTGGAAGCGCCTTTCTCTCTTAGTCTACTTCTGTCTCTGACTGTCTGTGTAGGCCTGTTTCACTGTCTGCCTGTTTTCACATTGTCGAGAGTTATTTAGGTATTAGGGTACTTTATAGCCACAGAGGCGTCTCTGTGAAATTCGGGTTGCTCCCACATGGAGAACGCGTCGCAGCCAGAGGCGCGCCACCCATTTTTTTCATATTTATTCGGGTGGTTTCGTTTGCATGCGATTTTTGTGTGACTGATGAGGAAGGAAAGGGTGGTGGTGGTAATTTTTGATCAAATGACAACTTTTTCGTTGCCACTGGGTTTAACGTGTGCTAAGTGCATGGGCACACGGGACCTCGGTTTATCGTCTCATCCGAAAGACTCCACATTCAGACCGTAAGGCCTAGTGCAAAGTGAGAGGAAAAATCCCCTGTACCCAGGTTCGAACTCGGGTTTACTTGACACGAAGCTAAC
>CM065699.1:43715148-43720148 GCA_017654935.2 Phymorhynchus buccinoides | reverse complement strand
CCATCCAACCATCCATCCATTCATCTCATCCATCCATCCATCCATACATCCATCCACCCTCCCATGTACCTATCCACCCTCATGCAGGGCATGTGCACATTGACAAAAACTTCCCTGCAGAAACTCGTCCGCTATCCGTAAAAACACACACAAAAACACCTGGAAACAATAATCATGAAGCAGAGTGCACATTGCACGCGGAAACGTCATCCGCAATCCCATTGAATGGGGCTTCCGTCCGTACGGAACTTGCGGACAGCGGACGTAATACTGTAAACAGAATGCAATGTTTGCAGGAAACAAGAAATCACAGCCAAGGTCAGTGTCCACTTCAGCTACAACAACAACAACAACAACACGAACAACAACAGCCACGCCATGTCGTCTACTGACCCCACCCTTACCACCACCACCACCACCACCTTCATGAACCCCCCGGCTCCCCGATCGGTGAAGCGAGCCACCGTGTACCCCTTCAGGAGACAGACCCCCTCCACAGAGGCCGACAGGTAGGAAGGGCGCGTGCCAGTGTCCAGCCCCTTGTTAGCTCTGTAGTAGTGGACAAGGTCAGCGGGGGTTTCTTTCAGTTTAGCAATGGTGACCCAGCACCACGAAAGGGACATTAAGTGTCCAACTGACCATTCCGAGAAAATTATACATTTGAACACTTCAGACAATTCTCTTTCTAATGATACAAGAACCATTCTAGTATCCTTTTCCGTTCCGGAGTTATGAGCATTTAAAGTTAGTAGGGTGAGTGTCGGCCATTTTGAGAAAACGCTGTCTAAATCTAGGCTAGCTGAAGAAAATGCATTGACCTACTCGTCTTAAAACACGTGTAAGACCATTTAGAGACCCTATTGCAGATTATCCTTTATGAATATGAAAGATAAGATGTTAGAGAACACAAATATACCCATCACTCAAAATTGACAAAAACTGAGATTTTTTTACATTGCAATCCTGTTGTGGGAATCTAGCCCAGCGACTTAAAGAAACACTGACGCACCACGACTAAGTCCCTTGGTTTTTTTCTGGGTAGCTGTGACCCACATACAAATGTCCCTACCTTCAAATTGAGGTTGCTCTCTAAACTGATGTTTCGTTTTCAATTTTGGGACATTTGTATGGGAGTCAAACCTGGTCAAAACAATATTTCTTACCAGCTATAAGAGAGAAAGCACGTGAAACCCGTGATTTTGACACGTGATCTGGTGGGTTTTTAATGTCCCTTTCGTGGTGCTGGGTCACACGTATCTTCTCTACTGGGGCAAAGTTCAGTGTAGCAACCCCCCCTCCCCCCCTCCATGGTCTCAGCTTCCAGTCTAAATGTTTTAGGCTTTCAGGTTTAAAAAAAAAATGAAAATACTCCCAATACTAGCCTTATCCCTTAAATAAACCAAGAGCGTTAAGAAATGCATGAACGAACGAACAACTGTATGAATAAACGAAGGAACTATGGGACGAGTGGATGACTGGATGAAGAGATTAACGGAAGAACGGACGAACAAACGCACGACGAATCGCTCAATCAAAACAATGATGGTGCCAACAGACACAGAGGGGGGTCAAGCGATGCCACGCTGGTCTGCAGGCCTCATCCGGACAGCGCGTCCGACGACATGCCGGTCACCGGGCTTCGTGGCAGGTTCACCGGTCAAAGCCCCTCCACCGACCACCACCACCACCCGAACCCCGTCCTCCTCAAACCTTCGGACCTTGGCCCCAGCAGGTAGAGTCCAGTCATCGTCACAACAACAACGTACCATTTTAAGCCTATAAGGCCCTTAGGCCGTGTACACATTAGACGCGTAAGTTCCGTACGGAAACCCCTAAGTAAGTAAAAGAAAGAAGGGTTAACATTTACGGATTATGGGGGAATTCGGACACGTGCGCAAATCTTTTCCCTTCTTTCTGTTACTTATTTACGGATCGCGCACGGGTTTCCACACTGAATCTCCGCATATATGTGTACACGGTGTTGATCTTATCAACATCCAATCTAAGCTCGCACATACATACAACACATACATACAACACATGCATACAACACATACAGCAACGACAACAGATACAGCCCCCCCCCCCTGTTCTTGCTGCCCTCATTCTCTTCCTCCTCCTTTTCCTCTTCCTTCTTTTTTTTCTTTTTTTTTGCACCAGGTCTTTCTCCATGAAGGAAGCCAAGGCCAAGAAGCTCAACGACCGAGTGGTCAACTTCTCCGACCTCACTCTGGGAGAGAACGACCCCCAAATCCTCATCAAGCGAGACTTAGTAGCCGAACAGCCGAAAGGTCTGTCCAAGCCAAACATACCCGACCAGGCTTTATTAACGAAAGTTCAGACCAAACGGGATGTTCGAGCACCATCACAACCGTTACCATCACCTGCACCCGATCCGCCCCAACAGCAGGCCCTGACCAAGGAAGACAGCTCCGCAGAGGGCATGGTGGCGCTTCAAGCCAAGAAATACGCCAAGGAAAGACCCTCCGTGCTGGCCCTCTGGAAGGAGATGGCCGTTAATGCCGCGAAGGCTTCAGAACCGGCCAAGAAAAGCAAACCGGCGGTGCAAAAACGGCGAAGCAGCAAGATCTTCAGAGACGACACGGTCCTCAGCACCAGGCGGGAATCGGGACTCCTGGAGAGCGAGACCCTCAACGGGGGGACGGGAGGAAACATGGCGACATCCGGGCAGGGTAAAAAGAGCGCGAGAAGCTCCCTGTGGAAGGCCAGCAGTATGTCTGATCTGCTGGACGTCAAAGATGAGGAGGAAGAGGAGGAGGAGGAGGAGAAGAAGAAGAAGAAGAAGGAGGTGGGTGTGGCGAGCAGCAAGGCTGTGATACCCCCTCCCCCTCCCCCACCCGCCATCCCCCCACCACCCCCTGCCCCCTCCCTCCTGTCCAACCTGTTGGCGGGGAGGGGGCTGAGCGTCAAAGGAGGGGTCAAGCTGAAGCAAGTACACTGGACTGCCGTGGACAAGAGACTGGTGAGTGTGGGAGAGAGAGAGAGAGAGAGAGAGAGAGAGAGAGAGAGAGAGAGAGAGAGAGAGAGAGAGAGAGAGAGAGAGAGAGAGAGAGAGAGAGAGAGAGAGAGAGAGAGAGAGAGAGAGAGAGAGAGAGAGAGAGAGAGAGAGAGAGAGAGAGAGAGAAGAGAGAGAGAGAGAGAGAGAGAACAAGAACGAACGAACGAACGAACGAAATTTTATTTATACAGGGTAATGAGATAAGTATACATACTTTTTTTACACCCAGCCCTGTGGTAAACGAAAATATCGAAATAAACAACAATTAAAAACAACAACATCCAATGAAAGAATATAATAATAAGAGAAAGAGAAAGAGAGAGAGAGAGAGAGAGAGAGAGAGAGAGAGAGAGAGAGAGAGAGAGAGAGAGAGAGAGAGAGGGGGAGGTACGTGTTTTGATTTCCCTTTGATACAAACAGGCCTACCTGATACGGATGTTCGAGGTTTGATAGGTATAGGATGCTCAGGATATGATTTTCGTTAGATTGGATATTTGAGAGGGAAGGGAACATAAAAAGCCAAATAAACCAAACCTAATGCAATCATCCGTTGCTAACTGCTAACTCTCAGATCAAACCACGGACATCCATATCAACCACAAATGCATCCACAAACCTCCTGACCTTAATGGTCGCCATACACGTCGCTATTTTTGCGCGCTTTCCTCATGGGTTTGCAGTGATAGGCAAGTACTAGAGTACCACTGTGTTGCCATGGGGAACTAGCGAAAAATAGCAACGTGTATTGCGACCGTAAGTAGCAAAGTGTGGAACATGGTGAAAAGTGGTGCGAGGTTAACAGAAAATCAATGGTTTCCTTATAAATCTCTCTCTCTCTCTCTCTCTCTCTCTCTCTCTCTCTCTCTCTCTCTCTCTCTCTCTCTCTCTCTCTCTCTCTCTCTCTCTCTCTCTCTCTCTCTCTCTCTTAGTTTAAGGGTAGAATTGTTTGAATTGTGATATCTAATTGAGGCTTTTTTCCATTAAACCCCCCCCCTAATATTTGAAACATCGGGTTGTACCCATTGTATGTAGTCTCTGTATTGCATTCTTATTGTGTGCTGGGTTTTTTATATTGTTGTTGTTTTTTGCTCTTTTTGGTTTTTCTCGTATGTAGTTGTGTCATTGTAGTTGATGTGATGCTGCTCTTAGAAACATTGTTCAATGTTGAGTTTAATGTTACTTATTGCACCTGTTTTCTGTCTGTTTATTCACATTGGAGAATTTTTTTTATAAAAAACATGATTTAAAAAAAAAAATAAAAAAAAAATATACAGATTGAAATGGTCAAATAAAGAAAAAAGAAAAATATAAAGTGGTGCGATGTTGTCTTCACGCTGCAGGTTCCCGTGTCCCTGTGGGGCGAGGGCAAGTCCTGCCTGCCCGCCTTTGACTTCAACCTGCTGGAGGCCATGTTTTCTGTCAGCGAACGGGAGAAAAACGTCGTCAGCAGTGAGTTCCTACTTCATATCAAAAAGCCTAAGGCCGTACACACACATAAGCGGATATTCCATGCGGAAACCCGTGCGCAATCCATAAATAAGTGAAACAAAGAAGGGAAAATATTTGCGCACGTGTCCGAATTTCCCCTATATGCGTAAACTTTTATCCTTCTGTTTTCCACTTATTTAGGGTTTTCCGTACGGAACTTACGCGTCTAATGTGAACCCGGCCTTAATGTCGCAAAGAGTGATTACTTCGCAGCCTACAAACCTTGCAAAGAATGAAGCCAAATGTTGCACTCCCCACCTGGAAGGTGAAAAGGTGGAAGGTATGGTCACAGAGGAAGTGAGTGAGTTCACAATGATCCCCACCTGTAGTGTAGGTGAAAGGGTGGGAGTAAAAAACCGGCTTCACTCAGCTGCGGACTGCGAACTCTTTGTATATTCAGGCTTTTTTCTCCATCATATCCGCCGAAGACGCTTTAAAAAAAAAAGCGCCATTAGTTCGATTGCTGAGGCCTGTGCTAAACGTATGGATGTGT
>CM065699.1:43702648-43712648 GCA_017654935.2 Phymorhynchus buccinoides | reverse complement strand
CTATGTTTATAATGTGTTTCATGTGCATGCCAGACAAAGAATTTATTTATGTTTTAAAGACAATAAATTATTGATTGATTGATTGGGTCAACCAGATTAGTTACGAACAAAACGAGGGAAAGTATAATTATCCCAAATTGAAGAGAAAGCCCAGAACGTTCAACGTACTGTGTAGGCTATGACTCACTACCTCCTCTATGTCTTACTGTTGTTGTTGGCTTACCCTGGCTAAAAGACCCCAGGGATCATCCCAACAGCGGAAGCACTTGAACACTACTAATGATACAAGTGCATCAGGTACGGATGAGAACATTACGTGTGTGACCGTTTTTGATTACCCCGCCATGTGGGCAGCCAAACTCCGTCTTCGGAGGACTATGTCTTACTAAACCTTATGTACACTTTTCTCTGTTCCCATCTAAACCTCCAAAATATCCTAACAATTTCCTCTCATTTCAAACGCTTTATCTATCTCTCAAATCTTATGTTATCCCGCACAGCGCGTCTTCGTCTTTGAACCTCAGCCGACAAAGTTAATGGCAGGTGGACATTACCGGAAGAAGAAGAAGAAGAAGAAGAATGCTAAAGGTTTCGAGGAACACGAGCCAAAAGTGCGATCAACAAAATAGATACCCCCCACCCCCCCTCCCTAAACAAGAGAAAGAAGGATAGAAAAGAAAGACAACTTTATTTTGGCCTTCTTGTCTGATGGGGTCAGAACAGGGAATAAGCAATGGATTCTATATTTGTAGTGTCCATGGAATAAGCTACCTTTTGAAATTCAAAGGAACGTAAGTCTGACCGATCTGTAAGCCTTACTTCCCTTCCAAGAAAAGGGGAGTTAAGTCTCAACTAGCAAAAAGCGAAGGGAGACAAATATCCCTATTGTCCATGTCCCCATGAGCAGAAGTGACGTCACAGACTTGGCCATGTGACGGAAGTTTAACCGCGTGCTGTAAGTCTCGCCCTGCTCGGCTCGACAACAAATAGAGGGAGCTAGATGGGTCTACTGCTCCATCGCCTTCACCCCGAGAAGACTGTACAGTCTTCATGAAGAACGTCCGCAAGGGTCGGCGACCAATTGGACGATAATCTCACGACAGTGGAACCTATATTTTAAGACTTCCAAAACGTCAGGAAAAATCGGAGGTCGGTTTTATACATAAATTATAGTAAGATACATTACATCCGTGCCAAGAAAATCGGTCTTAAATGAGAGGAGGTCTTTTAACGGAGGGTCTTATAATAGAGGTTTGGCTGTATCTGGCTACTTCTCTTTTTCTGTAGGCCTATGTCTCCATCTGTCTGTCTGTCTGTCTGTCTCTGTTTATTTGTTTGTTGCTTTCTTGTTGTTTGCCTCAGGGCTGAGTGGAAAAAAAGCTGTAACTAATTAGCTTATCTCATTACCTTGAATAAATAACATTTCGTTCGTTCGTTCGTTCGCTCTGTCTTTATCTCCCTCTCTCTCTCTCTCTCTCTCTCCTCTCTTCTTCTTCTTCCTTCTCATCTCTCTCTCTCTCTCTCTCTCTCTCTCTCTCTCTCTCTCTCTCTCTCTCTCTCTCTCTGTCTCCCCCCCCCATCTCTCTCTCCCACCATGTTCTTGTCCATTTCTTCTCACCCATTCCCCTTTTCTTTGCTCATCCTTGCACCATCAGGAGGTGGACGAGCTGCTGAAGGCCTGTGAGCTGTTGCTGGGCAACACCAGCCTCCCCGTGGTGCTGCGCTGTCTGCTGACCATCGGCAACCACCTCAACGCCAGGAGAGTGGCCAGGACTGCCCCTGGATTCCAGGTGTCCTCCATTGATAAGGTGTGTGTGTGTGTGTGTGTGTGTGTGTGTGTGTGTGTGTGTGTGTGTGTGTGTGTGTGTGTGTGTGTGTGTGTGTGTGTGTGTGTGTGTGTCTCTCTGTGTGTGTGTGTGTGTGTGTGTGTGTGTGTGTGTGTGTGTGTGTCTGTGTGTGTCTGTGTGTGTGTGTGTGTGTGGTGTGTGTGTGTGTGTGTGTGTGTGTCTGTGTGTGTGTCTGTGTGTGTGTGTGTGTGTGTCTGTGTGTGTGTGTGTGTCTCTGTGTGTGTGTCTGTGTCTGTGTGTGTATGTGTGTGTGTGCGCGTTTGTGTGTGTGTGTGTGTCTGTGTGTGTGTTTTGTCTGTGTGCATGTGTGTGTCTGTGTGTGTGTTTGTCTGTGTGTATATGTGTGTGTGTGCGTGTCTGTGTGTGTGTGTATTTGTCTGTGTGTATGTGTGTGTCTATGTGTGTGTTTGTGTGTGTGTATCTGTGTGTGTGTGTGTGTGTGTGTGTGTGTGTGTGTGTGCGTGTGCGTGCGTGTGCGTGTGCGTGTGTGTGTGTGTGTGTGTGTGTTGTGCACTGTGTGTGTGTGTGTGTGTGTGTGCGCGCGCGCACATGTGTACATGCTTCCATGCATGTCACAGTGTGTGCAGTCACACGCGTGTGCTCACATGTTTGTGTCTGCAGCATGCATCCATGCTGGTATGTGCACGTTTCCATGTTCCTATATTATGGTGGGAGGGTAGAGGGGGGGGGGGGGGGGGGGGGGGGGGGGGGGGGGGGGGGGGGGGGGGGGGGCGTGTTTGTAGAAAAAAAACATTTTTGGGGCTGATTTGTCAAGGTCTTAATACTAGGGAGGTTCCACTGTATTGTGAATCCGTTTGGATTTCTTTTTCTTTTCTGATTTATGTATTATTTGTCAGGTTTTTAACTTGTTTGTGAAGCGCTTACAGCCCCGCAAGGAGAAAGAGCGCTATATATGTGCACATTACTATTAATTATAGGCCTACTACAATGGAACCTCCATATTAACACCTTCCCTATTCACACTCCCTCACATGTGACCCAAAAGCTTTTCACCTATCTCCCCCCCCCCCCCCCCCCCCCCCCCCCCCATTCATACCCGGACTACTGAGTGTCCACCTCCCTATTAAAACCCCTCCTTTTTGGACTGATTTTTCAAAGTCTTCTAAGGGTACGTACATATACATGCGGAGAAACCCGTGCGCAATCCGTAAATAAGTAAAAGAATGAAGGGAAAAAATACACGCACGTGTCCGAAATTCCCCTAATCGGTATATTTGTTTCCTTCTTTCTCGTTCGCTTATTGATTATTTTCCGCGCGGAAAATCCGGATGCAGGCCTTACTAGGGATGTTCCATTTTGCCCATGAGACGAGTGTTAATGTCTACCATTCGTCTCATGGGCAAATTTGACTGACATTTGCTTTATTTCATGAGATAATTGGCATGGGCTTCTTACCCCGTCTTCCCCTCCATCAGATGGTGGACCTGAAGGGCCGGGAGCCGGACTACAGCCTGATGACTTTCCTGGTGGAGCAGCTCCAGCTGACCAGGCCGGACCTGCTGGACTGGACACTGTCCCTCCACCTCCTGCCCAAGGTGGCCGGCTACTCCGTGCGAGCCATCGGCGCAGAAATCGACGGTGAGTCCTCCCCTGACTACAAATAGTTCCCCCGACTTCTGCATGCAAGCTCTGTACCTATGACTCTAGCTAGATCTTAGCTAGACGAACGAACACAGACAAAATCCGTACTCTCTTCATGATTGATTTATTTATTTAATTTAAAGTCTGTTCACACAATATTAGACTATTTATAAAAGAAAACCCACACAATTAATATGTGTGCGTGAGTGCGCGCGTGTGTATGTGTGTGTGGGTGCTTGTGTATGTATGTGAATATGAGTGCGTGTGTATGAGTAAGTGTAACTATGCATATGAGTTTATGTCTGTGAATGTGGAGGGAAAATAAAATAAAAAAGATAAAAAAATAACAAAGAAAACAAAATAAAAGTTAATTAACTCATGAACTATAGTAATCTTGCAATTCCAGAGCTGGATAAGACTGTAGCAATTTTGATCATTTCATGACTGTAAACTACATCTTTTAAAGTTCCAATTTGTGCAACTTGTATCCCAGAAAGTTTGTATAACAATGATAATAATGG
This sequence comes from Phymorhynchus buccinoides, assembly GCA_017654935.2. Lineage (NCBI taxonomy): Eukaryota > Metazoa > Mollusca > Gastropoda > Neogastropoda > Raphitomidae > Phymorhynchus > Phymorhynchus buccinoides. Next base: position 43,708,678 of record CM065699.1, on the reverse strand, counting down.
ACATTCTAAAAGAATGTGTTGAACTGATATCGGGTGACCACAAGCGCATTCTACATCTTTAGTAAATTTGGTCCTCCACGAGTTTAATCGAATTTTGTAGTTATAAGGCTAGATAAAGATCTTGAACATAATACAATCTTAGATTTTGAAGGAAGCTTTTCATTATATATACTATTTTCTAACATTGAATTTATTTACTGTCTTCATAATATCCTCTCAATATCGTTGTAAACAACAAACGCTTTTCTATTGTCTAATAATATTTCTCAAATCCTATCTCATCCCGTGCTGCGCATCTTCGTCTTTGAACCCCTGTATATGGGGAAGACGGGGTAAAAAGCGCATGGGCGGGTAAGAAGCCCACCCCAATTATCTCATGAAATGAAGCAAATTTCAGTCTCATTTTGCCCATGAGACGAGCGTTAATGTCTAGCATTCGTCTCATGGGCTAATTTGACTGAAATTCTCTTTATTTCATGAGATAATTGGGGTGAGCTTCTTACCCGCCCATGCGCTTTTTACCCCGTCTTCCCCTATGTCAATAATTGCCAACAAACGGCAGGTGGACATTACTGGATGGAAGAAGAAGATCTGTGCTTGTAACCTTTCCTCTAATCTGTCACTTTTTGGGGGCCAGGATTTTCTCCTCTTTATGTTCCCATCTGCAACTGATCAGCTGTAGGCCTACGGCCCATTCATTCTCTTGTCTGTTTCTGCATCGTCTTTTGAAGAGCTTTCGCCTTTGAGCTCCTCTGCTCTGAAATTGGAAAGTGTTATAGTTGTATGATCATAAACATATTCAAATATAAATGCAAAGTAAGAGCAGTATAGGCATATGATGCACACTTATGTCAATGCTTTCTTGTAGTGCATATATATGTTAGTGTGTGCATGTACGTGCGCGCGTGTTTGTGTGTCAATGTACGTTTGTGCGTATGCGGTGTGTGTGTGAGAACGTGCGCATGTGTGTGTGCGCTCGCATATGTGCGTGTGCGCGCACATTGTGTGTGTGTGTGTGTGTGTGTGTGTGTGTGTCAGTCAAGTCAAGTCAAAATGATCTTTATTGGCAATAAAAGAATAAGCTTGTGTGTGTGTGTGCGTGCGCGCGCGTGTGAGTGTGTGTGTGTGTGTGTGTGTGTGTGTGTGTGTGTGTGTGTGTGTGTGTGTGTGTGTGTGAAAGGAGAGAGAAAAATTGACTTTGCGTAATTTGTGGTAGCTTCAGCGTTAAAGCATCTGAAAGTGAAACATAAACGAGAAAGCCTTCAGAACAGACTGAGCTAGACGAACACAGACACCACGAATACGGACGGGTACAAAATGATGTCTCGTTAGCAGAGGTACAAATTGGACTAAGCGGGCTAGGGATGCTCTGTTTGTTTATGGTGTTACTGCGGTGGTTGCAGTGCTGAAGAACGACCTTCAGAAAGTGAAGAAGTACCAGAAAGCCTTGAGAGGACTGGCAGGCATCCCCAAGAAATTCCACTCAGACGTGCAGGTAAAGGGCCTGCAACACGTCAACCAATATCGTACGACTGTACGATGCGATTCGATCACGTGGTCTCGAAGCGCGCGAATCGAATTTGTTCTTTGAGATCGAATCGTATCGCGCAGTCGTACGACATTAGTTGACGTGTAGCAGGCCCTTAAGTGTGTGTGTGTGTGTGTGTGCGTGTGTGCGTGTGCGTGTGCGTGCGTGCGTGTGCGCACGGGAAAGGTGGTTTGAGAAAAAGAGAGAGAGAGAGAGAGAGAGAGAGAGAGAGAGAGAGAGAGAGAGCATATTCATACAACATAATGCGTGAGTTAGTGAGTGTGTGTGCATGTTTCCTAAAAGATGAGGGAGACAGAGACACAGAGAGAATGTGTATGCGTGGCTATGTGTGCACGACCAGCCATTTTAGATGATCAATACATTCTTATAGGCCTAACTGTAAAAAAATAAAAATAACTCTTTTCATAAAATCTGAAATCCTATTACAGCGACATAAAATTGAATGGGATTTTCTCGGGATCTGCAGCAGTTTATATTCTTTGAGTTTTCAGCAGGAAACGTTATTAAAATAACGAGCATAATTGTCTCGTTGTACAGAATACTAAAACTAGACCAGTGACCTTGACCTTGACCCAATTTCCTTAAATTTCGAATTTGGCCTAGATAATCCTAACGCATATCTACATGCAAAATGCTGAGCCTACTAGGTCCCTCCATTCAAGCGCCATCGCTTGAATTGTAGCATACACACCCACATTAGTCAGCCACATGGTCAGGAAGAAACACCTCTGAAAGCATTAACCAGGGTTCGCTTGGCGGCTGGTTCATTATCCTTCTGTTGCTGACGATGGGCAGAACTTTGTCCTGGAGAATGAGAAGCGCATGCAGACCATGCACGACAAGAACGAGACCCTGGGCCATCGGTTTCAACAACTTCTGGTGAGTGATGTGTCTAGTTTTCACAACATAATATGCACTTTATACAGTTTTTAAGTCAATTAACTCTTGGAAGTTTACATTCCCAAATACATAGGCCTACACTAAAAATTCAAAAATATATTTTGGTTGCCAATACACTATGACCATTTTTCTACTTTTGGGGCACCCCACGTAAAAGCAGTGTGTGTGTGTGCACGCACGTATGCCAGAAACTGTGTGACGTTTTACTGCCGGACTGGGAGAAACGGATTGGCATGAAGGAGTGAAGTAAGGATGGCGAAATGGCACTGCTTGACAGCACTCTTATCTAATCACATGTGGAGAGATGTGGACATGGCGACCGTGTGGCGAGATGGGAAATGGGGAATCAGTACCTGCCCACGATGAGTATGTTTTTAGACAGCAAGCAATTTTACGTGTATGTCCTTTAAAATGTGTTAACCCTTTGGAATGGCTTTTTCAAAGATGAGATTATATACTGAATGATATAATTATGTATGTTTTGTTTTGCTACATTTTTTGTTGTGTCCAATGTGGACCTCAGAAACACACTCAGTTTGATACGTGTGTGTGTGTGAATTCCATCCAGGCGTGGCTGGGAGAGCCCTCGACTCGAACCTCGGACGTGCTGTTCTCCAGCCTGGCTCTGTTCCTTGACCGCTTCAACACCGCCAGGGCTCGCTTGACCACTGGAGCTGACCACCTCAAGTGACGCACGTTTTCTTGTACCCTCCCCTACCAGCTTATTCTCGTGTCTCCATGCGGGGAGCTGGACGACCCCGCCCCCTCCAAGAGTCTCTCCCCGTGGGGACACCAGGGGTCTTTCAGTACAAATAGTTCTCACACCTTCTGGAAGCTTTATGCTTGTAACTTTCTCTAATATGTCACTCTTTTTGGCTCTTTTCCCTTTGTTTACTGTCATCTACTATCTTTCTGCCCTACTGGACCATTCTCCTGCCCGTGTTCTAGAAATGTTTACAAAAGATCTTCTCCAGCCAAAGGCGGATGCACTGGGCGTAACTATTTCTTAGGCGCATAACGGCAGCATGATGCATCAGCGCTTATTAAGTTATGTGACAGGAAACAGCTTGAGCGATTGATGAAGACAGAAAATCCATAAAAAGCCTTCTTCGTTCACTTTTTACCTCACCAGAGAAAGTCTGGAAGGAGTAATGTTTTCAGGTCTGTGAAATGATGGATTCCATGAAGGGGTTGAGGCCTTTTCCAGTGTGGATGAAGAGTGGATGTCATGTATTAGGCTTGAACAGTTGTCAGTATGATATAAACGAAAGAGAGTTTAGTAGAGTGTAGATGTGTTAGTAGAGTGTACATGTATACATGTGTGTGTGTTTGTGTGTGCAAGTGAAGTGTGTGTGTGTGTGACTATGAGTGTGCACGTGTGTGTGTGTGTGTGTGTGCGTGCGCGTGCGTGTGCTGGCATAGGTGTGAACAAAAGTGAATTGTGATTACTGTACAGTTGATTTCTCAGTTCATATATTTCATACAAGCTTACCCCATTTCCCTCGTCTGTCTCTCTCCCATCCCTGTCTCTCCCCTCTCTCTCTTTCCTCTCTATATATCCCTCTCTCTCTCTCTTCTTTTACTTTAAAACAAAAATGTTTTTCATTACTCATGTTTTTTTCTAATTGTTCTTCTTCCTCATCCTCTTTTTTTCTCCTGTGACCTAGTATAGTTATTGTTTTATTTCGCTGATCCCGAGCATGTGTGAAAAGTAAGCTGTGTTAAAACGTTTGACAGCCAAATATTAACTTCACGCCATGGTTGTAGTCCAGAGAAGAAAAATACATTTAGAAATATTAACGGCTTTTTATGTGCGTGTTGGGGTGGTCCATTTTTCTATGAAAGCAATGTGAGATGACCGTCGCCAAAAGAGAGATAAGTTGTGTGGATAAAAGCTTACACAGCCTGACCTCTTGACCATAATTATGAACTGACCAACCAACATTACACTGTACTCTGGCTGTTTCCTACGTGGACGAGGAGTGGTGTAAATATAGTAAGGATTGGACAGTATGGCATAAATAGCAAACGTTTTTGTTTTTTTGTGTTGATAAAAATTCCAGAACTTTGCTTTGATAAATTATGTCTTGTGTGAATAAAATGTCACTTTACTCTTGTTGTGTACATGTCTGCAGGCTGTTTGTATGTTGTTTGATCCAAAGACGTTTTTTTTTAACCCCTTGACAACCAGAGAAAATGGAAAAAAAAAATCATTGTACAAATCATGCCGTGAACAACTGATAGAGCCAATCTGGCAAAATGGTCTGGGGAGATAACTCCCTTGACTGTGTTAGAGCAAACGCCAGCATATCAGAGTTATCCCTCTTCTTCTGATGACATCATCAGTGATGTCATCAAGTCAGTACGTGATACGTAATACGGCAGTCAAGGGGTTAAAGATATATTTTTTAGAAGTTTTCAGGTCATTCTTGTTTGCATGCTGACAATACCTAGGACTATTTCAATGGAACAAATCACCAAGGACTATTTCAATTGAACAAATCACTTTTTTTGGGGCGATACATTTGATTTTTAAGCACAAAGAGCCTTTTCACTTTTCAGTTCTTAATTTTATTTCCATGCCAATCACGCTTTCAAATAGAATCTAATAGTGTAAATAAAACAAGAGGTGCCATTCAGAAAATGTTTTAAAAACAAAACGTACACACACACAACATGCTCAACGGTCAATCATGTCATTTTGTTTTCATCTTTTTTCAAAGTTGTGCCCTTAGCTAACCAAGAGAAACAAGACAAGAGATCTGCTTTCATTAATTAAAAAAAATGCACACTTGTTCAAAATACACATACAAAACAGATAGCAGGGTTTCCAACACACTACACACAACTGAGACAAACAGTGCCCAAATCACACCCCAAAATAAAAAGTTGTATTAAAGAAAAGCTAGAACAACTGAAAGCTTAAACTGATTGTCATCCAAACACAGATGCACAAGTTGAATCTCTTATTAAAATGATAAACCCAACTACGATCATCACCATGATCAGAACAACCAGTTACAATGTTGACAAAAGTGTCATCGTACAGCACACAACAGAAATGTCAAGTTGTGTCCATCACCAAACATAGAACATAGAACCTGGATTGCATACAGCACAAATAAAAGAACACACACACAAAATATAACGAATCCAAATCAAAACACAGACAATCAGAATCACAAAGACCTTAAACTGTTTGGAGTCTCAACAAATTTCAAATGATGCGGACATGGCAACCAAATCATGCGATCAGCCAAGCGAGCGTATCAATACAATGAGACAAACCATTCTCATGTGCATGAACAGACACAACACCAACAATAACAATAAAAAATCCACAACTAAAATAACAACAACAAACAAACCAAAGTATGACAATTCTAACAACAAAAAGCTCATTACTTAAAACTCTATCATGTAAAAATAAAAACAAACACAAACCCCCTTCAAACTGAGTCATAGTAACGAGTATTCGTTTTGACAGCAAGACATGTTATTCTCTAATTCAACGCGCACGCGCACACACACACACAGCAATAACAACGGGCGATTCCATTTCTATCACAAATGGCATTTGG
>CM065699.1:43699725-43702148 GCA_017654935.2 Phymorhynchus buccinoides | reverse complement strand
CGCCGGATCTTGAAGCAAGTGTACTACATTATACAGTGCGTACAGACATTTGCTAATACATGTAATAATGATAATAATTACATCTATGCTTTTAACATGAATTTAATGCATTTAGCGTTTTGGTTTTGGTTTTGGGAGCAATACTGAAATAGTTCGTTTGAAATACCACACACACACACACGCACACGCACACGCACGCGCGCGCGCGCACGCACGCGCACACACACACACACACACACACACACACACACACACCACACACACACACACACGCACACACACGCACACGTACAAACACGCGTATGCGCGCGTGCACACACACATACAGAGAAAGAGAGAGAGAGAGAGAGAGAGAGAGAGAGAGAGAGAGAGAGAGAGAGAGAGAGAGAGAGAGAGAGAGAGAGAGAGAGAGAGAGAACACTGAAATATTTTAATTGCACATCGGCCATAAGCCACAATACAATGGAAGGGAATAGTTGGGGAAGTGTCCTTATGTAGGCTAACAGCACCAAGGTTGCAAAATATACATATAAACATGGGCTTACACATTTGGAGTACATACATACATACATACATACATAGACCAACGATGTGCATAAGAACGTCACACATATTCACACCAAGTATGCGCTTGCGAGCGCGAGCACGCACACATTTACATATATACAGAGAGAGAGAGAGAGAGAGAGAGAGAGAGAGAGAGAGACGAGGAGAGAGAGAGAGAGAAGAGAGAGAGAGAGAGAGAGAGAGGAGAGAGAGAGAGAGAGAGAGAGAGAGAGAATGAGAGAGATGAGAGAGAGAGAGAGAGAGAGAGAGAGACAGACAGACAGACAGACAGACAAAGTGAAAGGGGATGGAGTTGGGAATGTCAAAAGTAAAAGGTCAGGGGAAAAGGAATTAGATTATACAAAATGGAATGAGGTATGAGGTGAGTTTGTAAAAAACAAAAACAAATTAGTGTTCACTGGAATAATCATACACAAACAAGCACTAGAACGTGAGAACGCACGATCAAACAGCCGTGCGGCAGACATTTGCAACTCCAGTGACCTTGACCTTTGACCAATGACCTTCATTTTCGAACTTGGCCTAGATATCCTAGCTACCTAGCCGCGTGCATGGCCCTCCGTTCAAAACGATATCGTGAACATCATAATAATAATCATAATAATAATAATAATAATAAGAATAATAATAATAACAATAATAATAATATAATAATAAATAATAACAATAATAATAATAATACCGTAATAAAAATACGATATCCTAATAATAACAATAATAATAATAATAATAATAATAATAATAATAATAATAATATAATAATAATAATAATAATAATAATAATAAAAAAATAATCTTCTATAGCGCTATTCTCCTGACACAGCAGGAGTCACCGCGCTTTACGTGGGGGAAAAAAAAGTAAGTTTACCCCACGCACACAAAACATTCAAAATACATGTACTTAACATTATTTAGAAGAAACAAAAACACTTTATCGCACTCACACAACTCACATACAACAGGAATTATTCAGTATAAGGTTGACTGACAGTGGACGGACAGACATAAATGAACAGATATATTTTATGAAAAGATGCTCTTGTTTGTTTTACGTTCTCCCGGCCGAAGCAATGTGGGATACAAACACATCACGTCAAGTCAAGTCAAGTCAAAATGATCTTTATTGACACATGCATAAAAGATGCGTCTTCAGGCCAGTTTTGAAAGAAGACAGAGATGGAGACATACATACCCACCACATAGTCAGCCAGGAACAAACAGACAAACACCACTGAAAACATTAACCAGCGTTCGCTTCGCCGAAGCTGCTGATAACGAAGCCAGAAATAAAGAAGTAATTTCGAATGTCCCCGGTGTTTCATTATAAGCGGCTTCGACTGTACGCGACCCTCCAGTTCGCAGTATTCAAGATGTATATATACATAGACCAACGCAATAAGAACACACATATTCACACCAAGTATGCGCTTGCGAGCGCGAGCACACACACATTTACATTATACAGAGAGCCGGCAAGCACACAACAAAAATAATGCGGTCTATATTTACAGTGAAAAACGGCAACACACGTAATGTTCTCGTCCGTAGCTGATGCACTTGTGCCATAGTGTTCAAGTGCTTCTGCTGTTGGGATGATCCCTGGAGTCTTTTAGCCAAGGTAAACCAACAACAACAACAACAACATATACACAGTGTTATTTTTGCCACCCCCCCCCCCCCCCCAAGTAAAGGCAGCATTTAACAATACAAGTTTCGATGCTGTCACGATTCATGATTGCCGTAATTAGAGACAAGGTATATTTTTACACCATTAATGAAAACATAGGAAAATGGAAAACAAAAAGTGGGAAAGTATTTCTTTTTGATAACATCATTATCACAGCCTGAGTGAGCCT